>VDFB02109042.1:61770821-62415647 GCA_007258455.2 Sequoia sempervirens | reverse complement strand
GGAATCTTCTAGAAGGAATAATGGACATTATGGCTCATTTATTACCCCACTCTCTTTTGTGGCGGTTTTTAGGGCAAATCATGTTTAGGGCTGAGGTGGCACGATCTGGGCCATCCAGCCGATTGTAATCTGAGTCGTCCGTTGGACTTGGCCAGCTATATAAAGGGGGGAGTCCCCCTCATTTGTAGTTAGAATAAAGAGATAACTTAGAAGTAGATTGATAGTGTAGTTGGAGGAGAAGGAAAGTTTTCCTTTGAAAACTTTTGTAAGAAATTGTCGTGTAAAACTTTCATAATAAAAGATCTTTCATTGATGGTGAAATTCATCTTTGTTGTGGATAGCTAGCGAGCTTTCTTCATCCCTTCTACTTCAAGTAGCGTAGAGTAGTATAATTTTCATTCCATGCAAGTAGATAGTAATTGTGGAATGTGGTGTTCGATCTAAGCAACTTCGTCTATCCATACCACTAGTGTATTTGCTGATGGTGAATGTGCCTTGCGTGGTCAACTGGAATATCATGTACTTAACTTCAATCGTGATTTGTATGTTTATATGCGTCGTTGTGATGGTATTTTCATGCTAAGTTGTGATCTGAACATCTTGAGCTACTCCTTTGAAGATTGCACCGGTTCTGTGGAGGCTGTCCCAAGCGAGGAAAAGCAGAGCCTGGTTGAAGCTTGTGAAGATTGATCGCCATATCCCACACCTTAGAATAGATTGAGCTTCTTAACCCTACACCATTTCATTCAGTACTTTCCGGTTAGAATAGGAAACCCGAACTTCATAGACAAATCTTTTGAGCATTTGAATTCCTTTCTCCGCTGCCGAACAATTCCGTAAGTCCCCTTGAAATACCAGCAAAGCACATTGAGCCAACTGAGCCTATTCGCACTGAAAGAACCTTGGAGTTGAACGCACGAAATTTCTAGCAATCTTAGCGTGCGGAATACTTTGATCAAGAGAGAATAGGGAAGCCGTTGGCAACTTTATTATGCGTTGGTGCGGTCACAAAAAACACATCAACAGAATTGGCACTAGAAGGAGGGCGAGCTTCGAATTGTTCCAGAGGCTGGAAGGAACCAGTATGAGCTTTGAAGTTCCAAATCTGAGATATGTTAGATCTCTCTTATGTCAAAAAATCCAAAAAAAAGTGAAAAGTTAAAAAATTCAAAAAAATTGAAAAATGGAAAATCAAAAAAGAGATTTCTCAATGAATGAGCACATTTCTTGCTCTCAAGACAGTCTTGCAGATATTGCTCGGATTCATGAAAGATTGAATGCACAGCTGTGGCCCGAGAATTTGTCTAAATTTGCTTTGCCAGGAAGATGTCGAATTCATGAGACCTCCCAACACGAAGAAATCAGTTGCCTAACATTCCTATCAAGGATAGAGCTTGTTCTCCAAGGAAAAATTTTCTTTTGGGATGTCCCCAAGCCAGGAATATTGGATGTAGAACCTGATGATTATAGCCTTCCAAAAGTTGTGGAGGAAGCCTTCACGAGATTCATACTTAGGATCCAGAACCAGTTGGAACTTGGCAATGTTTGCTTGAAAGGTGTTTTGCTCCCACGTTGGTGTCGGATTCACAATGCACCTCATCCAGAGTTCACTTGTACAACGTGTGAAGGAGCCATCAACTTCGCCAGATGTCGCCTCGGATTACCAGTACTACCGTATGGATTCTTCAAAGACAAGGGATGGATTGAATATGCCACACAAACATTTTCAGCACCAAATGAAGAGGATACCTCAACATCATCTAACAACACGGAAAGTAAGCTACAACATGAGGATGTGATCAAGCTTAGGGGGCAAGCAGATGAAGATTGTTCCTACATCACGCTAGAACAAGAGGCTATTGGAGAGAAGATCAAAGAAGCCGTGAGATATATCCAAGGAAGAGAAACCGCCCAAGGCAATTGTCAGCATGCAGAAATGAATGAATGTACAGAAGATCATCAAGCGCCAGGAGTGGACTTAGCTCAAAGTATAGATGGTGTGAGAAATTTTCAATATCCATTTTCTCAAGGAGGGGAATGTGAAGAAAGAAGCAATTCTAATACGCTTCAAGAAAGGATGCTCCTCGATGAGAAAGTTCAATCATGCACGAGTGAGATGGAAGAAATGGTAAGCAGCTTAAGGCAAGATGATATGTTTGACAATCAATGGGCTACCAAGATGGAGGCAAAATATGAAGGGCACTTCGCGTCAGCACTTGATCCATTATTCACAGTCATGGAAGAGTTGCTTGATGAAATTGAAACAAATGAAATACTGCTTGATAAAGAGATGGAAAGTGAAGAGCAATTCGGGTTGGGGCTTGAGCCATTGTTAGGTATTCAAAAGGAGCCAGCGCATGAAATGATCCAAGTTTACAAATACGCTCTTGAATTTATTTCCCACCCCACTCCTCCCAGTTTGGATCATCCACACATTTTGAATGCAAGAGGTTTGGTTCACCATCAACTTCGACCTCCTGATGAAGCAATGGACAACAAGCAAGAATTCATGCCAGCGAATGAAGACCGCCAGGTTTTATCTTTCCCTACTATTGGCTACAAAGAATATCATTTTGATTATGGAGATTTAGGAAAGAAAACTTGTTTATGGATTGATCATGGTCCAGATGAGTTGCCACAGCTACTAATCTTTCCTGAAGTTTTGCCTGAATTTCAGATTTGTCCTTTGAAAGAATATTTTTCTGAGTTTAAAGATAAGTTTGCAAAGCTTCGCACTATTACTACTACTTTGCTGTTACTGAACATCTTGAGAAATCATGCTAGGAGTTGTATGTACTTAGGTCTTTTGATTGTCGTTCGTTTAAAATTTTTGTTTTTGTTTAGATTAGTTGTCTTGCTTTCGTAGTTTAGTTGTTGCTTTCAATAAAGGGGATCCCATTTGTGGGGGGGGTGTTGTGCTCGCCAGGGCCCGACACAATGTTGGTCCATTTCTTAGATAATTATTCAAGAAGTGCTTTAGAATTTGAGGTTGTTCTTTCAAGTTTCATCATTTGGTTAGGAACTGTACTTGACTCGGAAGGGAATCATCTATTGTGTCTTGACACCAAGTCTCACGATTGCTAAATTTCACACAAATGATCAATTGCTCTAAGTCATTGAGGTTTCTTGGGAAAAGTCTTGGCGGGTGAAAATCTTACATCTTGCTTCAGCGCCACTACAATTCTCACACCCATTGGAGGCTTCATTGCCTGCCAGCCAATTGTGGAATTGACAGAAAATCAATATGAATCAAAAGAAAAGGAAATATGCTAAAAGAAAATGAAAAATGAAAGAAAATATTATGAAATATTGGTTTTGGGAATATGCGAGTAACTCCACCGGGGCTATGGACGCCCGGCCGGCAGTGGAGCAATATTCGTGGGAATTGTAGCGACAACCTCATCGGGGCTATGGACGCCTGACTGGCAGCGAGGCAATGTCCAGGATGCTTTTGAAGTAAGATACTTATATAACTTCCCACGATAGATTCTCGGAGCTTCAACGGTCTTTTGAGCCGGTATAAACGCATATGCACACACTTGTAATCAAAAGATGAGGTGCCTTGATCCAATTTAGGATTCCTCTTCCCTTTTAAGTGTATCCCCTAGCCAGTTGATGGGTTGGAAAGATTATCCAAGGGTTCTGAGTATGGAATGGGTTTTGTCTTTGAAATGTTCAGGAACATTTATTCGGGTTGGGGCTAATGTTGTGATGTTTTTCACACATCGCCCCATTGCAAATGGGGACCCCCTAATTTTGGCTTTTCTTTTCGGTCATTTTGTTGTTGTCTCTCTTTTCTACTGTCTGTCTTTTCGGGATGTTCCCGCCGTTGAACCTTAACGTGAAATTTTGGCTAAGTCTAAATTAGGGTTTTGAACTTACTTGCCAATTCGTGGTCAAACGAGGTGAATAAATTGAAAACTAAGATTAACATTGATGTCAGCACATTTCTGGCAGGTTCCCACAAAAATTTCATCGAATTCTGGCAACTTACTATTTTTAGTAAGTGTGCAATTACGGGAAATTTGTCAACATTTTTGAGATTCTGACAGTCACACTGCGTCCAGAACATATCAGGCTACTCACAGGTTAAATTTGAACTGAAACAGACAACTTGCTATTTTTAGCAGTTCTGCCTTCGGGGGCAATTTTCAGGGCTTAAAGGCAGAGTTTTTCAACGCATGTCTGGAGATTCCTTCTGGGTTTTTCAAGACCTTCGCGGTGATATGACTTGCAAAGTATGATGATGACTTTCAGCATTCGGCCTTCGGAAGCCGATATTAGGGTTTGCATGCAGATATTTTCAGCGCATGTCGGCATTTTCTTTCTGGGTTTTCCAAGAGCTTCGCAACAATGTAACATGCAAATGGAACTGACCACTTTTCAGGAACTTACTATTTTTAGCCGGTGCTTGCATGTTGGAGATTTTTCTGGGTTTTTCAATATTTTTCGGGCAGTATGACATGCGAAATCATCCGGTAGTCGGTCAGTCACTTTTTGGCCACTTTCTATTTTTAGCAGGTATCACTTGGGCAGCCACTCAGCACTTCGGAACTGCAAACTGATCATCATGCAACTGAAACGAGGTCAAACGGAGCTCATCTAAGCAACATGCATAAAATTAGGGTTTCGAGCTTCAGCGCTAAAAATGAGGAATCAGAGGTCAAAATGTTCAAAACTGAGGTATCCATCATGATCGGCATCTTTCAGAGAGTCTGCTAGCAAAATTTGAAGGCAATCGGAGAACTTGCTATTTTTAGGTATTCTCGGCACAAGCTATAAATAGAAAGTCAACCTCAGGCGTCGGCATAGGCAGGCAAGTTCACCAACGAAGAGCACACTATCCAAATTTCAAGTCAAACGGAGCTAAGGAAGTCTCAGAAATAGGCACTTACTATAAATAGTAAGTCACTTCAGCAGCAGCCATAAATGGCAGGTCAGCACCAGATCCCAACGGGTACGAGTCAAACATGTGATGAGGAATCCTTGGTACAAATTTTGAGACAAACGGAGTTGTAGAGGATGAAGAATCAGATGATTACTATTTTTAGCAGGACAATTAGGGTTTCCTAAAATCAAGGGCACAATACGGCAGTCAAGCGCAAACAACACCCAGTCACGATCACCAAGCATCAGGCATTCGACATATGAAATTTGGAGACTTTTTGAGTAATTTCTATTTTTAGCAGGTTGCTAAAAATAGCAGGCGCAAACAGGAATCAGGCACTGACGGCACAAATCAGTTGAAATTCAGAGCAGGGCAAACATCAGGCTTTTCAAAGTCAGAATTCAGTCAACGGCGCAAAATTTAAGGAACTTTCTAAAAATAGAAAGTCAGGGCAAATTAGGGTTGACCAAGGAAAATCAACTTAAATTTGGCAAAGGGGACGAAACAAGTCAAATTTGATAATTTTTCAAATCCGGCCAAAACTCGCTACAAGAGGCTGAAGACAGGTGAAATTTTACCAAGGCATTAAGACTGGAAGTAGCTGGGTCCAAATGCGCCCAAGGTGGAGTAAGGAAAAGTGAAAAATTTCACTAAGGCATTTAAATTGGACGTAGATATGCTGAAATGCGCCTTGGGAGGAAGGAGGAGTTGAAAAGGCAAGAAAATTCTCTAAGGCAAGTAAAATGGAAGCAAGGACTCCCAAATGCGCCCCTCTTCAAAAGTGAATGTTGACCCTAGCAAATGCGCCCAACTGACAAAATTGGAAGTTGCTTGAGTCAAGTGTGCCTAAAGCCAAAAATGAAGGTTGACTGTGATATATGCGCCAAGGAGCTAAGAAGGCCAAGTGTTGAAGAAAATTCTAAGTTTTAGAAATTGGACAGAGACCCTCCCAAATGCGCCTTGAAGTAGGATAAGCAATATGCGCCCATGGCAAAAGGTAAAAGCTCATGGAATTAAATGCGCCCCAAGATGGAAGCTTAACCCCTCTAATGCGCCCTTCTTTAAAATGAAAGCTTTAGCCCTCAGATGCGCCCAGCTTTGAAGAAGATTCCAAAATTTTCTAAGTGTCAAAATTAAGAGGTGATCATGTAATATGCGCCCCTCTTCAAAAATGGATGTTGATCCATGCAAATGCGCCTAAATGAGTGAAATTTTTTCTAAGTCTCCAAACTGAAAGTTAGGCCACTCAAATGTGCCTGAAGATATTGAAGGAGAATGAGTCTACAAAGACGTTGGTAAAAGGTTTAAGTGTCGAGATTGGAAGGAGGTAGGGTGATATGCGCCCCAAGTAACAAAACTTAAAGCACACCCTATGATTTGCGCCTAAGCACAAACTGGACGTATCAAGGGTTAAATGCGCCCCTTTTGAGGAATTCCAAATTGCGCTTAAGTTAAAATGGAAGCACTAAGTGCTAAATGCGCCCTCCTCCTTTTAATTTGATAATGAGATTCTTGAAGTTCCTAAGTGCAAGGCGTAAATTTTAATTTCAAACCTTACCATTCAAAGTGTGCCTTGAATAAATAGTTGGAAAATAAAACCAAGGCGTGTGAATGGAAGCCAGGGGTCCAAAATGCGCCCTACCTTGAGAGGATGATGGAAAGGTTTCTAAGGAAAACAAATTTGAAGCTCACAAGCCCAAATGCGCCCAAGAACTTAAATAAGGAAGGAGGACTTCAAAATTTTGTAAGTGGAAGTACTACCTGTGAAATGCGCCCATACCCCAAGGAAGGTGTTCAAAATATTCTAAGTGTTCTAGATTGGATGCTCACCCTTCTAAATGCGCCTAAGATGCATGAAGACAAAGTCAAAGCAATTGCATGCAAAGGAGGAAAAGGACAAAATACGCCCAATTAAAGACAAGAGTGCATACTAAATATAAGGCATCCAAAGCATAAAGTGGGTCCCTTTGAGAATATTTTAAGTGTTAACACTTGAAGCTTAACCCCCTTGTTGGCGCCCAAGGTGAGTAGGGAATCTAGGCGTAGGAGTTTGAAGTTAAATGCCTTGAACATTTTGACCTTGGAAATATTTCTAAGTATGGGAAATTTGAAATAGACTCCTCTGTGGGCACCTAGAAATTGTATGTGGAATGTTTCAAGGTGCTGGAAAATTTTGAAATTTAAAATACCTCCTATCAAATGCGCCTAGGTTTGAGGTGATAATATAATTCACTGAGGCATGGATGAAATTGGCAGGGATGAGTCAGAATACTCCATCTTCATGAGATCGATGAAAATATTTTCAAGTCAGAGCGAAAAGAAATGTTCACAAATGATGAAATGAAATAAATTTGATGAGAAATTATTTTTCTAAGGTTCAAAATTAAAAAATTAAATGAACCCATTCGTTGCATACCCATGAATTTGAGGCGTTCTGAGAGAAATTTTCTTCTGGGTATTGATGATTGTCGATCAAGAATGGATTTTGAAGTCTTCTACACTTTGTCGGGGCCTTCAGGGTGAATATTTTTGATGGGCACCAGGTTGATGAATTTCCTAAGGGAAATTTGAAATTTTTCTAAGGCAAGGAATAAATGGTGTTGTTGAAGATAAAATGCCTCGGCAGATGAATTTGAGAATGATCGCCTAGATAATTTTTGATCAAATTCCAGATGAAAGCATTTTTTTTTCGAGCCAGAGTTGAATGAAATATCAGAGTGAAGTGCGCTAGGCAGAATGCGAGATGGGTTGGAAATTTGGCTAAGGCATGAATTTGAATGCGAAGTTGGCTAGTAGAGGCGATGAAACCCTTGGCGATCTAAGTGTGAAAATCCTGGTAAGTAAGTTGAATTTATATTATGATGTGTTCTAATGCCCTTCTCCTTGCTTGTTTTGCAGGAGGAACATCGAGGCCAGGCGGTGATGATTTGAGGCAATTAGTTCGAGATGATAAGTCACAAGAAATGGCTAAGTGTTGGAATTTCTCCTCAAGAATCCAATGTGCGCCCAACACAATCAGACGGATGGCAAGCGGAAATGATCTAGTCCAAAACTGAAAATCCTTCAAATTCAAAAATGGAAGTTCGAGCGAGGATCAAGAAGAAGATCAAGAGCGGTCGGACTCCAGATTCTATCAAATTCTAGGTGGCAATCTTAGAGACTCTTTTACCCTCCTCCAAGCGATCAACATAATCGGCTGAGCGAGAAAATCAAGAACAGTGTGAACGCGTCTGTAGACGGGAATCTTCTAGAAGGGTGGTGGCCATTAATGGTGCATTTATTACCCCACTCTCCTCTTGGTGGCAGTTTTTAGGGCAAATCTTGTTTAGGGCTGAGGTGGCACGATCTGGGCCATCCAGCCGATTGTAATCTGAGCCGTCCGTTGGACTTGGCCAACTATAAAAGGGGGAGTCCCCCTCATTTGCACTCTCATTAGCTTAGAGTTAGACAGTAGACATAGAATAGAGAGATAACTTAGAAGTAGATTGATAGTGTAGTTGGAGGAGAAGGAAAGTTTTCCTTTGAAAACTTTTGTAAGAAATTGTCGTGTAAAACTTTCATAATAAAATATCTTTCATTGATGGTGAAATTCATCTTTGTTGTGGATAGCTAGCGAGGTTTCTTCATCCCTTCTACTTCAAGTAGCGTAGAGTAGTATAATTTTCATTCCATGCAAGTAGATAGTAATTGTGGAATGTGGTGTTCGATCTAAGCAACTTCGTCTATCCATACCACTAGTGTATTTGCTGATGGTGAATGTGCCTTGCGTGGTCAACTGGAATATCATGTACTTAACTTCAATCATGATTTGTATGTTTATATGCGTCGTTGTGATGGTATTTTCATGCTAAGTTGTGATCTGAACATCTTGAGCTACTCCTTTGAAGATTGCACTGGTTCTGTGGAGGTTGTCCGAAGCAAGGCAAAGCAGAGCCTGGTTGAAGCTTGTGAAGATTGATCGCCATATCCCACACCTTATAATAGATTGAGCTTCTTAACCCTGCACCATTTCATTCAGTACTTTCCGGTTAGAATAGGAAACCCGAACTTCATAGACAAATCTTTTGAGCATTTGAATTCCTTTCTCCGCTGCCGAACAATTCCGTAAGTCCCCTTGAAATACCAGCAAAGCACATTGAGCCAACTAATCCTATTCGCACTGAAAGAACCTTGGAGTTGAACGCACGAACTTTCTGGCAATCTTAGCGTGCGGAATACTTTGATCAAGAGAGAATAGGGAAGTCGTTGGCAACTTTATTCTGCGTTGGTGCGGTCACGAAAAACACATCAACAGCTACATACCTAAGGAAGCTTTGACTCCCTATTTTAGAAGCATCAACTTCAAGGATGTTGTAGCACCCTAAACTGAGCTACAAATCAGTACTAATGGAGACTCCAACCTCTTACAAATATTTTCAATCAACTATGTATAACATGGTTCTTCTCAACGTATGATGTATCGATTGAGCACATTATACTTTTCTCTCTTGTTCTCTCTTCACACAATTGTAATTAGATTCTTGTATTTTTATGCTGAACTACTCCTCTATTACAATTCACTCTCACTTCTTTATTCAAGCATACACAAACACTCTAACTCTATTTTCTAACTCATGCCTTCATATATTTCATATGATTCAAAACCCAGGCTATTAGGGTTTTTCATTTGCAACCTACATGTACAAAGGTCAGGACATCGAGATGCCCACATACTATTCTTTCCATTAATGATGACATCCAATCAGATTTTCCATATCTCATATTAGGCTGCACACCAATCATCCTCATTATCAAGAATTTACCAAATTTAGCTCTCTTTTTTACCTCATAATCCAATATGCATTTAATTTCCTTTTTTGTTCATTCAATCAGATTTTATTTTGATCAAGCATGTCATATTTTTGGCATCATCTTCATTAATTCTCACATGTTAGTTAGTTAGGAGATTTGATTTTGTTCACATGTTGGTCACCAACTTGAAACCAATGTTTATATGGACCAAACCATCAAGTGTGAACACTGGTCGTCGATCATCTTGCAAACTAATCAAAAGGTAGAAGCATGATCAGGAGAAATCCACAAGCTCATTCTAATCACCAAGAAACTCAACACAAGCTCTAAAAGCACTATCTATAGGATTTATCAAATAGGAGAATTTTAAAAAACATTTTCATAGAGAAGAGATACTTCCAAATCACAAAATCAAGAACCATTTGAGTTGAGCGCACATAACAATATTAAAAACCTAATTCCAAAACCATAGATCAAAATATGTAAATGCAAAGGAATGTCGAGCAGAATACTTTCTCTCTGTCACCACCATATGTACAAATAAGCAGTTTTCACTATGGTGAACATAACTCACTCAACTCTTCATATCGGATGCTCCAATCTTGAAACATACCTTCTTTAGATGTTCCTCTAAATAACTTCTAGTTTGTAGACAAAGATATTCAATATGCCATAAATATAGAGGAAGCTACTAGACCATTCTTACTAGAGTATCAAAATTGGAACATAGCATACCAAAGGCTCGCTTAAATATTCATACTAGGGAACCAAACCATGAGCACTCTTGATGAAACATAGAAAAACCCCATTATAGACCTTCTTCTAGATCTGCAAGACCTGAAGAAAATTAGCAGAGGACTATGGAGTAGATACTTTTCTCCCAGTCCATAGATAACCAACTCTATCAGATCAGTTCACAAATTGGTGAAATTTAACTTTCACTCTTCATCAAACTAGCAGTTGTAATCTAGGATACATCACCCATGGATGTCTTTGAACAACCACATCAAATCCACATATGCATAGGATCAACATAGTTGAAATTTGGAGCACAGACACTGGAGTACGTTCTGAACACATACTAGAGCATATTCTAAACTAGTAATCACTTGTTTCCTTTCATGGAAACAACCTATATTGTGTTTACATCAATGAAAACACTAGTTACACACATATTTGCAACATTTCATTTCAAATTTAGTAGCAATTTGAGGTTTTAGTTCTAAAATTATACCTTTCCCTCTACCACTAAATAACATATCATCAATATATAATGCAATAAATAGGAAATGATCACCATTAGTTTTATAATAAACACAATGATCTGATTTAGAATGCTCAAATACCAAAATCAACACATATGTATCAAACTTTTGGTACCATATCCTATGACTCTATTTTGGCCCATACAAAGGTTTCTTGAATTTTCAAATCAATTTAATTTTACCTCTCACCATGTAGTACTCTGGTTGTGTCATATAAATATCCTCATCCAAGTCACCATGAAGAAAAGTAGTTTTCACATCCATTTTTTCAAGCTCTAAATCATAAGCAACAATAATAGAAAGAAAAAATCTAATGGATGTCATTTTTGCAATAGGAGAAAATATCTCACCATAATCAACACCCTCAACTTGAGAGTAACCTTTTGCAACTAGCCTTGCTTTTTATTTCTCAATACATCCATTTGAACCAATATTTTTCTTGAACACCTATTTTCAACCAATAGGTATTGGTTTCATCCTTCAGGAAATGGTACAAGATCCCATGTATCATTTTTTTTAAGCTACCATTTATATATCCATAGAAATATTCTAGGATTCCACATCATTCATACCTAATGCCTATTCTACTAATCTAGGTTCATCCATGTTAGTATTCAAAGAAAAAATACATCTTCAATCATCAAGTGAATACCTTATAGGTGGTTGTCTATGCCTTATAGACCTATGAACAAGCTGAGTTGGAGGTTCTTCCTCCTCTTCTGAAGATTTGGAGCTAGATAATTCTCCCCAACTTCTTGTCTATCCATGGGTCTCGATTCAACTTTCTCAAGTGTAGAAGGAAATTAAATTACATCTTCCTATTTACTTTGTTCTAGCTGCAATGTAACAAAAGAAGGCTTATTTTCAGTAAAAATAACACTTCTACTATGTATTACCTTATGTGCAAAAGGCTCCCAAATCTTGTATCCTTTCACACCATAACTGTATCTGATGAAAATATATTTAGCAACATTGTTCTCCAACTTTATTTGCTTCTCCTTTGGCACATGTGCATATGCCTCACAACCAAAAATTCTAATATTTCTTAATGAAGGCTTGTGACCTTAACATGCCTCTATAGGCATCTTATCAACAAGACTTGATGTAGGAGACCTTTTAATAATGTAACAAGTAGTGACAACAGCTTCATCCCAAAACCTTTGTTCTCGACCAACACCACTCAACATACTCCTAGCCTTCTCCATCAGTATCCTATTCATTCTTTCTGCAAATCCATTATGTTGTGGAGAATATGGAGTTGTCTTATTTCTATGAATCCCACAATTTTTATAGAATCTATCAAAATCATTAGAGAAAAATCCACCACCATTATCAATCCTCAAACATTTTATTTTCTTTTCAATCTACAAGTCAACCATTGCTTTAAATTCTTTAAATCGACTAAAAACTTCAAATTTACTCGTTAGAAAATATACCCATATCCTACTATAATCATCAATAAATGAAACATAGTAAGTGGATTTACTGATTGAAGGAACATCTATAGGACAAAACACATCAGAATGAATAAGATCCAATACACCACAATATTTATGAGAAGTAGGGTCAAACTAAATGTGGTTTTGTTTTCCATAAATGTAATGCTCACAAAAATAAAATTCAAGATTACAATCAAACAAACCTTTAATGAGGTTTTTAGTTTTCAAGGTCCTTATACCCTTTTCTCCAATGTGGCCAAGTCTCTAGTGCCATAACATAGTTTTCTATGTAGGTAACTTTGATTCAGAGGAAAGAGCACCCTTTGGTACCAAAAATCCATGACCATCTACTGAAGGTGAAACCCTCGCTTCTTCCACAAACTTTATTTTCACAAAAGTACTATTGCACTCAAAAGTGCATGGATCAAGCTTATACAATGTGCCATATATAACACCTCTAACAATCACCATAACACCTTTGACCATCTTGCATCCTGCATAAAAAAATACTACTTGCAAACCTGCATCTATTAGTTTGTTCACAGATAATAAATTTTTGTGCTAAACTAGGGCTATGGAACACACCATTAATCCTTTTTATTCTACCATTAGGAAACCTAATTTTAATTTTACCACGCCCAATAATGTCTAAATGAGAATCATCACCCAAGTACACCTTAACTCCATCAAATTCTTCCTATTCAAAAAACCAATCTCTATTAAAGGTCATATGGAAAGATGCACCTAATTAAATTAACCATGCATTATTACCTGCATGAGTTACCAAAGTTGCAATGAATGTGTCACCATCTTCAATTTTAGAATTAGAACTAGAATAAAATTTCTTCTTTTCTTATTTGTATTCCTTATGAACATGTCTAGGCTTGTTACAGTTCCAAAAATTAACTTTGAACTTTCCAAGAGACTTAGATCTCCCCTTGGACTTGGATTTTTCACGATTCTCATTCTTCTTTCCTTTTTCCTTAGGTCTTCCATGAACATTAAGGGACTTCTTGGCATTGATGGATACCTTCCTTCTCATCTCTTCAGAAAGAAAAGACTCACCATATCTTCAATCTTCAATGTAACAAAAGTACTCCCAATAGCCATAACAAGAGAATCCCATGAATTAGGAAAATAATAATGTAGGATCTGATGTTTCTCTTCCTCATCCATTTTGACACCAACTGATTCCAATTGAGACACCAACATATTGAATGATTCTAGGTGGTGTGTAATTCATCCACCCTCTTCCATTCTCATGGAATATAATTTCTTCCTCAAGAAAATATTGTTCACTAAAGATTTGGCTGGATACATCTCACCAAGATTCTTCCATAGTTTCTATGAAGAGGTCTCTTCATGGTCATTGATTAAAATAGAGTCTTCCAAGCACAATCTGATTAGAACTTTATATCTATGATCCATAACATCATAATGAGTAGCTTGAGTAGGATTTGTAGGCCTTGAAACATTCTCATCAATGGCATGCCACATATCTTGATCTATCAACAAATCCTCCATCTTCAACTTCCACATTTCAAAATTATTTCTAGAAAATTTATCCACCTCTATTCTCCCAATGAACTTTCCATTTGAAAATTCTTGCAACAATCGCAAAGTTTCTTCTACACAAGCTCCCACTCAAATCTAAATTAGTTCAAAAAACTCAACAACCCACAACTAAAACCAAAGGTGATCAGGCTCTGATACCACTTGTAAGGTAGTGAAAAAACTTCCTACACTTATCTTGAGAGGAGAATAATGAAAAACTTCTACAAATATTTAATAATTACAAAAACTTAAACATAAATAGACCTAAATATCATGCATATCACAACTCAGTGATTTATGTGGGGAAAACCCTTTCAAGAGAAAAACCCCACACTCCAAAATCCACCCAATATATTATTTATAAATAAAAAATATTACAATATACTTGTAGATAAAGCTTCTCACAAGAGTATCACCACTGAGAGATTCAGAGGCAACATGGCCGCTATTAGACTCTCAGAATGCATTGCAATGCACAGTCATAATACAACACCCTCTTAAAATAGGTTTTCCTTCTAGGGAAAGTAAAGCTAACAAAATATCAACCATTAGAGATAAGACATAGTGATGAACGGTCTAGATTTACAATAATAAAATATAAACAAAATTTTCCTTTTGGGGGCACTACCCTAGCCAGGGAACACTACCCCTAGACCCAAGCTAGAGGGATGATCCCCCCAAACCCTTCATGGGGGGGGGGGGGGCATCTCCCCACACCCCCCCTCATCATCGCATGAACAATACCTTATGTATCAATGGTAGCTTATTTAATTGCAAGGTTGAGCCAAATTTTCTCAACAATGATGAGGAGGTAGAAAATTATGGTAGGGCCCTAGTATGTACACAATTCACCTCTGACAATGAATTTTTCAAGAAATTATTAAACACTCATAATATTGAGAGGGGGGTGAATCACTATTCTATTAAACCATTCAAACATTAACCATCCAATTATCAAAGCACATTCAACTGATGTAAGCAAAGGAATCATGAAACATCCACAACATCACATAACACATGAACACTAGGATTTTTACATGGAAAATCCAAAATGGGAAAACCATGGTGAGTGTTAGCTCACAATATATTATATCTAAATATAGTATATTATAGAAATGCTCACTACATGTGGACTCATTTCCCATAGAGAATAAGATAAAAGATAGAAGGGTGTTGGAAGTTTGACATTGATGATGTTGTCCGACAACATGAGATAGGTATGTAGCATGGTATATAGATTTTGCATGATCTAGTATTGTCATTGATGTCAACATTGTTGTGGATCATTCTGGTATGATTCAAAAAAAAATTTGTAGATATTTGTATAGGATAAGTTAGTCCAGAAAGTATAGCTACATAGGAAAATGCCTAAGTGTCAAATTTGTTAGTGTAGTGGTTTAGTGCATTAGTTTTTGGGTTTGCACTCCACCTCAAACATAGATATCATTTTGAAATTAGAATAGTAATTTGGTAATCATCAGATGCATCTAAATCTAAGATTTTTTTTTTTAGTGAAGTATTCATGAAGATATGAATGACAAAGTTCAATTCTATATATTGTAGTTGTTTTCTATACAAAGTGTTGGTGTGGGGGACTATGTATTCCTTCACGAATGATTATTTTGTGTTGTGATGTTGAAGATAAGCTATCAAATGTTAGTTGAATTATAATTCCATATGGGATTGTGTTTTGAGTTACACATGTGGAGAATTGGGCAAACAAATGAAGGTTTTTGTGTTCGAGTCTTATTTGGGACCAACCTAACATGTTTGAAGGATTGATATGTATTGCAATCTTATGTAAGACCTATATTGGGTCTATCTTGACCTATATTGGGGTAATTTGAATTTGAATTAAGGCAGGAGATGGTGGTGAAATTTGTTAAGGATGACAAGTTTAATTTTGTGTGTTAATTCCAATTAGGCCGACCTAATTGAAGTTACACTTGATGTGGATATATATATATATATAGTAGTTTGATTTTTATGTTTTGGATGAAAAAGTTCATGTAATTTTTAAGAGATGACATGTATGGTGTTTCACCTACATGTGTGTGATGCGAATTTGATCAGAGTTGTGTGAATTGAGTGAATTCAAAGCAGAGAAGTGCATTGAAATAGTTGAGTGTATAGATTATTTTATACTTCATTGGAACTATAATCCAACATATTGGAGATGCATTTGTAATAGTTCAATAGGTTGTGAGCCACCCCTTATTTCTTCTATATTATTATTTATGGGAAGTGATTCCACTAGACAGTGAGTCCACCTATAGTGATCATTTATGCAATATACTATATATGAATATAATATATTGTGAGCTAACCCTCATCGTGGTTTTTCCCATTTTGGTTTTCCACATAAAAATCCTAGTGTTCATGTGATGATTGTGTGGATTTTTCATGCTTTCATTCATTATTGTAGTTAAATGTATTTTGGTGTTTGGATGGCTAATGTTTTAATGGTTTAAAGGAATACTAATTCACCCACCTTCTTAGTATTTTGGGTGTTCAACAATTGCTATCAGAGCTTGGATCCCTGGAAGGAGCTTGGCCACTTTGGGAAGATCTTAGAGTTTGAACACATGGTTGATAGAAAGTTTCATATTCCTTCAAAAGAGATTTATGCTATTAAATACACATAAGAAGATTTCATGATTGACAAAGAAGAACTTAAAGTTTATCTTGAAGATCTTAACAAATTTGAAGATGAAAACAAAGATCTAGAGGAAAAACATAAAGAGGAAAAATATAAAGAGGAAAAACACAAAGAGGAAAAAGAGTGTATCAAAAAACTAAGAGAGCAGATAAAAAATTTCATAGAAAGGAATAAGGAAGTCAATGAACAATTGAAGCAAGAAAATGAAGATCTCACCAGACTAAAAGTGAAAGTGGAAGAAAAGAAAAGAGTTGAAGAATGTCTAATGCAATGGTGAAAAGAAAATATAATGAATGCATGAGGCTTAAACAAGAAGTGGAAAATATAAGATTAGATCTAGAGAAGGAAATAAGTCATGAAGAAAAATTTAGGACAAGTTCTATAATGATTGATGAATTGATTGTAGGTCAAAAAGCATCTAAAGACAAAGGTGGTCTAGTACTTGAAAAAGGAGAAAGCTCAAAAGCAGATCAAACATCTAATCCAAGAAAGAAGATAAGTGAACTAGAGAAGAATGAAGACAAGAAGAATAATGACAAGTTTCAAAATCAAAAAAGAAATCCTAGAATACCCTATATTAGATAACCAAATGCATAGAGGTACCCATATTTCAATGGTGTTTGTTATTCTTGTCATGAAATAGACACAGGACAACAGAGAGGGGGGGTGAATCAGTTGTCACACAAATTCAAACTTAAAACTTTATCAATTATCAACTCTTTAGCCACACTATTCTATTATTAAATATGAGCATGAAACATAGATAACAGAAATTAAATCAACACAATGAACACAAAAAATTTACATGGAAAACCTAATGAGGGAAAAACCACGGTGAGGGTTAACTCACAATATAAAGATTATAAACTGAATACAAAGGCTCGCTGCCCAAAAGAGGACTCACTACCTACAAAGGACTCACTATCCAACATGGAGGTTCATTTCCTACAGATACAAAAGAGAACAAAATATCCACCACAACAATTAAAGCACATTTGTAGGATTACAAAAACATTCAATTCACTGCCTTCAGCACACTATAAAACTTCTATCACAACTCACTCACACACACTTCTACTCTTATGATTTGTGGCACACTTTCATCACTTTGCATCACACTATCACACAATTCTTCACAACTCGCCTTGATTTTATACCATTCTCAACCTTAGAAACATTTACCAAGGTTGGCCACAATACATTGTTTCATAAATTCAAATTAGGTCAAAAACTCTAAATTCCCACAATGGAAAGGAATAAGAGGACCAATAAAAACATAAAAATAATATTCTTGAATCGTCTACTCACTTCCTCAATTAAATTTTATTCTTTGAATGAAGTGTAAACACTAGGTCGACCAAACCTAATGAAAACAAAAATTATCAATGATGCACATGATTCCCAACAAGAATATGACACGTGGTTGACGCAACATGCTTCATTATGAATGAGAATACATCTCAGAATCTTCTAGATACATATGCAACAAAAAAAACAAGCTTCAAACACTAAAATCCTTTCACCAGTCAATTTGGGTTGTGCAGACACACAAAAATACTAAAACATGATTTCCGGATCACCAAACTCCAAACCTCTTTTCCAAAGCATAGGAATGACCTTCACAAGACATCTACCAGATCCGTATGATCTAAAACAAAACAGTGGAGAACTACAAAGCAAACATATTTATCCCAGTCCATAGAACACTAAATCTATTGGTAAAACACATATACTGGTGGACACAACTTTCATGTACCATCTCATCAGAAACTAAAACTTAGAATATATCACCATCAGATCACCATCAACATGCCTTCAAATCCACACAGGCATAGGATCAACAAAGGAGAAAAATGAAGCATGTATTGAAGCACACACTCAACACTCTAACTTCTCTTCTTTATTAATTTTCTCAAAAGCACTTGGAAACTCATCAAACCAACATATCTGCAACGTCATAAAGATAGCTCCACATCTCGACAACATCTCAACCATACACATACAATCTGCAACATATTGAACAATGTTGAGATCAATGACAACATTAGTCACAACACTACCAAGCTAGCTCATATTTGCAACAATCTCCCCCTTTGTCATTAATGGAAACACATAACCTTTTCTCCCCCTTTGATATCAATGGCAAAGAACAACTACTCTGATTACTCCCCCTTAAGAGTACACTCATATTGCAACAATGAAAATATTTTCTACTCCCCCTATGGAGTAGACCCATCAATCAGTCCAGGTAAATGAAGAATCTGTGAACTCACTAGAATGATGAACCTTTATGTGAACCTAGTTGGGAAGGCCAATGACTCCCAACATCTTCGTAAGATGCTCAAAAGTATCCTTTAGAAGATCCTTAGTAAATATGTCTACAATTTGTTCCTTTGTATTTACATACTCCAATCTTACCTCATTCTCCAACACTTTTTCTCTCAAAAAAATTGATACCTGATAGATATGTGTTTCATTCTTGAATGCATAACTGGGTTCTTCAAAAATTTTATTGCACTTGTATTATCACATAAAATAGGAATAGGTTCGTCACATATCACACCAATGTCTTTCAGAGTTTGCTTCATCCACAAAACTTGTGTACAACAGGATGTTGTAATAATATATTCAGCCTCTGTAGTGGATAAAGAAACCGAGTCTTGCTTTTTACTTAGACATGAAACTAGTCTTCCACCAAGAAAGAAAGCACCACCACTTGTACTCTTTTGGTCATCTACACATCCAGCCTAATCAACATTTGTATAAGCACTCAGGGTGAAATCATTACTCTTAGGGTGCCATAGTCCATAATCCGGTGTTCCTTTAAGATATCTAAATATTCTTTTTACATCCATAAGATGTAATTCTCTAGGATCTAATTTAAATATAGCAACTAAACACACTACATGCATAATATCTAGTTTGGTAGTAGTGAGATACAGTAGTCCACCAATCATGGATCTGTATTTGCTATGATTAGTCTTAGCAGATTCATTATCCTTGCTCAATTTACATCTAGTTACCATAGGATTACAAACTGGTTTAGAATCCTCCATCCCAAAAAATTTCAACAACTCTTTTACATACTTAGATTAAGAAATAAATATCCCTTTGTCAGTTTTATTCACTTGTAGACCAAGTAAGAAATTGAATTCACCAATCATAGACATCTCAAATTCTTTCTGCATTTCTTCAACAAAATTTTTACACATTCCTTCATTTCCTCCAAAAATGATGTCATCAACATAAACTACTACAATCAACATCTTATTACCTTGCACTTTGAAGTAGAGGTTGTTGTTAGCAAAACCTTTGTTGAATCCTTGCTTTGTCAGATATCTGTCCAATCTTGCATACCAAGCTCTGGGAGCTTGCTTTAGTCCATACAATGCCTTCTTCAGCTTAAAAACCATGTTTGACTTGTCAGACAGCTGAAACCCTTTAGGTTGCTCCATGTATACTTCTTCCTCCAACTCACCATTCAAAAAAGCTTACTTAACATCCATCTGATATACTTTAAAGTCCTTGTGTGCAAAAACTGCCAAAAACATTATGATAGATTCCATTCTGGGCACAAGGGAAAATGTCTCCTCAAAATCTATGCCTTCAACTTGTGAATATCCTTTGCATACCAATCTTGCCTTATTCCTTAATAGTTCTCCATTTTCATTTAGTTTGTTTCAGAACACCCATTTTGAGCCAATCACATTCTTGTTCACAGGTCTAGGGACTAGTTCCCATGTCTAATTCTTCTCTATCTGCTGCAATTCCTCTTTCATATCTCTCATCCAACTTTCATCTTCATATGCTTCTTTTACAAATTTAGGTTCTATTTTAGAAAGTAAATAAAAATTTACCTTAGCTATAACTCTGCTTCTTGTGTTTACAACTTAACTCTTGTCTCTAATTATCTAATCTTCTGGATGATTCTTCTATACATATTTAGGAGTCCTAGCAATAGGGTTTGGTTCATTTTCTTCTTCTTCTTCTACTTGTTCTTCTTCTTATTTTTCTTCTTCTTCTTCCTTCTTATTTTCTTTAGGTATATGTCCACATATAGGATCATTAGGTTTAACTTCACTTATCTCAATAGGTCTGTGTATGTATTCATCAACTCTAACATTATCACTTTCAATAATCTTCCTTAATCTTTTGTTAAAGCATATGTATGCCTTGCTAGTGGTAGAGTATTCAAGAAATATTCCTTCATCACATCTAGCATCAAACTTTCCAAGATTTTCATCATCTCTTTTAATATAGCATCTGCTTCCAAATACCATAAAATATTTCATAGTAGGAATCTTACTAGTCCATAACTCAAAAGGTGTCTTTGTGTTGTTGTGTTTGATCTGAACTTTATTAAGAACATAAACAACAGTATATATCACTGCTCTCCAATATACATCTGGTACATTAGATTCTTTCATCATAGTTCTATCACCTTCCTGTACTATCCTATTTTTCCTTTCAACTACTCCATTCTACTATGGGGTTCTCGAAGTAGAATACTATCTTTTTATGTCATGCATCTAACAGAATGCATTAAATTCACTAGAAGTGAATTCACTACCTCTATCTGATCTTACACATTTGATTTTTAGATTTACTTCATCTCCACTCTTGCTTTGAATACCTTAAACCTATCTAGGGCCTAATTTTTTTCTCTGAGAAAAGAAACCCATGTCATTTGAGTGTAATAATCAATAAGCAACATGAAATATCTATCACCATTCAAGTTTCCAATCTTAGTCAGACCATAGAGATTAGTATGTACCAACTACAACATATCGGTAGTAGAATATTCTTTTCCTTTAAAGCTACATCTTTTCTGCTTCCCCAATTGACAACTTCTGCAGATAGCGTTAGCAGGTCTTGTGATTCTAGGCAGTCCTCAAACTATTTTATTTTTACTGATCTTGACCAGATTATCAAAGTTCACATGTCCCATTCTCCAATGACATAACCAACTTTCATTGATCTGAGATACAAGACAATGACCATCAACTCCTTTCAGTTGATAGATGTTTTCATGAGTTCTTCTTCTAGCAGCAATCATATCTCCATTTTTGGATCTTTTTCTGATTTCACAGGCATTGTTCTAAAACACAAGCTTAAAGCCATTGCTACACATATAACCAACACTCAAAAGATTATGCCTCAAACCCTTCACATAATATACATCATCAGTACTATTCACTTCATCAAAACTAATTGAACCTTTACCATAGATCTTAGCTGTTGAATCATCACTGAACATGACTAAACCACCATCATATTTTTCAAGTTTAGTGAACTTACTCTTATCTCTAGTCATGTGATTTGAACATCCACTGTCAATTACCCAGTAGTCTTGATCCTGTCTTGCATGAAATGTGGTAACCAGATTACCTTCCATCCTATTCTTCTTAACTTATAGAGCTCTTTTTCTTACACACTTTCCAGGTTTAGTGGATACATATTTATTTTACAAAGCTAAGAATAAGCATTCACTATCATCAACCTCATTTTCAGATTCATCATCAGAAATACCTACCTCTTCCTTAACATAGTACAACTTCTTATACTTCTTATCCTTTCTATCCTTATCCTTATAATCCTTGTTCTTTTTATGTGCAACCCTATTCAAACATCTTGAAGCATAATGACCAATATTACCACAACTAAAGCATTTAAAGGGTAACATACCTTTATACTTTTTGGTAGCTTTCTTCAACTTCCTGGTGAAGTTTGCTTCCAACTCTTCAACATCGTCACTATCCGGTTCCTCCTCAACCTTCATTTCCTTAAATGTTGTTTCTATCTTTTCTTCTATCTTTTCATCTTTCCAGAACTTTCTCTATTCAAATGCTTGTAGGGTGTCGAATAAGTGTTCCGAGGTGTACTTCTTAGGGTTAAAAATTTCTTACTTCTTAGGGTCATACATTTTTTCAATCACTAAGATCTTATCACTGTAGAAGTCTGGTAGGGTGATCAAGATCTTCTCTATTATGTCTTCATCTGCTAGCTTTCCTCCTTGATTTCTAACCTCATTTGCAATCTGTTCAACCCTGTGAAAGAAACTTGTAAATTCTTCACCATCCTCGATTTTTAGGTTCACAAATCTATGCTTTTCCACCAGTCTCTTTGTCAATTTCATCTTTTCATTCCCTTCATACATGTCTTCCATCTTCTTCTAGACTTCATATGCAGTATCCAAAGAATTAACCTTGATTCGCTCATTTTTAGATAAACTACTACAAATTGCATAATTCACCCTCTCATTTTCTTCATAAGTAGAGATCTCATCTATAGTATTAACACCATTGGATGGAAGTGTATACTTATTCTCAACAACCTTCTAGGTCTTGAAACCAAGAGAGATAATATATCCTCTCATCTGTCCCTTCCAATCTTTGTAGTCAGTTCCATCAAACATAGGGATTGGAATTTGGTGCACCATCGAATCTTCCTTAAGTGGTTAAACTATACAACAAGGAACCACAAACTCTGATACCAATTGTTAAATAGGTGTAGGACAACTGAGAGGGGGGTGAATCAGTTGTCACACAAATTTAAACTTAAAATTTTCACTTATCAACTCTTCAACCACACTATTCTATTATTAAATATGAGCATGAAACACAAATAATAGAAAGTAAATCAACACAATGAAAACAAAATTTTTATGTGGAAAACCCAATAAGGGAAAAAAATGATGAGGGTTAACTCACAATATAAAGATTATAAACTAAATACAAAGGCTCACTGCTAAGGTCTCAATACCCAAAAGAGGATTCATTTTCCAAGTACAAAGGCTCACTACCTACAAAGGACTCACTATCCAACAAGAAGGCTCACTTCCTGCAAATACAAAAGAGAACAAAATATCCACCACAACAATTAAACCACATTCATAGGATTATAGAAACCTTCAATTCACTGCCTTCAGCCCTGTAGCACATTGTAAAATTTCTATCACAACTCACTCACACACACTTCTTCTCTTATGATTTGTGGCACACTTTCATCACTTTACATCACACTATCATACAATTCTTCACAACTCGCCTTGATTTTATACCATTCTCAACCTTAGAAACATTTACCAAGGTCAACCACAATACATCATTTCATAAATTCAAATTAGGTCAGAAACTATAAATTCTCGCGATGGAAAGGAATAAGAGTGGATGAATAAAAACATAAAAAATAATATTCTTGAATCTTCTACTTGCTTCCTCAATTAAATTTTATTCTTCAAATGAAGTGTAAACACTAGGTCGGTGAAATTTAATGAAAACACTAATTATCAATGATGCACACACTTCCCAAAAAGAAGATGTCACACTGACAATGCAACATGCTTCATTATGCATGAGAATACATCTCAGAATCTTCCAAATACATTTGTAGAAAAAACAACATGCTTCAAACACTAAGCTCCTTTCACCAGTCAATCTGGGTTGTGTAGACACACACAAAAATACTAAAACATGGTTTCCAGATCACCAAACTCCAAACATCTTTGCTAGAGCATAGGAAAGACCTTCACAAGACATCTACCAAATCCACACGATCTGAAACATGGTGGAGAACTATAGAGCAAACATATTTCTCCCAGTCCACATAACACTGACTCTGCCGATAAAACACATATATTGGTGAACACAACTTTCATGTACCATCTCATCAGCAACTAAAACTTAGACTATATCATCATCAGATCACCATCAACACACCTTCAGATCCACATAGGAATAGGATCAACATAAGAGAAAAATGGAGCACGTACTAGAGCACACACTCAACACTTTGAATTCTCTTCTTTATTAATTTTCTCAAAAGCACTTGGAAACACATCAGACCAACATATTTGCAGCATCATAAAGATAGCTCCCCATCTTAACAGC
Organism: Sequoia sempervirens; assembly: GCA_007258455.2. Taxonomy (NCBI): domain Eukaryota; kingdom Viridiplantae; phylum Streptophyta; class Pinopsida; order Cupressales; family Cupressaceae; genus Sequoia; species Sequoia sempervirens. Next base: position 62,391,162 of record VDFB02109042.1, on the reverse strand, counting down.
ATCTCAACCATACATGTACAATCTGCAACATACTGAGTAGTGTTGACATCAATGACAATATTAATGACAACACCACCAAACTAGCTCATATTTGCAACATTTGTAATAAATATAGACATAGAGCAATAGAATGCAAAAGTAGAAAGAATCAGAATGTTCCATCATTTATTGTTAAATGATTTACATGCAAAAAAATTGTGCATAGAGGAAATGAATGCAAAATTCAAATGATGAATAGATATAACAATGGTAGAATGATTATGTTAAAGCTCATGATGTGTATAAAACCCTTGTGTCTCCAATGGATAATCCTACTAAAACTAGGGAGGGCTGTGAAACAAAGTCAAGAGAGGAAAGGGCTTCTAAGAAACCAAAGAAGAGGAGGATTATTTTAAATAAAGAATCTAAGTCTAATAGGGATGATGATGTTGATTATGTCCTAGATTCATATGCCTCTTTGGAGGAGGGCCCCATTTCCCATGTTTAGGGTAAATCTGGGAAAAGGAAGATGGATGAGAAGGAAAAATATACGACTTGCAGTGATGAAATGGTGGTGATTGTTCTTTCTAATGGGGGTAAGGATAAAAATGAGCTTTATGGGGAAGCTTCTTCTCCTCCCCCAGTGACTAGATTTGTGCAGGAGCCTGAGGAGGGGATCCAAAAGAGAAGGATGTTGAATACAGGTCAACTCCTGGAGAAGGCTTTCCCTCTTTCCCTGGTTGGTGGTATCTATGGTGAGGATGTCCCGAGCGCTGACATTGGGTTGTAGAAGTAGGAGTAGGAAAGAGTTGTGGGTGGAAAACATGTTGTGGGAACTAGTAAAGAGGGTGTGGATAGGATTTTGAAAAGGAATATTGTTGCAGAGGAAATCACTAGTTCCATTCATCAGATGAAGTCTCTTGTCCCTGTTGGTAAAGGTAAGGAATTTTCTGCTGAAAAGGTTCATGTGAGTTCTTCAAATTAGGATGTTATGGGAAAATGTATTGAAAAATTTGATAGGGAGGATCTTTCTGATGTGTTGGGTTTGGCTTGTGACAGTGTTAGTGTGATTTTTAAAATTTTTAAATTTTTCTTTCATGAGATCAATAGGACCAATGTTCATATTAGAGGTGTTGCTAGCAAGGTAGAGGATGCTTCTATCCAAATCCAAATTGATAATTTAATGGATGGTCTCAATACTATAGCTAATAATGTGGCGGAGGAGACTGTCAATTTGAAACAGAATATGGAGGGAAGAATGTTATCCCTTGAGGATAAAATTGATAAGATATGGAATGTTGTGATGAAGGGTGGAGATGCCCCTAAGGTCCTAGCTATGTCAAACCCTATGAAGGCTATTTCCCCTGTGACTAATGTTAAAAAGAGAAAGGAGAATGTTTCTTTTGATGTTATTGCTATTGGGGGTAAGTTGATGGATGTGCATTATGTTGCTGACAAGGGTGTTGCTAAAGGTTTTGTTTTGAGTAGTGAGGTAACAACTAGTGGGCCAAAGGTCAGGACAAGAAACAAAATGAAAAATTAGGTTGGGGCCTCAGGTATTGAGGTTTTTGATACTATAGTTAAGGGGAAAAATTTGGCTACTAGTGAAATGGAAGTTGTTGAAATTCTAAACAATATGTAGTGTTGCTTGTTGGTTTCCTTCTTTTTTGCTATTTTTTGGCTATTGGTTTTCTAACATTGGGTTGATTGTTGTTTAATGTTTTTATCCTTTTACATTAGCTGCTTTATTTTGTAAAGGGTTCTGAGCCCCTTCAAAACCCATTTTTTACCTCTAATCAAAACAATGGTAGAATGATTCAATCCTTTACTGGTTATTGTTATACATGCTATGGATTTGGAAATAAAGCTAATCAATGAAAATATAGAATGAATGGAAAGAATAATGCTCAAAGAAATGTCATATGCAACAATTGTAGTAGGTCTAGACATATTGCTAAATTTTAAAGAAGCAAAAACACAAGGATAATCCAATAAAGAATAATGAAGCAGTGAAAAATATTGATCTAATTTAAGTAAAGAAGGAAATGGAAAGGCTATGGAGAAAGAAATAAGAGACTAGTGATAAGGGACAATCATCCTCTAGTGTAGATGTTCCTCTGGTAACTAAGCACAAAGCTATGGTTTAGGGGGAGCTTTAATGGATATATTGTATCCCCTACTAGAAAAGAGGTGATGGAGCTACAACACGAAAATATGCCATGAAGAACAAAATTATTAATCTATTGAAGAATATTTTAGACGAAAATATGTTGATACAGAGATTTTTGGAGCTTGAGAAGTTGACTATGCATACAATTTTTAAGTTTCTCAGCTTTATGGTTAGAAGCATTTATTGCAAAGTTAGGTCAAATTGGAGAAGTTGGGAATGATTAAACTTTAATATTAGAGTACAATGTATTAACTAGGAAGAAATTAGATATATGGAAATGGTTCCCAAACTTTAGCTATGAAGAGAAGTACATTATAATGACCCTAAATATAATTCATGACCAATTTATGTGGATTGATGGACCTCACATGATTACCAGGGAAGTAATTAGAGAAATAACTAGTTTATGGTCCACCAAACCAGTTCTAGTCTAGAAATCCACTAAGAATAAGAATATGATGGAGAAAATGGGTGCTACAATAAACCCTATTAGAATCCCATTAGTTAGATATGTTGCTATAGTTATTGGAAACAAGATTTATGGAGATAATTTGGTCTCTACCACCACAATTCATGTGGCATAGAACATGGTCGAGAACAATGCATAGTATGACCTATGTGAGTTTCTCTAGCAATAATTGATGGAGAACTTGAAGGAGAATAGGAAGAAGAAGCATGTATTCATGTATAGCACACTAGTAATATGTTTTCTTTTCTACTTTTTGAAGGAAGTTCTTGTGGTTAGAAAGGTTAATCAGTCAAATGCAAAGCCTGTTGCACACCAAATAGGAGATTATATGAGTGACCTAGGAGGTATGAATTCTCAAGGTGATGCCCTTGCAGCCTTCTTTGTAATATTCCAAAGAAGAATGAATGATACACAAAGAATTACAAGAGGTACTATAAAGATATACATGAATGGAACTACCTTTCTAGTCTCTATTGATTTTTGTATAATGGAAGTAGTTGAACCTAGAAAATAATGGGTTCTGGAACTAGGGTATGAAGTGTTAAAGGAAAAAATTATTGGTTGTGTAGAAGTGCTACTCGATAGTACTAAAGACCCTAGTAGGCAAAGGCATGAGAATTATAAAGAAAAATCAATGAAATTTCACCTAAAATTTAAGAAATCACATATGAAGAAAAATATTGATGCTGAGGTAGGTACATATGCCAAAGAGCTTGACATCTCAAAATAAAAAGTTACGCTTTCCATAGAAAGATCTTGAGCTAATATGAGTGTAACAAAAGCCTTTGATAGCTCTAGGAGACTAGTTACTACATCTTTACCTATAGCTAGTGAGAATCCATAGATGATCCTTTGATAAGGGAGAAATCCCCTTTGGTAGTTCATGCCATCAAGATAAAAGAAAAGAAAACTACAAGGAGAGTCAAGTAAAAAGGAAATTGGCATCATTGTGGCTTCTAAAGAAGCTTTAAATGTTGATCCCAATGCCCCAAAACCAAATATGGGAGGAGATATGAATATAGATGATGCTCAACATGAGCATGGGATAAGTAAATTAATGGATGATTCCATAAAGAAATTACAAGAGATAACACCTAGAACAAATATTGGTTCCTCCCTACCTACAATGCTAAAATTCAAGTTGTTGATTGATTCCTTCAAGGAATATGTCTCTGTACTGAAAGATCAAGTTTAAATAGAAGTTGAAGCAGGGCTTGAAGAAAAGAAATTGTTGGAAATTATAGAGAAGTGTGCATATGAACACAACATAGTTGAAGAAATTTTGAAGGATTTACAAGCCTATGAAGAAGGAAAGACCTTATTTTTCTATTGTATGAAGTGGCAAGATGCCACCCAAAGAATAAAGGATTCCATGGGTGCAATTGAGACAAAAATAAGTAGTGCATCAAACACTTATGATCTAATATAGGACATATATGGTCAGACTTGGTTTTCTATAGTGAACTTACATGAAAATTACTTTACCCTACAAAGCTAGAAAGAAGAAATAATCAAACAATTTGAGAAGCTAAGGGATTTGGTGAAGATAAATTATCTACCTATCTCAAGTTCCCTTGCCAGTACATATAGGACTTAAAAGATAAATCTTACTCCCTATACTTTGGAAGAAGGAGAGGAAACCTCGGTGAAGCTTTAGTCATAGTATACAACACTTGCAATAACAAAGAAACATTAAGAAGGTAAATCCACTTGGAAAGTTATCTGAAAGAAGCTTCAGTGGTTAACATCTTTGGGTTGAACATTTCTACTTATGCATTTTTTCAAGTTTTCAGATTCTTTTGAAAATATGCGAATGATATAGGAGTTTTTGGTTAACTTCCTAAGGGGGAGTTGTCACATTCTTTCAATTATATCTATTTATACATCCAAGGGGGAGTATACATTTTTTATGGTACCAACACACCCTTTGTCATTGATGTTAAAGGGGGAGAGATATTCAAAATGTTACTTGGTGAGATATTTGGGAAAGAAAGTTTCTTGGAGAATATTTTTGGTAAGCATGTTGCCATCAATGAAAAAGGGGGATTTTTTGGAATTTTTTCATTGATGATGCTATAAAGGGCAGATTGTTCAAAGTTTGTCATTGATGATGTTGTCCAACAAAATCAGCATGGTATGTACATTTTGCATGATCTAGTGTTGGAATTGATGTCAACATTGTTTTGGATCATTCCAACATGATTCAAAAAAAAATTTAAGGAAATTTGTATAGGATTAGTTTGTCTGGAAAGTATAGCTACATAGGAAAATGTCTGTGTCAAATTTGTCAGTACATTGGTTCATTGCATCAGTTTTTGGGTTCACACTCCACCACAAATAGAGATATCATTATGTGATTCTAATAGTAATTTGGTGATCATCAGATGCATCTAAATTGAAGAGTTTTAGTTGTTTAGTGAATTTTTTAGGTAGATATGAATGATAGAGTTAAGTTCTGTATATTGTAGTTGTTTTTTGTACAAAGTGTCACTGTGGGAGATTCTCCATTCCTTTTCTAATTATTATTTTTTGTTGTGATGTTGAATATGATCTATTATATGTTATTTGAATAAGAATTCTAGATGGGATCATGTTTTTAGTTAGACGTGTGGCCAATTGGGAAAATAGATGAAGGTTTTTGTGTTTAGGTCTTATTTGGGGCCGACCTAACACATTTGAAGGATTAATATGTATTGCAATATTATGTAAGACCTATATTGGTCCATCCTAACCTATCTTGAGGAAATTTTTGTTTGAATTAAGGTACGAGATTGTGGTGAAACATTTTAAGGATGACAAGTTTAATTTTGTGTGTTAATTTCAATTAGGTTGACCTAATTGAAGTTACACTTGATGTGGATATATATAGGAGTTTGATTTCAATGTTTTGGAAGAGAAAGTGCAAGTAATGTTTGAGAGATGACATGTATGATGTTTCACCTACATGTGTGTGATGTGAATGTGATCAGAGTTGTGCAAATTGAGTGAATTCAGAGGATAGTAGTGTATTGAACTAATTCAGTGTATAGATTATTTTGTACTTCATTGGAACTATAATCTATCATATTGTACATGCATTTATAATAGTTCAGTAGGTTGTGAGTCACCCCTTTATTATATCTTATTCTTTGTGGGTAATGAGTCCACTAGGAAATGAGTCCACCTATAATGAGCATTTATGTAATATACTATATTCGAATATAATATATTGTGAGATAACCCTCATCATGGTTTATCCCATTTTGAGTTTTCCATGTAAAAATCTTGGTGTTCATGTGCTATATGATTTTGTGGATGTTTCAAGCTTTCATTCATAATTATAGTTAAATGTATTTTGGTATTTGGATGACTAATGTCTGAATGGTTTAAAGGAATATTGATTCACCCCCCTTCTTAGTATTTTGGGTGTTCAATAGAGGAGTGAATTACAACATATTGAACTATTACAATTGCACATATCATATGATAGATTATATCTCTAATGAAGAACAAAATAATTTTTGCACTGATCTAGATCAATGCTCTACTCTACTCTAAATTTTCATAATTCACACAACTCTAATCACATTCGCATCACACGCATGTAGGTGGAACACAATACATATCATATATTTCTTGTCACTACACACCATCACTTAAAACACTAAAAAAAATTCCTATATATCCACATCAAGTGTAACAACAATTAGGTTAGCCTAATTGGATGTAACACACAAAATTGAACTTGTCATCCTCAAAACATTTTATCCACATCTTGCACCTTAATTCAAAAATAAATTTACCTAAAAATAGTTTGGTATGGACCTAATATATTTCCTACATAAGATTTCAACATATATTAATCCTTCACAAAACACCAAACATGTTAGGTCGGGCCCAAATAGAACCTAAACACAAAATCCTTCAATTTTTTACCTAATTTGCCACACGAGGAACTCAAAACATGATCCCATCTATAATTCTTATTCAAATGGCATCTAGCAACTTATCTTCAATACCGCAACATAAAATATTCATCTATGAAGGAATGTAGAATCTCCCACACTAATACACTATACAAAAGAGGACTATGATAAGCCAAAAAAAATACTGTCATTCATATCTTCCAAGATACTTCACCAAACAATAAAAACTCTTGGATTTAAATGAATATTATGTTATACAAATTACTATTAGAATCACAAATAGGTGTCTCTATTTGTGATGGAGTGTGCACCCAAAAAATGATGCACAAAACCACTATATTGGTAAGTTTGATACTTGGAAAATTCTTGAGTAGCTATACTTTTTGGACCAACTTATCTTGTTAGGTCATCCCCAAATAAGAATTAAACACAAAAACCTTCATTCATTTTCCTAGTTTTCCACACATGGAGATCAAAAAATGATCTCATTTGAAATCTTACACAACTGAAATCTTGAAGCTTATCTTTAACATCAAAAGTCAAAATTTTAATCCACAAAGGAATGTAGAATCTCCCACACCAACACTCTATACAAAAAAGGAATGTGATAAGCCAAAAAGAATAAATTTCCATTCATATCTTCCAAGATACTTCACTAAACAAAAACAAACTCTTGGATTTGGATGCATCTAATGTTGAACAAATTACTATTTGAATCATAAAGTGATATCTCTATTTGTGATGGAGGTCAGACCCAGAAACTATCACACTGAACCATAGTACTAGTAGGTTTGATACTTAGGAAAATTTATGAGTAGCTATACTTTCTTAACCAACTTATCCTATACAAATTCCTTCAACAACACTTCTAAATCATGTTAGGATGATCCACAACAATTTTGACATCAATGATAACACTAGATCATGCACAATACACATTCCATCTCATGTTTCTAGACAACATCATCTTCCAACAATCTCCCCCTTTGTCATTGATGGAAACATGCTCTCTAAAAAGATAAACATTCTCCAAATATCTCACCCCCTTTGACATAAATGGAAAAGGGTGTACCAACATTTTGTATACTCCCCCTTAGTCATATGTACAAATAGAAATAACTAAAATAATGTACTAACTCCCCTTAGAAAGTTACCCAAAACTTCTATATCATGTGCATATTTACAAAAGAATTTGAAAAAAATGAATAGAATAAGAATGAAAATGGCCAACCTAGAGATGTTGACCACTAGAGCTTCTGTAAAATGACTTGCCAAAAATATCTACCTTCTTCTGAATATTTCTTTGGTGGTAAAATAATTTTATATTGAGACTCAATCTCAACAAAGGTTTCCTCTATTTCTTCCAGAGTACTAGGAGTAAGATTTAACTTTGAGATCTTATGAGGACTTGCAAGGGAACTTGAGATAGGTATATGCTCCATTTTTACAAGTCACTTAGCTTCTCAAACTATCTAACTATGTGTTCCTTCTGGCTCTATAGTGTAAATATTCTTTTACATAAGTCCACTATAGTAGTCTAGGTTTGATCATCTCTCTCCTATACTAGACCATAGGAATTTGAAGCATTACTTATTTGTGTATCAATTGTGCCCATGACATATTTAATGCTTTGTGTGGCATCCAACCAATTCATACAATACAAATATATAGTCTTTGCTTCATCCTCACAAGATTTCACATCCTTCAAACTTTCTTCAAATTTGTTGTGTGCAGTTGGAAACTTATTTGTGATATCCAACAATTTTTTTTCTTTCTATCCTTGTCTCATCTCCTGCTTCAACTTGACCTTTTAATCTAGAGTAATATTCCTTAAAGGAATCAACTAAGAACTTGAAATTCTCCATTTCATTTAATGATGTATCAATTTTTTTTCTTGAAGTTATCTCTTGCAATTCCTTTATAGCTTCATCCATTAATTGAACACTCTTTTGATATGTTTCAATAATCTCTTTTCTTGTTGATGTGTGAGCACATCACCTAGATTTTGTTGGATGTTGTGGATGCATTTCTGATATGTGTTTATCATTTATGTCAACACTATTATCATTTGGTGTATCAAAGGTTGTATATGTTGAGGATATTGAGAAAATTGTAAAAGAAAGTGCTCTAGGTTCACAATGGAACTGTGCAGGTCATGAAGGAATCTTGTTCTATACATTGAATTTCAAATACTATGGATTAAAATGGTTTTCTTCTGAGTGTATCTAGATCATCTACTGGAAGTTTTAGAGGTTCACATATAGATTTGATCATGTTGTGGTCTAACAGTGTTTTTGTGGTCTCTATCAGTGTTCCTGAGTAAAGTTTGCTGATCTAGAAATTTCAGTTGCTGCGGATGTTTCTTTGTTGTTTCTTAGTGCTCTTGGATGTTTCTAGATTGTACTTTATCTTTGTGGTATGTCCACATTGACCAATGTGCTCGTGGTCAGAAATTTTTCTTGCGTTTGTTCAATTTTTCTTTTTCTTGGCCGACATGTTGGTGGTAGCGAGTTGTGGATCTTCAAGGAGGAAGTAATTGAAGTATTTTTGTGTTGGAGTTGTTAATTTGGGTCTCCACTATGTTGTTTCCAACCTTGGTGGATTCACATTAAAAAATTTATTTGTAAATTTGGGCCGACATTGCAAATATGTTTTATTTTCCTGGCCGACCAAGTTATTGATGAAATCTCATGATGTAGATATATAAGTGTGATTGTTTCATCGGTGTAGTGTGTGGAAAAGGTGATTTGTGTGTTGGGTGTGCTCTTATGTGTGTATGTGTGAATATCATTTGATTGTAGAGCAGAGTGTGAACAAGATCGAGCAAAGTGTGAAACGTTAAAAGAGGAGTTTTATGTGCTTAATTGGAACTATCATTAGGCTTGTGTAGAAGCTAATTTTTCAGTTCATACCCTTTGGATTTTAATCCTATTCTATATTTTTGGGCAGTGAGCCCCTTCTGTAATTGAGCAGTGAGCTTTAGGAAATGTGTCTAAATGCATGTGCATTCCCATTTATTGATTTCATTATACTTTTAATAGGGTATAATCTTGTGGACTAACATCCACTGTGGTTTTTTCCCTAACAGGGTTTCCTCTTAAAAAATATTGGTATTCTTAGTCTCTTTGATGTGTTAATTGTTTATGGTTAATTTTTTATTCATCAGATCTTAAGTAAAGTTTGAAAATTTTATCATTCTGTGACAACTAATTCACCCCCCACCTCTCAGTTGTCTGTCCTTGTTTTCCCAACAATTGGTATCAAAGCAAGTTCCTTTGAAGAAGTCTAAAAGCTTGAGGTGATCCGAGATAGAAAAATTCAAGAAGGATAGTCCAAGATTTGATGGAACTAACTACTCACTCTGGAAAGTCAAGATGCAATGTCACCTAAGGTGTATTGGTGAAGCCTAGTGGAATATTACAAAAGATCCATATGTTATTCCTTAGAATGGTCCCTCCACTACTGATGAGATCAAAGATGTTGAAAACAATATCAGGGCTATTGAAGCTTTGGTGAGTGCTCTTACAGATTCGGAGATGGAAAATGTGGTAGGACTATAGACAACTCATGAGATTTGGATGAAGTTGGAAACTTCGTATGAAGGTGATGCACAAGTGAGGATGGCTAAGTTACAAAGTTTAAAAGGAAAGTATGAGGATTAGAATATGGGTGAAGATGAAAATATCACTTCCTTTATGCAAAGATTAAATGAAGTAGTGATGGGTATTACATGTGTCGTTGGTTCTCTGGATGAGGAAGAAATTGTAGCTAAGATACTCAGATCATTTCCTCCCTCCTACAAAGTGAAGGCTCACACTATTGAAGAGCTCATATCAGTAACAAATATTTCAAGAGACATGTTGGTTGGTAAGCTTGTTGCTTTTGAATTAAGTGAATTTGGTGAATCTATACCAAAAATTGAATCAACATTCAAGGCTATTGTATCCCAAAGTAACAAGAAAAGATATGGTCCAGGAGAATGTTCCAAAAAGATATCCAAGTATAATGAAGAATTGAAGCAACTTGAAGATAAAGAAAGAGAAGTAGAAGAATTGGAAGCACTGATTGTAAAGAAAGAAGGCAAAGGAAAAGGTAAGTATGAAGGAGTGTCACCTATTAAATGTTTTTCTTGTAGCAAAAATAGGTCATTTTGCATCAAGATGTCTTGAAAGAGTTCCTAGAACTAAGCCTAACAAGTCTAGATTCCAAAATAAATGTTACTTTGTTGAAGGAGTAACTGATGATGAATCTGATAAAGATAATGGAAATGAAGATGAATGGGTTTTTATTGCTACCATTGAAAATAGTCATGTGGCTACTGAATCTACTAAAGATGATAAAGCTCTTGCAGTCCAAGTTGAAGAAATGTATGAGTGGGTTATTGATATTGGATGCTCACATCACATGACTAGTGACAAAAACAAATTTGTAAGTCTAGAGAAGTATGATGGTGGTGTTGTAAGATTTGGAGACAACAATGCTGGTGTGATTCATGGAAGAGGTTCTATTTTTCTTGGTGGTAAGGATAACACTGATGATTTTCTTTATGTTGAAGGTTTGAAGCATAATATTTTGAGTGTTGGAAAGATGGTGGGCAAAGGCTATGATCTACAATTCAAAGATGTAAGACGCAAGATACGTGGAAGTTCCAACAATATGATTGCTACAGGTAAATAGACGAAAGGTAATATTTTTTACTTGAATACTGCTAGTGGGAGTTGTTTAATTGCTCAAGTAGATGAAAGATAGTTGTGGAATAGGAGGCTATGTCATGTAAATTTTGATAACATTGTCAAAGTAAGTTCCACTCAAGAAGTAAGATATCTACCTAAGTTAGTGAAGCCTGCTAACACAATTTGTAAGGAGTGTCAAATGGGTAAACAGACTAGAGTCTTCTTCTAGAGAAAATATTTTCATTCAAATAATTTGCTAGAGCTGCTACATACTGACCTTTGTGGTCCCTCTAGAGTTAGAAGTATTCATGGAGAAAGGTACTTTATTTTAATTATTGATGATTACTCTAGAATGATATGGGTTTCCTTCCTAAGAGAAAAATGTGAAGCATTGGAAAATTTCAAAAGTTTCAAGGCTATGGCAGAGAATGAGAAAGGTCTGAAAATAAAGTGTCTAAGATTTGACAAAGGTGGCGAGTTCACCTCCAGGGAGTTCAACTCTTTTTGTGAAGAACATGGAATCAAAAGATAATTATTTACTCCCTGAACCCCTCAATAGAATGAAGTTGTAGAAAGAAAGAATAGAACAATTTTGGATGTTGCTAGAACAATGATGATAGAAGGAAATGTGCCCCAAACCTATTAGAGTGAAGTTGTAAGCACTATTGTGTACACTTTAAACTAGGTAAATGTTAATGGCAATTCTGGTAAGACCCCTTTTGAGCTATGGTTTGGTTACAAGCCTACTGTTAAATATCTCAAGATCTTTGGAAGCAAATGTTATATCAAGAGAGATGATGATATAGGCAAGTTTGATGCAAGAAGCGATGAAGAATTTTTTTTAGGATACTCTACTAAAAGCAAGGCCTACCGATGCTATAACAAAAGACTAAGAAAGATGGTTGAAAGTGAAAATGTCAAAGTTGATGAGGATTCTACTAAATCATCTAGATATTGTGGATATGATTCAGATGAAGACAGTACAAACAAAGGGAAAAATGTCTAGACACTAAATCTACTTTAGATTATTCCATATGTTCTAGAAAATAAACCATAATTTGTTCCATTAAATCAAGTAAGTCAAGAAGCACAAACAAGTGCAAGTGTAGAAGGAAGATCAGAAGAATCAGAAGTTCAAGAAAACTCCAAAAATCTAAGGTATGTAAAGATAAATCATTCTAAAAACCAAATTATAGGAGATAAGAATAAAGGAGTACAAACTAGAAAGAATATTGCAGAAGACTCCTGCCTGATTTCCAAGATTGAACCTAAGTAAATTTTGAAATTTTTTATCGTTTTGTGACAACTGATTCACCCCCCCTCTCAATTTTCTATCTTTTTTTTTTCCAATAGCTCAAACTTGTGAATGGAATATATTTTTTTAAGATTACACTGCCTTGTTACATGGGAAATTGCAACAACTAAGATGAAACTACTGGTTGGAATCTTACTTGCTTAGATAAAAGAATTTTGAAAGGATTACTAGATGAAGATTCACTAGAAGACTTAGATAACTTAGTTTCTTCATCCTTTTTGAACTTAATGTTCTCATCTTCCTCTACCTTATCTTCTTCATTGGGGGCCTTATTCTTCTCTTTGTCTTCAACATCCTTCTTCTCTTCGACTCCTTTTTCCCTATCCTTTCCTTACTCATGATCCTCATTCTTGTATTCTTCTTCTTTCCTCTCACCATCATCTTTTGTTTCCATGCTTTATTCTTTATTTTTCTCTTGTTCTCTATTCTCATCATGCTTATAACCTTCACTGATGACCTATTTTGTGTCTTTTGAAGGAAAAAATGTCTCTAGCTTGTGTTGATCATTACTTATCAGTGAGAGAGTGGACCTATCCTCTATGGTATCATGAAAAACTAGAGGAATAAAGGTGTTATCCTTTGTGGTTTCTTCTCCAATTATTGTCTCTTCTTGTGCAAACTTTTCATCATCATCATCATTTCCTTGCACTGGTTCTTTTGTGTCTGGAGGAGTATTGTCTGGATTTTCCTCTACATCAGTAACTCCATCATTGATCTCATGCTCATGTTGAGAATCATCTGTGTGCATATCTCCTTCCACAATATATTCCAAGGTTCTAGAGTCATCATTCAAGCCTTCTTTATTTATCAGGAGTAGACCCATCTTTTGTACAAGTTCCTCAACCTTGTCACTGCACTCTTTCCAAATCATATCATGATCCTTTCAGTCCATTCCCATAAGAATATTTACCTTCTATTTTTTCCTTAGCTCCTTGCTATAGATGGTATCCAATGTGGCTCAGTTTACTTCAGTCAATTGAGCACCAACTCTTTCTAGGGCTTCACCTTCCATCTTTTAATGTTCCATAATTGCATCCTGTCTTCTTTACATTAAAACATTCCAAACATCATCTAGTATATCCTTCTGGATATTATGCATATCTACTTCAAATACAACAATGTATTTGACTATGGTTTCAATTATGGTAGCTTTATCTACTCTTATACTTATACATTTTTGTAGTTTCCTTTAACATTTCATTTTGCACTATACTATTGAATAGTGCTTCAAGATTTAGGGGGAGTGAGGTCTCTTGGATTGTTTATGTTTCTTTACCTTTACCAGAGACTTCTTTGTTTCTTTCTACTTCTTCTCCGGAGAAGCATTCTTGGCTTCTTTCTCCCTCTTCTAAATTTTGAAAGCTTATTTTTCTTTCTCAACTTCCTTTGTAATCATGTGATGACCATCAATCCACACAAATTGGTCATGAATTGTACTTAGTGCCATCCTAATCCATTTTTTTTCATAGACAAAGTTTGGAAATATTTTTTACACATCTAAATTCTTTTCAACTAGGGATTTGTACTCTAGTTTTAGGGAAAAAAATTTCCAGTTAACTCATTTTCCCATAATTCTCCAAGATTAGTGGGTGAATGTTCATCCATGCTACTATGAATATATTCCTAATGTCCTTAGTTGGTAAAACCCCATTGTAGACATTGAAAAATTGTCCTAGGTCTTTGAGGACACTTTTCACTAATTTTTCATCTAAAAACTAATTAAATGATTTATTATTTAATTAGCGCTATTATTCTTCTTTTAGTTCCCTATAATTATATAATTTTTAATTATTTAATTATTGTTATTCTATACCATTAATTAAATCATTTTCATTATTTAATTAATGTTCATCATTATTTCTTCCTAACTATTCCTCTTAGATTAAATAATTCTTTAATTATTTAATCCCTTAATCTTTCCTCTCAAATTAAATAATTATTTAATTATTTAATTTGTATTCAATTTCAATCATCCCTAAGGTGAGGATAATTCATCTTATTTAATTATAAAATCTGTAATTATCCTCACCTAGATTTCATTCCCACTTATCTCTCCCACTTTCTCTCACTTAACTCTTTCTACTTTCCACTCATGCTTCTTATTTTCCAAATCCACTCCCCCACTTTCAAAATGGCAGCTTTTAATTGAAAATAAATGGTTTCCTTATTTATTTTCAATTAACTCTTCTCTTTCTCAATTTAACTCATTCTTGACTCTTTCATTTCTGCACTTTTGAAAAGGTATATTTTGATGAAAATAAATACTTTATTTATTTATTTTCAGTTAACTCATTTTTTCCTCCACTTTTAAATGAAAGTTTCCCTTCTAACTTATCCTTGCATTCAATCTTGTCCATTGATTATCATTCAATCTTGTCCATTCAATTATCTTTTTGAAATCTATAAATTGAGGACTTATTTCTCAATTTAGGAGAGACCACATCTTCAATTTCCTTGCAATCATTCCATCAAATTGCTTTCAATATTTAGTGCATTTGATCAAATTTGAGAGCTACATATCAAATATATTGAAGGAATAAGAAGGACAACAAAATGGAGTGAGAGAAGCACATCACGAGGGTTTGCATTTCCATTTCTTTCTTTATGCATTTTGTTTTCACAATTTTGTTGATGTATTAGGTTTTATTTCATGATATTTGCTTTGTGGTCTTAGCATTTTGATATCATGTATGCTTTAACCATTTTTCCCAGATACATTTGGTGAACCCGAAGTAAACATGCATTACACTTGATCCAATTTTGTGGGTTTTTGTATGGTTTTAGGTTCTTTGGTGACTTTGATTGTAGATTTGCGCAGTTGGAAGAAAATTTAACATTCATAATTTCTTTGAAGATTCCTTCAATTGGTTTAAAATGAACAAAAAATCTTCATCTAATGCTAATTAGGGGTTAAAATTGATGACATTTTTTTTTAAAAAAAATTGTTTAAAATGAGTCCTAAAATTCTCACATAGTCTTCATATGATTTGGATCAAAGAACAACAACAAATTTCGCATTTCATGGAGGAAAAGTATTTAAAATGTACAACAAATTGTATTTAATCATGGCTTAAATTGATCAAATCCTTTCAAATTAAGGTGGAATTAACCTCATTCTAGATTAATTCTTAATTTTAGACTAATTTTTAATTTAGATTAATTTTTAATTGTAGATTAGCTTTTAATTTTTAGATTAATTTTAATTCTTAGATTAGTTTTTAATTTTAAAATTTAGACTAGCTTTTAATTTTTAGAATAATTTAGGACTTTAGATTAGTTCCCAATTTCTAATTTAGATTAATGTCCTTTTTCTTCATAGTCTAATTGTTGAGTCAGGGCTAATTTAATTTACTTTCTTGCAGGTTCATTTGGCAGAGACTTGAAATAAAAACATGTGCTTGTCAAAGAAAGGATGCATGAAATTACTAATGAAATTTTGATGTAGGGCATTCATCGAAGACTTGATTTTGAAACTAATGTCTTTTTAGATTAGAAAACATTTCAATTGGTTCTTTAAAATGAACAACAATATTCTTTTCACATAGATTTAACTAGGAGGTCAATGAACACTATTTGTTGTATTTGAAGGATGGTAGGGAGTATGCTCTCACCTTGTGCGAACTTGGTGATTAGAAACTAGATCCATATATTTTTGTTTTTATACCTTAGAGGGGTCTGCCTCACAAGAGGGAACAAATCCAACCATTTTTTCGTTTGAGCTAGTATATAAATGGATGAGACTTAACTGTCAAGTCTGCATGGCATGTAGGCCTTAGCCGTGTAGTGCCATTCGAAAACAGGTACCTACCTTTTCTTTTAAAGGTATAAGAGACCCTAGTAGAGTGGTTAAAGCCTTAAGTGGCTTGTTGTACACTCGCAAGGTGCCATGTCCTTGAGTATTCACTAGAACCCTCTTGTGTTAGAAGCCAAAATACCTTCTATTTTCTAGTGCAACAATGGTCATTGTGAAGAAATCCACATTCTCGCAGTTCTTAGTAGAGGTGATCAACTGGTGCAGGAGCACCTTGCTCACAAATGCCTTCAAAAGGATAAATTTCAAAAATTGAATCTTTGAATGTAAAATGTATGTAAAATAATTGTAAAATGTCTTGGGTGGTTATATTTTAATGTATTTAAAGTCACTGAGGGGTTGGTTGAGTCAATTTGTTGCAAAAATTGCAAAACATGTAAACTTGCAAAAGTGCAAAATGTGAACAAAAAGAAGAATATGAAGGGTCACTTGGTTGTAAATGGTATTTAATTAGTTGTAAATGAAGGGGAATTCATTATTTATGTTTTAATCATCTATTTAATCCTTGGAGAGGTGAGCCAAAGGAAGGTAATGTAAGTTGGAATCAATTTTGTCAATTTCAATACCTTGTTTTGAAATTTTAATAGTTTTCTCCCTGTTTCTATGCCTTGTATGGCCCAGTACAGCCTGTAAACCTTGTGAAAGTAGTTTTATGGTGTATTTTATTGAATAATATTTCCGTTGGTTCAAGTCTCACTCATTTTCATGGAGTAATAAGAAAGTTATGATGATTTTTGTGTAGGCAGCCAGTTCAGAAAACATTTTTCAGAAATTGCAGTTAGAAAACATGTTAGTACTGACATGTATGGACATGTACAGACCTGAAACTTGGATGGATGGAAATATATTTATGTGGTGGAAAAATTTTCTTTTTATCAGTAAATTTTATAATGCCATTTAAGGGCTGAAACAAGTCCTTTCTTAAAAACTATTCTAAACATAGGATTTGTTGCATACAAAAAAATGTGATTTCTTCTAATTTGTATGGTGGAAACTTCTAAAACTTTGTGAAATGATTCATTTTGAGGTTTTATTACTATATCCAAGGTTTTAGATAATTTTAATAAGGTTTTCTATGTTTTTGGTGATGCCCTAGGCTGTCCTAGTTGTTAAAATTGCATGTTTTGGGTGAATTTGAGTGGTTCAAGGGTGAAAAAGTGTGAATTATTTTGGGGCAGAAATTTTTGATGATTATTTGAGTTTGTTCAGATATATTCCATCATGATTGAAGGTGATAAAATTTTGTATGAGGTTTATAAAGCATACTTTCTACAAACCCTCATTGAATGGAGCTTAGTTCAAGCCTTGAGTATGGGTTTCTGTATTTGCTGCTTTAATAGATGATTTTCTTGAGAAAGATGATTGATTTGATAGTTTTATGAGTTTTTTCAATGCTCCCCCTAGTTTTTTTTGTTTTGGAGTTGATTTGAGGGAACACACTTTGTTATATGGGCCTATTTGGAGCCTTATTTCTCAAGAATGAGTAGTTGAAATTGCCTTAATGAAAGAGTATTCTATTTCATGAACTAGGTTGGATGTTGTGAACCTTTGTCTTGCATCATCAACCCAACATGGGAGATTTATGGGGGTTGGAAGCTTGGTTGACCTAAGAAGTGAGTGCACTATAAGGGGGAGCCTGTGTGGCCAAGCTTCTAGATTCATCCGCTAAGAATAAGTGTGGTTGGGGAAACCCACGTGGAATCTAGAAAAAATTGTCCTTTCAAACCTTAGAATTTGTGCTTGTATTGCTAAAATCAAGCAACATTCATGATTGAAAAAAAACTCAAAAAAATTGTTTCTATTGTGTCTTGCATGTGTGTATTCAAAACATTGTCCAAAAAATTTAACATCACACAAAAATTTGATGACTTTTCCACTTTGACACAAACTTAGCCATTATTTTTTCCAAACAAGCTATTTAAAACAAGGATTTCCACACTTCATTTTCCATCATTCCATCAAATTCATTTAGCTTAGTTGCATCACTTAAACAAATCTTAGGCTGCATACACCTTTTTGAAAACTTTGGAATAGCAAAATTTGCCATATCTTGTCATAGGCACATTGCTACAAAGAAAATTTATCATTGACCTTATCATTTTCCACATCAGTCCTTGTCATTTTAGTGTAACCTTTAAACTCATTAGTTTAGTTGAAGGCTCACCTTATAAAAATTTTCACTTGTCATCCACTCTCCTTGAGGTCATTGATAATTTCATTTGGAAACATTGGACTATCTTGCATTAGCTAGTAACTCCTTCCTTAAGTTTCAAAATGAAGGTGCATAGTTCATACCATAGTCATCTCAACTGCATATCATATTTTTCATAACCCTTTGCATTAGCACCATTCCCCTTTTACACTTGGTCATACTTTAGATTATAGTGACATTTTAATTACCTCATTTAGACATTCTACAAATACCAAAAATACCAAAAAAAATAGTTGCATTACATTTAGGCATATCTTATTCCAAATAAATCCAAAACCATAGTTTAGGTTGCACACCTTAGAATTAAGTCACACCCTCTTGGAATTATCATTCCTTGGACATCATACCATAGATATTGGACCATAGTGACATTATGTCTTCAATTCACCTTGATATGCTTGCTAGTCAAATTGAATACCAATTACTTCGCAATGATCAATACCAACAAGCCATAGACTTCAAAAGACAATTCATCCAATCCAAATACCAATCAACCTCAAACCATAGTCAACCACCCATATTTCCCTCTTACCAAAAACCCATGAACTCTAGTCCTCCATCCATATACCCTCACTATCAAGAGTCATTTGGCACATCCATTAGTCATATTTATCCTAACCTTGACAAGGGAAACCAAACTTCCACAAATCCATTCCAAGACTCCACATCCTATCCTAACCAACCTTCCACTAATCCATTCCAAGCCCCTACACCAATATTAACTTGTCATCCACTAGCCCGTTCCAATCCACTACATCCAATAAGACCACAACAATCAATTCTCTCCAAGGATGACTAGCAAGGAAACTTTTTCAACTCCTAAATGAAAAGAAAGTTAGAAACTCTAGTCCAATTTCTTCTCTATCACCATCATTTTTTCCATTATCCATCAATCCCAAAAAGGATCTTACCATTGAAACTCCATCATTTTCATGCCAAATATTGAGTCCATTGAAGAAAATCATATCATTTCATTGCCTAAACTTGAGGATACATGTCAAAAGGAAAATCCAAGACATGACATCATACCTCCACCTTCATATCAAGATCAAAGTAGTCCATCCCATGATCCCATCCTTAAATCCATTCAAGAAGTCCTTCTAGATAATCATGGCATCCAAAATACACCTATCCTTGATCAAGATCCCATTCCCAATCATGTCATCCAAGACAAACCTACTTTTGACAAAGATCCTACCCTTGAACATGAAGTCCAAAATGATCTTCTCATTGACCTTTATACCACCCATGACCCCACATTTGAATATGACACCTATCCAAACTCCAAGCACATCCATTTCCAAAAATGAGACACTTGCCTCCATGGGACACATAGATGATCTTCCTCTAGAACAAGAGTCCCCTACTCTAGACATATTTGCAAATGATCAAGCTATAGTTGAATTCATAGGACTCTATGACAATGACCATGAAGATGGTTTTGACATCGACTTGGAAGCACTAGTAGAATCATTTTAATCTAATATGTCACAAAATCATATCAAAGTTGTTAATAAGAAATATATCCCGCATGTCAATGAAGCTAATACATCTTATTAACTAGGATCATCCACTTTTATCAAATCAAGCTTTCTCATAGAGGAGAAGATTCCAAGTAACAATTTCTATATACACAATGATGGGTTAACACCTTGCTTCCAAAATGAAAAATACACCATCACAAATAGAATATATCAGAGCATGTAGTATCAAGTGAAAGGACTAGGCCTACATGAGCAAGGAATTCTAGAACCAATACAATTTCATGAAAATTTGGACATCAAGGTCTTAGCTATTCTTCAATTAACAGATCTAATGATGTTAGTGGTACCTCCTTGATATTGGGGGAAACTTTATCAGATACAAACATCAAAATGGAGGCCATGAGTAGTTCTTGTCATAAGGTTTCTGCCAACACTCCTTCCATCCATAACATAAACCATCATTTTGAATATATTAAACCTTCAATTTGGAACCAACAAAAAAAAAGTCCTACAAATCCAAAGCTCAAAATCAAATGTTAAAGGCCATTGAATCAAGCAAAAAATTGAGAGGAGAAATGAAATTAAAATGGATCCCAAAGAAAAATGGATCAAACAAAGAAAATATTTCAAAAGTAAAAGTCAATCAAAATGTGGAGCCACAAAAAAAGAGGACTCCCATATATAATAAATGTACCCTTCTTCAAAATGG
This sequence comes from Sequoia sempervirens, assembly GCA_007258455.2. Classification (NCBI taxonomy): domain Eukaryota; kingdom Viridiplantae; phylum Streptophyta; class Pinopsida; order Cupressales; family Cupressaceae; genus Sequoia; species Sequoia sempervirens. Next base: position 62,370,435 of record VDFB02109042.1, on the reverse strand, counting down.
TCATCAAGCAAGGCATATAAAAGTGTTGGTTCCAAATGCTATCCCAACCAAAATTCCAAACTCCGTCATCCACCATCCCAAGTTTAGAAACTAAAAAGTGATTCATCCAAACATCTAAATGATCCTTCCACATCTACCATCATCCATCATTCCAAAAGACATACCTCATGAATCCATCACATCTTGGTAGAAAATCTTTATTGTAATGACTCTTGTGGCACTTTGTTGTGATGTGTGTATTTTGATAAGGCAAACTCTAGTATCAGAAAGGATCACAAGGACATCAATCAGTTGTATGCAAGTGTTATGATCCTAACAAGGAAACTACTCCATCAAGGTCATTATTGGCATATCATGGCACCAGTCTCTATATTAGCACCATTGAAGGATTTAAAACATTAACTGATCATCTAAAGCATCAAGGCCATCAAGAGCTATCAAAAATACAAAAAAAAACAAAAAAAACAAAAAAAAAACAAAAAGATCAAAAAAAAAAGTCAAGAAAAATTAAAGAGGAAAAAAAATCCATCCAATAGTGAAAACCACATTAGTGGAACTTTGGATAAGTACCATGATCAAAACCTGACAAGCAGGCATCATGTGTAAAATAAATTATCTATGTGGACCATTACACTTGGGGGAAAGTTGTCTCATCTTCTATACCCTTCGTATGACATTTCCATCCATTTTCCCACCTACTTTGATCTTGATAAGGATTAGAGTAAACATAAATCATTCTTTGGGAAAACTCTTGACATTTCTATCCTTTGGTCAAACACTATCCATGAAATATCATGTCGTAGCCTTCATAGCATTATCCATACCCATACCTTGGAGAAAATAAATTATTCCTATGGAACATTGTCCTTAGAGACCAAATGATAATTATTCTAGCCCACAATCCTCATGTCCCATATGTTTTACCAAAATCAATCCATTATCCTTCCATACCTATTTTTGGACTTGGATTTCCCTTGTCATTGGTTTCAAGATTCTAATTTTCTTATCGAACATCCTTCCATCATTCCATTCAATCCTGAAAAGAAGTCATTCCAAATGTAACCAGCCTAATCCATACAATCTTGTTAAAAATCCTAGGGCATCATCCAAAACATTCCTTGGCTTTGTTCCTAGCCTTGCTGTAGACCTCAATCCTTTAGTCACATTATCTTCATCCTCATGTTGTTTCAATATGTGTCTTTCCCATGTCAAACAACATCATCACCATCATTATCACCTATCAATTAGTACTCAAATCGACTAGGGGCAAGATCATGTTTGTCCTAGGATTCTTGTGCATGCTTTCTCTCTTACTTGTAGGCACCATTCACGTGTATTTGTCATGATCCTCATAAAACATCAAAAATACAAAAAAAATCAAAACATTTCAAAAAATCCATAAAAGTCATAAAATGTCCTAAAAAAATCCAAAAAAAAATCATAAAATGTCCTAAAAAAACCCACAAAAATCATAAAATGTCCTTAAAAAATCCAAAAAAAGTCAAAACATTTCAAAATCCAAAAGAAAAATCAAAACATGTCAAAACCCAAAAACATTTAAATAACTTCCAAAAATCCAAAAAATAGAGTCAAAGTCAATCATGTCCATCTTTTCCATTGTCAAACTACGTTGCCTCTATGACTGGATGTAGGCAAGACCATATGTTGATGTGCCCTTGAGGCATTATGTTAGTCTTTAGATGTCAAATAAAATAATGATTTGGTCATTATTTTTGAAACAAAATCAAGGGTCATGTCAAACTACAAGGTCTTCATGAATTGCTACATAGGCAAGGCCATCTATCGATGAGCCCACCAGGCCCCCTAGGTCAGTCTTTTTAGGGTTCATCGAGTCAAAATAAATCAGACACTGTCAACTTAGACACGACATAATCATCTGAACTTCAAAATCTTGAATCAACAAGACAAGCAAGCCAGCAAGTTTCCATGTCAAATCGGTCATTTTTCAAATCAATCAAACTAGTAAAATTTATCACAACCAATGGTCTTATACAAGACGGGTCCTTCCTGAAACAAGACCTTGTCACTATCACACTTTGTCATTTTCCTTATACAAGTAGTTGCATGATCGAAACTAGACTTGACGTCTTATACAACATGTTTCTTTTCCTGCAACTAGGCCTTTTCAAAACAGTCAACCCATCACTCACTTCATCCCTTAACACACTGACAAACATTTATTGGAAAACAATCTGCTTGGCTATTGATCTTGTTGGTCTATTTTGTTTTATATTTTGGATTTTTTTGGTCATGTTACTAGCTACCTCGAGGATGTCCCTTGAAGGATTTAGAGGAGCGATGATGTCTCATGACTTGTCTTTTATTTGATTTTATTTGTGGTTTTTCTTGACAAAAGACTAGGGAAACATGACCCTAGTATAAGTCAGGACATTCCTTGTCTGCGATTGTCAGTTTTTATACAAAAGGTACTGGATCATCACCTTGGCTTTTTGTGCCATGGTGTGTCATATCCATTTTGCAAAACTAAATAAGGCTCTCTAAAATAAAGTGCACTTATGAAAGCAAGGGTTTCATCTCTACTAATTGTTCTTCATCTTTTTCAACCATCATTCTTCAATCCTTACTATCCATTCATCTCTTTCATCACATTTCATTTTTCTCTAGCATTCTTCTTATTTTGAGAGATCATTCATGCCTTTAATGCACAAACAATCTCTCGAGGGGGCATCCTAACTCCATCTCTCAGTCTATCGGGGCATGATCTTTTTAATTCTTCTTTGAAACAACACTCAAAATCGCATTGTCTCAAAGTGGGGAAGAATGTAGACATTGAAAAATTATCCTAGGTCTCTGATAACAATTTTCACTAATTTTTCATCTAAAAACTAATTAAATAATTTATTATTTAATTAGCACTAGTATTCTTCTTCTAGTTCCCTATAATTAAATAATTTTTAATTATTTAATTATTGTTCTTCTAAACCATTAATTAAATAATTTTCATTATTTAATTAATGTTCATCATTATTTCTTCCTAACTATTCCTCTTAGATTAAATAATTCTTTAATTATTTAATTTTTCTTCAATTTCAATCATCCCTAAGGTGAGGATAATTCATCTTATTTAATTATAAAATCTTTAATTATCCTCACCTAGATTGCATTCCCACTTACCTCTCCCACTTTCTCTCACTTAACTCTTTCTACTTTTCGCTCATGACTCTTATTTTCCAAATCCACTCCCCCACTTTCAAAATGGCAGCTTTTAATTGAAAATAAATGGTTTCCTTATTTATTTTCAATTAACTCTTCTCTTTCTCAATTTAACTCATTCTTCACTCTTTCATTTCTCCACTTTTGAAAAGGCATATTTTGATGAAAATAGATACTTTATTTATTTATTTTCAATTAACTCATTTTGTCCTCCACTTTTAAATGCAAGTTTCCCTTCTAACTTATCATTGCATTCAATCTTGTCCATTCAATTATCTTTTTGAAATCTATAAATTGAGGACTTATTTCTCAATTTAGGAGAGACCACATCTTCGATTTCCTTGTAATCATTCCATCAAATTGCTTTCAATATTTAGTGCATTTGATCACATTTGAGAGTTACATATCAAATTTATTGAAGGAATAAGAAGGAAAACAAAATGGAGTGAGAGAAGCACATCATGAGGGTTTTCATTTCCATTTATTTCTTTATGCATTTTTTTTTCACAATTTTGTTGATGTATTGGGTTTTTATTTCATGATATTTTCTTTGTGGTCTCAAAAATTTGATATCATGTATTCTTTAACCATTTTCCCCAGATACACCCGTAAGGTATATATGAGAACCTAAAGAATCATCTTCTATGGCTCTAGTGGGATATCTTTTAAACTTAGGTTAAGGTTTTTGTGAGGCATCTACAACCCTCAATGTCACCATTGTAAATTTTATTCAAACTACTTTCAAACAATAATTCCAAAAAACTAGGGTATGTAAGAATCGCTAAATACCTTTTTTATTTGCTTCACTAAACTAGGGTTTTGATGCTTTGAGCTATGAATCACTTTTGTACTTAAAATTTTATTCTCACTACTATATTCTTCTTCAATTTCTTTTGATGAAATGATTTTTTTTTTATAAAATTTTCTTTTAACTCTTCGATTTGACCTAATTCTGTAATAAATGCATCATTCCATATATCTAGTAACCCCAAACACTTTATGCATAGTCACCTTCTCAAGCTCCACAAATCTTTGCATTAGCATATTTCTTTCCATAATCTTCTCCAACAGATCTAGCATTCCATTCTCCATCACATATCCTCGTGTTGTGGCTTCAACACCTCTTCTCTGGCAAGGGATATAAGATATCCATTAAAACTCCCCCTAAGGCAGCTTAGTTACTGAAGGAAACATTTGCACCAGAGGGTGGTATAAATTATCCCTTGTTCTTAGTCTCCTCTTTCTTTCTCCATATCTTTTCCATTTCTTTCTTTACTTCAACTGGATCAACCTTTTTCATTGGTTCATTCTTCTTTACCAGATTATCCTTCCTTGTGTGTCTACTTCTATAAAACTTAGCAATATGTCTAAGCTTACTATAATTGTTGCATATGACATTTCTTTGAGCATTATTCATTCCATTAATTCTAGATCTACATTGATTAGCTTTGTGTCCAAATCCATAGAATGTATAACAGTAACCATTGAATGATTGAATCATTCTATCACTGTTATATGCATTCATCATTTAAATTCTACATTCATTTTCCTTATGTCTAATTTTTTTCCATGTAAAGAATTGACTAGTAAAGGATGGAATGTTCTAATTCATTTTTCTTCACATTCCATTACTCTATATCCATATTTATTGTAAGAATAACAAATACCATTAAAATATGGGTACCTTTGAGCATTTGGTTGTTTGACTGGAGGTCTTCTAGAATCATTTCTTTGATTCTAGATCTTTCCATTGTTCTTCTTGTCTTCAGTCTTCTTTGGTTCATTAATCTTCTTTTATACATTAGGTTTTTGAACTATGTTTTAACTCTCACCTTTTTCAAGTCCCAAACCACCTTTGTCTTTAGATGATTGCTGACCTACAATCAACTCATCAAGCATTATAGAACTTGTCTTGAATTTTTCCCTATGACTTCTCACTTTCTCCAAATCTAATCTTCATGACTTCTTGCTCTCTCCAAATCTGATCTTATATTTACCAATTCTTGTTCAAGCCTCATATATTCATTAGATTTTATTTTTGCCATTGCATTTAGACATTCCTCAACTCGTTTCTTTTCTTCCACTTGCCAATCTTGTGATATCTTTATTTGCTTCCTTCAAATTTTCATTGACTTCATTATGCCTTTCTCTAAACTTTTTGATCTACTCTCTTAATTGTTTGATGCATTCATTTGCTTCTTTAAGATTTTCCTTTGGATCTTTGTTTTCACCTTCAACTTTGTCAAGATCTTCAAGATCAACTTTAAGTTTTCCTTCTTTGTTAAGCATACAATTTTCTTTTGCATATTCAATAGCAGGAATCTCTTCTAGAGGAATAAGAAACTTTCTATCAGCCATGTGCAATCTCCAAGATTTTCCCAAAGTGGTTAAGCTCTTTCCAAGGATCCAATCTCTAATACCAATTATTGAACACTAGAATACTGAGGGGGGTTGAATCAATATTATATTAAACCATTCAAACATTAACCATCCAATTATCAAAGAACATTCAAATAATATAAGAAAAGAAAGAAGGAAACATCCACAACATCACATATCACATGGAAACCAAGATTTTTATGTGGAAACCCAAAAATGGGAAAAACCACAATGAGTGTTAGCTCACAATATATTATATTTGGATATAGTATATTACAAAAAATGCTCACTACAAGTGGACTCACTATCTAGTGGATTCACTACCCACAAAAAATAATAGAGATGATAGAAGAGATGGATTACAACCTATTAAACTATTACAATTACATCCATCATATGCTACATTACAATTCCAATGAAGTATAAAATAATCGTTGCACTGAATTGGATCAATACTCTACTTTTCTCTAAATTCACACAACTCTGATCCAATTTGTATCACAGACATGCAGGTGGAACACCATAAATTTCATCTATCACTTGTCACTCAGTCACCATAACTTCAAACACCAAAAATAATCTCCCATATATATCCACGTCAAGTGTAACATCAATTAGGTTGGTCTAATTGGATGCGACACACAAAATTAAACTTGTCATCCAAAAAACATTTCATCTACATCTTGTACCTTAATTAAAAATTCAATTTACCTCAAGATAGGTTGGGATGGACATAATATAGGTCCTACATAAGATTGCAACACATATTAATCCTTCACAAAACACTGAATGTCTTAGGTCGGCCCCAAATAAGTCCTAAACACAAAATCCTTCATCTATTTACCCAATTCACCACACAAGGAACTCAAAACATGATCCCATCTGGAATTCCTATTCAAATGGTATCTAGAAACTTATCTTCAATACTGTAACATAAAATATTTATTTGTGAAGGAATGTAGAATCTCCCACACTGATACACTTTATAGAATTTTTTTGTGATAATCCAAATGGAATATTGTCCTTCATATCTTCTAGGATACTTCACCAAACAATGAAAACTATTGGATTTAGATGCATCTAATGCTCACCAAATTAATTTACAATCATAGAGAGGTATCTCTATTTTCTATGGAGTGCATACCAAAAAGCTAACACACTGAACCACTCTACTGGTAGGTTTGATATACTTTTTGAGTAGATATACTTTTTGGACCAACTTATCCTATATAAATTTCTTCAAAAACACTTCTAAATCATGCTAGGATGATCCACAATAATTTTGACATCAATGACAACACTGGATCATACACAATGTACATACCATGCTCATGTTTTCAAAAAACATCATCTTCCAATAGAAAAAAGAGTTCAAAGATTTTTTTATAAGAGTTAGAAGAGAAGAGTTTCATCAGAAAATCAATAAGACAAAAAAAGAGGTCTACCCTTCTAAGTTTAGCATCGTATATTATCACCCTTGACAATGTTACACTATGTTTTTCTCCTCTTTATGTTGTTGGACCTAATTAAGCACTTAATTTCCAAAATTATGAATTGTACAACTTATTTTAAACATTTTTCAATAATTTTCAAGCATAAAACAAATGCTCTCATTTAATACTTTTTCCATGACACTTTAATTTTTTAAAAATAGGGTTGGGACACTAGCACCTAGGGCACCTATGTCCCCCTATTTTGGCTCCAAATTCAAATATTTCAGTATTAGTATTTTGTTATTTGAAATTCAAATGTCTAAAGTCAACTGTTGAAATTTAATTTTGGGGAAATTAGAATAATAGCATATAAATTCCTAGTTATTGCATCATTTGAACATCAAGTGAAATTAAAAAGCATTATCTAGCATCAATTGAGAATCAAGAGCAAGGATCATTATTAAGTGAATTATTTAGTAAGTTAAGAGCAGCCATTAGAGACTTATTAAATCAATTCAAGATCCAATATCATGTCAAAATGTGTGTGAGTCTATGCATGTATATTTTTTCATATTTTTTCTAAAGGCTAAACCTTGTAGGTATCCAAAAAATTCAAGCAATTCAATCAAATCAACCAAGCAATATCAAGATCTTGAGGTGAAATGCATGACTTTAGTCCTTCAAGGAAGCCATTGAAGGGTGGTGAGTTGTAGTACTTTGGTATTTCATCATTCCTTCCTATCATTTATCCATTTATCATTGGAATTGTCATTGTGCAAGTGGAAACACTAACACAAGGTTTGAATAAGGAAAGCCCCTAAATGGCACAACCTTCCTCTCTTTGAATGTATAGGTTTCAGATCTGTAGAAGATTAAAGGAAGATTGAAGTTCAATTATTTGTTCTTGCAATCAAAACCCTACACCCTAAAAAAATTGGAAACTAAATTATAGAATTATCTGATAGTGATCTAATAAGTTTGGATAGGAAATGAAAATTTAGATCCAACATTAGAGGATTGTGAAAATAGATCTAAAAAATACCTACAAGGATAGTGACACCCCCAAAGGAAACATCCTCAGAAATTAGGCTCAAATTTATACCATAGGTGCACATTGTCCTTCTCAGTCTATTCCTATAGTCTATTTTTTCCTGTGACATTTAATATCTACTATTTTGTGTTAAAGTGGTTATTTTTATCATTAGTACAATTAGATCATTGCATTTCATCTTTAAGACATTTCTAGATTTGGTCAAGGGCTAGGTGACTCACCTATCAGGATATAATTCAATCATATATTTTTTCCAAATCCATGAAAATCCCACCACCTTCAAATATCTAATGAACAATTTGAAAATAATGCAGAGCTTGCTGGCTTCACTCTAAACCAACACAATTCAAGTTATTCCAATCAACAAATTGATTCACAAAACTCTTGCAACACCCCTTTCCAATCTAACTCTACCCTTTGACAAGTAGGTCTACAGACCCAATTTTATCAAATTTTCTCACAATGAAACCTCACAAAAACCAATCCCTTGAAACTTACAATAAACCTTTAATGCATTCTCAAACATAGGCAAAAACCTCCATAAATCACCTTTGAACAACTCATTCAAATTCATGAACCTACGTTGACCAAGTAGACCAATTAGGTCACTTTTCCAAAGGAAGTGTTCTTGAATCTCACAACCAGCCTTGAATAACCTCTCAGACCTTAATAAAAGGTAACATAAAGCCCTTTTCAATAGGTTTTAGAGTCTCCAACTCTCATCTAGCCGTTGTTCTAGAAAACCCTCATTTTCCACTCATTTGGGTAGGGTTTATTGAAATTAATGGTTCCCAACCTCATACAATCTTGCCACTACTTCAAAAAATATTCAATATGCCTTCTAAAATTCACAAAACCTTCACATAGCCTTTTCTCACATTATTTTATCAAACTCTCTCTCAAAACCATCACTTCCATACCCAAATTCACGATTTTTCCTCAGGACAGTCCTAATTTCCCCCAAAATTCCTCATATAGATCAAACCCTATAACCTACCATCATAAATCTAACATATTATTCCCATTCCACTTAGAAAAATGGAGTAAAGAAGGTTGAATAGGCTTTATTCCATGATTAAAGCCTCAAAACCTGAAATCTGCATGTGCAAGCCCGATTACAAAAATCTAGCAATAAATCTCTTCAAATTCAAGGAACAACCTCCAAAATAGATTCTAATGAAAGTTAAGAAAAGTATACACAATTTACATAGTTCTTAGAATAAATTACTTACTGTACAATCATGTACAAGAGTCTGTAACTTCAAAAAATTGAGTGAAAATACAAAAAATGGAGCAAAACAGGGGTTCTCTTTATTGTTTCTTCTCCACAAACCTTTCAACAACATTTTACAATGATGGAATGCATATATTTAAATATTCCCCTACTAAAAATTCCCTCCAAACTGACCAACCAACTTTCATATCCCAACTAACCATTAGGTTTCCTCAAAATTATACTTTTTGCATTTACAACATTTAACAATTTTTGACAATTTTGTCAATTTTGTAAATTTAACCCCTAAAACCTCATAATGACCATTACAAAGAATAAATACAATATTAAATGATCTAATAAGACATTATTTATCAAAATCTAAGACTTATCACATTAAAACCCTTCAAAAACCCTTATCTATACACTCTTGCATTTTATGCATCATTTAACAACATTGCATCTCTTTACAAAAAGGAACTCCTAATACATACTAATGGTCAATTTAGACCTTATTGACACACCACAAGACCACAAACCTCTATTAAAACCTATCCCCAAAAAAATTTGATCAAATTCAAATGAAAGTAGATTGGTGCTCTAGCACCAGAAAATAACCAAATCCTAGGGTAAAATCCTAAGGTTTTAGATTTTTTAATGTTTCACTAAGTATGAAGAGGTCACAAAGAGGGAACTGAATGAAATAAGTTTTGATGTTAATAAATTACCCCTAAGGAGGGGAGAAGGGTTGTTAGATACATTTGGTTACTATTGCTTCCTGAGTGGGATATTTCTTCTACAATAGCCCTTGATACAATAAGAAGGTAGAGTGAAGAGGTTTTCTCTTTATAAGAACAAGAAGAGAAAGCATAATGTTGGTCTAGGTTCAAACCTAAATGAGAAACCCTAGCAATATGGACTCTTTCACCTAACACTAATAAGCCTCAAGTTGTTGAATCCATGCAATAAATGAGGGGTGGCTTAATAATAAAAAGAGTATCAAATACTTTTGTCCCCCAATCTACTTAATTGGTTGTCAACACTATAAAATTTAGTGACCCCACTATAAATAAATTACAAGATGATTATGATAAATTGCTAAATGATCATGTAAATATCACTATTGAATGCAACAAGTTAAAAATTCAAGAGACACAAGCAAAACTTCCACCATCTAGGACTGAAGTGGTAAACTCCTCAATATTAGACCATAAAAGTAACTTAATAAAGGAAAGGAAAGGAAGAGAACAAAAAAAAAGATTGAGAAGCTAGAGGAGCAAGTGAAGAATTCTCAAGACAAGAAGTTGAAAAAGATGAGAAATTTTATGGATGAAGTTTTGAAACATAGGGTATCCAAAATTATTAAGAAGTTAGAAGATCCCTACCAAGCCTACTCAAACCTCAAAGATTTCTATGCTAGAATATCTAATTATCAAGAGAAGCTTGGGAATGTAATGAATAAATGGACCCCTAGAATTGCAAGTCTAGAAGGCATATACAAAGGAGAAAGATTTGAACATGATATGCCTATCAATATTATGCACACTAGTGGGAGAAATGCAAGCATACATAGGGAAATTGACACAACATATAAAAGCTAACTTCAAATATTTTGAGTGCATAGAGGTGAAGATCATGCTAAGAATTTTGAATAAGAGTGAATAAATCAACAATTTTGAACAATGGAAAGTATCTTTTGGTATGTTAGTTCCTACTCTCTTGGCATTCATATATGATGGTAATAATGTGGACATTGATTTACTCAATTACACCATAGATATATTGATCTCCATGGAGATTGGCTTAGATGTTTTATGGAGAGAAACCAATGCACTCTTGGATTCAAAGTGTCTAGAATACATGCATAATGTAAATATTTTAATTGGCCATCAAAGAGAACATATATAGGGTGGTATGGGAAATACAATAAATTTATTGTATCTTGAAGTTGTATTTTGTAATGCTCCCCACCGTGCAACCCCAAAGCACAATTAAACAATAATTTCTACACAATTTTTTTTTTTAAAAGTAATCATAACATACATGTAATACACATTAATTCAAAACATGAATTTCATTGAAGTAGATTCATTAACACATACATCCCTTGGGGTACACGAGGAGTCATTACGAGACAACGACAATAAAGAATAAAACCAAAGATATAAACATTAACAAGTATAATAAAGTAAACATTAACAAGTATAACACATACATGATAATCATTGATAAGAACCATCTATGTACATAAATACAATATATGCATGATTAACTTAACACATTAAATAACAACTGCAAATAGCCACATAAGGTTTAATGTTACATTACAATACAATATTCAAGAAGTACAATAATACAAAAGTGTTTCCAAACATAAATGGAAACCATACACAAGATAACATGATACAATTGAATAGATGAATACACAATAACATAACTGGCTCCAAGACAAATACAACTCTAGAGTCGCCGCAACAGCACCAAACTGCACCTCACGATCCTTGACTGGGGACCCAATGGGATGCTTAGCACGTTCCACCCGACCATGTGAGTCCGAAGACCCACCCCCCGTGCTAGGAGCTAACAAGAAAGAGACCACAACCAAGAACATCCAAACATGGAACCACAAGACTCAACAACATACAAAAGTATCATAAAACTCAAGGATTATAATGACATAATCAACAACATCCAGAAGTCATTAAAATAACTTAAAATCATAAATCTCATCACATAAATCAAAGCCATGAACGAGTAATCAAAGGATGATCATGAAACGCTTCCAAGTCAAACTGAAATTAATAAACATAATACAATTCCAAATTGCAATTACACAATACAATAACATCATATTACAATACCAAAAGAGTACAAGTCATCAATATCAATGAGATCATCCAAAACCACAAAGTACACCAAAGATGTGTTAAGACAATAATCATAAATCGATTTAAGTCAATATAGACAACGAATTTAACCAATCTCCCATAACATACTTCCAGAGGAACACAATAAAGTAAACACATGGGCAACTAGGGAAGAGTGTCATCGCATAGCCTACATGGGTTCTCCTGGCCCTTCCTCCAAACTGAGGCGCCGGCCCCCATCTATGGATCTCCTGGCCCTTCCTCCTACTTGAGGCGCCGGCACCATAGGGTAGCTCATGCTGAGCCGATAACCTCTCATGAGGATGAGGTTACGACCTTGCCAACCATGGCCTTCTCAGCCTTCCATTAGTCTACGAAAGCACTAATGAAGACGAGGCATCCATTTTTAAATCTTATAATGATATTACTACCCAACCCTCCTAAGTTAATTATTAGGTTTTCACTTGTTTACTAACTCACTCGTGGGTTCTCCTGTGCCCTTCCCCTTAAACAGGGCATCGGCCCCCACGAGGAGCCACTCTCCCTAGAAACCCCACCACATAAAAACCAAGGGTTGTACCATCATAATCTGAACAAAGAATCACAACATAAAAGCATGTGAGGCATTACCCATCTCGCTAACAAGTACAACATCAGAGTCTTACAAAGTTCCGTACAACCCTTCCAGAATAATGAAACCAAAACACTTGCCACATCAAGGGCACATAAAGAGAGAACATCAACTGACAATCAACTCAAGCCTCTGGAAGATTCTCAAAAAGTCCACATGAAAGAACTGACAACAATAATTGCAAGGCCACAAGAACTATTCTCAATTCCAATATAATGAGTAAATACACCAAAATAAGATCAACAACTCCATTCAATCAACAACTTCGATACGAACTAAAACAAAAATTCAAGAAGATCAACTATCCACAACTCATAAACAAAACAACACAAATTAAATGGCAAAGGATCCCTTGAATCAAAATTAGTCTCCAAAAGAATCCACACCAACACGAACCATCCAAACATAATCCTTCAACAACAGAGGTAAAAAGCATGCAACAGGCATCCCAAGGAGACCTCAATTTCCTCCTCACAGGATACCTGTGCAGCTGGTTAAACAAATGACCTTTGACAAAAATCAACAAACATGACAACAATGTAATTAAATGTTTCACCAAAATAATAAAAGTGGGAAAACTGCATTAAATAAGAAGCATAAACTTATTACAACCAAATCATCACTTTAGTATCCAAAATATTCCACCACAAAACCCCCTTAACTCAAAACCAACCAAGAATTCACCATGTAAGGATAAATGAATAGCAACACAACTTAACTTAAAGAAGATCACCAACTCAAGTTAACTCAAGAAAAGTCACAAAGAAAGAGTATGTCAAAATACTCATAAAACGACATGAATCCAAAGGAAGGAAAATACTTCCAAAGTCAAGCATTTCCAAAGAGGATACAACAAATAGGATACACCAAATTACCCCTAAAAGATCAATGACCAATCAAAAATAATTTATCCATTTGTTCAAAAATAATTAATATTAAAAACACATATCGTAATAATCTCAAGGCATATTTTTATATTCCATAATATTCCTTATCATTAATCTCATAATAATTAAAAGATTATTTCCCTCGGATATTAATACTTGAGACAATCTTAATACAATTTCCTAGTTATTTAGCTTACACACTAAACTTAACATTCCACTCCAAGGGTTATAAAATAACAATATTCACCTACAAATTAACAAGGAATAAACCATAATAATTGTGGTAATAATAATATCCTAGATTTCTAATTCTTCTTAGACAATTTGCTAATCATTTAATAATGGAAATAACCTTCATTCAATTTTAGTGTCAAGGAAACTTAACTTTGTTTATCTTTATTTAAGTAACCATTTACTTTATTAGTCCCATACATTCATAAGTATCTACATTAACAATATTAACTCCAAAATTGCTCCCCATATTCCTTAAATTCACTCATCTTCAAAACGAGCCATAGACACAAATAATCCTTATACATCTTACCCCTACCTTTAAATATATACACATATTTTAACATTGACGGAATATTAGAGCACAACAAAAAGACAATCACATTAACTGGCATTTAACTCAGCATACAAATTATAGCCACAAATTCGACAAAACATCCATTGAATACATAAAGTGAAACAAATTTTACTTCTAAGTCATTTATGGTAATCAAATTAGAATTCTCATTGTACAGACATAAACAAAAGAATTATCTAACTTCCTTATTTTTCAAATCTATATTCTCAAATAACTAATTATTCACCAATATGTACAAACACCCATATATTTTTGCCTACGTGTATATATATTCGTCTAAAAAAGCATCCTTAATTAGGTTGATCACTAAATGATAGAATTAATGTACAACTTTTTCCTCTTTTGAAATTAATACATTTCAGTTTGGTGTCGAGTTCCAGAGACGCACTTCAAGTTTGAAATATGGAATTTAAACTCTGCCTATCCTCTCTGTTATGTTAGAACATTGAAAATATTTTACTTTCAAGTGCTGCAACTGTGATGGATTACCAGTGGTATTAGAGGGGTGATTTAAATCTTTAACTTCCTATTATGCTCAAGTGCAGCAGCGGTGCTAGATTGACAAAGGAAATAGAGGGGTTATTTAAACCTTTTAAATTTTCTATTATGTTCAAGTGCTTCAGCTATGACAGGCTGCCAATGAATCGGGGAGCCTATTTAAATCTATACAACCTACCATGATCAAGTGCTGCGGTTGTGACAGGTTTCAGGGAGACTATTTAAATTTATACACGATCCAAAGTCTAAACACTGTAGCTGTGATAGGTTGCCAAAGGTATTAGGGACATTATATAAATTTAGATTACTAGACTATGTGAAGGAGCTCATCTAAACACTGTATCCAATAACATCAATTTCTCTCAGCTTCGACTGAACGGAGGTAATTGGAAAAGGCTTGAAACATTGCGCAGACTAAGAGAATTAAATAATCTGCTAATTGGTCCTCAATTTCTTCACTTGAACAATCTACTCAATGATGACATCAGAGAAGACACACGAACCAAGCTTCCTCCAAGTTTGAGATGGTTACGGTTGCAAAAATGTGAGAAGCCAATTTTCCTTCAGTTTTGCGGATAACATTTAATTCTGTACAAAGCCTCAACTCTAAGTGACAGGTTGCCAAGAATATTAGAAAGTGAATATTGGAATTTGGAAATATCGCCATCTACTTGCATTATTATCAAATCCCAAATGTTTTCCAAGTGTGAATGAAATGAGAGAATTACCAGATGGAAAAGAAAGTTGAGCACCATAGATAGTGTGTTTAAAACCACCTATGAATAATTTTCTTAACCAAATGATATGTTGAGGAGGAGTGGTAACTTAATTTCATTAAATTTTAGACATTCTACTAATCACTTTATGGCTGGCGCCTAGCTAAGTTAAAGAGGTCAAAGCAAAGGGGCACACAACCATAGGGACATCCCCACATAGGATGAAAAGCAAAAATCAAAAGGGATAAGGGTTCACGCCCATGAAACAAGTAGCCTAAAAAAAATCTCCTATCAAAACACCTTGCATGAATCCAAATCCACATACAAGAAGGGATGCACTATGGACGCATTAACCCTCATGCACAGTGTCTTAAAACAAATTTCCAACACTTTGGTGTACATAGAAACTAATGTAAAGGCATCAACCTCTCACAGATAGAATAAACGCCATATCAAACAACATGAATTCCAAACAGACAGTAGCAGAGGTGCGCCCAAAATGGGTTAGCTGAAAAGATTGAACCTAGTTTCCAACGCAACAAAAAGAGAGGGTGAGTGTTGCCAAAAATCCATCGTTACGCTTGCCAAAGATCCACTTCATCCCAGTGATTCCATTTCGATCCCCCCTATTGCCGCTTCCCCATTAACTTTTTAAAACAATTCATAAAACATAATCTATTCTACAAAGAATTTCTACAGACCAAAGTTCTCTTCGACTTCCCAATGCTCTAAAGGTGCAGTTTCATTTCCTGCATAAAACACTTCAGCTTCCTATCCATTTAAATTCCTTATTATAATAACGATCTTTGAACAACTAATTAATTGTTAATTATTATCGAATATCATTAAAGAATACTTTTACAAAACAATTAGTTTATTTATTTATTAATAACTCTTTACTTAATATTTTATAAAACTAATTTATTTAATTATCATCTTAATTTTTAGTTTTATTTACTCAATGCTATTTTAATTAATTGAGTACACAATTCCATCAAATATTATATTAACACTAATCACACACAAAACAACAATAATGCAATTAAACACTTACAAAAAAATTAAAAAAAAAAAAATCTGGAAAGGTCACAACGGAGGGGCACTACTGAATCAAAGCTCAAATTTTAATATCCAACTCATATGATCACATGGAATTTGAAGCTCCTAATTGTTTACAAGTATTTCTATACTTTTTGCTTATTTTTTCCATTTGTGTTTTGGTTAGTGTCAACCTCAACAATTTCTAGAAGAAATATATGCTCAACATGGATAGAGAAGCCTAACATAATCATCATTCATCTTATTCATGCTACTTCATAATTGTTGTAGTGTAGAAAATAGTATCCCTTTTTCACACTTACTTTGGGAATAATTAGTATTAAAATAAGCTTAATTATGCCTTGATATAGTGTTGTAATGCGTTTTACACATTTACATTAAGTTTATGACCCTTCTTAATAAAATGGACTTAATTGTGCCTTATTTAGGGTGTTGTAAAGTGTATCTTTACACTTTCACACTAATCTAATGCTTTATTAATTAATTGAGGTTAATTTACCTTAATTGGACCCTTTAATTCAAATCCAAGCCTAATTAATTATATATTACAAGGTATAAAGCTCAACATTCATAAATTATATTATACAAAAACTTAATTTTACAAGGTGTGTTTCCTAGGTTAGTGACCTAGGACCCATTTTCCACCTAGCGAATGGGTCCTCACTAGGTCTTAGGACCCTATTTTCACATGATATTTCACATTTTCCAAAGTGTTTTCTAGCTAGGTAAGCTAGGAACCATTCACCACATGGCCTATGGGTCCTCACTTAGACCTAGGACCCCCCCTTGGGATATGTTTTGGTGGTATTTTAATGATTGAAATCCTAGATCTGATATTAGCTTGTGTTATTTGAATTTTGGGAATTAATGTTAAGATAAGTATAAATACAAGGTTATTTCACTATATTTCACCTATAAATTTTATGTGACTTCATGAGATCAAAAGAAAGAGAATTCAAGAGTATTTTCAAGCCATTCAAATGCGGATTTGTAGAAGTTTATTGTAACAATCAAGAGTCAATCATCATGTCAAAGGTATAATGTATCATGCATGTTGTTGAGCTAATGGGTTGATGTAGCATTGAAGATAAATCAAGCATATTCAAGGTGTTGTTTCTAATAAAGTGTTGTGATCAAGTTATACATTCATTGAGGCCAATTCATGTAAGAAATTTTATTTGTACTCCAAGGTTTAATTGAGGTGTGGTGAGTTGTGGCATTGCATTTTGTTCATGCATAATTCCTTTATGTATTGTTTCATTTCAACGTTTAATTACCAAAATGGGGTTTGACCAAGGAAAACCCATTATTCCCTAACAAACAACATTGTTCTATCCTTTGATTTGTGATTATAGGTTTTAGGTTGAAGATCCACTTGGAGAGAAAAATTGCAAAAGTTGTTAAAGTTGTCAAAGTTGCTAAGAAAGTTGTCAAATTATGGAAACTAATCTACAAGATTTATTTTTTGGGTTTCCAAAAATCTCCGACTGGGATATAGGAGTGCAGATATTGAAGAAAATAACCTAGAAATAGATTTTCCAAAACCCTAGCCATGATCCATTCGCCATAGGGCGAATGGGTCCTCAATGAGGCTCAAAAAAGTGGTTTTTGCAATAGGTACACAAAATTTGACCCTCTTAAAACCTACCTTTTGATTGCTATATTGGTTAGGTTTGATTTTTGATTGTCAATTACACATTATAACCCTCATATTAAATGAAATGTATAGAAGTAGATACCTTGTTCATCAATTCATTTTAGTGAACTTATTTTTCCATGTTTCATTATGGTGAACCTAATGTTGTACATCAAAATTCTAAAAATTAGAGTCCATTAGAACCCTAGATCTAGGATTTATATTAGTTTGCATTGCATTAGTTTGAATTAATCTAGGGTTGTCAAAATTGCATTAGTTTACATTGCATTTTAGGTTTAAAATTGTATTTTGTATTCGTTTTAAATATAAAAAATTCAACAAAACTTGCATAATGTTAGACTAGTTTTGCATAGTGTTTGCATATTAGTATACTTTTCATCATTCATAGTAAAAAATTGGATCAAAATTCTATTTGAAAAATTATCATATAGTTCATGATTTTCCATTAGTTTTACTTGCATTTCAACATCAAATTTTGGAAAATTTTGCAACAGAAATACCAGTTTGAAACCTAAAACAGAGAATACATATAATAACCTTGAAATTACTCTTTTCAATTTTAAAAAATCTTGTACTAAGACCCATTTACCAGAGGGAAAATGAGTCCCTATTAGGGATACCAAGGTGGCAAATTTTCATAGTTTCTTAGCTCCAATATCAGATTCAGAGTTCCCTAGAAAAGCATACTAGGACCCATTTTCTACTAGGTAAATGAGTCCTTGGAGGCCTACAAAACCAACCTTTCTAAGAATTTTGGTGATTTTTTGTACTTCCTAGGCTTGTTGGTAACCTTCTGTATCAATCTGGAATGTTTTGGGAATTTTTATTTTATGTATCTAGGTCAAATCATCCATTTAGTGTAGTCATTTTTAAAGCATTTCAAAAATTCATTTCACTAATAAAAATCATTAGATTCATAGGACAATTTTTTACATTTTTGAAGCATTGCATAAATTGGATAGATTAATTTTTTTACATGTTAGTATCTTTCCTTTCCAAGTATGCCAAGAAAAAGTTCATCAGTAAGCATGTTAGTCATTCATCTAATATATTTCCTAGTTATGAGAGTCTCTTAGTGCATGAGAGTGAAAATGTTGACACATTCCTTAATTCCACACCCCATCATATCTCTCATATTTGTGGGAATGATGTGATAGGAGAATATGCAAGCACATACAATCATGAAAATCATAATTGTTCTTCTCCTGATACCTCTCCTATTAGTGACAAAGGTATCTTGGTGAAAGAAGATACAATCATTGAGAATCATAAAAGTATTGTTTGTCCCTCTCCACCTCCCCCTTAGGAAGATATTATGAAACAAGAAAATGAGATCATTGCCACTACTTTACTTAGTCTCCATTCATCTCCCAACACCTCCCCTACTTTTGAGAATGATTTAGTGAAAGAGGATGTAATCATGGACAATCATGAAAATCACATTAAAAAAGAGGATATGATGATGTTAATAGATTCAATGATTGAGAGCTATAGTATTATTTCTATCTTTTCTAATGTCCCTAACATTTGGAAAATTTTATTCGAACAAAAGGATTTAATCATTGGTAAGCAAGAAAAAATAGTTCTTTTTCTCTTGATGCGTCCCCTTTTTGTGATGAAGTTACTATACAAAATCTAACCATGGACTGTGTTGAACCTCATGTTTTCTCCTCGCCTAAAAAATCTCCTACTAGGGTAGATATTATGGCACAAAAGAATGAGACCTTATAGAAAAATGACGAAATCATGTACAATCATTACAAAAAAATTTGGCCTTCTAATATCTCTACTATTTGTGAAGAAGATCTAATTAGTGAGAGTCATGATAATCCTATTTTCCTCTCTTCCCCTAGGGAAAACATTATTGAAAAAGAGAATTCATCATTGATAAGCTATAAAATCCAACCATTGATAACTCCCTTACTTGTGATGAAGTCATTCTAGAAGAACCAACCATTGAATGTAAAGAACATTTAATTTTTTGCTCTCCTAAAAACTCTCCTACTAGGGAAGATATCATGGTGCAAGAAAATGATAACATTGACACATATTTTTCAAACAATAGTAATTCTTTAGATGAATATTATTAAGTGACACTAGAATCCCCTTTAGTAAGAAATCATTAAAATAAGGATAAGTTTGTTGAGGTTATGAACATTAGGACTTCCTCAAGTCCTCTAATTATTAGACCTCCTACAAATCCTTTAATTATTGGACCTCCCAAGCCTCAACTTATCATTTATCCACCCTCACAACAACCACAAGATCAAAATAAACCCATGATTATCTTAGAATCACCTAAAAGGAAACTTGATAATGATAATTGTTACCAAATTTTCACCTACAGCTCAATTTGGAAGAGTTGAAATATTTTATTTACATTTAAAGGTGAAGGGTATTCTAATATATTACTGCCATGCTTAATCATTTCATATCAAAGTTAAAAAGAGAGAATTCAGTTTTTTTGTGCAATGTTTTGCAACATAAAGGAGACTACATGAAATTGAAATATATTGCTTCCATTTATTTGGTAATGTTTCATTCATTTTGTAATGAGAAATATACACAAGAATGTAGGGTGTTGTTGTTCAATACAATGAAAAGAAGAGAATGCTCAAATGTACCACACAAGTTGTGGGAGTAGCTAAACTAAAGCAACATAGAGATATACTATACATCTGAAGATGAAAGTACTAAAAAACACATGAAAAGAAACATATCATTCATTTCCTCTTGAAGTCTTGTGTTTTTCTTTGTTGTTGTCTGCTCCTCCTTGATCCTGATCTTCAAATGTACCTACATCATGATGAAAAGGGTTGGTTAGAGCTCTGAATATGAATATCAACATATGTACTATAATAAAAAAAAATAGTATGTGTATATGATGCATTAAGTCATTTGAGCAAGCATCGGATGTATGAAAGAGAGCTTGAAAAATCAAACATCATAAGAGCATTGAGCTTCACTATTTTTTTATCTAACATGTTTGTTCAGAGTGCAAGTATAGGTAGAATATGTTGTTGAATTTATTTTTGTTGACATCATAGCATGTGGTAAAAAATACACTCCCACAAGGTTTGAGCCTAGCATGCTCCCCTAAGTCTCAAGAGGGGAATGAGATAGGAAAATAACATTTAGAATGCTCAAATAAAAGCATTTTCAGCTTAAGGAATAATTCACAAAGTGGTCGTAAGAACAACCAACTCATTTCTCATTCAAGAATGCCAAATCAAAAGGAGTAATGGGATTTACATTTCACTTTGAAATGGGAGTCACAAATGATCAAGGAGTTTATTTGACATGTTTAAGTAATATGCAGAGAAAAATAAAAGTGCACTTCATCTCATTAAGAAGTTCTGTTTGCATGCAAATTTTTATGATGTCATTGTTTGGTTCATTGAATGGTGCTATCATCATGTCTTATTATTGCTATATATCATGTTTTATGTTTTCCATGTTGTTTGAATTATATACCTTGAAGGTACAACCATCAAGAAGTGAGAAGTAATGACAAATAATGCTCACATAGAGGGTAAAAAGAAGTGTAATGCTTAGTGCCAATAGGGAGCAATCATCAGACATTTATTACATCAGTAGAAAGAGTAATGGGACAACTAAAACAACTTAAGGAGCATCAAATTTGAATAAAGACCCAGTCATAAGAGAATATCATTATTCAAGACTTTCTATGAAGTGTAAGTCAAAGTGTAGCTAGTAATAATTCATGCTAGCATGTGGAATTATTAAGAGGAGAAGGTTGCAATAAACAATGGCAATGCTTGGCATAGAAGATAAGAGCCCAAGCTTTGAGCAACTTGCAGCTTTTAGAAAATAAATATAGTCATAATGTTCAATGAATGGAAATTTCATCATCAATAATGTTTTCATTAGAATCATAGAAGAGTACGTAATGGGTGGTTTGGGGTCTATGTTGCATTCTTCAATAAAATGCAATGCTACATTATGCAGAAAAAAAAAAAATAGTTACAGACATAATAATTTTATCAAGCAATGTTCATGGCATGTTTGCAAGGTAGAAAATTTGAAGAGGACAACAACCATTGATAAAAAAACTCATAATGGAGGAAGTTTCTCTTCTTATTCTTTTAGGAGGAAAATGATAAAACCCACATCTACAATGTACGTCAAAGGATTTCAAGATATTATCTTATATTTGCACTAAGAAAGAGAATATATAGCCATGAGATTTTAAAAAAAATGAAACACAAATTTCATGTAAAATATCAAAGGTTTTTATAGAAAATGAAAGAGCACCCACAATATATAAAATTCAAAGGAGAGGGATCCAAAATGCAAACCCAATGTGAACATCCTAGTTACAGCCTGGAGGGTTTTGTTTTGATTATGAAAGAAGCCAAAACCCCCAAGGGTTTTACATAAAGTACTTGAAAAATATAGAAAATAATGAAACCATTGAGCTTATACAAAGTATGAGAAGCACCCAAAAATGTAGAGACCACTGCTTGAGGGGTTCTTTCTTTTCATTGTTTCTGAAAGTGGCTAAACCCACAAGGGTTTTATATGGAGGAACATTTGCATAAATACAGAAAGAAGACAAAATAAATCAAGTGATTTGTGAAGTCATGGCTTTAAGATACATAAAGCTTTCATTTTAATGGGACCCAAAAGGTCTTCCATTCCAAATGGATACCAAATGTATAGAAAAATAAAAGAACTCGTTATTTTTGTACTCAATGAGCTCAAAATGAGCATATTTTTTATAGAAAATAAAGAAATGATGCATGGTTTGATTGATGGAGCTCTTACCTCAAGTTTTCTTGTTGATTTACCATAAGGGGAGTGCATTCAAAATATATAGTAAAGAGCTCCAACAAAGCCCAATATCGGCCTCAAAGCAATAAGTGCAAGGAAAATAAATGCTTCAGAAAAAATGATGGTGGTCGTAACTAAAAGCCAAATAATGCTTCCAAAATGAAGGATAAAGAATTCATCATTTAGTTATTGAAACAAAAGACTTACCCAACCATTTTCCTACAAGAATCTCCATGAAAGGCTCCTAGAAACAACAAAGGATGGAAAGTTTGAGTTGCAAACCCTAAGGAGCATGGTGGCAGAGTGTAGAGAGAAAAAAACCAAAGTGCAAAATGATGAGAGAAAAGAGAAGGTTAAATGGTTTTGTTCTAGGGTTTCCAATTTAGCCTAATTTGGCCTTGGGTAATTTTCCCCAATGTTTTATGATTTTATACAAAAGTATTAATGTCATGGCGGTGTAGGGATTTTCCATATTTTGTCAAGATTAGGCTGCATTAGGCCTTAGTTCATTTTCATGAATTTTATAGAAAATCAAATGAAAATTCCTTAAATGTTCAATACTTGGAAATTTTTTTGTCAAAACCATATATGCTATATTTTCCTTGTATTTTTACAAAAAAATCAAGTCAAAGCTCAAATCAACTGCCCTTTCTATTTTGTAAAATTGAAACTACAAGATATTGTAAGACATTATTAAAATTAATGTTTTTATAAATTTATTTAATAAGTGTCAATTAAATGCTATGAATAGGAGCCAAAAAGAAGTTCTCATAGAATCTTTCCTTTTTCAATTTGAGTCTCATTGTGCAAAATAGAAAAAAATTTTGAGTGAAATGAACCTTCTATTTTTGTTCTTCAGTCAGTTCAAGCTTGATTTTTAGGTCTTTCTGGGTCTATCCATTTAGGAGGGAAAGTTTCCATACTTTTTCAATTAGGTTTGAGGTAGTTTGGGCCCTATTTTCAAGGTTTTTTTCCTTGCTTGAAAATGACATTGAAGTTTTTTATTTTGGAAAGCAGTTCACTCAGGTTTTTCCCTGCTCACTCTTGAAGACACATTGGAGCTATATATTGGAGAAAAACATAGTTTTTTTTCTCGGTTCATATTTGCTTCTTTCTCTCTTGACTACTTGAATAGAGCTTTGTAAGCCTTCATTTGTACTCAAATTTTCATCTTCTCATACTCCTATCAGATCAATAAAAGTAGCAGAGCATTCCTATCTCATAATTTTTGTCTCATTTTTGTAGTATTGATTAGATATTGCTATTGTGACTCTAACTTTTGAGTCATTTTTATGTCTCATTAATACAATTGTGGTATAGAAATTTCATATAGCACAGGTTGTATGTTGTGTTTGATTTTGAACCTTCATACAAATCACTTTTGTGTTGTATGTTGAATATGAAGTTGTGAGAGTTAGTGCTTTGAGAACTGATTGTGAGTGGGGTTAGTGGATGGATTTAAAGTTCTAGTGTATCACCCTTTAGAATTTAGGATTTTCATTTCAAAGTTATCCTTCTATCCTTTTGCTCAAAAAATCATTTAGTTTAGGTGATCTACTAAGGGAATGAACCCTCTCTGGAGATTCGTTCTCATCGTAAGTTATCCATAGCTTGAGAATGTTTCCATGTTTCAATAGGAGAGTTGAGTCTAACTTAGCTAGGATGCAATCTTTATTGACAACAACTTTTGGCATGCTCGGTGGAATAGATTGGAATTTTTTAGTTTAATATTTGTTCATTTATTGTTGATATTAGGTGTGTATATCAATAATATCTACCTTCGGAGGAAAAAATATACACACATCTAGTGACTCTAAGCTCAAATTCACTAGTTTCAGTATTATCAAGTGCTGGTTTATTTTAAAAGTCTATTTTTTTCTTGTTTTCTAGCTTTTCAATGAATTAATATGCCTATGTTTCATGGAAATATTTCTTATCATCCAACATACAATGAAAATTCTGCTTATCCACCTTATTATCAGTCATATCAGGGCAATCATGCTGTTGGTTTTAATTCCATGGATTTTCGAGGAAACCAACATGCTTAATATAGTTACCACCCACCCACCCCTACGCTCAATATCCATATCAGCCTTCATATGCTCAAAACTAGCTCCAAGAGAGTGAAAAAGAGGAGATTTTGAGCATAAAGGGTATGTTACTTGGCTTCATGCTTTACTTTATAAAGTAGGTAGAGGAGATCAAGAAGCAACATGAGTATAATCAACAATAGGAAGAGATGGCTTATCAAGCTTATCTCTATGAGCAAGAGTTGGAGACACAAAGGATACAATTTGAGGAGAATCTTGAAAGAGAGCTATAAAATAGGAGCAAATGAAGCTCATGTATGCTCAAACAAAAAGGCATGAAGTCCAAGTAGTTCCTATAGTTCTAGATTAGCCTGCTTAAGAGGAGGTTCATAAGTATAAGTTTCCAAGTTTTAGACAAAGTGAGTCTCTTAATATTACTCAAGTTGAGATTTTGAGTTTTAGGTAGGATAAAGTCATTAACTCCTCAAGCCAACCTTTTAAGCTTGAAATCCCAAGTTTCAGAAGTCTTCATCCTTTGCAAATTGAGGAAAATAATCAAACTTAGCGTAGTATAGCTACAGAGCAACTCCTTGAGCAACATTTTTTCTTGCAAGAAACCAAAGAATCTACCCAAGTTTCCCCACCTGATGAATCCAAGGTTGAACCCATTGATTAGGATACCCTACTCCTCATAGAGAATCTTAGAAAAGTAAATACATTGCATTCAGCTTTGGAGGTTTATCGTTTAGAGCAACAAAAGATTGAGAAAGAAAAGACTTATCCTGCTAAATCTTCCAATGTTTTGGCTACTGAGCTTCCTCATTTTGTTGAAGAGGATGAAAATGTTTCAGTGTTTATCTCAAAAGATCAATCGGTGCAGCAGAAGATAAGTCAAGACATTGCTACTGATTATACCTTCCTCTCACTTGAATATAATAATGATGCATGTGTAGAGAAGTAGGAAGAAATTATGGAACATGATGTGTTGTGGGCTTATAAAGAGGAGGATAAAGATGAGTGTGAATAGGGGGATATTGACAGCTATTTCAAGGTATCCAACTGGTACAGTGATGACAAAGATATAAAGAGTCTATCAATAGGAGAGATCCTTATTTGCAAAGAAGATCATGTTCTCCATGAATGTGAAACATCTGATTTGTTTTCAGAACTTCATTTGTGCTACATTGAAGAGGCTAAAAAGGAAGAGATTGAGGCCTCAATTCAACTAGAAGAGTTAAAGGACAATTATCACTAGTAGAATTTGGCAAATAAATGACTACATGACTAAAAATTTTAGTCACATGACTAAAAATGACTAAATTCTACTATTTTTTTACAATTCACAAGTATAAATAACTAAATAAATAACTAATTTGTTCATTGGGTAAAATCACAACTAAATAATTGGTTAAAAAAATAAAAATGACTAAATAAATGATTATTACTCCTTTATTTTTTTTATTTTAAATTTGATCATAATCCATAGAGCTTAAGCCCCCCTCATGGGACCCCTACATAAGCGGGCCATTTGGCCACCTAGGTTGCTTGGTGCACCAAAAATATTTATTGCATGGAAGGCATTGCCTCTCGGTGCAATCTTAAGGCCTTCACATATTTTATAAAAAAAATAACATTTACATTCTTTAACTTTTATTACTCATTATGTTAATGAATCATTAATATATAATATAATATAATATTAATATAAGATATTTGTATATTATAGTATAATATATATAATATTATTATAGTATTATATAATAATAATATTTATTATATATAATATAATATTATTATATAATATTAAATACATTACCATATAAATATAATATTATAACATTAATAATATATAATAATATTATATTATAATATGATATGTTCTAATTAAGGGGGAAAAGTAGGTTTTGAATGGTCTCGAAACCATTCACAGATAGGTTTTGACAGGGACCCGAAACTCACACAAAGAAGAACAAGTTGCACAAGGAATCAACATAGACAACCAATAGCAAACCAACAATAGATCAAAAGAGAAACAACATGACTACCCAAATCTACTTGAAACAAAAGGTTTTGAGGGGAACCTCAAATCCAAAGTAACCAAGACTTACACAAGAAATTGAATCCAAGAACCACTTGAAATGGTTAATCAACCATCAGCCTCAATCAACCATATTGCAACATACCACTTGCCAACACTAACCAACTGCGAACAACTAGAGACAGTTAGGAAACCATCAGCCAGAACCATGTAGATAGCAACACAACCCTTGACAACACCAATCCATGAAACCAAACTCCCCACCTCAATAGGAGAGTTAGGAATCAGAGAGTAACACTGAAGATTCTCAACATAGACACCATACCAGTCAACCCACAACACTAATCTGACCTCCACCTCAAAAGGAAGGGGCTCCCCTCTATAGGAGAGGAAGAATTGAATCCCAAAACCACATAAAATAGACCTTCCAACCCGATCCATAACCCACATATTCACCTCAATAGAAGAGGGCCTCACCTCCAAAGAATTAGTATCCACCTCCAAAGAAGACCCTAGCTGAAAAAATAGATCGAAAGCATCTATACCCATAGTAGAGAGCACAAAAATCTCATGTGCCAATAAATAAGACTAAATCAAAGATGAAAAAATAGAGCACTCCTCCACTAGCAACACAATCCCAACCTGGATCATAGGTAAGAGGAACCAAAAAATCAACAAAAAACCAACCAACCGAACCAGAGCAGTCCAAGAAAAGGAGCAACCCAAGAAAAGGCAACCCAATTGAGCCACAACCACAAAAGAGGGAACCCAACATAGAACCAACAAAAATCCATCCTGAAAAATGAGCAAAATGACCCAATCGGGGGGGTACAAAGAAAAAAATAAACAAAATTGGCAACCCAAGATAATCTTGGTAGCCACCAAGACTAGAAGCCACACTAGCCAACCAAGAAAAAAAAATAGAAAGACAAAGGGGATTGGAAAAAGGAGATGGCAAGGAAATCCTACAAGTAGAGAGATTAGAAATCTAGAAAGACAGTGAATAAAAACCTCCAACCCTACATGTCATTCAAGGTCTGAAACATGCCAAAAACTAACTACAAACAACTCCATTAGAGGTAGACTGACAACCACAAACCCAAACAATGAAATCACCTCCATTGAGGAAAAAAATTACACTAAAGAAAAGACCAAGGGTCCAAAAAGAGGAGGGGAAAGGCAAGGAAAACCTCCAAATAGAGAGAGCAGAAAGTCGACAACATAGTGAAAAAAAACCTCTAACCCTACACACTAGTCATGGTCTGAAACATGCCAAGAACTTCCCAAAAATAGCTCCACCAAAGGTAGACCAACAACCACAACCCCAAACAACAAAACCACCCTCATAGAGGAAAAATAACCCCAAAAAATCTAGAGAGAGTAGGGAAAACCAACAAAAAGTGAAAGAGGAGAGGAGGAACTGCAAGAAAAACCCACTTCCAACCAGTGTGCTAGCCAGGGTCTGAGATATGGCCACCAATCTCATCCAACAATCCCTCAACATGAACAACCAGCACCACACCCAACACCACACAAGCATAAATAGGGAACCCCAACACAAAGAAAAAGCTTTGCCCAACAAGAAGCCTAAACAACACATGAGAACATAGGAAAAACCAGTGCTAAGACCCCTCAGAAAGAAATCCATCAGAGAAACAAAGAGGAAACCGCAAGAAACACCAAGCAGAAATGAGCCCAACACAAACATTATCCTCATCATCGTCGTCCCCATCACCTTCCTCGTCATTGACATCCACTAAATTCAAACATTGCACAAAGCACACCCTCTCACCCAACATAGCAACAACCATAATAAAATATGTTATTATATAATATAATATATAAAATATATTATATATATTATTATATAATATTATATTATATTATAATATTATAAATTATTGCGGGCATAAGTGGGAGATTTATTTGCTTTATTTAATTTGAAATCTAATTTTGAAATAAAAAGTGAGAAACAAACCCTAACATTTTTTAGGGGGCGACAAACATATTTTAATAAACTCTAAAACAAGTTTGGAGGAACGAAAACTAGTACCAACGAGAAAGATTTTTGAGGAGCCAAATTCAATACCAATAGGGAAAGCCAAAAAAATGTAGGTAATGGATCAATAATGTTAAAACCTAAATGTGCTCAGTATTAGGATCTTGGCCATAATTTTCATTTTAAAACATACTCTAAAACCTTCATCAAAATATTATTTACAGGTTGTAGGTCTCCAAAATGGAGAAGTGAAAGGTCAATACCAGGAGGGGTCAAAACCAATACTAGTGAGGAAGAGTTTGGAGGAGTTGAATCCAATAGCAATTGGGAAAGCAACAAAAAAAACACACAGGTAAAGGATTCCCTAATGTTAAAACCTAAATGTGCTCAATATTAGGATCTTGGCCGTAATTTTCATTTTAAAAAATACTCTAAAACCCTCATCAAAACCTTATTTTTAGGCAATAGCTCGCCTGATGTAGAGCATCGCATCTCTTATCTTCCTTTTTTTTTTCTTTCTTTGTTTGCTAAATTCTATTTTGTGTTAGTGTATTTTCTTCTTTATATATTGTAAACACCTCTTTTTGTCGAATCTACAATAGTTAGCAATTGTAAAGTGACCTCTATGTGGAGGGAAGAGGACACTGAATATGAGGTTGGATGTTGAAGGAAAGAAAAGAAAGGAAGAGCATTAAGGGAGGGCATCCAATAGTAGAGTGAAGAGGGCATTAGAATGTTGGTGTCCTTGGCTGACCTTTGAAGGTCGATTGGAGACAAAATGAGTACGCATACTTGCTAAACATTGAGGCCTATGTGGAAACCATTGTGAAGTGTGATGCAAAATTTTGTGTATGGAAGGAATGTTGAATCAAAAACTAGATTGTGTGTAATTGACAGGAGTCTTTGGGAATAAATTTTGTGTTTGATCTTTTAGCTTTGATGTGGGATGATCACATTCTAGACTGTGGTTTGTTTTTAATTATGAACTTCTCATGAACTTTATGAATATGTTGATTAGGTTGGAAATATCTATGGTTTATGTATTTAGATGTTTGTTTTTAAATTCCATCCCAAATTTCCTTGTGAGTGTCTACTATAATCTTGTTCTCAGTGTCTTAACACCTAATTGGGCTCTTTCTTCCATCATAGCTTTCAACTGTTGATTTTCTCATTTTAGTTTTGTTATTCTTTTTTGAAATTTGGAAATATCTAAAATAATCTATTTATTCACTTTTCATAGTTATACATTTCAGTTTGGAAATATCTAAAATGGTTATGTATCTTTCATTATCGAATTCACTCATTCTTTGGAGTATGGACTTTTCGTCCTCTTTTTTCAAATCCTACTCAACCAATGATACTAGCCTCCTCTCACAACATAAATCATCTTAATAGAAACAACCTTAAACTAAATATTCTTGTGATGTTGATCTTCCAATCACTAATCCAAACACATGTAGGCTTGGTTTGCAGCTCCAAGCAGATACCTTCTATATTTTTAGTGTGTCATCACTACTGATTTTCAGCTTAAAAATTTTACAACACTTGCAAGTAACTCTGCAAAGCACATGTCATTTATTTGGGATCCATGTGTGCAACAAGACAAAGTTTGGGGCTCGAAAGAACACATTTTTCAAAAACTAACCAAGTGACACTTTTTTGGGTGAAAAGTTGATTGTAGCAATTGAAATGATTCACACATCAATGAAGCAAGGTGCTATTGATGAAATTCATAAGAGTCATCGATCCTTAACAATTTTATTTCCAAGGGGAAATGCTTCAGTTAAGTTTAGCTTAGGGTCTAGAATAGGGTCACCTAGTCTGAACACGAGGATGCCACATTTTGCACACTTGCGAGTGGTGGAACCCTAAATTTCATCATTTCACTATTTCTATGTTCAAGCCTATGAAATATTCTTCCTCAGTATCATTAGGGTTTAGGGTTTTATCACTTTGCTCATTTATACCCTTAATCCATTAATTATCTTATGTTTTCTTATTGACTGACTGCATTGGGTCACCATTTAAATCAAGTGGCACTTTATGGCCCCTGCTATAATTCTTGACTAGCCCTATCATTCATGTCACCTATTGTGCCTAGGAAGGCCTCCTCTTTATGAAGAACTTATTCCCACGTGCATTTTCACACCTTTTAGAGTTCCCTCACAGTCTATCACTCGTCTTGGGTTTTGTTTCAAAATATTTTCCTCATCATGTGATAAGCGATGCACTTCCCTTATGACATCGTCTAAGTCCATCACTAATTGTTTATTGCTTGTCACAGGTTGTGTTTCCCATACCACAAGGTAACCCATGATGAGCGATGTAATGTCTATCCTTTAGCCCTTAGTTCATCACCCATCGCATGTTTTGTTATTATTTTAAGAAGGTTACCCATGATGAGCAATGCATGGCTTTTAGCAGCCACAGGCTTTCATTTCCTATCATATGTTATGTCCACATTTGGAGGGTACACGTGACTAGTGACGTGGTTGAACCTATAACCCATCACCGGTTCCAAAGTAAATCGCTAGCTAGGTATTTTATTGTTGTAGGATGATAACCGACGATGAATGATGCGATTAATTCTTGTAACCCATCATTGGACCTTGCACTATCATCACTTATCTCTTGTCTTTCAGAGGAGAACCCGTGACCACTGATGGTGGAGCTCCTCCCCAACATGCAGGTATGGTCTATCACTAGTTAAGGTAGTTTGGTAGAGGAGGAACCCACAACGAATGATGTAAAGTGGGGATCATTGGTTAAAGTCTTCTTGTGGTCAGATCAATAGTCAGTAGCTCATCGTTGGCTCTAAGGCCATCACTTGATGAGGTCTCAAAATGGATTGCAAACTGGTGATGGGTGATGCTTTCGAGATGTGGTTATGATTTTCCCATGCTCAACATGATTGACGATAGATGAGCCAAGGACGATTGGGTATGGATGCAGACAAATGTGTGGTAGCTTTAAAGCACCTCCTCGCTGTTTCTTGGTATGATCCATAAATCAAGTGGTGACTCTTAATGTGCCTTGTTGATTGAGTTTTAAATCCATGGCGATTAACGGTGGAGATGTAGCATGCAGTAATTGATTTTTTTGCTCATGCGAGCAAGTCGAGATGAATATTAATTGCAACTAGCCTTACATTCCTCTATTTAATGAGGATTTACTATGGCTTGATTGAATCATTCATGAATTTCTATAGCACAAAATTAATTTTGTGACTAATAGAGAGATAATTATAGAAGTTGTGAGTGTAAGCATTGCAAAGGTGGTGGTAAGGCATCTTCTTGTTTGTAGGTGTGTATACTTGCTGCATTGCTAGTTACGGATTGGTTTTTCTCTGCAACTTGGGTTTGTTGGTGTTTTCGTTGCCTATATGTGTAATTCTCCTAGAATTTGTGGTGTGTGTTTTTCTACATAACTGACACTGGTTGTTATTATATCTCAAGAAGATGAGCGAGCCTAGTACTCCTGTTGCACCAGTTCAGAGGTCTTGAAGGCTAAGTATGCAAGAACCAGTTACATACATACCTGAGGATTAAACCCTCCTAGTTGAGGTGCCAATTTTTCCAAAGAAAAGGAGGAGTGCACTCAAGAAACATGATAATTTGGCTATTAGGAGCACCTATGCACTGAGAAGTAGAATTGTGTCACATAAACTGACTGAAATGAAATAGAAGGGACCTCTATTTGTGAAAGAATTAATGAGGTCTGGTTTAGGCCCTAGGGTTTGTTCAAAGAAACCCATCACTCCTATCCTATTTTCTAATAGTTCTTCAAGTGAAGAGGGAGGAGCTAGCCTTGGTCCTAGTCAATTCCTAGCTTCTTTGGTGCCTTATAGTGATTCAGAGGATGAGATTATTATTGCATCTCCACTCTTTGTTATAAGACCTAATGAGGGTGGTTACTCAATAGCTAACAAGGATAGGTAACACCCATGTCCTCTTCTAATGGTGTTTGGTTTTGGGTGTTGTGGTGATTAGGCTTCCAGGTGGTGAGTTCTGTTGGTTTGTTTTTTTGGTGACTAGTTTGTGGGTTCATGCCAATGACTATGATGGTGATTACTCCAGTGTTGGTAAATGTGCCAATTTTGGTGATTCCTTTTGGAAGGCTTGCATGGAAGCTTCGACAAATGGTTGGCGCTCCTTTTTTCCTTTTGCTTTTCCCATGATAAAGGAATGATTGAAGATGTAATGGTTTGGGAAATCAACCTCAATGAAATGAATTTTGAAATTAACATGAAATGGAATTACATTTTGAGCTAGACTCTTTGTTTCTCCCTTGTGTTATAAAAGGGATTTCATGGCTCAAGATTAGGGGTTTTGTCTAAAATTTTTGAGTCCAATATGTCCTAGGTAGAAGTTGAATATAGGAAGCAAATGATAATGAAAAAAGTTGGATGAATTTTCTAGGAAACTATCTTGGGTAGAAGTTATATATGTAATAGTCTTAAAGGGTTTTACATAGATTACTAATATTAGAACAAATTACAAGGTCCAAATCATATACTCTCCTTTGTATATTTTCACAAATCATATTTATGAAATTATCAAAGATCGTTTCATCTATCATCAATGATTGAATTGAATGCATTGCTTCATTTCTTTGCTTTATCTCAAAGGGTTAAATAAAATGCTTGGGAAAAGTCATGGGTATGTGAGAATTTTCAAGGATTTGGTAAGAAGTAATGTTTTGGATAACATGAGTCTTTGTAGTGTAAGGCATTACAGAGATAGTTTAAATATATTAGAATTAAATAATTGGTGTATTACTGGTTGTTTCATATGTGACTTCATTTACCTAGTTGATGATGCACTAGATTGTTTATCAATCATTCATGCAATTAAATGAAAAAATCATATACCTGGTTGTGGACTTTGAATCATAACAACATTTATAAAATTCTACTAATTCTGAAATATATGCTAAAAGTGCATCCAAATTCTTAGGAATATAGACATGAATTCACTCAAAGGTCTACCAAATCTTTAGTGAATTTAGTGTGTTTTCCTCAAATAAGAATGAATCTATATTGAGGTGTTCTTGAGAAGTTTATATACTAAATGAACACTATAAGGAATACCCTCCTTGGTCCTATAAATCCTAAAGTGTAGGAATAAAGACTTCAGAATCCTCTACTCATTGTGTTGGCCACTAACCCTTGCCAAATTTAGAACATAAAGGTTGGGTACCTTTTAGAAAGTTCCAAGGTTAGCTAGAGAAATCAGCAATAGAAATGACAAATTTGTTGGGAACAATTTTCATCCTCCAATTGTAGATTGTTTTAGTATAGAGTCAAATGATGAGATTAATCTGGACATCCAGTTTAGATATTGTGTAATTCTTGAACCTAGTAAAAATGTTCGTAGTAGCAAAGTGTGAAAATTTTGAAGGTGACTCCGCTGTTGGAGCAAACCCATAACTAGATTTACTTTGAAGATATTTTAATTTGTTTTAAAGAATAATCCTCTAAAGAAGAGGTGGTAACTCTAACTTAAAGAGCCTGATAAAGAATATGATAAAGCTTCAGATCTGAAAACTTCAAGATTGAAGGTGAAAAGCTACTCTAAAAATCTAGGTATTCTCATGAATTTGAAGAGATATCCTTATATTTGTAGATAATTTGTAGTAATTTTCAAGATATAGGACATAAATTCTTCCCAATTTGGTGAAAATAGCACAAAGATGGGGAAAGGAATAATATCTTTGCATAATATTAAAGTGAAATTGAAATGGATGTTGAAATCTGTCATACTCATGAATTTCACCTATTGAATAGTATTATGTAAAGTAGAATTAGAATATTTACATCATAAAGGCTTACATTCTTAAGTGTAAAAGGTGATTTGAGTTACCTTTTGATGAAACTGATAAAATTTGCAAAGGGTAGAACAAGATGTCTTGTCAACTTGTACATCTAGAACTAAAAATGAATGTAATGACACAAGATGAGTACCCCTTGTCACATCAAAGGAATTTTAGTACTGGCAGATACAGGGCTATAAATTTTAGTAATGTTTAGGGTTTTAAGAACATTTTACCACCCAAAATTAGGGACAAGATACCAAAATTTAATGGAGAGCAGTCTGAGTCAGCAATCAAGCATTTACAGGATTTTGGGGATTTGATGGGATATTATGAAGTAGATTTTGAAGATGTGATTATAAAATTATTTGTGCAATCCTTGAAGGGGGATGCAAGAGATTGGTTCTGTTTCCTACCATCATCCTCTATACACTCTTGGAAGGAACTTAAGATAATTTTTATGGAACAATTTGGTCAAAGAGTGAATCCAAGTGAAGTGAGGAAACATTTCATTAAAATTCAAAGACATGAAGATGAATTAGTCCCTTCTTTTAATCTCAAATTTACAAGAGCCATAAAGGATATCCTTGAAAATATCTAGCCAAATGATGTTGAATTTTTGTTCGTATAACTTGGTCCCTTTGATAGCAAGATGAGCTATCTATTGAGGGATAAATAAATTGCAACTTTGCATCAGGCATATCAAAGTGCTATGGATATTGAGAATAATTTGAAGTATTCAATAATGAAAGGGAATAAGGATGCAAGTGTTGGTCATCCTAATATACCCCATGCAAATAAAACTCATGGATTAGGTAATAAAGTTACTTGTTAGGATGATAATACTTCTGAAGTTTTGATTTCTTCATTATCACAAAATGAAAATTATGATAAATCTCATGTTAAGAGTAAGAAAAATTCGAGAAATGTTTCTCTAAAGTCTTTTGTTGACAATTTGTATAAAATGTAGAGGTTCAATGGAGAATCATCATATGAATTATTTTTTAGGTTTCTAGATGCTCTGATAGAAGTTCCTCTCACTTTCAGACCTGAAGATTCTAACTACATTGATTTGTTCTGTGAAATTTATGAATCTAAGTTGAGTGCTTTGCACAAAGAATTGAATCCCTAGAGTTTTGATCAAATACCTGATTGGATAAAGGTTATGTAATCTATTAGATATAAACGTGCACATAGTATGGAGTCCCAAGGTAAAGACAACAATTATTCTTTTGCAAAGGTTTAAAAAGCAAAGCAACATGGTACTGTTGAAGAAAAAGATATATGGGATGATGATAAAGTAAATATGTATGAATGCCTTCTTGGTGATGTTTCAAGAAAGGGAGAGTCAAAAGATATGTCTAATGTCATTCCATATCATGCTTTGGTTAGTGAAAATGATACTAATATGGATGGAATTCCATCACAAATAAATAATCAAGACATTGAAGATAGAAGTTTAAGTGCCGACTCTGAAGAATTTGAGCATGGTTTATGTAGTGATGGGTCTTCTTATGATGAGGATTTTAATGATGCCCAAACTGATTGCTCTCCCATTGATTATGAATTCTCCTATAAGGATGCTCTAGAGGTGTTTTATCCACCTAGAGAATGTAGTGATATGAATTCTGATGAAATCACCCGTCCCCTAGCGGATGATCAAGTTTTGCTTAGTGAAAATTTGGAATGTGATGAAGGTTTTTCATCAATGGAGTGTGTTAATTCTATGAATGATGAAGAGCTTGAAGATAAGAACATATGCATTCAATATGTTGGTACTGAGGATAAAGTTAAGGATGATGGATATGCTTCTATCCCTATTGTTCTTGATCACTCATATTAAGCAAAAGTAGAGTCAAATACACATGAAAAGGAGTATAAGGTACTTGTGGAAAATAAAAGGTTTTCATTATCAAATAAGGATATGACATATTATGACAAGCACATGGATTTTGAATTAATGTCATCACACATTAATAATGTTGAGAACCCTGCAAATTTATCTGATAATGAGTTCTTAGAAAGTGAGTTGAAGGGGTTAAATATTGGTGATGTGGGTAGGTTGGAGAGTTCATTTGTATATTCTTCCAGTGATTGTGATGATTCTGAATATAATGATGATATGGAAGATTTAGAATTTCATACTGAGAAATTAGAGGTTTCTATGACAACAATGAAGTTGTGGGAAAATCCCTTATATGATGAAACCTTATCAAAATATGAAACAATGAATAATGACTCCTACTAGTGTAGAAATAATCCACTTTTTGTTGAAGACTCTAATGAGTGTTGGGAAAATGATAATTGTACATATGAATAATATAATACAATTGAAGTAGCAGGAAGTGGAGGTAAGATTATTACCAAATATTTTGAATTTTCCTTTGAGGGGGCTAATGTTGGTTCAATGATTACTTGGTCATGTGATAAAAGTGATGATTATCCATATGGAGAAGATACTAAAAATGAAGATGACAACACTAAATGTAGTGCTAATGTTGGTGAGAGACATTTTTTTGAACTTCTAGATTATGCAAATGTTATAGGATTGTGTGAGTCATATGAAAGGGAAAATAGGGGTATAAATGGAATCAAGCAGGATGATAATTAGTATGAGTGTGCACTTGAATTTTTTGTAGAAGCTCCATATCTTATGGATCTTATCATGGGGATGCTTCCATCTACATAAATGGGCACTTGGGAGGGGAGAAACACTTATTCTCCTATACTTTTATTCCATTCCTCAAATACCTTGGGAGAAATAGGATATTGCATGCAGGATGTTCCTAAAAACTTTCAACTAGGTGAAAAAATTGAAGGTAGTGCCACAATCTATGATCTAGTGGAATATGAAAGTTTTGTATTTTCAATATATCTAGATGAGCTTGTAATGAAATAGGGTAATGAGCACAATGACTTCATGGTAAGTGGGGTGGATGAGGTCAGTTATGGTGGTATTGGTTGCTCAAAATTGCACAATGTAGATATTAATCCATTGATATCAAAATAGAACACCATATTTGATAGAGGAAAGAACTGTCTGTAAGCTTTGGGAGGCCATCGAGCCTCCAATTTGGAGAATGAAGCTAGTAAAATGAGGGAGAAGGCTTATGTGATGAATAAGGAGGGTCATGTTCTACATCCCCTTAATTATGCTTATTCCCCTTGACAATCTACTTCAATCAGAGATCTAGATTCTTGCTATGCCTACAAGAGGCATACATCCCCAGTTAGAGCCACTAGTGGAACCCTAAATTTCATCGTTCCACTATTTCTATGTTCAAACCTGTGAAATATTCTTCCTTAGTATCATTAGGGTTTAGGGTTTTATTGCTTTGCTCATTTATACCCTTAATCCATTCATTGTCTTATGTTTGCTTATTGACTGGATGCATCGGGTCACCATTTAAATCAAGTGGTGTTTTATGGCCCCTACTATTGTTCTTGATTGA
This sequence comes from Sequoia sempervirens, assembly GCA_007258455.2. Classification (NCBI taxonomy): domain Eukaryota; kingdom Viridiplantae; phylum Streptophyta; class Pinopsida; order Cupressales; family Cupressaceae; genus Sequoia; species Sequoia sempervirens. The sequence goes on along the minus strand of VDFB02109042.1, from coordinate 62,332,136 downwards.
CCCTATCATTCAAGTCACGTGTTGCACCTAGGAAGGCCTCCTCTTTATGAGGAACTTATTACCACGTGCGTTTTCGCACCTTTTAGAATTTTGCTCATGGTCTATTGCTCGTTGCAAGTTTTGTTTCAAAATGCTATACTTATCATGCTATAAGTGATGCACTTCCTTTACAACACCGTCTAAGTCCATCACTGTTGGTTTATCATCCATCAGAGGTTGTGTTTCCCATACCACAAGGTAACCCATGATGAGCGATGTAATGTCTATCCTTCGACCCTTGTTCCATTTCCCATCGCATGTTTTGTTGTTATTTTGAGAAGGTTACCCATGATGAGTGATGCATGGTTTTTAGTAGCCACATGATTTCATTACCTATTGCATGCTATTTCCTCACATTTGGAGGGTAACACGCAACCAGCGACACAGTTGAATCTATGACCCATCACCAGTTCTGAAGTAAATCATCAGATGAGTGTTTAATTATTGCCATAGGATGATAACCCATGATGAGTGATGTGGTTAATTCTTGTAACCCATCACTATCCCTTGCACTATTTTTAGTTATCTCCTGTCTTTCAAAGGAGAACTCACAACCACCAATGGGTGGAGCTCCTCCCCATCATATGGGTATGGTCTATTGCTAGTTAAGACAGTTTGGTAGAAGAGGAACCATTTATGAATGATGTAAAGCTAGGATCTTTGGTTCAAGTCTTCCTGTGGTTAGATCAATAGTCAATAGCTCATTGTTGGCTCTAAGGCCATCACTTGATGAGGTTTCAAAATGGGTTGCAAACTGGCAATGGGTGACACTTCTAGAATGTGGTTAGGATTGTCCCATGCTCAACATGATCGATGATGGATGAGTCAAGGATGATTGGGTATGGATGTGGATGAACACATGGCAGCTTTAAAGCACCTCCTCATTGTTTCTTGGTATGATCCATAAAGCAAGTGGCGAATCTTAATGTGCCTCGTTGATTGAGTTTTAAATCCATGACGATCGATGGTGGAGATGTAGAATGCAGTAATTGATTTTTCTGCTCATGCAAGTGAGTTGAGATGAATATTAATTGCAACTAGCCTTACATTCCTCTATTTAATGAGAATTTGTTGTGGCTTGATTGAATCATTCATGAATTTCCATAACATAGAATTAATTGTTGTAATTGTTGGAGAGATAATTGCATAAGTTGTGAGTGCAAGCATTGCCAAGGTGGTGGTATGGCATCTTATCATATGTAGGTGTGTATACTTGTTGCATTGCTAGTTATGGTTCAGCTTTTCTCTACAATTTGGGTCTGTGGGTGTTTTTGCTGCCTATATGTGTGATTCTCCTAGAAATTGTGGTGTGTGTTTTTCTACATAAATGACACTGGTTGTTATTGTATCTCAAGAAGATGAGCAAGCCTAGTACTCCTATTGCACTAGTTTAGAGGTCTTGAAGGTTGAGTATGCAAGAACTAGTTGCATACATACCTGAGGATAAAACCCTCCTGGCTGAGGTGTCACTTGTTCCAAAGAAAAGGAGAAGTGAACGTAAGAAACATGAGAAGGTGGTCTTTAGGAGCAGCTATTCCCTGAGAAGTAGAAATGTGTCCTAGAAACTGACCAAGATGAAAGAGAAGGGAACGAGATGAAAGAGAAGGGACCTCTGTTTGTAAATATGACACCTTGTACTAAGAAAGAGACATCTTTGTCATAAAATAAAGGAACATCTACTATTGATCAAGAGGGTATCTTGTTGAGATTCCCCCAAGATCATTTTATATCTCTCCCTCCAAGAACATGAAAGAAATTTTACTACAAGAATTCATTTTTTGCATATCATAGAGTTCATGGTCATTCTAATAATGAATGTAAGGCTTTGGGTAATAAAATTCAACATCTAAAGGATTTTGGTGCTCTTCCTTGTGTTGTAGAACCTAGTTCCTCTAATTGATACTAACATTCATTCTATTATGTTTCTCATTAATTTAATCATCTTGGTTCATCCTTGTCTCACACTAAGTGGGGGCAAGGGATTAGGTAGCCTTGTCCTCGTATGACACTTCTTGATTGTCCTTTTGGCTAGTTGACCACTTTTCATGTATATATAAGAACAAGATTGGGATGTGGATGAGATGCCTTAAGTTGGAATGCATGTTATGTACTAAGTTATCTTTAGTATTACATTTTGGAGGAAGCCCCTTATTCATGATGTAGTTTAACTCAGGAACATATGACTTAGCATAGGGCTTTTCGAATAAGCTCTCATGTATCCTTCTACTTTAAAGCATATTGCTCATAACAATGGTGTTAGAAGTCGCTTTCAAGTGGGGGAATACATCGACACTCATTTTTCACTATGTGATTTTATTTATTCTTGTGATGTGTCCATTTCTTGGTGGTGTCATTGGGTTTGATTTCCTCCAAGAGCATGATATTTCTTTGAATTTTCCTCTCTTCGAGACATTAGGCACAATGTTCCCTAAGAAGAGACCTTACATGAACTAAGAAAAGTATCATTAAAAAAAAACCTTTACTCACATGTTTTTCTTAAGTGCTTAGCATAATGGTGGAACCCTTATAAAATGCTTTGTATTCCCCCCCAAAAAAATTTGCATGATATGACCGGTTTCATGTTTTTGGGCTTAGGTTTTCTCTTGTCATCATGCCTTAGGGTTTAATGGAGTGTTAAAACCTTTTCCAAAAAACCCTAAGCCTACGTCCTTTGCTGATGTTCTATTTTCTCATTAACTTCCTATCACCAGTACCTAGTCATCCAAGTTGTGACTTGTGCCTTTTAACTCATTCTATTGATCAACCCCACAATCCTAGCAATCCTGTCATTACCCATCATCTTAATAAGGTGTTGCTTTTATACTATGTGAGTGAAAAATCATCAAAATATTTGTTGGGTCCTAAGTTTTATCCTAAGGTTTTATATCCTCACCCATTTATTTCCTTGTTGTGGACCCTTTTTATGAACTAACAATTGACATGTGTAGATTTCTTGTTTTATGAGAACCGTTCGATTGCCAAGAGCACATCCTAGCCACTCCCCATGCCCCTATTCAATTTCATTTTGCATTAAAATATTATCATGGGCTAGAGGGTGAGCACCACATATCTTATCCATGGGTGAGCCCAACGTCATTGAAAAGTCAAAAGGTGATGAGATGGAGCACATCAATGATGGTGATGAAGTGACACCACTACATATGGACTGTTCCCCACTTCCCCATTAAAAATATTTTTTCTTTTAAATACTATCATGAGGTAGTGAGCAGATGACATCTGTCCATGAGACCCAACAGGTGGAAGAATGAAAGAACTCCATTTAATGAGATTGACGGTTGAGGAGGGGTGATGTGGGTCAATCCTAACCACTCCCCGCCATCCTATGGGGGACCCACCTTTGCCTCTCATCTCTCAATGGGGAAGTGGGAGAATTTCGCGTGGCTTCACTTGAGCTACAAATGAGACATTAGGAGATGGAAGAAAAGTAATGCAATATTTTTCCACAAATTGAAGGTTTTAAAGTCCTAGTTGCTAAAGTGATTTTTAGAGGCACATGCTATAAAAATAGATGGATCTTTTAATCATGGTCATCGATTGCTAGCCAAAGGATTATATGCACAGGAATTGTGAGCTCATGTTAAGGAATGCATGTGTTGAAGGTGGGAGATTTAATATCGGCCCTTCCCTATCCTCTAATTGATAAAAGTTGCACGAGGGCTAAGATTCACGGGGGAGCAGAGAAGTTGATGTGTGGTCTCTTGCTTCAGTGATAACAAGATGGTGGGGCCCATGAATCATTGGGAAGGGGCTCCACATGGATGTTTGGGGTTGGATGATGGAAATGGATGTTCATAGTCAGATTATTCAAGCTATTTTGAATTAATCTGAATCAATGGTTGTTTCATTTTGTTGCAAGATCAATAGAGAGTATTCAAAATTGAGATTGAGGGCAAGTGAACTATTTTGGTTCATGCGAGCGAGCCATAATGATGGATAATATGTTGAGATACCAAATTAAGAGATCATAAGGATTTTAAAACATTTTTAAACCACAATTGAGAATTGATAAAATCATTCCATGTATCTAGGGGAGCTCATGTTACATTTTCAAGCCTATTCGATGTCGGAGTTAGGGTTTTAAGCTCAGGCCAAGCCAGTAAGTTGGTATACTATCCCACTTTTTTAATTGTTAAAATCTTGCTCAATTTTATTCTCTCTATCATTTTGTTAGTAGGGTTACCTTGTTTTTACATTTCTTTTAAGGTTTGACATTCATTTAGATCATTTAGTCAGTCTTGAATTGCTATAATTTGTGTTAAACCCTTGTTCAAGCCATAGGTTTTATTTTGTGAAACTAGAAACCCTAGTTTACAAAAACCCTTGAGTCATGGATCCTAAACCGAAAGTGTCTTCATCAAAGGAGGAAGCCTCTACCTCCAAAATACCTTTGAGTAAGGACCTAATTGACCATCTACCACCCTCAAAGAATGAAAAACCTAAGGTTCAATTTCTTTTCTTGGGTATGCATGTAGTTGAGGGCTTGGTCAACAAGTATAACACTATTAGGGATGCCAAATTTCCCTGCATTGGGTTGGAATTGTTTTGTGGCTAGTTTGGAAATAGGAATTGTGGTGTTCTAGTGGGTAACCCTTGGATTCTCAACTTGGGAAAGTTGATTGTGCCAAATGTATACCTAGATATTGATTTGTTAAAAGCAATGGCTATCAATTATGACCCAATGATGAAGAATATGAGGTGTTTTGACATAATTGACATGGTTAAAGTCACTAAGGAAGAGATGGCTCGTGTTTTCAAGCTCACTAAATGAAATGATGACCTAGTTTAGATTGATGAAAAGGCTCTTAGGGAGGAATATCATAATACTAAACATTCTTTTAAGGTCCATATACTACCAAAGTCCCTAGAAAAGATTATCGACCATAAGGTTACATTGGGACCATTTGATAAAGAGCCCTATCCTATTAACTATTTCATCCCTTATTTCCAAAGAACTTTCTACTTAATTTGTCAGATAATTGGTTATGACCCAGTTACTGGAATGCCTATGGCATTGATGTATATGGCAGCCCACATCCAACACCCTCATTATTGCATTATATATGATTATGGGGGGTTTCTTGTAGAGAAAATTCATGAGGGTCTGGTAAAGTTGAAGAAGGGTGAGGTAGGAGTAAGATTCAACTAGTATTCATTGCTCATGCAGATGTTTATGTTCAAAGGTGCACCCTACTTTGGGAGGAATATGGCATTGGATAGGGTAGAGGATACTTTGGAAAAAAAATTCCAATGTTGGACCACTATCCTAGATAAAGATGACATAAAATTTGACTATGTGATATTTGAGAATTTGTTTTCCTCCGAGTTGAGAAGAGCTCTAGCTATGAATGTGCCATGAATTCCCAAGGACCTACATGATCTCTTGAGACCTAAGGATAGGAGGCTTGAATTGGGGGTTGATCATAATTGGGGAAATGTTATCCCTTATTCTGCATATACTATTTTGAGACTGTATCGTGCTACTATCTCACCTCACTTATTGCCTAGATGTGTGCTAGAAAGAATTGGGTTTCTTGAGGTGATGTACTAGTTTGGAAGTGTGGAGAATAAGCACTTGAAGGATCAGGGAAAAGGAACATTCTTCCCTTCATACACATGATTTTCTAATTTTTTAATGATTAAAGGAGCTTGGAACAATATAAATCATATAATAAAAATAAATCACCTAAAAAGAGCAAGGGAAAGGGAGTATCATGATCTCAAAGGTTTCATAGCCTACTTAAAGTTTATGAACAAGAGTGTTGTGCCTATAGCAACACGCCCCATTCGGACCGGGGACCCCCTCTTTCCTTTTTGGTGTTGCCGGTCATTTTTTCCTTTGCCTCATTTTGCATGCCCCTAATTCTAAGCTCAAATTGGTCGAGTGCTACAAATTCATCAATTCCTTATTGACAAAAATTCATCATCCCCAAATTTCCTAGGTCTTTAGCCTAAGCAAAAATGCTCTTGTGGGTTTTGCTTGGTCCTCTACCCCAGAGTCTTCTACGACCTACAGACCCACACCTATGGATTTTCCCTTTGCGGGTCATGGCTATCCCTTCATGACTAGAATTAGTGGTTGGTCTTGGACGTTTTCCTATATGGTAGGTCATGCAATGACATTGGTCATTCGAGTCTCTCCTAGTGGGTGCATCACATCGGGTTTCTATAGCCTTATCTACCTCACCTATCATCATACCTAAACATAAATTCACCTCATAAATGCACTTTGGCCTATAAATACATGCTTAGACCTACCATTTTCACTAGTTCATTTTCAAAATTCCAAGGAGAGAAATAGAAAATGACAAGTACCCACCCGCACAAGGATTTGTTGTTAGTCTGGAGTTAGATTTCTCTACACTACATGTGTAGTTTTAGAGGTAGGCATCCCATTCTTTGTTGTGTGGTTGCATTTCAAAACATTGCGGTTTTTTAAAATGTAAAAAATATATGAACGAAACCCTCGTTCACCCTCGAAATTTCACCAAACTTCACATTCCCTGAACTTGTGTCATCATTCAAACTTTCGGTATCATCCTAAAGTCACCAAGGTTGTGATCACCTTTGTGGGGCTTCCTTCTACCATTGTCATTCTTCATTAGGCTGACAAAGCCTTGTGGCTTGCACCAATTCCCAAGCCATTTTCAATGGAATTCAAAGAAACCGTGAGAAAATGACTAAGTTAGTGGCCCATTGCGGGAACCTCCATGTAGGTTTCCCTTCGCGGGTGGCCCTCATTCCTTCACTAATAGCTAACGACTTATCCCTGATAGCCTTACACATTGTGAGTCTCCTAAACTTCACCACAAAGTTGTAAGCACTTAGAAAATCCAATAACTTAGTGCCCTTTGAACAAAGATTTCTTACGATGAAGTTATCCCTTCTTTCCACATTGCAAACCCCACAACCTTCTTTTCCATTTCAGGCTTGCACAAACACTAAGTTGAAATTCTCATTCGGGCCGGTCTCCACGAGGGTCCATCTGTGGACTACCCTTGCTCCTTCACCATGCCTTAGCATTCGAATAGCCCTGTCCATCCCCACTACGGACTTTTCCTAAATAATTTCCCTCTGAGGTCTTCAATGAAAAACTCATGTTAGCGAACACCATGTGGGTCCTTCAGTGCGGACCACTGTCTTTGGACCGCTGCTCACTCTTGGCCTTTTGATAATGGTGAAATTTTAATAGCTACCCGATGGATCCCATCCACATGCTTAAACGATTAAAACTTGGGAAGTGAACTCATATCATCCTAACCACCCATGGGTCCTACAGTGCGGAACTCCACCTATGGGTTTCCATCCCGTGAAGGTTGTTAACTTAATAGTTGAGTTCTAATGTGCTTCCACCTAGTAGCATCCACATGTCCCAAACCCACAAATCCTCAATGAACTACTTGATGATGTCAGCATCCCCTATCCTATTTTCCACATGTGTTGAAGAATCTCACAATGAATTTGACTACCAACTTGCTAATGCAAAATACTTGCTATGAAACTCTGTCTGTAGGTCTCCGTGACCTCTCAGACATTATTTAACAAAGGAAAGAAGCCTTCCCACACCCTTATAGAAAATGAAGAAAAGGATCAAATGAAGTATGAGTTCCATGGAGTCGAACATGCATCAAAGCTCACTTCTACATGGGAAACAATCTTAGTCACTAACTTTGGGCATGTCAATGTGGACAAATTTAGAGAAAGGGTTATGCAGAACCTAAAGAAAGATAGGGTAGTGAAAATCAGAAAAAATGGTATAGCCAAACCTACTAGTTGACCTTTTCTGCTTATGGCTCCGAAATTGGTAATGGTATCTTGGGATTGCTATCACTCAAACATAAAGATAATCGACCATGATAGGAGAGTGTTGGAAGATTTGTCAAAAAAATCTATCAGTAGGACCTTTGGCATCCCAACCTTTGACAAAATGGAAGAAGTGGAGAAGGAATTTTCCCAAAATGTATGGCAAATAGATCCTATTGGGTGCAAATAGACAATCAACCAAAATTGTTTGAAAGAAAAGAGGGAAGGTACTAAGAAGCTTCCTCAAAACTCATACAAAAGTGACATCTATGAGGAGTATTATGATCTTGTCACACTTTTAAGCAGAGTCATAGGTTTTCCTACTACCATTTTCTTTGAAAACTAGATGTGTTGGTTATTTTTTAAGAACCAAACCAATCTCTAGACATACCTATGGATTTTTCCATTTCCAATTATCAATAATACTAAATGGATTGACCAACGAATGAATAGAGGTTGCTTAAACTTCTATTCCTACCTTTTGGGCTCTATGAAACCCAGGAGGGTGATCCCACAATGTACACCTCAAAACCTATTAAAATTGTGACCAAATACACTACTAATAATAGATATCTCTCATGATACCACTTAATAACAACATTAAATAAGTTGGTAGCTTATCATGTGAATGTTATATAAGTTGATTATGAGAGAGAAAACACCTAAAAGAACGAATGACAGCAGTGTTCCTTTTGAAATTTTATGGTTAAAATATTGAGTGGTAATGAATCAACACTGTAAATGTTAAATTAATATCCCACATGAACTAGTGTTTTTATCCAGAGCACAAAGTCAATATCCTTTAACATAAACTGATAACAATTCAAACAATAACACATATAATCCCAAGAAATCTTGAATTACAATATTTCTCTGACTTAGAGATTATTACTTCTTACAGATATCCTAGCACATAGTAATTATAAGTTATCACTCTCATATAAGAATTTACATCAATTCATTGAATCGATAGGAAAACATGAAACTGAACATCCATCAGATAATAACAAAGACAACTAAAGAAAATCCTTGACTTCTTTCAATCATAACTTATAGCACACATATAGGGAGAGAAAATAACTGTGAAACCAATATTAATATGTATCATAAAATGCTATACCATTATCAGTCTTACATGCATGAATATGAACTCCAAAATGAACCTAAAACAAAGACTAACACTTGCTTCATATTTTCTTGATAACACTAATAGTATCAACTCAAAAATTTCTAAATCCCATACTTCTGGTCCTAAATTCCTTCTTATAGAGATGAAGGAGCAAAACAAGCCTCAGACCAGATACCACACATATCATGATTTCATAGGACCACTTGCAACAATATTCCCTTCATGGTTACACTTGAGTCTTCAGGTGAAACAAATAAACACGAGGTAGAAATATCCTCAAATCTTCATGGAAAATAGGTCCCACCTTAAAAGACACATTATTTTGTTACAATAGTTAGAAGATATTGTTCATGTGTTCTAAATGCCAACTGTAAGGAAAGAAAAAACAACAAAACTTACAAAGTAAGGAAAAGAAAATAGAAAAAGGTCAAAAACTACTTAATCCACAATAGCACCACATGCTAATCACTTTGAGCACTGAGGAGAGAATAATATTTTTCCATGTTTTTATCAAAAGCCTAATCTGTATATTTTTTAGGCTATGTATCATTCCTCTCCTATCCATTATTCTTCTTATTCACTATGTATAATTCTCCAACCAAAAATTGTTCTCTTCCTCAGTGGGCCATTTAACATTCAATAAATCTTGCACCTTACTAGTATACTCAGAGTACCTTGCATCAATTAAAATTATGGCTTCTTTAACAAATATATCCATTTTTGACTCAATTTCCACCATCATATCAATGTCTGAATTGAGCAAGAGGTAATCAGTGAAAAATAGATGCATCATAGAAGCATCAAGCAATCCTACCAAATCTTCCTTCCAGGTGTCAAATGGATGTAATTCACCCTTGAAATTCAAAATTTTAGGCATGCCACGGTTATCCATTTCCTTAAATATTTCCAACTTGTTCTGGAGTTGTATTCCAAATTTTCCATGGAGAGTTGTTACCTCATTTGTTGAGTCAATATTCTTCAAGATGTCAGGAATATTTGTGAGTGCCTCAGGATCTTCTACTTTTGGAATCATCTCTTTCAGAGCATTCACTCTAGCAATCTAGTTGTTCCTCTCATTCCTAAAGGCTTCCTGTACATGCAAATACTTTCTGTTTGCATCATGAATGTTTCTATACCTAGACCATACTTCATTAGCCTTGTGAACCAAATTGTTTACTCTATGCTTGAGCACATCCCTAAAAATCTCATTGGCCACCTTGACTGTCTCTAATTTAGCCTACTTGACATTTTCCTCTTCAGCAGTTAACTTTCCTTTTAAATCATCAATTCTAAGGGCCAAAGTTTCTCTATATTTCCTAGACATATCAAATGAGGAAATGGGAGAAGGAAGAGTCACTGTCTTTTGGGTAGCTTGAATAGTAGCACTCATTCAACTCAATTCATTCAAAGCCTTATTATATTCCTTGACCAAAGATTCATATTTCTTTTGAGAAATATGTGTAGTATCCACACTAAGCATTGCAACATGTGCAGTCAACTCAACTGCTTGGATAGGAGTTATGTCAGTAGCTCTTTTGACCACTAGTGAACCCATGACCTCTTCAATTGGCCTAGCCACATCATGTTTGTTGGCATTTGGTGCCATAGACCAAATTACAAGGGTATGCAACTTTGGACTATACCTGGAACCAAATAATTTATCCTCAAACTGATCTTCAAATATCAGAGCTTGAGGATCTCTTCTAACTACATCATATGAAATGGAAGTTGTGATGGTACACCCTGGTAATAGCATAATTCCATTCTCCTTAACAATTATACGAGCTTCAATAGGAGTAATGGCTGCAATTTCAACCTTAATTTTTTCTTCTTCTACTTTCTTAGCTTCTTCCTGACAAGAAGGTTCAACATTTTCTCTAGCTACTTCCAGTCTCTCTTTTATTTCTTTACTTCTTTGTTGGATCATAAATTCTTGAAACTCTTTGATCTGCACAAATTTATCATCAACCAAGAACTCATCACATTGGCTAAACCTGGGATCATCATCATATTCTCTATCATAATGCCACTGGACAATCCTATCAGGAGGAACATTTGAACTATGAGTCTCTTCAATATGGGGAGGGGGAAAATTTTGTTTACCTTCTTCATTTCCTGGTGCATGTTCTGCCGCTTGTTCCTCTCCAACCTCCTGAACATCCTCAAACCTCTCTGGGATATCCATAGCTTGTTGTTGTCGTTGTTGCTCTAAAAGGATCCAGGCCCTATCTTCAACCTCCTTTACTTTTATTTTAAATTGACCAGAATGATAATCCCTTATCATAGCAAAGTCCCTCTCCAAAGGTTTAGCAATTTCATTGTATGGACTGATGTAGAAGGTATTCCTTTTCGTAATCTTCTCCTCAAGGTTTTTCATAGTTTTCCATTTCCTTTTGCTAGCCATAACAACCTCATCACTTGTCAGGTTCCTCAGTACATCATCCTCATAGAAAAACTCATTATGTTTAATGCTTAAGTTCTTTTGTTTTTTCTATTTAGACACAAATCATTCTAGATCAAAAGTTCTCACCCCATCTATAGGAATTCTAAGATTATTTACCATAATTCCCAATTTCTCATACCCTTCAAGGGTAGTGACTTTAAAACAATCAAAAGAGAATTGGGGGAATAGCAAAGAGCCTTTTATGTCCTTTCTAAACATTTCAAAATCCATGACCTCCATTTGCCACATGAGCTCCATGAAATCCAACCTGTCTAAGACATACAAGGGTAAGAAATGGGGTGCCACCTTAGCTCCATAAACCATGATCAAAGAATATTTAGAATGTAAGAACCATTCAACCCAATTATGTGTGGCTGCAGAACCTGGTACATCCATTGGGCACATAACATTCTTGATTTTTGGAGAAATTCTGAATCTAGGTGCCACACCCAATGACTCTAAGATACCATGTCTTATAATATTGGGAAAAAAATTAGTTAGAATTGGAGCAATCCTGATCCCAAATATATGTCCACATTTGCATAGGGATGGCCTCATTTTCATTGTTCACAATCCTTAAATTCAATTTTATTTTCCACTCATAATCCCCTTCCCATAAGAGCATATACATCAATAAAGAATAATGAGGGAAAGATAGAGGGAGTGACGCCCTTTTAAAATTAAGAAAATCCTCATGCATTTGTTGGGAAAAAAAGTTTGCATAATCAAAACCAGTGTTTTGATTATACTCTTGTATATTTGCAACCATCACCAACAAATCAGGGGCTATTCTGACCTCAAAATCCTAAGCTAGCACCTGGTTCAAAAAATAGTAAGTGTTCCTTAAATAGTCTTCAAATTCTTCACACTCAAAAGGCTCAGCATCTTGAACAGTGAACTTTTCTTGGTTCCTTATGTGTCGCACAAGTATTGATTCTTTATATGCAAATTTCCTTCCTTTCTATTCAACATACAAGTTAGTATGCCTGAAATTTGTAGTCTAATTGGGATTCAACCCAAACACATCCAACAATTTATCCTTAGTTACCTCCAAAATCATATCACCATTCTAACTCTTGATTTTCCTGTTAGTAGGATCATAGTTCCTTGCCAGCTCCATCATTAAGTCAACTTCTACAAATGCATTTGGAACTAGTAGCTTTCCCAGGTTCAATCCCCATAAGAAGCATGCAGGCTTACTAGAATTTTTCCTATTGAAATCATGCTTAAACAATTTTCATCCACTCTGGGGCTGGGGTTTCTCGCCAATCTCACTAGCATCATCAATCAACCTATTGGTAACAACTTGTCTTGTGGGCCTTTTTCCAATTCCTGACCCCCCCTCTCTAATACCTCCAAAAGTCTCTTCCATGAATTTTTTTGTTTCCTTCTTCGCACTTCTAGACCTTGTAGAACCTTGTAGAATCCATAGGATTACCTGGAAATGGGTTAGACATAGCTACTGGTTTGGGCTCGGCTTCAACTCAAACATGCTAATTTTTAGGTCTTTTGACCCTCTTTTTTTGGTTTCCTTTTAGGTCTAACAGTAGACTCACTAGGCTCTGGGTCACTCGTGCTTATAATGTGAATGAAAGTTAGGATTTACAATTTCTTGCAGCCAGACATAACACTTCACAATTATTATAGGAAAAAATAAAACTTTTGAACAAGACAACTTTCCCCACAATGTAGATAATGCTCAATTATCCAATTGAAAGCACTAGGAAAAAACTAAATTATATTTTCCATCAATTTTCTATTAGCTTTCATAGGCATTCATCCTACCACCTTAATTAATAGGAGGTATTAGTTTTTCTTACCCAGAAAAATGTTGTGCCACCCTTGTTGTAGGTAATCTCTGGAGTTTTCCTCACAAACTCTTCGGCCTCTGGTATTCCTCTTGCTAGCCAATGAACTAGGATGCACAATAAACCAGATATCTAATTTCAATTACAGCTGAGAAGGGAGCATGTCACCATTAATATTTGATCGTAAGCTCACGCGAGCGAACTGACAAGTAGCCATTAAATTTTGAACCTTGATCATTGATCTTTCAACTTTAAAACTATATCAATGGAAGATAATTCACCTCACTACATATCCTTCTGCTTTATATGAAATCCTTAAGATTTTGACACATTGCTTCTTCATGTAGCAGTTGTTGCTAATCGCTAATTCACTTCATTCTTTTTCATCCTTATCAACGACACAAGTACCTTATGTGATAAAATATCGACCCTTAAATTATCAGTTGGACTCTTGATCATGCTCATCTCCATCAGTCCTCGCCAATTCAGCTTTATAGCTTGACTCCAATCAACAACAAGAGATGCACACCATAGTACCACAGTTTCACATGTACACCTGCATATCAACAAAAGACATCGCAAATAGAATGTATCCAAGTTAGCAGGAGAAAATTCCTCATAAGAGACCATATTGCTCATCACTAATAATAAATAATCCCTTTATAACACATTGGCAATGAGTGATGAAATTATGATCATGAAATGAGAAGACATCACTTATCACCATTACAACCTTATGAACTCAAAAATATTAGCGATAAGTGATCCCTTAAGAACCTCACTCATCACTAATCATAAATAGGAACTTAGAGAATAATTAGCGATGGGCGGTACAATAGAGATACCTCATCATCGCTCAACACTAATTTAAAACACATACTTCAAAAGTGATCAATGATGAGTGATAAGGATACAAGGCCGACTAAACTTAAGTGAAATATTATGCACATGCTCAATAAGTTGTTATGACGGGGGGGACTTCCTAGGGTGATACGATAAATAAAACAAAAGCTCAAGAACCCCAAAGTCATGATAACTTAATTTTCTGAACTCATGATGGGGAAATTGGCTACCTAATAGAAGGTTTTAAAATAATGACCAGCAAATGGCAATAAGAATTCAACAACCAAATAGAACCATTAATTGATTTTAAGGGAAATTTTTTTCAAAAACCCTCCTAAAATGAAACAAGGGTTTAAGATGGAACAATGAGAATTAAGGCTCCATCAGTGGCTCTGACTGTGGATGTATGCCTCTCGTAGGCATGGAAAGATCTCTAGAATCTCTAGTTAAAGTAGACCAAAATGTGGATTAAAACCAAAGGACCTTAACCAAGGAAACTACCCAAATGAGGTAGAAAGCCCCAAAACAAAATGAAAGCAAACACACCTATATACACGATACACAAAAGAAAGTACATGGAAGATAACATACTTAGGAGAGGTATATCTTTAAGAACTATCCATGTACTGGTAGTTCAAAAAGTTCACCTATCAGGCTTTGAAGAAAGTATGAATCTTCTCCATGAGTGTTGGCTATCAAGTAAGGTCCAATCCACAATGCTTCAAATTTTCCATGTTTTCCTTTATCTTGAACTCTTGCATTCCAAGCTAACACCATGTTGTTAACTTCAAGTTTCCTGGGAGAAGCTCTTCTGTCATATACGTTCTTAACACTTAATTGCATCTTCAAATTTTTATCTTGAGCCTCCCTCCTAGACTCATCCAACTGTACCAAGTTGTTTATCCTGTGTTGCATATCATCACAGATTTCTTCATCATATTCCTGCATAAACTTGTACATCTTGAGTAGGTTATTCTGTGGAAATCTTGCATCCAGACCATACACTAAACCAAAATTTGAATAACTAGTGGCCTTTTTCACAATCACTCTATCCGCCCAGAGTGCTAACTTTAGTTTTGAATCCCAGGCCTTTTTGTTCTTCTCCATAATTCTCTTAATTATCTTCATCAAGCTCTTATTACTAGACTCTGCCTGACCATTTCCTTGGGGATGGTAAGGTGAAGAGTAAGAGACTTGTATGTCATGTTTCTCACAAAATTCCTTGAATTCATCTAATCTAAAACACATAGCATTTTCTGAGATAATCCTCTAAGGTCCACTCCAAATCTGATAAGAATATTATTCAATAGAAAATAAACTACCACCTTGCTTGTTGCCTTCTTTGTGGGTATAACTTCCATCCACTTTGTAAAGTAGTCAGTAGCAACAAGAATCCATGAGTGACCTCCACTAGATTTTTCTAGTATATCCCCAATCAAATCAATCCCCCATTGCTCGAGAGGGGCTTCAACTGTTATAGGTTTGAGTGGAAAGCTTCTTGAAAACTTCAATTTTCTTGAGAATCATTTATAGGCATCACAAGTTTTAACAAATTTGTGAGCATCTTTAAAAACTGTATGCCACAAGAAACTAGCTCTTAAAATCTTATGTACAGTAGTCTTTGCCATATAATGACCACCGAACACCCCATTTTTCATTTCTTCTAGAAGCTCCAATGCTTTTTTTCCTTCCACACATTTCATAAGCACTCTGTCCAAGCTTCTCCACCATAACTCATTATAAATGATCACATACTTGATAGCATGTACTTTTAGTGTTATTTTTTCATTGTTAGCCATATTAGTAGGACATTACAAAGTTTGCAAATATTGGATAATCCTTATGTACCACCCACATGTGTGCATATCACAGAGAGATGCCACATCAATTACTTCAGTGTGATTTACTTGATTGGCTTCTAATTTTTCCTCCACCATAAACTTGGCTAGGCCTTGTCATCTTACTAACTTGGTAATGTGAACCTCAATGTTGAGTTCTTGGATCCTATTGATCCAGCTACATCTTCTACTTGTTTTCTCTTGTTGAGTAAAAATATCCTTCACATCTGCACTTGGTACAAAAGCAATAATTGTATCCCCTTGTAGGTAAGTTCTGAAATTCTTTACAACCTTCACCAAAGCATAAGCTTCTTTCTCAATAGTTTCATACTTCAGTTTTGCAACCTGTAGAGATTTGCTAAAAAATGCAATTGGTTGTTCAAAACCTTGCTCATTTTTCTATAGTAGAACAAAGACAATATTATGAAAAGAAGAAAAAGAGAAGATGTGCATTGGTTTAGAGAAGTCAGGAGACTTCAAAATTGGAGCCTCTTTAATAGCTTGTTTGATCTTCTTAAAAGCCTGACTGGGATCTTCACTCTAAAGTACCTTTTCACCTTTTTTCAACATTTTGAAAATAGGTCTTGTAATCTTTGCAAAGTTGGTTACAAATCTTCTTAGAAAATTTATTTTTCCAAAAAATGACTAGATACCCTTGAAATTTCTTGGTTGGGGAATCTTATCAACAATTGCTACTCTCTCAGGATCTATTATTACTCCTTCCTTGGACAAAATATGTCCTAGCAATTTTCCCTCAGTGACCCCAAAGGCACATTTCTTTGGATTCAAAGATATTCCATATTCTAGTGACCTGAAAAAAGCCTTTTCTAAATGCATGCAATGATCTTCTTCCCTCCTAGAAAAAGTGGTCAAGTCATCTTGATACACAACCATAAATAGATCAATAAAATATGACTAAGCTACATCCATAGCCCTCTGAAAATTAGCACCAACATTTGTTAAGCAAAAAAGAATCCTTACATACACATAAGTACCCTAAGGAGTAGTAAATGTAGTATTTTATTGTTTAGAATCCTTCACTTTTACTTGATTATACCTTGAAAAACCATCCATCATTGACAACTCACAGTCAGTTACCTTTTGTAACATGGCTTCCATGTTGGGTAAGGGATAATTATCCTTTAATGAGGATACATTTAGGTTCTTGAAATCAACAAACAGTCTTATATCCCCATTCTTTTTCCTTACTGGTACTAAATTGGATACCCATGAAGAATTCCTAATGGGTTTTATAATACCAGCATCCCCTAACTTTATCAATTCTTCTTGCATCTTGGGAGCTATTATAGGATTGACTATTCTTTGCTTCTATCTGAATGGTTTTGCATCTTCTTTCAAATAGATCTCATGTTGAAACAACTCCTCTTTGTAGGCTTTCAAGTCATCATACGACTAGGAAAAGACATGTCTATACTTTATTAACAAGGAAATTAGCATGGCTTTCACATTTGGTTTCATCCTTTTTCCTATATAAACCTTCTTTGGGGAATTTCCAGTTCCCAAGTTCACTTCTTCTAAGTCTTCTAGGTGGGCAACAATCGCTTTGGCCTTACTGGCATCTTGATTATCAAAGACCCTCTCAAGCACTACAAGGCCTTTGGGGATCTTGTTTATTTTTAATTGGACAACCTATTTTCCAAACATTGTGTCTTTTCCATCAACATTTTCTACAAATCCACTAAGGTCAATCTCCTGGCATTCATATTTATCAGCACATTTTAGAAATCTAAGGATATCCTCATCATCATTAAAAAATTTCCAATTGTATACATTGTCAAGGATAGAGGGCCTTGTCTTTATCTCAACCTTTGATATTACTATGAAAGTTATATCACCAAGTCTTAATGCAATATTAGCCAATAGATCAACAACTCTGTTATGTCCTCTCACCATCCAGTCTATTCCAAAAGCATCAAATTGTTTAATGGAGTCCCAAACAACATTCTAGTATTGCCTCAGTCTATTATTTTTGCAAGCATACTTAGCTCTCACCTCAGATATTACTAACTTCGAGTCACCAATTACCATTAGTTTTTTGATTCCATGTTTTTTAGCAAGTCTTAATCCCAATAGAAAGGCTTCATATTCTGCTACATTATTTGTATAGAAAAAGGATAGTGTAAGAGAAAACTTATACATGCTTCTAGTTGGTGATACTAATAAAATCCCTGCACCAGATCCATCTTTAGAGCTCACACCATCAAAGTACATTTTTGATAGTCCTTCTTTAGTAGACCTTCTTGAAACTTCATTTTCTATAGGTGTAGGACATCTTTCAATTTCCTTTGGTACTTCCTCTACCTTGAACCCGCCAATGTCAATGTCTATAAAAATAATTGTGTCATCTTTAGGGACATGTTCTGACATATCTAGGACCCTAGATTCTCTAATTACTTGGATATTCCTTCCATCAATAGAAAATGTGGCATAAGACATATCACACTACATACTTCCTCCCATAGATGCAGTCCATTTTCATGATAGTAGCATTCCATAATTAGGTGGGATATCAGCTACAACCACACTCATTTTAAACTCCTTATCAGGGAAAGCTTCTAACCTATATGGAAGCTCATTTATCACACCTACCACATTGACTTCCCTGGAATCCATGGAATAGCACTTACCATGAGTTCTATCAACTTTTAATCCTAATGCATCCATAATTTTAACTAGCATGATGTTGTTAGATGCACCAAAGTCAATAATACAATTCTTTATGAAATTCCCCCCAACTATCAAGGTAAGAAAAAAGGATCTATCTTATCTGGACATGTATTCACATAATTTCCAAGAAAAATATGGGGGATATCATCAATAACTCCTTCAACTTCCTTACCCTTTTTGTCTTTATCACTTAATTTGGAAGGAGTGGGTTCTAATACATCATTACTAGTTAGAGAAATACCAGTGATAAGGGGCACTGCCTTTTTTTTATGTTCCTCTATCCTCATCATTTCAAGAAAAGGTATAGACACTTTAACTTGACTAAGTAACTGAAACATGTCAACAGGAGTATACTTTGGAAACTCAATTGAAGGAATAACTTGTTTGTGGTTATTTTCTTTCTATTGATTTCTATTTGCTTCAACCTTGTGTTTAGTATCCTTCTTTATAGCTTTAGGAACTTGCTTTTGCATCTTTAGTTTTTTAGTAGAAAATTTGTGTCCAGGAATAGCTTTTAACTTGCCCACCCCCTTGGACCAAATTTTATCTCCCTTGTCTTCTTTCTCTTTGATAACTTCCTTTTTTCTATCAGGTTCATGTTCCTTTCCCTTAGCTCTTTTTTATTTGATGAACAGAACAATAGGATTAGCTTGCTCACCTCCTATAGTTTTATTCCTCAAATGATAAGAACCTCTAGATTGAGCAACTCAGACTATTGTATACCTTACAATTTCTTCTCTAGAAGGCTTTCTCAATGAGATACCATCTTCAATCACATCCAAATTGTAGGCCTCATTATTGTTGGTCTCATCCTTATCAAAAAGAACCTACTGATGATATGT
This sequence comes from Sequoia sempervirens, assembly GCA_007258455.2. Lineage (NCBI taxonomy): Eukaryota > Viridiplantae > Streptophyta > Pinopsida > Cupressales > Cupressaceae > Sequoia > Sequoia sempervirens. The sequence goes on along the minus strand of VDFB02109042.1, from coordinate 62,312,685 downwards.
GTTAGCTATTTGTCTTTGATTGTCAACATCTACTTCACAAGAATCTTCATCAAAAGAACATTCACTATAGGAAACAATAGAATCACCTAGAATCATAAGCACATCATCATCCTCCTCTTGATCTTGCTGATCACACTCCTTAGGCATGTTATCTTCTAGCTCCACCATCTGTGCCACTGCACACTAATGTGAGGAATGTGGCATTTTCCAAGTCATACACCAAGGAGTATCTTTGGCAAAGTTCCTTGAATTCTTTTGTAGAGGATCTGAAGGAACTTTATTCTGGGCATTTCTTTGATTATTTAAGACATATTCCCATTATACCAATTGGTATTGTAAGGTTGGTCTTGCAATCTAGGGGGTCTCTCATTTCTTTGGTAATTTCTTGGTTGGACCTTCTCTTTCTTTTCAATTTTATCATTGATGGTTTTCATGAAGCTCTCAAGCTTGTCTTCATTTGTTACCCCTTTAGCACTTGAATTCTTTTCTTCCCTTTTTGAAGTTTTGAAAATTCTTGGATCATCACATTTTCCAAATTTACCAGTTGTCTTGCTAATGTTTTCAATATGTTCTGCCATCTTAAAAGCTTCTCTTAAAGATTGAGGACACTTATCTAGAAAGCGGTAACTCATCTTTGCACCAAAAGCATTGCAATAATTTACCAAGAATACATGATCATGAAAATGCAAATGAGGAGGAAACCTTTTTCTAGCCTTTTGGAACCTTGTATTGAACTCAACAACAGATTCATTGGACCCTTTCAAAATATTGTTGAATTGATTTAATAGAAAACTTGAATCAGTCTTATCACCATACTGCTCTCTAAAAACCCTTTTGAAATCTTCCCATGAACCATTTCTCTCAACAGGTAAACTCCTATACCATTCTCTTGCATCTTCAGCAAGATACTGCATGAATAATTTCATCATGACATCTTTTGATTCTACCTCAAAGTCATCCATAACATTAGCAAATGCTTTGAGGTGGTCTTCACCACTTAGAGCATTATTTATAGAGAATTTTAGTAGAGAAAGCCTAAAATATTTAGGGAATTAGTTGGGATAGCTAGGTATTCCAATGAAACATAACTATTGATACCTGTCTACTTGGAGCGATCTCCTAGTGTGTATATCCCTATGATCATCTTTGTGTTCATCATCCTTCTTGTTATCATAGTAGCTACCATCCCTTTCCTTATCACTTTCATCATCACCTCATTCTTTCCTACCTCCTTCATCATCTTCGAAATGAGACTTATCATTTTTATTTCCTCCCCACCACCATTTCCATGATTTCCACCACCACTCCCCCCAAGGGTATACCCATCTGACTTCCTTTTCTGCAACTCACTATCAATATGTCTAGAACTTGAAGCTTCTGGTATATGAATAGACATTTGAAGGAATGCAATCTTTCTAGTGATTTCAACATTAGAGGCTATCATTTCAGCTTTTTTCAAATCTTCTCTCAACTTTTCACCTTCCAACTACAACCTCAGTATCTCAAGATTTGGAGGTGTATCAAATGGGGTTGGATCAATTTTGGCTTTATTTATGGGGTTCTTAGTAGGTGAAGTATTGGTTTTATCATTGGTTTTGAATGCATTTTTCTTGGGTGGGTCAATAGGTCTCTTTCCATGGTCTACAAATGATGTTCTCTTAGCAATAACAAGAGGGTCTGAAACTTTAGTGGTTAAGAGAAATGTAGTATAAGTATTAGTAGTTGAGGTTCCCATTGTGACTATACCTAATCTGAACTTAGAGACTTTTGGACTTAACTAGTTCCCAATAGAGTCACCAATTTGTTGGTTATTTTTTAAGAACCAAACTGATCTCTAGACATACCTATGGATTTTTCCATTTCCAATTATCAATAATACTAAAGGGATTGGACATTGAATGAATAAAGGCTACCTAAACTTCTATTCCTACTCTTTGGGCTCTGTGAAACCTAGGAGGGTGATCCCAGAATGTATACCTAAAAACCTATTACAATTGTGACCAAATACATTGCTAATAATAGATATATCTCATGATGCCACTTAATAAAAACATTAAATAGGCTGGCTGCTTATCATGTTAATGTTATATAAGTTGATATAAGAGAGAAAACACCTGAAAGAATGAATGAAAATAGTGTTCCTTTTGAAATTTTATGGTTAAAAGATTGAGTATTAATGAATCAACACTATAAATGTTACACTAATATCCCACATGAACCCATGTCTTTATCTAGAGCATGGAGTCAATATCCCTTAACATAAATTGATAAAAATTCAAACAATAACACATATAATCCCAATAAATCTTGCATTACAAATTTCTTTGTGACTCCAAGATTATTACTTCTCACAAATTTCCTAGCACGTAGTAATTATAAGTTTTCACTCTAATATAATCATTTACATCAATTCATTGAATCAATAGGAAAACATGAAACTAAACATCCATCAAATAATAACAAAGAAAAATGAAGGAAATCCTTGACTTCTTTCAATCATAACTTATAACACACATACAAGGAGAGAAAATAACCGAAAAACCAATATTAATATGTATCATAAAATGTTATACCATTATCAATCTTACATGCATGAATATGAACTCCAAAATGAAATTAAAACAAGGAACCTAACACTTGCATTGTATTTTCTTGATAACACTAATAGTATCAACTCAAAATTTTCTAACTTTTGTACTTCTGGTCCTTAATTCCTTCTTATAGAGATGATAGAGAAAAAAAAGCCTCATACTAGATAGCAGACATGTCACGATTTCATAGGACCGCTTGCAGGAATATTCCTTTCATGGTTACACTTGAGTCTTCAGGTGAAACAAATAAACATGAGGCAGAAATATCCTCAAATCTTTGTGGAAAATAGGTCCCACCTTAAAAGACATCATTAGTTTGCTACAAGAGTCACAAGGTATTCTTCATGTGTTCTAAATGCCAACTATAAGGAAATAAAAAACAAAAAAACTTACAAAGCAAGGAAAAGAAAACAGAAAAAGGTCAAAAACTGCCTAATCCACAATAGCACCATGTGCTAATCACTTGGAGCACTGAGGAGAGAATAATATTTTCCCATTTTTATCAAAATTCTAATCTATAATATTTTCAGGCTATGTATCATTCCTCTCCTATCCATTATTCTTCTCATTCACTCTATATACTTCTCCAACCAAACATTGTACTCCTCCTCAGTGGGCCATTTAACATTCAATAAATCTTGCACCTTACTAGTATACTAGGAGTACCTTGCATCAATTAAAATTCTGGCTTTTTTAACAAATATATCCATTTTTTACTCAATTTCCACCATCATATCAATTTTTGAATTGAGTAGGATGTAATCAGTGACAGATAGAAGCATCAAGCAATCCTCCCAAATCTTCATTCCAAGTTTCAAATGGATGTAATTCATCCTTGAAATTCAAAATTTTAGGCATGCCACGGTTGTCCATTTCTTTGAATATTTTCAACTTGTTTTGGAGTTGTATTCCCAATTTTCCATGGAAAGTTGTTACCTCATTTATTGAGTCAATAGTCTTCAAGATGTCAAGAATATTTGTGGGTGGCTTAGGATCTTCTTCTACTTTTGGCATCATCTCTTTCAAAGCACTCACTCTGGAAATCTAGTTGTTCCTCTTATTCCTAAAGGCTTCCTATACTTGCAGATACTTTTCATTTTCCTCATGAATGTTTTTATATGTGGCCCATAATTCATTTGCCTTCTGAACTAACTTGGTTACTCTATGCTTGAGCACATATCTAAAAATCTCATTGGCCACCTTGACTATCTCTAATTTAGCCTACTTGAAATTTTCCTCTTTAGCAGTTAACTTTCCTTTTAAATCATCAATTATGAGGGAAAAACTTTCTTTATCTTGCTTAGACATATCAAATGAGGAAGAGGGAGAAGGAAGAGTCACTATCTTTTGGGTAGCTTGAATAGTAGCACTCATTCAACTCAATTTATTCAAAGCCTTATTATATTCCTTGACCAAAGATTCATATTTCTTTTAAGAAATATTTGCAATATCAACACTAAGCATTGCATCATGTGCAATCAACTCAGCTGCCTAGATAGGAGTTATTTCATTTTCTCTTTTGACTACTAGTGAACCCATGACCTCTTCAATTGGCCTTGCCACATCATGTTTGTTGGTATTTGGTGCCATAGACCAAATTACAAGGGCTTACAACTTTGGAGTATACCCCGAACCAAATACTTTATCCTCAAATTGATCTTCAAATATCAGAGCTTGAGGATCTCTTCTAACTACATCATGGGCAATGGCAGCTGTGATGGTACACCTTGGTAATATCACAATTCCATTCTCCTTAACAATTCTACGAGCTTCAATAGGAGTAATGGCTGTAATTTCAGCCTTAATCTTTTCTTCTTCTTCTTTCTCAACTTCTTCCTGATAGGAAGGTTCAACACTTACCCGAGTTGCTTCCACTCTCTCTTTTATTTCTTTACTTCTTTGTTGGATCATAAATTCTTGAAAATAATTGGTCTGGACAAATTTATCATCAACCCAGAACTCATCACATTGGCTAAACCTAGGATCATCATCATTTTCTCTATCATAATGCCACTGGACAATCCTATTAGGAGAAACATTTGAACTATGAGTCTCTTCAATATGCAGAGGAAGAAATTTATGCTTACCTTCTTCATTTCCTAGTGCATTTTTTTCCACTTGTTCCTCTCCAACCTCCTTAACATCCTCAAACCTCTCTAGGATATCCATAGCCTATTGTTGTCATTATTGATCTAAAAGGATCCAGACCCTATCTTCAGCCTCCTTTACTTTTATTTTAAATTGACCATACTTATAATCCCTTATCATAGCAAAGGCCCTCTCCAAAGGTTTTGCAATTTGATTGTATGGACTTATGTAGAAGGCGTTCCTTTTCATAATCTTCTCCTCAAGGTTTGTCATAGTTGTCCATTGCATTTTCCTAGCCATAATAATGTTATCACTTGTCATGTTCCTCAATACATCATCTTTATAGAAAAATTCATGATGTATGATGCCTAACTTCTTTTGTTTACTCTTTTTAGACACAAATCCTTCTAGATCAAAAATTATCACCCCGTCTATAGGAATTCTGAGATTATTTACCATAATGCCCAATTTCTCATACCCTTCAAGGGCAGTGACCTTAAAATAAGAAAAAGAGCATTGGGGGAATAACATAGAGCCTTTTCTATGCTTTCTAAACACTTCAAAATCCATGACCTCCATTTTCCACATGAGCTCCATGAAATCCAACCTTTCTGAGACATTCAAGGGTAAACAATGGGGTGCCACCTTAGCTCCATAAACCCTGATCAAAGAATATTTAGATTATAAGAACCAGTTAGCCCAATTATATGTGGTTGCAGAACCTGGTACATCCATTGGGTGCATAACATTCCTGATTTCTGGAGAAAGTCTAAATCTAGGTGCCACACCCAATGACTCTAAGATACCATGTGTTATAATATTGGAAAACAAGATATAGTTAGAATTGGAGCAATCCTGATGTCAAATATATATCCACATTTGCATAGGGATGACCTCATTTTCATTTTTCACAATCCTTAAATTCAATTTTCTTTTCCACTCATAATCCCCTTCCCATAAGAGCATGTGCATCAGTAAAGAATAATGAGGGAAAGATAGAGGGAGTTATCCCTTTTTCAAATTAAGAAAATCCTCATGCATTTGTTGGGCAACAAAGTTAGCATAATCAAAACTAGTGTCTCAATTATACTCCTATATATCTGCAACCATCACCAACAAATCAGGGGCTATTCTCACCTCAAAATCCTGAGCTAGGACCTTGTTCAAAAAATAGTAAGTGTTCTTGAAATAGTCTTCAAATTCTTCACTCTCAAAAGTCTCAGCATCTCGAATAGTGAACTTTTTTATGTTCCTTTTATGTCGCAAAAGTATTAATTCTTATATGCAAATTTCCTTCCTTGATATTCAACATACAAGTCAACACACCTGAACTTTACAGTGTAATTGGGATTCAACCCAAACACATCCAACATTTTATCCTTAGTTAAATCCAGAATCATATCACCATTCTCACTCTTGATTTTCCTATCAGCAGCGTCATAGTGCCTTGCTAGTTCCATCATTAAGTCAACTTGTACAAACACATTTGGAACTACTAGCTTTCCCAGGTTCAACCCCCACAAGAAGCATCCATGCTTACTAGAATTTCTCCCAGTGAAAGCATACTTAAACAATTTCCATCCACTTTGGGGCTGGGGTTTCTCACCAATCTCACTAGCATCATCAATCAACCTAGTGGTAACAACAACTTGTCTTGTGGGCCTTTTTCCAATTCGTGACCCCCCATCTCTAATACCTCTAGAATTCTCTTGCATGAAATTTTCTATTTCCTTCTTCACACTTGTGAACCTTGTAGAAGCCGCAGGAGTACCTGGCAAGCGGTTAGACATAGCTACTAGTTTAGGCTCGGCTTCAGCTGGAACATGCTGAGTTTTAGGTCTTTTGACCCTCTTTTGTTTTGGTTTCCTTTCAGGTCTAACACTAGACTCACTAGGCTCTGGGTCACTCATGCTTATAATGCAAATGGAGATTAGGGTTTACAATTTCTTGTAGCCAGACAAAAACCTTCACAATTATGACAAAACATAAATTAACTTCTGAACAAGACAACTTTCCCCACAATTTAGATAATCCTCAATTATCCAATTGAAAGCACCAAGACAAAACTAAATTGTATTTTCCATCAATTTTCTTATTAGCTTTCATGGGAATTCATCCTACCACCTTAATTAATAGGAGGTATCAGTTTTACTTACCCGGAAAAAAGCTATGCCACCCTTGTTGTAGATAATCTTTGGAGTTTTCCTCACAAATTCTCCAGCCTCTTGTATTCCTCCTACTAGCCAATGAACTAGGATGCATAATAAAACCGATATCTACATTTAGTTATGGCCAAGAAGGGAATATGTCACCATTAATATTTGATAGTAAGCTTGTAAAAGTGAACTAACAAGTACCCATTCAATTTTGAACCTTGATCATTGATCTTTCAGCTTTAAAACTATATCAATGGTAGATAATTCACCTTGCTACTTTTCCTTCTGCTTTATACAAAATCCTTAAGATTCTGACATGTTGCTTCTTCATGTAGTAGTTGTCGCTAATCGCTAACTCAATTTTTTTGAATCCTTATCAGCGATGCAAGTACCTTATGTGATAAAATCTCAACCCTTAGATTATCGGTTGGACTCTTGATCATCCTCATCTCCATCGCTCCTCGCCAATTCAACTTTACACCTTGAATCCAATCAGCAACAAGAGATGCATGCACCATAGTACCATAGTTTGACACGTACACGTGCATAGCAAAAAAATACATCACAAATAGAATGTATCCAAGTTAGGAGGATAAAATTCCTCATAAGAGACCATATCGCTTATCGCTAATCATAAATAATCCCTTTACAACACATTGGCGATGAGCAATGAAACTAGGATCATGAAATGAGAAGACATCGCTTATTTCCATTACAACCTTATGAACTCAAAAATATTAGCGATAAGTGATCCCGTAAGAACCTCACTCATCACTAATCATAAATAGGAACTTAGAGAACAATTAGCGATTGGTGGTACAATAGAGATACATCATCATCGCTCATAACTAATTTAAAACACATACTTCAAAAGTGATCAACGATGAGCGATAAGGATACAAGGCTGACTGAACTTAAGTGAAATATTTTGCACATGCTCAATAAGTTGTTATGACGGGGGGGAATTCCTAGGGTGATATGATAAATAAAAAAAAAAGCTCAAGAACCCCAAAGTCATAACAGCTTAATTTTTTGAACTCATGATGGGGAAACTAGCTACCTAGTAGAAGGTATTAAAATAATGACCAGAAAATGGAAATAAGAAGTCAAAAACCAAATAAAACCCTTAATTGATTTTAAGGGAACATAATTTCAAAAACCCTCCTAAAATGCAACAAGGGTTTAAGATGAAACAATGAGAATTAAGGCTCCAATAGGATGTTCTATTTCATCGAAGAGATCCTCGAGGGAAAGATCAAATTCCATTGGATGAAAATTATTAGTGACAACATGCATCAACATTTAATGGAGGTAAAGAAGACCTCTTTCCTTTTAATGAATTCATATTTGGTCTACCTCCTAGCAGCCAAATTCTCATACAAGGGATTGTTTTGCACGAGAGACCTTAGAACCAAACAAGGACAATTGAAAGTATATGACTGCTACCCTCAACTACAATACATGAACTTCAAGAGGGAGTATAGAAGAGTGAATGATGCATTTATTGGGCATATAATCAGACTCTTGGGTGGAGATTTTGAAAGAAGAGTAACACATAGTTTACTAGCCTTTATGAAGGATTTTGGATATCTATTCATCCAATTCCCCAAGTTCACCTACATCAAACTCGAAAGATTCTTGGGAAGGCCCTATAGGTTGCCACACTATCCCAATGACAAGATCATCATGGAGGAAAATAATAGCTACAAAATTCCCACACCTTGCTTAGCAACAAACACCGAGTAGTAGTCCCATATCCTCTTACTCTCAAACAAGGTATGTATGCTTTCCCAACTGCCCAATGTGCAAAATATTCGAAGGAGATGGAAAAGTACAATCTCAACCTTCAAATAGTCAAAGGAAGAGTAGACCCCATGGGTAAATTGAAGAAATGGGTTTGGAGAGAGTATGCTCCTTGCCCTCACATTAAGGATTTCTATGCCAATTGTAGGGATGATAAAGAGGTGCAGATACACCACTACATGAGAATGACCCTCACACTTGTAAAGTCAATCAATCTATTTCAAGTTCTACACCAAGTTGTCGATGATGACAACATGATAGATGAAAAATTTGGTGCTTTTATAAATGCACCTTTACTAGTAATAGACTAGTCTGAAGAGGAAGTCATAGACCTAGACATTCTCACTCACCTCGTAGAGCATAGAACCAAGCAATGGTTAGATGAAGAAATTGTTAAGTTAAAAGAACAAGGTGTTGATCTTACATATGAGGAGCTAGAGGATGAGATAATTAGTGAGACTAATAGTGTTGCCACTACATAGCCCTCTAGAGAGGCATCCAAATCCCCACCTATTATAAGATCAAGAAAGAGAAAGGAGACATTGGAGCGACAACCCAAGCCAAAGTTTTATACAAGAAATACAACAAAAGGGCCACCTCCTCAAAAGAAGAGGAGAATGGGGACCTTTGTATTGGAAATCCGACTATCTAGGAAGAGGAAACCACACTTGAGAAAGAAGAGCCCAAGCACCCTCACTCACCCCCACCATCCACATCCATCCCCACTGCCACTACCACTCCACCACCTCCTTCAACCCAATCATTGCTCATGTAATCTATGCCTATTGTGGACATCCTTGTCCACCTTACTTCCACCTCGCCAAAAACTTCACTAATGGTACTAGATTCCTCTTCCTCCACTACTTCCTTGCTTTCAACTTCCTCACTCCTGCTTCCCTTTCCTACTCTGTCTACTTCTCCTCTCTCCATAATGACCACCATTGTGGCAATACCCACTTTTTTGCACACCTTTGTGACATATATGCAAAATGTACCTAAAGAAACATATGAGATAATCTTCAACCCCAAGGTTCAAGCCTTGATGGCCAAAATTTCTGTTGGCCTTCCTCTTCCCCTGCCAGCTATAGAGCATCCTAAGATGGAAGCCACACTACAAATATCAGAAGAGATGGAGAAATGACATGTGGAACAACAAGAGGAAACTGTAAAGGACATTGTCAATGAGTCTAGAGATTCTGATAGAGATGATTACTTTGAGCACCAGAAGGGAGGGTTAAATGTGAACATTGATAAAGTGGCCTCCAATGATGAAGCACAACAAAGCCTTGGAGGAGAGGGAAATGACCAACTTGATGAGCCTTGTGAGGTTGAAACCTAAAACTAGGAGAAGGAAATGCTCTAGGAGCATGAAGATGTAAGCGTAGAGGCTCATCTTGAGGGGCACCATTTTGAAGAGGAGAAAGTAGGAATTGATACTGATATGGAGATCCTTTAGGAGACTTCTCAAATCAGCCAAGATGAGGGCTTGAGACAAGAGGTGATGCATTCAGAAGAATTTATTTGAGGAAAAGTGCCAGAGAAAGAAGAAGAAGAGAGCATGAAAGAAAGGGACATTGAGTTTGAGGTAGATAAAGAGGCTTCCCAACAACATTTGAACATCACTAAGGAGAATATATCTCCTGCTAATCCCAATAAAGGAAAGGTTATACAAATAGATTGCTTGGAAGAGAATGACAATGATGATGGAAGAATTCTTAGTGATGATGAGGATGAACATCAGAGAGAGTAGTACAAAGAGAAAGGTGATCATGAATCACCTAAAGGACATATGAAAATGTTTGACTAGCTAGAACACCAATTGGAAAGGAAGAAGGCTCTTGTGGTTGCTAACACAAGAGCAAGGTTAGAGGCAATCTTTGCAAGGGTCCAAACAAGAACAAGAAAAGAGAAGAAACCTAAATTCCATTCTCGCATCACAGTGGATGCCTCAGGGTCTTGAATGATATATATTGACACTCTCGTAATGGACAAAGATACAAGTGTCGACTACAACATTTCAACTATCAACCTAGGCTTGACGATCCGAGAATAGAAGATAGATGAATTCTAGGGGTCCATGGCTACTATTATGCAATAAATGAATACATATTAGACCAAAAAGGAATAATTAAATGGATAGGTAGGAGATCTTACTACTTACATCTAGTAGTGGACATTTACCAAAGAGGAGACTCTAGAAAAAACATCAGCACCACCCTCATTACTCTCCAAAGAAGATATCAACAAGATGGAAAGAAGGAAAAACTAGACCAAGTCCATGTCTACTTGGTTCAATAAGGTGATATCTATTGGTGAAAAGGTAATTGACCATGTGGTTGACATGTATAACAGGTATAGGATCCTAGGGAAAGATAAAGAAAGTATGATGAACATGTGTAAGGAGTTCCCCAAGGTCTATAAGATCATTTATCTAAAATTGGAGTGCATCATCAAGCTACCTCGAAATATCTGGGAAGAAGAACTGAAGATAGTGAAAGAATACCACTGGCTAGTTGATACATGGTTGATGAACCTGGAGTACATAAAGGAGGTTTTGGAGAAGTTCCTATGCAACCTCAAGGTTGACTATGAATGGGTTGTTGAGCACCAAGCTGACATAGTAGAGTATTTGAAGCTGATGATTGATTTTGAGGTGCCCACCCTAGAGTTGGATGCAGAAAAGGTCAATCCTTTTGGTGGAACCTTCAAATTTTGCAAATTTGAACTGCCCATATTGAAAATTTTGCCTCTGCACTCTTAAAAGTGCATTTGAAAAAGCTGCCTAAGTGACCTAATTTGGAAGGTCATAATTTGGAGCCTATTGATTTTCATGGAAAACCCCTTTGTGGACACACTCATGTGACATATGTGAACATGCATGCCAATTTTTAGCTCCCCATGATGAGTTTTGATAGTGTTTTGAAAAGCGAAGCTAGAGTGTTTTGACACTTTTCTGTTGTTTGTGAACTCTCAGTTTTGCGAAGTGGTCTCTTGTTCGAGCTCTTGTTCGAGCTTATATTTTGAAACTAGACTATTTTCATAAAAAATGGATTGTTTCTCTCCATTATCCTTACATTCATGTGCTCCCTAGTCCAGTTTTACAGCCTTGTGATTTGATTTGATATTTTCTTGAGATTAAAACCAAATGCAGTTTGTTCTGTTTTTACATTTGCATTTCTAACATGTTTCAAGGTGGTCAACTCTGACCCCTAATATCTCGTAAAGATTGATGATTTAAAAAAAGCTCTCTTGAAAACATGCTCACTAAACCTAAATGATCTTTTGTCTCAATTGGCAGCTCCCTAGGATCTAACTTGCTATTTTTTCAGAGTGGTGACTTGGTGAGCTTTAACTGGTCTTGAACAAATATAATTGCAGAAATGTCTAAGTGAGAAAATTTGTCAATTAATATCTTTCCCCTCGAGATCCCTTTGGCCAAGCCATTTCTTGCACTACATTCTTCGATCAAATTTCTACACGCCTATTCAATTTTGCACCTCTAGGATAAGTTTTGATGGGTTATTTAATTACTTTTTGATCATGACAAGGCCAAAAATGGTGTTCCAAAAAGTGTCAAATTTTGCAAATATAAGGACAACCCATTTCTTGTTTTTTTCTAAAACTTCTACAACTCCATTTTCATCAAGAACGAAGGTCATTTGATGCATTATTTTAATGCATTTTGAGTGTGGTAAACACATCCTGGGGGCCAGTTTACAAAAGAGGTACCTGAATTTTAAGGGCTATGAAAAATTTGAGGAAATGAGTTTTCTATAAATAATTGATTATGATCCTACACAAGTTTTTGTGGCTCTAGGTGTCTAGGTTTTCCCATAGTAAATTTTCTCCAAATAGCCCGCAGGTGTAATTAGAAGTCACAATTTTTCTAAAGTTTCAAATATTAATATTTAAAATATTTTGAATATTTTAAATATTGTGTAAATTAAAAGGGGCATTTAGGGAAAACATAAAATTCATTTCAAATGTTTTGGAGGACAAGCAAGTTTAATTCTTGTGTGTGATTGATCCAAAGGTGGCTTTCATTGCTTTCATGGCAACACGACAAAATTCATCGCCCATCGTCAATTCTATATGAAAATGGAGGAGGAAATAAGTGATGCAATATTTCCTAGCGATGGTACTCCATTGGACATGTTCATTTAATGTTCATTAGCAAAGGGAAGGTTTGAAACTTTTTCCATAGTTTTGAAAGTTTTTGGCACTCTCCATCGCACGACGTTGCTTTGGAGAGGGAGGATAAAAACAAACCAGTGATGGCTTGTGGGGTTTTGATGGGATTCATTGGTTGTTCTCTCCTTAAAAGATGGACCACATAGTACCCCAAGTGCTCACATGAAGGATAATTTTTTATTTGTTAATAACTTTTTTTGAACTAGCCAGATTATTCTCACAACATATCGCTCATCGCCAGTTTGAATTGGAAGGGGAGAAGCAAACCAATGATTCCCAATGGCTTAAGTGTGTGCCCCTCATCACTCATCATGAGTTTCATCTCCAGTATCTAGCTTAAACCTATAATGTGTGATGAGCTATTGAAGAGAAAGGTTTGGTGGGTCCCATGAAGGAATGAAGGGTAGGAACAAGATTTGTATAAGCCCAATAAAATATTTAAACATTAAAAACTTTTCCAAATATTTAAAAGTTAAAAATTGCATCTCGTTGGGCGGTAATGTCTTGGTTTTCCTGAGAGAAGATTTCAAAGGCCAAAGCATTAGAATTTTAATGTTAAATGTTGATTGATAATTATGGGGTTTTCATTTTTAACAGGAAATAGTGAAAAGGTAAAATATTTTAAATATGAAATGTGAGTGAAGGCACGGGAAGATTTTGGGACATAAGGTAAAATAATATTTTACTTTGCTTGAATATAAAATGTAAAGAGGGACTGGCGTAAAATTATTTTTGCCTGATAATGTAATATTAGAGGCCCTCAAATATTTAAAAAGGAAATATTTCAACTAAGGATGAAAAGTGAAGAGCATGGGTAAAGTGAATTTATTATTTGCTTCATAAATAGAGGTCTCTTTTGCTGGGAGTTTTTGAACAAACCTAAAGAAAAGGGAGCAGATTAAAAGTCTTTCACAGAGAAAATGTTTTTCTCAACTACATGGGTAAAAGTGGTGCTAGTTTTTCACGAAAGGTGAATCTGTTGTTGAAGAATCAAGAGCGAGCAAAGAGAAAAGGAAAATTTGTTACTACAAAGGAAGAGAGAAGAGAGAGAATTTTTCTTGTTAAAGATCAGATGGAGATCAAGCTGCCAGTTGTCAACTATGGATGCATTTTAGGGCTATTTCTTCTTTATCTTCTCTTCTCTTCTCATTGGAATGAGTTCCATTTTTTTTGTCAAAATTGGTCTAGGTGAACAACTAAGCTTAGAAAATGCATATTGTAAAGAATAATGATGAATAGAACAAACCATTCTTGGGTTTGAGTCATGTATGTAATGATCTTAAAATGGTTTTAAAGAAGCCACAAATTATGAGAGAAAATCTTAGTTCTGAAATATATACTCTCTGTAGTTTTCTTGCAAATTATGAATAAAATGATTAAGGATCTTTTTGTTTGTCTTTACTTATTTTAATTGAATGAGTGAGTTTGTTTTTGCCTTCAATTCAAGGAATTGATTAAATTTGTAAATGAAGTCATGGGTCTATGAGGAAATGGCATAGGATTTGGTAAGAATTTTTGTTTTGGATGCAGTGATTTGAATACTACAAGGTAGTATGACAATAGTCCACCCATTTCTGAGATAAATGGCTATTGTATTACTAGTTGTTGGTAATTTTATTTTGTTATCCCAATTGATGAACCACTAGTTTCTTTATTATGTTATTTGACAAATATTTGAGTTAGTGATGTGCCTAGTTGGGGATTCAGAATGAGAATAAAAATCATTAAATACTTTCAATTACAAGGTATGAATCTAAAGTCCCACTTAATTCCTAGCAATAGGTAGTTATTTGTTTAAAGTTCAACCAAACCTTTGATGAATAATGTTTATTTTCACTTAGTAGGAATAGATATGTGTATAGAAGTGTTCTTCATTGTATCAGTATCAAAAGAACCCAATAAAGAACACCCTCCTTGGTCCCACAAAACCTAAAGAGTAGGAGCAAAGACCTCAAAATCCTTTTCTCATTTGTTGGCCACTAGATTTGGAGTTTCTTGAGAATAAGTGTTGGCTCCCCTTTAGAGGATTTGGAGGTTCAGCTGGAAAAAACACCAACATTTGTGTTTCACCAAAAAGTGGAGCAAAGAGTTGGTGACACCTAGCCCTATCACCACATTTTATGGATTTTTTTGCAAAGGATTTTGTTCAAACTGAGAAAATGATGGAAGTTGCTTTGAATTACATAAAGAATTGATAGGAAATTATGGATAGAATTAAGAGGATGTCCTTCCAAATCCTCAAATCTAAGCTCTCTGAAGAAAATAAGCTTATGGTTGTGTTTGGAAAATTCATAGAATATGCAGGGACTCAAAAGACGGTATGAAATACCATTATAGGTGATGCATATTTTTCAAAGTAGTTGTGAAGGAAGGTATTTACTATAAGGAAAAATTGCTACTGTGCCAAGGTCACTAGATGACAAAATAGGGAAAAGACAAAGATGTATTTTATATTCCTATATATTTGGGGGTAGGTGAAACCCTAACGTAAAATGAATCTAAGCCACACAATGAATGTAAATCTTGGCTATTCATTTCACTTTTGGAAAACTATAAATAGGGGTCTCCTCTCATTCTCAAAGAGAGAGTTGAGTTGTTGTGTAAAGGCATGCTGCAAAAATTTAATGAGAATTGCATTATTTTGATGGATTCTTGTGTTTCTTCACATGTATGCATGATTCATCTCCTCACTATTATATTTTAGCTTTGTTGTTTTAGTAGTTAGTTTTATTTTTGTGCTTTAATGGTGAAGAATGTTGTGGTGTTTATGCTCTCCTGGCTCATAGTTTTTGTTGTCTATTGAAGATATATAGTTGTGTAAAGTTAGTCTAGGCATTATTTTATTGCTGCTCTTAAAGTCCATCTATTGTTCATTCTTAATGGTGAATGGATGGTTGAAAATATATAGACCTTAGAAGATTGCACTAGTTTCATGAGACTGTAGGATGCCTTGGTTAATTGGAACTTAGTTTTAGGAAGGATGTCCACTGTAGCATCCTCCATTGTTATTGTTCAACATTATTTGCAGGTCTAGGAAACTCTCTATCCCTTTTCCCTTTTTAATTTTCTTTGAAAACTGAAGTTGAAGTAAAGTTCCAACATCACCGCAAAGCTAAATCAGATGGTAATATGGAGTTTTAGACTATTGTTCTGAACTTATAGAAAATTCACCCTACTTCCAAATTTTATAAACTCTTTTTGAAGATCCAATTCCCTCCAAGCTTAGCCAACCATAAATTCCCTTTGTGATTGCTAGAAAATCGCATCAATCAATTGAGCCATTTTTACAAGTCAAGACCTGACACCTACAAGACCTTGGGGTGATTTTCTACAACTTGTGGATTTTCACCTTTCAAGAGAAGTATTGCACTTATGCATTGTCTATGTTGAGAAGTAAAAAAACACCCATCAACAAAACTGGCACTAGAAGGAGGTTAGCCTAACCAAGTTGGATTGAATTGGTTCCTTCTCCCCTTAAAGGTTTTATAAAGTGCTTCAATCTACACTAGATAAAGGGGAATTCCAGGAGCTCAAAACCCCTACCAAGGCTAAGAGAGCTAAGAAATGGGAGGCATCCACTTCAGCCCTTTCCATTCGACTTCCATCCCCTCCATCTCCCTCTGGAAATTAACCCCATTCCTCCCCTTCACTTCTAACAACACCTTCTTCTCCCATCCATTCCAAACTGCCTTTCCACCCTTCACCCCTACAACCAAGGTACTATCCCAGCCCTTGCATTGCACATCCAGGGTGATATCCCAACTAGTTCTCCCTTACAATCATAAGTTATTGTAGAAAAAAAAACACCGCCTCCACCTCCCATAATGTCTTGGCTAGGTAATAACCCATCCCCATTATCCTTCAGTGACTATCATGACATGCCAAAGAATCTGGAGGGATTTTGCACCAATTTTTATCCATGAGATCCACAAAGGACAACATAATAGCACATTATTATTTTCCAAATAGCCTTGAAGGATATGTAAATAAATCATGAGGACATGGCTTGTAGGATCTTCCCTTACTCATTTGGGGATGAGGCCTTCTATTGGTACATCCATCTACCAAAATAGATCCATCACCACTTGGGATCATATGAAGAACACTTTTTTGTAGAAGTTCAAGCTTTTGGTTAGCCACTTAGAATTATATTAGTAGTTTATGTCTATCAGGAGGGAAGTCAATGAGCCTATTAGTTCCTTCAATGAATTGTTCCATAGACCTTACATGAAGTTGTTGTGACCTTACGTGGTTGAAGATCCTTCTACCCACCTGGTGTATTATATCACCTTGGATAACTTTATATCCATGCTAGTGAAATGGATGCACCCACTGCCTGCCAAGTTGGTGGATGCATTTGTATAGGTAGTTAGAACAAGCACAAACTTGGGACAACACATCACATGTCCATTACATTCTTTGGGACTGGCTTCTCATCCAACTCAGATCCAAGGAATTACACATGCCTTGGCTAATCAGACGCTCATGCTAAATCAAGTCCCTCAGCTGCCAATAGTGTTGCATCTAGGGAAACCCCTAAGCCAAGCACCTTCTATGCCTCATTAATTGCAATCTTCACAAAAATCAACTTATTCTCAATAGCCTCAAGTTCCCATCTACTTGCAAAATTTAGAATTCCCACCCAACAAAACCAACCTGCGATGCAACCGTTTTTCCTTTATAATTTAGTACCACAATAGAGAAACATAGAGGACCAAATTGATGAATTAATAGAGATGTTCAAGAAGCTATCGACTGATATGACACACCTAAGGATCTAGAATAACCAGCTGCAGGCTTCTTAGAGGAATATTCAAGCCAATCTCAATCAAGACAACCATGACAACTATTATTTAAGCACGTTTGTTGGACATAATTATGAAAGAGGGCAGAATTCAAGATAGAACTTCGAACGAAGGCCTTCACAAAGGAAAAATCAATCATGTAACACAAGACCAAAAAATGGAGGTGTCCCTACCCCCCTTGATCAACTAGCTAGTGTCAATAAGATAACCAGTGGAGTCTACTTGGTAGAGGCTGCCCTATCAAGATGGTGATGGATTCACAACAAAAATAGGTATTCTAAATTGGATTGTTTGAAATTTCAAACCACAATAGAAATATTTCAAGTAGAAGTCCATAATCTAGTTGACAGCTCAAGCTACCGAGACTTAGTTCCTTTGGAGCCCTACGATTCTTTAGTGTTGGTGGTCAATCAAGCTCTATTTCCAAAAGGTGAAAGCATTGCACCTGAGAAGGAGACCATGTCCATGGATGAAAAGGAAAAGAGGTAAGTAACGATGATGCTCTATCTAAACTTTTTGATTCAATGGATAATGGTCTAGTAGATGAAGAGGAGCCTCATGAGAATGAAGTCCAAATATTCCACCAATGGGAGACCCCTTATAATTTGAGAAATAGACAAGTAGATGGACCTTTCACAACCTCTACTCCTCCCAATAACTTTAGTACTCCACCTGATCCACATGCCAACAATAATCCTACCTATCCCCATGTGCCTACCTAGTATTTCAATAGGAATAGGTATCCAAACCAAACTCAAAGTCAGCCTACTAGTTCTTCTCAGGATAAATTTTTTGAAGTGGAGGTTGAAAAAATGGGGGAATATGTGGTGGAGGAATTCAAGAAGGTTAAGTTGAGTCTATCAACTTTTGAATTACTTAGAGTCCCAACGGTTAGAAATGCCTTCTTTAGGATGCTTAATGGAACCACCTCATCCAATTCAACACAAGAAGTACCTACCAAGGTGGTCTCATTTGATACTACACAAATTGAGGCTGTGATCATGGAAATCCTAGGAAAGAAATTGGACTAGTCTACAAATCAGCAAGCAAACAAACAACCCACTAAAGAGAAAAATCAAACATAAACTAGAGATAAAACCAATGATAAAGACAAGGGTCAAGTAGCTCAGGCTGGTGTCTCAGTAGGGCTATTCCATGGGAAATTGGAGACTCATCACTTCTTGACCACAATAAAAATATTTGGAAAGAACCTACATATTTGTTTGTTGGATTTAGGAGCTTCATCCAATGTCATGCCATTGGTAGTATGCAAAGCTTTGGGAATAACTCTGACTCCCTCCTGACAAAAAATAAATCAGCTAGATAAGACAAAAGTGAACATAACTAGGGAATTAAAAAAATTATCCATGTAGATTGCAATGTATCCAAGGGTCTAGTAGGTGATTGACATCCAAGTTGTGGATATTCTCAACACGTATGGCACTATACTAGGGCAAGATTTCACTTGTGCTTTGAATGGCTATGCCACAACAAATTATTCCTAGTTATGGCTACCATGGAAAGGGATACCTAACCAGATCCATATTGATCAGGAGCCTTGTATGAAGTTCATGATCATGGATTACAACAATACAAATGAGGTTTTTTTTGCAAAAATAAAATTTGGGAACTATTCTCCTATGGCTTACTAGGATGAGGAGATGTTCCAAGATGAGGAAGTGGTTGAAGAGGTCCTTCTTGTAAAATGCAATGATCCCACAAACTTAACTCAATTCCTTGATAGTACAAAGGTGTTGATTGAATCCAAAGATGAAGAGTCCTATGAAGATGGTAATCTTGGACTATTTGATGACTTTCAAGAGTTTATGTAGAAGTGCATATAGGATTAGATCAGTCTAGGAGAAATAATTGACTTTTGGGAGTTGCTACTTCCTAGCTAGTACCACATCCACAATGCTGCTCATTCTAAATTTGAGTGCTACCTATGCCAAATGGTAGTTGAGCATATAGTAGGGAAAAACCTGCCAAAAGAGAACCCTCCAAAATAATGGTGAGATCAATTCCAAAGTAGATTTTTACATCCACTCAAGAATGTTGAAGCATATACACAACCAAGAAAGGAAGCATGCTCAATCAACTTTGAAATCAAGGACTCTTCTAAGTTTTGGATACTACACTTCAACAGGTCCAAATACAAGCAAGGGGTGGGAGTTGGCTTCAAAATCATCAGTACTACAAGTAAGACATACCTTGCTGCTCATAGACTTCAATTTTATTGTAATAATAATGTGGCAAAGTATGAAGCACTAGTTCACGAGATTTTAATGGCATTAAGAAAGAAATTAAAAATGCTACAAGTATTTGGTGATTCTAAGATGGTAGTGAAACAAGTTAGGAAATTATATTCCTATCACGATAGAAGACTAGAAAATGATAGACATAGGGTATGGGATATCATAGAGGGATTAGATACATTTAACATTCAAATGATCCCTTAGGGTAAAAATAAAACTGTTGATGCCTTAGCCCAAGCAACTAGCACCCTTCAACCCTTATCCTTAACTGGTTTAAAGAAGTTCATTGTAGAGCTCACCTCTTCCCTATTAGTGCCTGACAACCTCACCAACTTTCAAGTTTTTAATGATGATAAGCACATCCTTGATTTCATAACAAGCACTGATGTATTTGCAACCCAAATCATTGATGAAGTAGAACCCAAAGAGGTTGAACTTGACATAGAAGGGGTCATCAACCTCAAAAAAAATACAATACCACAAGGCATGGTTTAGCTTGAGAGAATTTTTGACTTGGATCAAATTAGGGACTAGGAACAGTAGACCAAGAAGGAGTCAATAGTTAACCAATGTGATGCTCATAATATTGGTATTGTTGAAGAGGTTAAGAATGTGCTCATTGGTAAAGTTTGTACATCAAAAGAGAAAAAAGGGATTATAGATGCTTTGCATACCTATCATGATGTGATTGTGTGGGCTATGAGTACTTGAAAAAATATGATACCTCAATCATCACTCACACCATTCCCCTAATGCCCAATGTGAGACCTTTCTGGAAATGTTAGGGCCTGATCAACATGCTATTGGAACCAGTTATTTTCAAAGAAGTCCAAAATTTGATGTCAACTAAAATAAATTTTCTTGTTAGGAACTCCACGTGGGTGGAAAATTTGGTTCTAGTTAGGAAAAAGAGTGGTCAAATCAGATTGTGCATAGACTTCCACAATTTAAATAGAGCCTCTAAAAAGGAAAATTATTTGGTGCCATCACTGGATGAGGTACTAAAAATAGTCAATGGATCTCAAATGATGTCCTTTTTGGATGAATACTTAGGATACAACCAAGTGATGGTGTAATACAAAGATAGGCATAAAACAACATTCACTACCAATTGGGGAACCTTCACATACAGGAGAATGTCTTGTGGGTTAATTAAGACCGGCACTATATTTCAGTGTGTAATGGATATTTCCTTCAAGGACTTGATCGGAAAATGCATCATCATATATATGGATGACCTCACTATGTTTTCAAAGAAAAGAGGGTACCATGTCTCTAATCTATGTAGGGTCTTTAAAAAATGTAGAGAGTTTGGCATCTCTCTAAACTCGAAGAAATGCATTTTCAAGGTGACTAAAGGAAAGCTGCTAGGGCACGTGATATTAAAAGAGGGGATTTCAATTAATTTGGAATGCATCTAGGCTATATTAAAAATTCAACTCCTAGGCAACAGGAAATAAATGAAATCTTTCTTTGGAAAGATCAACTTCATCAGAAAGTTCATCATAGGTTTCACAGAAATCATCAAACCATTGAACACCATGCGCAAGCAGGATGCTAAGGTAGAGTGGACACCAAAACACAAGTAGGCCATTGAGGAAATTAAGAAAGCAATTGTTGATGTGCATGTGCTGGTTATTCCAAATTACCTAAAGTCATTATACATCTATTCATTTGCTTCAGATCACTCTTGTGCCAACATGCTAACGTAGAAATACAATGAAGGGAATGAACACCCTTTTGCATTCACGAGTTCTCCACTAAAGGATGTAGAGTAAAGATATCACAATGTTGAAAAAAATCCTATTCCTTGGTTAGAGAATTCAATAATTTTTGGCACTACATCTTGAGGAACAAGGTGTTTGTGATTGTCTCAGACCAAAAATTCAAGACTTTATTAATGCAAAATGAGTTAGGAGAAAGAAGAGAAAAATAGGTTATGCTATTGCAAGAGTATGACATGTAGATTCAATCCATGAAGCTAGTCTAAGGGCATCCCCTTACTCAAACTATAGCTAAAATAGGACCCAAGCTCACAGTGCAACAATACTAGCTAGAGGATGTTTCCCTGGGTGAATGGTATGATGACATCATTTATTATTTACTAAACAACAAGTGCCCATGACGGTTGCAAGGAGTAAAAAAGCATGCTCTAAGACTAAAGAGCAGTAGCTACATGTTATAGGGATCCATATTGTAAAAAAGAAATCATGAAGGAACTTACCTTAGATGCCTTGGAAATGAAGAAGTAGTTGAAGTGTTGAAACAGTTCCATGAAAAATTTGGCACTGGTCACAGATCTGGCCCTTCGACTACTCACCAGATATTGCAGGCTAGATACTACTAGTCGACGCTATTCAAGGATGTGCACAACCATGTCAGAACTTGCCACATTTGTCAGACCACTGCTACTTGCAAAAGGAATGTTGTTGTCCCACTACACCCTGTCCTAGAGGTAAGGCCTTTTGCTCAGTGGGAACTCAACTTCATTGGTTTGGTAAGCCCACAATTCCTCTGCAGGCCACAGGTACATTTTGACCAATTTTGATTATTGTACTAGATGGATAGAAGCAATAGCTTGTAAGCAATGTACAACTGAAGAAGTTACTAATTTTTTTAAAAAATATATTTTAAATCACTTCAGTTGCCCATTTTCCCTCATATGTGACAATGGTCTTTCCTTTTCATCCCTTAAGTTTTCTAGTTGGGCCTTCGATTATGGGATTGCACTTAAATTCTCCTCCAACTACTACCCTCAAGGAAATGGCCTAGATGAATCCACAAACAAAAAACCTCCTGACTATGATCATAAGACTGCTTGATAAAAACTTGAAAGATTGGTACACCAAGCTACATTTTTCCTTATAGGAAGATCACACTCGTCACAAAGTTTCCTTGGGAAATTCCCCATTCCATATCGTCTATGGATTATAGCTATTTTTCCTAGTCCACCTCAAAATTCCCTCACTCCAGTTATCAACACATATATGAGGAGGGAGAACATCAAGAAGCCTGTCTGGCTGAGTTGTATTTAGAAAAAGTTCACGATCAAGTGATAGAGATTTTTTCCAAACACCAAGGAATAGTCAAGAGATGGTTCGATTTCTGAGCTGAAGTAAAGGCCTTTAGGATTTCTAATTTAGTCCTCTGTTGGGACAAGGCCCATGAAAAGAAATGTGGACATGAAAATTTTGACAAGCTTGTGCTTGGCCCCTTTCAGATTTTTGAAATTCTGGGAGATAATGCCTATTGCCTCAAAACTCTAAATAGAGAGGATGTCCCATTGCCTCTCAATGGGAAATACCTCAAGCATTATTTCCTTTTCTGAGATACTCAAGCTCATTCTTTCTATATAGTTGTATATAGGTTAGCGTAGGTTCTTTTGCTTCGTTGCTTTGTTGTCGCCTCATTTTGCTCACTTTCTTGACTCTTGTGTTTGCTGAGGGTGTCTCCTAACCTTGATGTGTTGGTCATGCTTGGCTCATCAGAGGGACTACTTTGCTACCAAATCCCATTCGTTCTTCGGATAAGTCTTCATCTATTATTATGGATTTTGACCGCTCCTGTGAAGTGGATTTTCTTACTTGAACTCCAAATTGATTTAGGGTAGAACCCTTATTTGAATCCCCTCACATTTATCTCAGATTACACATAAAAAACACACTTTAAATCTTTTTTATGAGCTATGTGATAGTCGTTATGAGGTCTTGACAAGTGAAAAATCCTAAGTTTGTTGTAGTGACCACTATGATTCCAAACCCACTTTAAGCTTCGGTGCGTACATAGCTCAACAAAAGAAAAAGAGTATCAAAAGGAAATATTAAAATAAAAAGAAAAGAAAATTTTAAAACCATCAACTATATGGGTGTGTGGAGAACTCTATCGGGGCTATGGATGCCTGGCTAGCAATAGAGAAATGTTTGTGGGATCGTAGCAACAACTCCTTCGGGGCTATGGATGCCTGATTGGTAGTGAAGCAATGGCCAAGTTACTTTTGGGGTTAGAAAATTTACATAGGTTGCCTTGACTGATTAACTACTATCGTTATAGTCTCTGAAGGAAGGAAATGAACTCACTACACACATGCTTCTGAGGAACTCTATGACTTGAACTAAGGATCTCATCCTCCTTTAAGTTCCTAGTTCACTTATGGAAACCGACTTCTCGTATACGAACCTGAGGATTCTAAGCTCTAGATGAATCCTTACCCCTAGAATGCTCATGAGCATTCTCCCAATGGAGTCACCATTTTTTGTGCCTATAACACATACACCTTGTTCGGACTGGGGAACCACTATTTCCTTTTTGGTGTTGACGGTCATTTTCACCTTTGTCTCATTTTTTGTGACTCTAATTTTGAGCTCAAATTGGTCAAGTGTTGCAAATTCATTAATTCCTTATTGACAAAAATTCACCATCCCGAAATTTTCTAAGTCTTTGGCTTGAACGGAAATTCCCCTGTGGGTTTCCCTTGGTCATTTGCCCTATTTCTTCTAGGACTTCTAGACCCACACCTATGGTTTTCCCCTTTGCAGGTCGCTGCTATCCCTTCACCACTAGAATTAGCACCTAGCATTGGACATCTACCCACATGGAGGGTCCCACAATGACATTGGTCATTCTAGTCTCCCCCAACAGCTGCATCACATCGAGTTTCCACAACCTTATCTACCTTGCCTACCATCGTACTTGAACATAAATGCACCTCATAAATGAACTTTGGCCTATAAATACATGCTTAGACATGTCATTTTCACTAGTTCATTTTCAATATTTCAAGGAGAGAAATAGTGAACGAAAAGTACTCACCCACACAAGCATTTGTGGTCAGTTTGGAGTCATATTTCTTTGCACCGCATGCATAGTTTTAGAGGTAGGTATCCCATTCATTGTTGTGTGGTTGCATTTTAAAACATTGGGGTTTTTGAAAATGTAAAAAATATATGAATGAAACCCTAGTTCACTCGTAATTTCACCAAACTTCACGTTCCCCAAACTCGTGTCATCATTCAAACTTTTGATGTCATCCTAAAGTCTCCAAGGCTGTGATCACTATTACGAGGGTTCCTTCTACCATTTCCATTCTTCATGAAACTCATAAAGCCTTGTGGCCCGAACCAATTCCCAGAGCATTTTTAATGAAATTCAAAGAAACTGTGATAAAATGACTAAGTTAGTGGCCAATTGCGAGAACCACCATGCAGGTTTCCCTTTGTGAGTGGCCCTCATTCCTTTTCTGCTAGCTAACGGCTTATCCCTGGCTTCCTTCCACATCATGGGTCCTACCTTAAACTTTGTCATGAAGTTTTAAGCACTTAGAAAATACAAGAATTTAGTGCCCTTTGATCGAAGATTTATTAATGACGAACCTATCTCTTCTTTCTACATTGCAAACCTCGTGACCTTCTTTGACATTTTGAGCTTGCACAAGCACCAAGTTGAAATTCTCATGTGGCATGGGCTCTGTGGGGGTCCATCTATAGACCAACCTTGCTCCTTCACCATGCCTTAGTGTTTGAGCAACCCCACCCTTTCGCACTACAGACTCTACCTAACTAATTTCCATCTAAGGTCTTTAATGAGAAACCAAAGTTAGCAAACACCATGTGGGCCTATTAGTGCAGACAATTTTCTATAGATTTCCTCTCACTCTTGGTCATTTGATAATGGTGAAATTTTAATGGCTATTGGATCCCATCCACATGCTTAAAATAATCAAAACTTGGGAAGTGAACTCATGCCATCTTAACCACTCACGGGTCCTATAGCTTCGAACTCCACCTGTGGGTTTCCATCAACTGAAGTCTGTTAACTTAATGGCTAAGTTCTAACATCCTTCCACCTAGCAACATCCACATGTCCAAAAACCACAAAGCCTCAATCCACTACCTAATGATGTTAGCATCCCCTAACATAATTTTTGCACGTGTCGAAGAATCTCACAATGAATTTGACTACCAACTTGCTAATTCAGAATCGTTGCTATGGAACTTCGTCTGCAGGTCTCCATGACCTCTCAGATGTTATTTAACTTCCTTCCTCCTAGCAACTTCCGGCTTGGGGAAACTCAAATTGTTAAGCCCACATTGGCCCAAATGATCCCAAAAAGCTCTAAGTACCCAAAAATGATGAATTTTATGAGCCCCTAATGATATATGAATCAATCTAATGCTTGATCTATAGGATTTAACTGGAATTTGCTTGAATTTCTTTGTAACACGTTTACTACATCTAGTGTATGTAGGATTTATGGAACCCATTGTTGGGCCTTCCAAGAAGCCTGTGTAAAAACTTGACAAAGCAAAGAAGCTTGCCCACACCCCTAAAAGAAAGGAAGAAAAGGAGAAAATGAAGTATGATTTCCATGGAGTTAAACGCACACCAAAGATCACTTCTAGCTAGGAAACAATCTTAGACACCCACTTTGGGCATGTCAATGTGGACGAATTTAGACAAAGGGTTATGCAAAGCCCCAAGATAGATAGGATAGTGAAAATTAGAAAACAAATGGTCTAGCTAAAGTTGTTGGTTTCCCTCTTATGCTTATAGCTTTAGAATTGGTAATGGCATGTCATGAGTGCTATCACTCCAACAAAAAGATAATCAACCATTATGGGAGAGTGTTGGAAGATTTTTTGACAAAATCTATCAGCAAGACCTTTGGCATCCCAGTCTTTGACAAGATGGAAGAAGTGGAGAAGGAATTTTACCTGAATGTATGGAAAATAGATCCTATATGGTGCAAACAGACAATCAATCAAAAATGGTTGAAAGAAAAGAGGGAAAGTGCTACCAAGGTTCTACAGACCTTATACCAAAGTGACTTCTATGAGGAGTATCATGATCTTGTCACACTATTAAATAGAGTCATGGGTTTTCCTACTGCCACTTTCTTTGAAAACTAGATGTTCTATTTCATCAAAGAGATCCTCCAGGGAAAGACCAAATTCCATTGGGAAAAAAGGTTTAGTGACAACATGCATGAATAGTTAATGGAGGTAAAGAAGACCTCTCACTTTTTCATGACTTGATTTTTGGTCTACCTCCTGGTGGCCAAATTCTTGTACAAGCTATTGTTCTAAGCTAGATACCTTGGAACCAAACAAGGAAAGTTGAAAGTATATGACTGATACCCTCAACTGTAATATATGAATTCAAGAGGGAGTATAGAAGAGTGAATGATGCCTTTATTGGGCATATAATCAAACTCTTGGGTGGAGACTTCAAAAGAAGAGTAAAACATAGTGCACTAACCTTCTTGAAGGGTTTTGGATATCTATTCATCCAATTCCCCAAGTTCACCTACATCAAACTCGAAGGATTCTCAGGAAGGCCCTACAGGTTTCCATGCTATCTTGACAATAGGATCATCATGTTGAAGGAAACTTGATAGCTACAAACCTCCCACACCTTGAATAGCAACAAAAAATGAGCAACAGTCCCATATCCTCTTACTCTTAGATAATGTATGTATGCTTGCCTTGCTTCCCAATGTACAAAATATTCAGAGGAGTTGGCCGAGTACAATCTCGACCTTCATTTAGATAGAGGAAGAGTATAAACCATGGGTAAATTGAAGAAATGGGTTGGGAGAGAGTATTCTTATTGCCCTCACATTGAGGATTTCTGGGTGAATTGTAAGGATGATAAAGAGGTGTGGATGCACCACTACATGAGAATGATCCTTGCACTTGTAAAATAAATCAATCTGTTTCAAGTTTTGGACCAAGTTGTCGATGATGATAACATGATAGATGAAATATTTGGTGCTTTGATGAATGCACCTTTTCCTGTAATAGACTAGTCTGAAGAGGAAGTCATAGACTTGGAAATTCTCACTCACCCTATGGAGAATAGAACCATGCAATGGTTAGATGAAAATATTGCTAAGTTAAAAGAACAAGATGCTAAGATCACATATGGGGAGCTCAAGGATGAGATAAGTAGTGAGACTGATATTGTTGTTGCTACAAATCCCTCTAGAGAGGCATCCAAATCCCTACCTGTTACAAGATCCAGAAAGAGAAACGATACATCAAAGTGATAGCCCAAGCCAAAGTTTTATATTAAAAAGAAAATAAATGAGCCACCTCCACCAAAGAAGAGGAGAATGGAGACCTTTGTATTGGAAATTCCAACTATATTGGAAGATGAAACCCCACCTGAGGAAGAAGATCTAGACTATCCTTGCTCACCCCCACCATCCACATCCATCCCTATTGCGACTACCACACCACCGCTTCCAACCCAATCATTTCCCATCGCATCTCTGCTTGTTGTGAACATCTCTATCCACCTTTCTACCACCTCTCTAACAACTCTAGTAATATTACTAGATTCCTTTTCCTCCACTACTTTCTTTCTTTCAACTTCCTCACTCCCTATTCCCTTGCCTACTCTATCTGCTTTGCCTCTCCCCATAATGATCACCACTGTGACAATGCCCACTCTATCACACACCTTTGTGGCATATATAAACAATGTATCTGATGAAATATATGAGGTAATTATTGACCCCAAGGTTCAAGCCTTGATAGCCCAAATTTGTGTTGGCTTGCCTTTTCCCCTGCCACCTACAGATCCTCCTAAGATGGAAGCCACAATGAAAATATCAAAAGAGATGGAGAAACGACATGCAAAACAATAAGAGGAGACCACCAAGGACATTACTGATGAGCCTAGAGATTCTCATAGAGATGATTACTTAAAACACCCAAAGGGAGGGTTAAATGTGAACATTGATAAAGTGGCCTTTGATGATGAAGCACAACAAATCCCTAGAGGAGATTGAAATGACCAACTTGATGAGCCCTATGAGGTTGAAACCTTAGATCAGGAGGAGGAAATGCTCTGCAAGCATGAAGATGTAAGCATAGATGCTCATCCTAAGGGGAATTGTTTCGAAGAGGAGAAAGAAAGAACTGATACCAATATGGAGATCCTTGAGGAGCCTCCTAAAACTAACCAAGATGAGGGCCTGAGACAAGAGGTGATGCATTCAGAAGAAGTTCTAGGGAAAGTGCCAGAGAAAGAAGACAAAGAGGGCATGAAAGAAAGGAATGTAGAGTCTAAGGGAGATAAAGACGCTTCCCAACAAAAACTAAACATCACTAAGTAGAGTATACCTCCTATTGAGCAAGTTAATTGAAATTTCATACAAATAGATGGCTTGGAAGGGGACGAAAATGATGAAGGAAGAATTCCCAGTGATGATGAGGATGAACATTAGAGAGAGCAGGAAAAAGAGGAAGGTGATCGTGAATCACCTAAAGGATAGAATTAAATGGCTAACTAGGTAGAATTCTAATTGGAAAGGAAGAAGGCTCTTGTGGTCATTGACCCAAGAGCGAGGTTAGAGGAAATCTTGGAAAGGGCCTAAACAAGAACAAGAAAAGAGAAGAAGTCTAAAGTGCATTCTTGCATCACAATGGATACCTTAGGGTCTTGAATGATACAAATTTCCACTCTAGTAATAGACAAAGATACGGGTGTCAGCTACAACATTTCAGCTATCAACCTAGGTCCAATGACCCGAGAATAGAAGATAGATAAATTCCAGGGGTCCGTGGCTATTATTATGTAGCAAATGAATTAAGATCAGACCACAAAGGAAGAATTAAAGGCATAGGTAGTGGATCTTACTACTTACATCTAGTAGTGGAAATCTAGCAAAGAGGAGACTCCAACAGAGACATCGACACTACCCTCATTACTCTCTAAAGAAGATATTAGCAAGATAGAGAAAAGAAAAAACTAGACCAAGTCCATGTCTACTTGGTTCAATAAGGTGATGTCTACTGGCGTAAAGGGAATTGATGATGTGATTGACATTTATAATAGGTATAGGAGCCTAGGGAAAGATATAGAAAGTATGATGAACATGTGTAAGGAGTTACCCAAGGCCTATAAGATCACTTATCTAAAATTGGATTGCATCCTGAACCTACCTCGAAATATCTTGGAAGAGGAACTGAAGATAGTGAAAGAAGATGATTGGTTGGTGGAGACATGGCTGATGAACCTAGAGTATAGAAAGGAGGTTTTGGAGAAGGTCCTGCGCAACCTTGAGGTTGACTATAAATGGGTTTTCGAGCACCAGGCTGACATCAGGGAGTATTTGAAGCTGATGATTGATTTTGAGGTGCCCGCCTTGGAGTTGGATGTAGAAAAGGTAAAGCAACATCAATGTCAGTGCATGTTTCTTAGTTTAAAAAATCCATAGTGGATTCAATAACTATAGAGAAGGAGTAGTTTAGGAATCAATACAATAACTTGATGGTTGATTATGGGAAGACTGAACAACAAAAGATGCAAATGTAAATAGAGATAGAATTATTGAGAGATAAATTGAAAAATGTGCAATTGGGAGAGCAAAAATGGACTGATGATGCCTCCACTATTGCTTCACATGAACTAGTACCCAATGACTATACCCTTTTCACAAGACCCTCAAGGGAAATTGTGTCATACAATATGGGAACTGTACCCATTTTGGTGGTAGAGCTAGACACATCAGAAGCACCATAGGAAGATGAAGGTGCCATCAAGGATGAGTTGCTTAAGAAACTAAGTGATTACAAAGAAAAATGTGACAATCACAATAGGGGAATATTTTTCAATAATATAGATATTTTCACTACAATCTTGGATCATTTAAATAGAGGGTTTATTAACAGACTGAACAACATTCATGATAGTTATTCCTCTATGAATTCTGCTATAAATAATTCTAGAAATGATAAATAGAAAGCTATTCCGCTTATGGAGACATGGATCCCCAAGTTGTAAGATTTAAGAATGATGTGTATTGGAGCCAAGTAGGATGTTGACCCCCAAAAGAAGCTTAAGCACACCATTCAAATTGTAAATGAAATTAAGGAGTTCGGGAGAAACATAGAACCTTTAGAGACTAGGATCAGAGAATTGGTCAAAAACTTTCATGAAACAAAGCATGGTCTCCTCCCATCTATTCTAAGGGATGATGGTAACATAAAAGCCCTACAAGAGTGGAGAAAGGAAACTAATGATGTCATTTCAAGTAAATCTACTTCAATTTGTCGAGAACATGATATGGGTACACTAAAGAGGAACATGGATATGTTGGTTCATGTAGAGATTGTCCTGGTAGAGTTTGATAGAGAAGCCAATCAGGTTACCAAATATTCACCTTATAGAAAAAAGGATAATAGTGTCATTAACTTCAAATGGCCCACTAAGGATGAATTCTAGGCTTGGAAGATAAAATACTTGGATGTACTAGAGGATTGAGTTGTGATGATGGCATGGTGAGTATAATTTTAGTTTTTAAGTTTGCAACCATGGTAATTAACAAATGAGAGAGAAAAAATACATAGCTTGAAAATAGTATAGATTATGGTTTTGTTGAAGTATTGCAAAATATTGTTCTCTCTCCAACATGGAAATTGGTGGCACAAATGCTAAATTGGATGGATCGAATTTATATATTTCTATTCATTTTCATGCTTTTAGAGCTTTTGCTTATTGGGAATGCATGTGGATAATACTTTTGGCTTGTGAATAAGATATTTTGGTGTTGTTGCAATGAATGAAGGATGCCTTTTGGAAGGCCGGTGTATCTTCTTCAAAAAATTAAAATAATTTTGTCTTATATGCTTTTCCCCCATTTTCAAAGGTGCAATTATAACTGTTTAGGGAATGTCAAAATTAAAATGATATGTATGTCAAATGTAAATGCGACTTTAATTCTAATTTTTCTTGATGCTTGTTGCTCCCATGTTTCTATAAATGGGAATTCATGGCCAATTACATGGGTCTTTTGATGCTTAAGAAAATTTTGAGCTCATGTAAGAGTTGTTTTATATTTTCAAGCATAGAGAAATAGATTAGAATTGAGTCTTAGGATCATATTCATATTTTTAGTGAGCATAATATTTTTATAGTAACAAATGGAATGTGAAGGATAATTGAATATTCTAGAATTAGTTTCTCTCCTCTCTATTTTTCCTTTCAAATTATGAATAAAGGGATTGAGGTTATTTTATTTGTCTTCAATCACTCTGATTGAATGTGTGATGTCATTTCTTCTTTAGTTCAAAGATTGCTTAAATGAGATAATAGATTTGTAAGTGAAATCCAAGGATTATTAAGAAATTTCTATTTCTAGATGCATCAAGTTGTGTGTTGCAAAGTAGTGCACAATAGTCTTTAAATATTTGTTTCCATTGCTAATGTATTATAGTTTATTTCAAGTGTGACTCTATTTCCCATAGATAAGGCACTAGTCCATTTATTTGATTATCTTTGAAGTTAGGGAGCCTGCTTGTACTTGACAAAGAACACAAACCTTAATTATAGTTTCTGACATACCTGTAATTGTAGTAAAATGGTAGGGAGATCCATTCATTCCTATATTTGGATACTAATTATTTAAAGGGTCATCTAAATCCTTGAGAAATTTTTTCTATTCGCATGTGATAGGAATACATCTATTTGTTTAAATGTTCATGATAAAATGGCACGAGAGCATCGTATAAACATTGTTAGGATCACCCTTGTGGGTTTCACGAAGCCTAAAGAGTAGAATTAGAGGTTTAGCAATCCCTTACTTGTTGATTGGACAATCCTTTCCTTTGTTTATCATTGAATTGTGGAAAATTCATAGGAATATGGTGAGATCAAGTTTGGTTCTAAAAAAATAACCAAAAGATTGGAAACTCTGCTGAGGACATTGCTAAGTCTAACATTTCTAGTTTAGGTCTGGTTAGTTAGAATAAAATATTTTATTGTTCTTCACTACTTGGAGAGAAATTGGTTCAAATTTTAATCACATAAGTCACATCTAGTTTTATGCTTCAAATTTTGGTTCATTCCTCCATCTTGTGTCAGGATATGTTCAAAGTCTTCTTAGAGATTGAGAGTGCAAATACAAAGTGCAATAAATTTCTATTTCCTAGTATCCTGGGTGGTGACTCTGAAGTCTCTTGTGCTAGTATGAGAATAAATTCCAAGAGAGAAAGTGAGAATGATAATTTTGAGATACAACTTCATACCATGAGGAAGACTAGAATTTACATAAAGAAGCATCTTGAACAAAAGATGGAGTCTGAGCATTCAAAGGACAAGCAACCAACCTGGGTGAAGAAACATGTTGAATCAAGTAAGTCTACTAAACTTCTCATTGATGTATCTCCTACTTTTAATAATGAAGTAAATAGTGAAAATTCTCAAGAAGAAGCACACGAAGTTGAGGTGCCTAATGTAAGGAAGTCTTTGATAATGAACTTGATGTCTCAAGAGAAGAAGATAGATGGGAATTCTCATAAAAGCATAAGACATTTTTGAATCCTTCAACTCTTGGAGTTGGATCTATCTTTAAGCGTGGTAACTTTAAGCCAAAAGGTGAATCCCCTAATGTAGAATTTCACCGTTCCCTTAAGGGAGAACTTGCTAATCAAAACTTCTATACTCTTGAGCTGAGTGAGGCTAGAGATGTCTTAGAAGATGAAGAAGACATAGAAAAATACATGCAAGCCTTAGAAGAGGAGGAGCATAGGCTTAAGGAAGAAGAAAAATGTAGGCTCAAGGAGTTGGAAGAATTAAAGGAGGGACAAGAAAAGGAGTTCAAAGAAAAATAAGATAGAATCAAGGCTAAGATGCAAGAAAGAGATGAGAGAAGAAGCAAAGAAAAATGTATTTTATGAAAAATATTCTAATTTTTCTACTAAAATAACCCCTAATCCACCTAAGGTGACCATCCAAATGGGATCCTCTACTGAAAATACTTATACCACATCTATCGCAACCACCAAATCCTTAGAACCATTTGCTGCCATTAAGAAATCACAATTTATAGATCATGGGAAGAATCCCATTGATCAGCCAAAGAAAACTAACTTTAATACCTTTAATACCAACACCAATACAAGTACCAACACTTCATCTAGTAACGCTTCCACCCAAAATGTTAAGATTTATCCTACTCCATCAACTATACCCCCAGACCCAAAAATTCTAAGATTAAAATTGGAGAATGATAAGTTGCTACAAGAATTGAAGAAGACTAAAATGGAAGCTTCAAATGTAGAAATAGCAAGGAAGATCTATTTCCTTAAAATCTCCATACCTGATTCGGTAGCCTCAGGCTCTGGACATTCTAAAAATGATCCATGAAAGAAAAGGTTTGAGGGACACACTATTAGTGGAGGTGGTGGTGGAGATCAGGGTGGTGGAGGTGGAGGAAATGATAAAAACAATAATTCTTATTTTGAAGATGGTGATGGAAAGAACAAAGAAGGTGGTAGCAATTGTGAAGATGTAAAAGGTAAACATAAGAACCAATCTAATGGCCGAAAGTATGATGATCCTAGAAATGCTCATAGAGACCAAGTTACCAGGAGAACAATGTAAGTGGAGAGGTATCATCAATTGAGTTTCACTGGGATTCCTGGTTATCCTAATCCATTTCCTAAAGACTTCAGGCCTACCTTGGTCAGATTCTCTAGTAATGATTCCTTAAGTGGTGAGGACCACCTCAAAGCCTTTACTAATTTCATGGATGATTTTGAAGTAGACGTTGAGGATGTGATGATGAATTTATTTGTGCAGTCACTCATTGAGGATTCTAGAGAGTGGTATAGAAGTTTACCTACTGAGAGTATTGGGAGGAATTTAAGAGGTTGTTCAAAGAGTAGTATGGTGAAAAAATTGATTCAATGTTTCTTTTGAATCAATTTAATAATATTGTTAAAATTTCAAATGATGGTGTAGCCAATTTCAATGTGAGATTTCAAAAGGCCATGAACCAGTTACCTCCTCATTTAATATTGAATGATAATGTATGCCTGGTGAATTATTGCAATTCCTTTGATGCAAAGATGAGCTATCATTTGCTGGATAAGAATCCTCAAAAATTGAGAGAGGATTATAAGATGGTCATCCATATTGACAATATCAGTAGAGCAATTGGAAAATTTGGGATAAGGGATGATGTAAAGATCCTCAAGAACCCAAAGAGAGAAGATAAAATTTCTGGTGCTAAAGGAGGTTCTCTTGAGGATAAGATTGAAAATTTTACTAGTACCATGAAGGATCTAAGCAACATAATTGCAAGGAAATAAAAGGGTTTGTCAAATGAAAGGTCCAACTATCATAAGAATGAAATACCTCCTCTGTTGCAGGATCATCCATATAGCACAAACTAGCATAATAGGAAGCCCATTCTTAACAATCAGAAAAATGCTCAAAACAAGGTTCATCCAGATCCTTTGTAGAAAAAACTCAAGAAATTTTGTTGATGATACCCCTTGGTTCATGGTTTGTTAAATGCCACATTCTACTAATTAGTGTGTAGTTGCATAGATGTTCAAGATTGAAGAAGGTGTACCTGAAGATTGTGATCAATCTAATGAGGATGATGTTGACATTAATATGATTATGGATGGTTCTAATTTTACTGATAATGAATGCTCATCATATCTAGAGTCTCATGAAATGGATGTGGATGACCAAAGGCATATTTCCAATGCATATCACCAACAAGTTCTCCCTAATGAAGATGATGATAGTGATAATGAATTGCACACATTAGAAGCAACTAAAGACAATGTGTCCTTTAGGAGACCTCCAGATGAAAAAATTGCAAGATATATAGTGGCTTTGGCTGCACAAGCCATAGGTTCATATCATTTGAGGAATATAATAGTTGGTGGTGACTAAGGTAGCCCTGTTGGTCTCTTTATCAAAGAATAGAATGTGAAGGGTAAAGAGAAAAAAATTGGCAGCAAAGGGGGAGCACTTAAAGCTAAGGAAAGTAAGGGAGACAAATTTTGGGCTAAGAAAATAGATAAACCAAAAATAGATGGAGAGCTCAAGTCCCCTGTTGTAAAGAAAAAGGCACAAAAGTAGAGTGTTGAATCTACAAAGAAAGATGCCAAGCCCAAGGAACAACAAAGAATGAATAGAAGGAGAGCAGTATAGAACAAGGTATTATCTCAATTAATTTTCCTAAATATACTCATGTTGATATGTTTCAGTTGCTTAGCCAAGTAAAAGTTTATGTTCATTTTCTTGAGATGATGAGAATTAACAAGCATAAACAAAAGACACTAGCCTTATCAATGGTGCTACTACAACCTATACTAAATTAGTGGTGTCCACTCCACCCAGAGTGAGTGAAAAGGAGAAGAAAGATAAATAATTTGAGGGAGTAATCACTGAGATCCCTCATATTTTCCTAGGTAATTCAGTGACTACTTGTCCTGAAAAGATACACCCATTCTTCGTCACACTGATTGTTAAGGGAGATTTTTAAAAAAATTATCTCATTGATTCTGGAGCCTCCAATAATATAATTCCAACCAAGATCATGGAGGCGTTGGGATTAAAATTTGATAGTACCCATGGTAAGTGCTATACTATGGATTCAAGGGAAGTCCCTGTGACTGGTGTAATTAATGAACTTCCTTATAGACTAGTTGCATATCCTAAGAAAGAGTTCAATATGAGTGTAGTAGTGGTAGATATCCCACTCAATTATGGCATGTTGTTGTCTAGGAAGTGGAGTGCTTCCATGGGGGGTAGCATGTAGTGTGATATGTCTTACGCCACTTTCCCAATTGATAATAAGGATTTCAAAGTGGTTAGAGAACCAAAAATGTCACATAT
Organism: Sequoia sempervirens; assembly: GCA_007258455.2. Taxonomy (NCBI): domain Eukaryota; kingdom Viridiplantae; phylum Streptophyta; class Pinopsida; order Cupressales; family Cupressaceae; genus Sequoia; species Sequoia sempervirens. Next base: position 62,276,152 of record VDFB02109042.1, on the reverse strand, counting down.
ATTGTAGCATGCTCCTGAGGATGATACAATTCCTTTTATAGATACTAATATTAGTGAGTTTAAGGTGGAAGAGATACCAAAAGAAACTGATAGGTGTCCTACACCTATAGACCATGAAGTTACAAGGTTATCTAATAAAGATGGAATATGGAAGATGTACTTTGATGGTGCAAGTTCTAAAGAGGGGTCTAGTGCAAGTATATTATTGGTATCACCTAGTGGCAACACATAAATTTTCTTTCACTTTGTCTCTTGTTTGCACAAAAAATGTGGGAGAGTATGAGGCATTGCTACTAGGGTTGATATTATCTGAAAAGTATAGGATAAAGAAGTTAATGGTGATTGGTGACTCTGAGTTGGTGATATCCTAGGTGAGATCTAGATATGCATGCAAAAATAATAGATTGAAATAATATAAAAATTCTATCTGGGACTCCATTGAGTAGTTTGATGCCTTTGGAATTGACTGCATGGAAAGAGGTTAGAATAGAGTGGAAAACTTACTTGGAAAAATTGCACTTAGACCTGTTGACATCACTTTTACAAGTATCTCTAAGGTTGAGGTGCAAGAAAGGAAATCAATCCTTGAAAATGTACATAATTGGAAAATCTTCAATGATGATGAAGATATTTTGAATTTTTTTAAAAGTGTTGATGAGTATGAGGGTCAAAGATTGATTTTGGTGTTTTTTTTGAGAATATATATGGTAAAGATACAGTCTTCAAAAATGAAGTTATTCAGCTAAAGAAAAATAAGATTCCCAAAGTCCTTGTGTCATTAGAGAGAGTCTTTGATAATTAGGACAAGAGAAAAGCTAAAACAATTGCCACCCATTTTAAGGATATGGAAGAAGTGAATTTGGGGACTAAAAAATGCCCCTGAAAAGGTATATGTAGGAAAGAAGATGAAACCTAAGATCAAGGAAATGTTGATTACCTTATTTATAAAATACTGACATGTCTTTGCTTGGCCATATGATGACCTAAAAGCATATAGAGAGGTATTATTCCAACATGAGATTCCTCTAAAATAAAATTCCAAGCCTTTCAGGTAGAAGCAAAGACCCATTAATCCAACCTTAGCTCTGAAAAATGCAAGAGGAATTGGTTAGGAAAAGGGATGCTAGTATCATAAAGCCTATTAGGCATTCCTCATGGGTGTCTAATTTAGTGCCAATTAGGAAGAAGAATGGTGATATAAGTTTATGTGTGGATTTTAGAAATTTGAACATATCATCATTGAAGGATAACTATCCACTGCCAAACATGGAAGCCATGTTGTAGAAGGTAACTGGCTATGAGCTATTGTCCATGATGGTGGTTTTTCTAGATAAAATCAAGTGAAAGTAAAGGAGTTTGAGTAGCACAAGACTACATTCACAACTCCATGAGGTACCTATATGTATGTTAGGATTCCATTTGGCTTAACCAATGAAGGTGCTACTTTCCAAAGAGCTATGGATGTAGCCTTTTTCTGATTTTATTGACTTGCTCATGGAAATCTACCAATATGATTTAACAACTTACTCCAAGAAAGAGGAAGATCATTGCATGCACTTAGAGAAGATATTTATCAGGGCATTTGGGATTTGGAATCTCACTAAGCCCAAAAAAATGTTCCTTTGGGGTTATTGAGGTAAAATTGGGACACATTGTGTCCAAGGAGGGTAGCTACCATAGACAAGATTACCCAACCAAAGAATGTAAAAGGAATTCAATCATTCTTTGGTCAGATCAACTTCTTGAGGATATTTGTAACAAATTTTGTAGAGATTACAAGACCTATCTCCGGGATGGTGAAGAAGGGAGAAAAGGTGGTTTAGAGTGAGGAGAATAGCTAGGAATTCAAGAGCATTAAGCAGGCTATCAAGGAGGCTCTAGTTTTTAAGTCCCCTAATTTTTCCAAACTAATGTATATTTTCTCTTTTGCTTCTTTCCATACAATTGTTGTGTTATTGAAAAAAAATAATGAGGGATTTGAACAACCCATTGCATTCTTTAGTAAGTCTTTACAAGATATGGAGGTCACATATGATAAAATTGAAAATAAAGCTTATTCTTTAGTCAAGGCCATAAATATTTTCAAGACATATTTAATGAGAGCTACAGTTACAACTTTTGTACCAAGTGTTGTTGTGAAGGACATTTTTACTCAGCAAGAAACCAAGAGAAGGAGGTGTAGATGGATCAATAGGAGCCAAGAGTTTAACATTGATGTGCAGATTAACATGTTAGTTAGAGGATAAGGTTTAGCTAAGTTGATGGCATAAACTAACTTGGAGGCTAATTAGATAAATCAAATGGAGATTGTTGATGTACCAATTTGTGACATGCAAGCATGTGGCTGGTACAAAAGGATTTTCTAGTATTTGAAAACTTTGCAGTGCCCTGTAGATATGGATGATAATGAGAAGACAACACTAAAGCTAGATGCCATCATGTATGTAATTATTGGTAATGAACTGTGGTGGGGAAGCCCATTTGGTGTGTTGATCAAATGTGTGGATGGAAAGTAGGCATCAAACCTATTGCAAGAAATTCATGGTGGAGTGTTTGGTGGCCATTACATGGCCAAGACCATTGCCCATAAGATCTTAAGGGTGAGATTCTAGTGGCCCACTATTTTTAGAGACGCCCATAATTTTTTAAAAATTTGTGATGCTTGTCAGAGGTTTGCAGGAAAATTGAAGTTCTCAGGGAGCTTACCATAGGCCCATTTCAGTTTAGGCCCCTTTCCAACAATGGGGTATTGACTTCATTGGTGAAATATCATAAAATTCTAGTGGAGGGAATTCATGGATCATTTTTGTAACTAATTATTTCACAAAGTGGATAGAAGCAATCCCCACAAAGAAGGTAACAAGTAAAGTTGTGATAGACTTCCTAAAGAACAACATACTCATTAGATTTGGAGTTCTAGAGAAGATCATCTTTGATAATGCTATGTGCTTCAGGTTGGAAGAGTTCAATGATTTTTGTGAGAAGCATGGCATACAAATTTCTTATTCTTCCCCTTACCATCCACAAGGGAATGGTTAGGCTGAATCTACCAAAAAGAGCCTCATGAAGATCATCAAAAGAGTGATTGAAAAGAATAAGAAGGAATGGGACTCAAAGCTAAAGCTGGCATTGTAGACTGATAGGGTTACTGTAAAGAAGGCAACTAGTCATTCACCATTTGGTTTAGTATATGGTTTGGATGTTGGGATACCAATAAACAACCTACTAAAGATGTATAAGTTTGTGTAGGAGTATGATGAAGAAATTTGTGATGATATGCAGCAAAGGATTGATCATCTTATATAGTTGGATGAAACTAGAAGAGAAGCTCATAACAAAAATGCAAAGATGCAATTGCAAGTCAAACACTTGTATGATAGGAAAGCTTCTCCCAAGAAATTTGAAGTGAACAGTATGGTGCTAGTATGGAATACAAGGGCTCAAGATAAGGGTAAGCATGGAAAGTTTGAAACATTATGGTTAGGCCCTTATCTAATATCCAACACACATGGGGGAGATTCATACTTCCTTCATAGCTTAAAAGATGAACTTCTTGAATTTCTAGTACATGGACAGTTCTTGAAGCCGTATTTCTCTTGAAACATGTTCTTTTCCATGTACATTGTAATGTCCTGTAAATGTTGTATATACATCAGTCTACTTTGGTCTAATTTTCTTGCCTTATATGGGTAGGTCCTTGTTTTTGGTTCTCTGTGTTTGGTCCGCTTAACCTAAGATTCTTGGATCTCACTCTATTATGGAAGAATAGACATCCCTAATAGGAGCCACTGGTGGAACCCTTAATAAATTCTTTCATTCCCCCCAAAATTTTGCATGATATGGTTGGTTTCAAGTCTCTGGGCTTAGGCTTTCTCTTGTCATCATGCCTTAGGGTTTAATGAAGTGTTAAAACCTTTTCTAAAAAAACCCTAAGCCTCCATCCTTTGCTGATGTTCTATTTTTTCATTGACCTTCTATCATCCATACCCAGTCATCCAAGTTGCGACTTGTGCCCTTTAACTCATTCTATTGACTAGTCATTGAATCCTAGTAATCTAGTCGTTACCCATCATCTTAATAAGGTGTTGCCTTTATACTATGTAGGTGAAAAATATTCAAAATATTTGTTAGGTCCTAAGTTTTATCCTAAGGTTTTATATTTTCACCCATCATTCACCTAGTCATGGCCCCTTTTTATGAACTAACAATTGAAATACGCAGATTTACTATTTTATGAGGATTGTTCAATTGCCAAGAGCAAATGCTAGTTATTCCCCATGCTCCCGTTCAATTTAATTTTTCATTAAAATATTATCATGGGCTAGCAGGTGAGTGCCATGTATCCTCTATATGGGAAGGCTCAACGTCATTGAAAAGTTAGAAGGTGGTGAGATGGAGCACATCAATGGTGGTGATGAAGTGGCAGACTTGCATCTGGACTGTTCCTCGCTTCCATGTTCAAATTCTTTTTTCTTTTAAATACTATCTTAGAGGAATGAGTAGATTACATCTTTCCATGGGACCCAGTTGATTGAAGAAGGAAAGCTCTCTATTTAATGATATCAATGATTGAGGAGGGGTGATGTGGGTCAATCCTAACCACTCCTTGTCATCCCATGGGGGACCCACCTTTTCCTCTCATCTCTCAATGGGGAAGTGGGAGAATGCCGCATGGCTTCACTTGAGCTACAAAGGAGACATTAGGAGATGGAAGAAAATTAATGAAATATTTTTCCAAAGATTGAAAGTGTTAAAGTAATGGTTGTTAAAGGGATTTTTAGAGGCACATGCTATAACAATAGATGGATCTTTTAATCATGGACATAGATTGGGCCAAAGGATTATATACACATACATGTGAGCTCATGTTAAGGAATGTGTGTGTTGAAGGTGGGATATTTAATCTCAACCATTTCCCATCCTCCCATTGATAAAAATTGCACAAGGGTTAAGATTCATGGGGGAGTGGAGAAGCTAACACGTGGTCTCTTGTTTCAGTGATAATGAGATGGTGGAGCCTGTAGATCATTGGGAAGTGGCTCCACAAGGCTGGTTGGGGTTGGATGATGGAAATGTATGTTCATAGTTAGCTTTTTCAAACTAATTTGACTCAATATAAACTGATGGTTGTTTCATTTTTCTACAAGAGAAAAAGATAGTATTCAAAATTGATATTGATGGCAAGTGAACCGTTTTGGTTCACGTGAGCAATCCATAATGGTTGATAGAACATTGAGCTACCAAATTAAGACAATATAAGGCTTTTAAAACTTGTTTTAAATCACAATTTAGAATTGATAAAAGCATTTCATGTATCCAGGGAAGCTCATGCTACATTTTGAAGCCTATTCAACATCAAAGTTAGGGTTCTAAGCTCACGCCAAGCTAATAAGTTGGTATACTGACCTGCTTTTAAAATTGTTAAAATATTGCTCAATTTTATTCTCTATCATTCTGTCAATAGGGTTATCTTGGTTTTACATTTCTTTTAAGGTTTTACATTCATTTAGAACATTTAGTTAGTCCTACATTGCTATAATTTGTGTCAAACCCTTGTTTGAGCCGTAAGTTTTATTTTGTGAAACCAAAATCCCCAGTTTACAAAAACCCTTGAGTCTTGGCTCCTAAAATGAAAGCGTCTTCATCAAAGGAGGAAGACTCTACCTCCAAAATACCTTTGAGTAAGGACCTCACTGACCATTTTCCACCCTCAAACAATGAAAAACCCAAGGTTCAATTGCTTTTCTATGGTACGCAAGTAGTTGAGGGCCTGGTGAACAAGTATATTACTATTAGGGATGCCAAATTGCCCTACACTGGGTGGGAATCGTTATGTGGCTAGTTTGTAAATAGGAATTGTGGTGTTCTAGTGGGTAACCCTTGAAATCTTGACTTGGGAAAGTTGATTGTGCCAAATATACACCTAGATATTGATTTGATAAAAGTAATAGTTGTCAATTATGACCCAATCATAGAATTGTGAGGTCTTTTGATAGAATTGACATGGTTAAAGTCACTAAGGAAGGGATGGATCATGTTTTCAAGCTCACTAAATGGAGTGAGGACCTGGTTCAAATTGATGAAAAGGCTCTTAGGGGGGAAATGAGAAGACTAAACATTCATTTAAGGTCCATATATTTCCAAAGTATGTAGCAAAGATTAGCAGTCATAAGGTTACATTGGGACCATTTGATAAAGAGCCCTATCCTGTTAACTATTTCATCCCTTATTTCCAAAGAAATTTCTACTCCATTTGTCAGATAATTGGTCATGACCCTATTATTGGAATTCCTATGGCATGGATGTATATGGTGGCCTACATTTAGCATCCCCATTATTGCATAATATATGATTATGGCGGGTTTCTTGCAGAGAAAATTCATGAGGGTCTGGTAAAGTTGAAGAAAGGTGAGGTAGGAGTAAGATTCAGTTAGTATTCATTGCTCATGCACATGTTTTTGTTCAAAGGTGAACCCTACTTTGGGAGGAATATGACACTGGATAAGGTAGAGGGTACTTTGGAATTTTCAATCCAATGTTGGACCACTATCCTAGATAAAAATGATAATTTTTTTTTGACTATGTGATATTTGAGAATTTGTTTGCCTCTGAGTTGAGAAGAGCTCTATCTATGAATGTGCTAAGAATTCCCAAGTCCTTACATGATCTCTTGAGACCTAAGGATAGGAGGCTTCAATTGGGGGTTGATAATAATTGGGGAGATGTTATCCCTTATCCTACATATATTGTTTTAAGAGTGTATGGTGCTACTATCTCACCTCACTTATTTCCTAGATGGGTGCCAAAAAGAATTGGGTTTCTTGAGGTGACGTACCAGTTGGGAAGTGTGGAGAATAAGCACTTGAAGTATTAGGGAAAAGGAACATTCTTCCCTTCATAAAAATTCTTTTATGATTTTGTAATGATTAAAGGAAGTTGAAATAATATAAATGATATACTCAAAACTATTGCGCAGTTTTTGCACACACGCCTCACTGAAAGCAGGGACCCTCTTTTTCTTTCGCTTTTTTTTTTTGCCCCCTTGGATTTTGTGGATTTTTATTGCCTAGGCATGAGCTTAAACGTGTATCTTGCTTGCCTAAGTGTTTCCCCCATGTTGCATATTGAAAATCTTAAGCTTTAGGCAAAGTCCAGGTTTTTGCACTGGTTCAAGATTTTCCGGTCCATCCAGATTTTCCCGGATTTCATCCAAACTCCGGTTTTGATGCTGTTGTTCAGGATTTCTGGCATTCATGGAAATCTACTTGGGTTGGATTTTTCTGAACTTCTCTCTAGTTGCCGGGTTTCTGAGTTTAACTATTGTTTTGGGATTTTGGTCATTCTGATTTATCATTTGTGTTCTCTTGAGTTGGGATATTTGATCCTAGGGTACTTGGCGTGTTATGTCATTCTGAATTTGTGAATTATTGATCTGGTTGTGATTCCCTTGGAATTATCATCGTTATTGCTTGCTTGGACATTCAAATTTATTTTTGTCTTTGTTGGAGTCGACTGAAATTTTATTCATGGTATGTACATGTTTCCTTGCTTTTGATTGATGAATTTGAGTTGTGCTTTGGTGTTTTAGTTTTTCTTGGAGTTCAAATTTCTGTGTCCCAAGCTTGCTTTGTGCATTCATGGTTAAAATCTAGAGTTTCATGCCTAGGGCATCCCCATTTCATCTTAACATGTTTTCGATTGAACCTAGAATTCAATGAAGATCTGTAGGAGGTTCAGGTTAAACTGGTTTCATACCCAGACTCCTCAAATTTTTGATCTTCAATCAATTTGAGTGGGATTGTGTTAGATTGCCGATGTTCAGGTTTTTTGCCAACTTCGGGATTTTCCTGTCTGGTCAGATTTTCCCGGTTTCTCCTTCTTCCCCTTGTTTTCTCGAAATTCATGCAATGTTATTATCTTCATGGAATTCCATGAGTCATTTAATGGTTAAGAAAATTTTGAGCTCATGTAAGACTTTTTTTGTATTTTCAAGCACAAAGAAATAGATTAGTGTTGAGTTTTAAAAATGTATTCAAATTTGTATTGAGTGTAATGGTTTTATAGTAGAAAATGGAATGTGAAGAAAAATTGAAAGTTCTAGAATTAGTTTCTCTCCTTTGTATTTTTCCTTTGAAATTATGAATAAAGGGATCGGTGTTCTTTTATTTGTATTCAATCACTCTGATTGAATGTCTGATGTTTTTTATGGTCTAGTTCAAAGAACTAAATAATTTATTAAATGAGATCATAGATGTGCAAGTGAAATCTAAGGATTATTAAGAAGTTTCTATTTTTGGATGCATTGAGTTATTTGTTGAAAAGTAGTGCACAATAGTCTTTAAATATTTGTTTCCATTGCTAATGTATTACAGTTTATTGAAAGTGTGACTCCATTGTCCATAGATAAGTCACTGGTCCATTTATTTCGTTATTTGTGAAGTTAGTGAGCCTACCCATACCTGACAAAGAGCACAAACCTTAATTACAATTTTTGACATACTTATAATTTCAATAAAATGGTAGGGATTACCATTCATTCCCAACTTTAGATACTAATTCATTAAAGGGTCAACCAAATCCTTGAGGAATTTTTTTTATTCACATGTGATAGGAGTACATCTATTTGTTTCAATGTTCATGATAAAATGGTGTGTAAGTATCATATAAACATTGTCAGGATCACCCTCTTGGGTTTCACAGAGCCCAAAGAGTAGAAGTAGAGGTTTAGCAATCCTTTACTTGTTTGTTGGGAAATCCTTTCCTTTCCTTATCATTGAATTGTGGTATATTCATAGGCATATGGTGAGATCAATTTTAGTTCTTAAAAAATAACCAACATATAACACAACTTGTTAGGCCTTGTGAATATTGAAGTTTCATGTTGCGGTTCCCTATTGAAGTTATCAAAGTGATAGATTTGGTATGGTCAATATGATGAGAAGCTGACACATAAGCATGACTTTCTCATTGTACCATGAGAGTCGATACAAAGGCATGAATTTCTCACTAAGCCACCTTCTTGAGGGAAACTCACCTAGTGGATAGCCTAAGGTTCCACTACCACAAATTGAGCACACATGTCATTTGCATAGTGGATATTGAGTTTTTCTTGTGAAAATTATTTAGAAAAATAGTTGAGATGTGTTCCACATCATGTTGGATAGTTGAGGCTTGATCCCCCCCTTCTCTTGGACAAACAACTAAGACGTGTTCTACATTGCATTGGACAGTCCAGGCTTGATCCACCTCCCTTTTCTTCCTAGTCTTTGACATTGTATGCTTGTTTATCTTGTCTTGCTATTGAATATCATACACCTTGTGTGTGTCCCTTTTTGCTCATGTTGGTTTGACATGAGATCTTGGATCTCGGGGGCTTGAACACCCTTCTTGATCTTTTTCATCATATACCCTCCACATTGGTACACTTGGACTGCTCCTGAATGTCTACTTTGGTGTGAGTTTGAAGAAAGTTCCTCCTCTCACTAAAGTGGGGGCTAAATGTAGTGTAGAAAAAAGTATCCTTGTTCACACTTAATTTGGGAATAATTAATTTTGAAATGAGCTTAATTATGCCTTGATCTAGTGTTGTAATGTGTTTAACAGATTCACATTAAGTTTAGGACCCTTCTTAATAAAATGGACTTAATTGTGCCTTATTTAGGGTGTTTTAAAGTGTATCTAGGGCTTTATTAATTAATTGAGATTAATTTTCCTTAATTGGACACTTTAATTCAAATCCAAGCCTTATTAATTCTAGATTCTGAGGGATAAAGCTTGGCATTCATAAATAATATTACACAACACTTAATTTTACAAGGTGTGTGTCCTAGGTTAGTGACCTAGGACCCATTCACCACCGGGCGAATAGGTCCTCACTAGGTCCTAGGACCCTATTTTCACATGATCTTTCACATTATCCAAAGTGTGTTCTAGCTAAGTAAGAAAGGACCCATTCACCACATGGAAAATGGGTCCTCACTTAGACCTATGACCCCCCGTTGGGATATTTTTTTGGGGGTATTTTAATGATTTGAAATCCTAGATCTAATGTTGGCTTGTGTTGTTTGAATTTCAGGAATTAATGTTAAGGTAAGTATAAATACAAGGTATTTCATTATGTTTCACCTAGAATTTTTGTGTGACATCATGAGATCAAAAGAAAGATCATTCACGAGCATTTTCAAGGCATTTAAAGGCAGATTTGTAGAAGTTTATTGTAGCAATTAAGAGTCATTTCATCATGTGAAAGGAATAATGCATCATGCATGTTGTTAAGCTAATGTATTGATGTAGCATTGAAGATCAATCAAGCATATTCAAGGTGTTTTTTTCTAATCAAGTGTTGTGAGGTCACTCCATGCAAGATTGCTAACTTGTACTCCAAGGTTCAATTGAGTTGTGGTGATTTGTGACATTGCATTTTGTTCATTCATCATTCATTTATGTATTGTTTCATTTCAAGGTTTAATTACCAAAATGGGGTTTGATCAAGGAAAACTCCTATTCCATAACAAACAACATTTTTCTCTCCTTTGATGTGTGATTGCGGGTTTTAGGTTGAAGATCCATTTGGAGAGAAAAATTGCAAAAGTTTTCAAAGTTGTCAAAGTTGCTAAAAAAATTGTTAAATCATGGAAACTGAGCTACAAGATTTATTTATGGGTTTTCGACAATATTTGACTAGGATTTGGGAGTGCAAACATTGAAGAATATAACCCATAAACAAATTTTCTAGAACCCTAGCTAGGAGTCATTCGCCATAGGGCGAGTGCCTCTTAAGTGAGGCCCAAAAAAGTACTTTTTGCAATAGGTACATAGTATTTGATGTTAGAGTAATAAGTTATTCCACTAAATTAATTATATCATATTGGTTAATTAATTAAGTCACTTATTCCTTTATTTACTTAAGCTAAACTTAGGCACATTAATAATTGATTAATTATTAAGTGTGCACACTAGGGTTTCATTTAGGGTTTCCCTTTTAGGGTTTATTGATCTCCTTCATAAGGATTGATCTCTCTGATTAATACAATTTTAGCTAATGCAATCTCTCTTAAAGCTTGCAGAGCACCCTTGCTTTTTTGTCTCCATCTCTTCCAGTTGTGCAAATCCGCCGACGGCCATTTGGCTGTCAAATTTAGGCCCGGATTTTTGCTGCGACGGTCATTTGACCGTCAAATTTAATCCAACACTGTGTTTTTCCCTTTGGAGCTGTTTTCTTCCAGAGGCCATAACTTGGGCATACGATATCATTTTTTGGTAAACAAGATATCGTCAAAAAGCTGCTTCTGTCAACTTTCCAATGGTGTGAATCTCATCACTTCATTTTTCTGTTGGTGCATTCTATAGCTAGTTGAAGTTAGAGGAGCTATTTTCAGTCTCGAGCTCATAACTTTTGACCAGTTACTCCGTTTTTCACGATCTCAGTGGCGTTGGAACCGTATTTTAGAGCTCTTCAGTTCCATCCATTAAATTTTTCTAGATTTCACTCCAGGTACATTTTATTCAGTTTTTGTGTTTTCACACTCTGGTGAATTACCTGGACATATTAGTTCTTGGGAACTTCTTGTTTGTGTGGTTACTTCATTTTTGGCTGTTCTTCATGTATTTCTAGCCTTCTATCTTTTTATGGCATTATGATCATCATTTGTAAGAAATCTTATATGTAAATGCACTGAGATAAAGTGCCACACTATTGTACATATATTATACTATTCATGCTAATGCTTCCTTGGTGTCGCCCTAGAAGGAATCTTCCATTCTCAGTTGATCAATTTTTTTCAGACTATTGGTACTTGTTCCATTTGTATCTTCGTTCCAGGTGTTTGCCTTTGTTTGCCATCTGATTCGAGTAGTGTCATTTGGGGCACTCATGTAGATTGTTGTCTTCTTGATCCTGATCATCCTATCTTCAGAGGAGGTTCTTCAACACTATAGCAGTCATCTTTTGACAATTGTTTACAACTTCTTTCTGCTTCAGTGATGTTCTTCATATCTTTTCTCTCTTTTGGAGTAGAGTTTTTCCCATGAGGTTTTCTCTATTTCTCCACTTTATAGAGATTTGGTTGTATTCAGGTACCTGATCTGGCCTTGTTCTCGGGACCCATTGTATTTTTCTTTTAGTAGCTGCTTCTAGGTTTTAGATTCTCCCTAAGTCTAGCTTAAGGGCGGGTGTTAGAGTAATTGGTTATTTACTTGATTAATTAAACAATATTTGTTTAATTAATTAAAGTTCCCTTTTATCTCTTTTACACTTAAGCTAACATTAGGTGCATAATAATTAATTATTTTATTAATTATTAATGTGCAAGCCTAGGGTTTTCCATTTTAGGTTTTTTACCTATATGTGGTTGAAATTTTTCTTTTGTATTATTTTTCTTTTACACATTTGGAAAATATAGAGCTCCACATCGTTGAGCATTTTACTGTTTTCTGTGTTGCTTCTCTTTGCTTCTCCTATCTGTCCCAAGTTGATCGCTTAGTCCAGATTTGGCCCGATGGGTTGTTTGGAGATTACTTGGATGTTTTGGCAGTTGGGAGGGTGCATCTTGCATCTTTGTACTTCATTTTCAATAATACATCATTCAATAATCAACTGTTGCTTCATAGATTCCAGGGTTGTTTCCATTTGGAGTTTTCAAGTGTTCCATGGCATCGGGTCTGTTGTTGCTTTATCATGATTCCTTGAGTGAATCAGTGACTCTCATTTGGTTTCAATAGTAAATAGAAGAATATTTCCTTGCTTGCCAGTATCAGGTTCCAGTGTTACTCTACAGTGTTCTTCCAATGCTTCTTTGCAACAGTCATCTCATTGTAGGGGGGTTTTGTCCCACTGGGTTTTCCTTCTCTACCTCATACTTGCATTTGTAAATGGGTACCTGATCAGGCCTTTGTTGCTAAGACCCATCCTTGCTTTCATGCATCTTCTTCTAGTGTTTTAGCTTCTTCCTAAGTTCATCTTAAGGGGGGGTGTTAGAGTAATAGGTTATTCCACTTAATTAATTATATCATATTGGTTAATTAATTAAGTCACTTATTCCTTTAATTACTTAAGCTAAACTTAGGCACATTAATAATTGATTAATTATTAAGTGTGCACACTAGGTTTCATTTAGGGTTTCCCTTTTAGGGTTTCTTGATCTCCTTCATAATTATTGATCTCTTTGTAATAATTGATTATCAATAATGCATTTTTACTTTGAGGTTTACATAACATCTAATTTGGTTCTACATGTCTTTTGCATGTGACAGGTGATTGCATGCAGGTGATCTTGGTTTCTAACATTTGACCCTCTTAAAACCTACCTTTTGATTGCTATATTGGTTACGTTTGATTTATGATTGTCAATTACACAAATTATAACCTTCATATTGAATGAGAAAAAGAGAAGTAGATACCTTTTTCATCAATTCATTTTGGTGAACCTATTTTTCTATGTTTCACTTACTAAATTAGAAATATCTCCTTGAATGACCACTACAACTATTTTGTCAGTTAGTGAAGGTTCTTTTTTATCTTTAAGAAAGTAGTTGTACCTATTTTTGTTTGATCCTAAGGAAGAAGATTATCAAATGAAAATGTGACATTTTACCATGGCCTAAAGATTATTGCTCCCTTGCTTCTGTAAAAGGGAATTTAGGGCCACATGTAAAGGATCTTTGAATTTTGTAAATGGAGAGTCTATGTTCTAAGTCTCTATAAGTCCAATATGGGTTTTTTAGGGAAGAATTTTGCATGTAATTGAAATTTTGTATAACAATACTAGTTATGTATATGATTATATTGCGATAATTTCACAATTAGTTATCTCCTAAATTGTATACTTCATTTCAATTATGAATACAAATTAATCAAGGATCATCTTTGTTCATCAATATAATTCTTTTGCATACGAATATTTGTGATATAGCTTCTATTCAAGTAATAGATTAAATTGTTGTATTAGAAATATTGAGGGTTTTGAATGTATATAAGGATTGTTAAGAAGAGTTGATTGTAGATCTAAAATATATCATTGTAAGGAATTGATATACAAGAGTTCATAGAATTTGGTTAAAACCTATTATTTCAAGATATAATTGCACTTTTCTTTGACTCCATAGCCTAGGTTTTAAGGAACTAATTTGAATATGAGTTCTAGTTACATATCCATGGTCATTAATTTTTGAAATCACATTTCCCATACTATTATAAGTTATTTCATGATATTAATTTATGTTCTCAAATCCAACAATACATAAATCCTCCAAGAATCTAGCCCATTAATTTAGTTTCATTTGTAATTCTTGGTTTTCCCCCATAGAACATATTTATTTTAACAATATCGTGTTACCAATTATGTGTATTTCTATTAGATATTGTAAAGGACTACCCTCTTAGGTTTTGTAGAGCCTAAAACGTAGAGGAAAAAAGTGTTTAATCTATATCATGTACTTCATTGGATAATCCCTTGAAGTAATTGAGCAAAATAATTGTTTATTCTTTATATTACTTAAAGAACCAGTTGAATATCATAAGAACAAACCAACACATTTGACCTATCAACGAGTTCCATGGCAATAATTAATTTAGTGATTTATATTATATTTTTTAAATATTTACCCACTTGAATTTGTGAACTTTTTATTTAATTTAATTTATTATATATTCCATGTAAGTTATGTGTATTTCATGATTTTACCTAATATTACCACTTTGGGAAATTATTGTTTCTTTTTTTAATTTTAAGGGGGGGAAAGATATAAGGTCAACCTTTCCATCCATGTTCTAATTTGCATTGATTACACATCAATTGATGTATAACTTTAGTAATTATTTTTCACTTGAATATTTTACATTTATACATATCATAATTTGTTACACACATTATATTTAGCTATAACATTGTTTACTCTCATTCTCTTCTCTATTTGTATACAATTTCATTGTACTATTAATTAATTGCTAGTGTCTCTCTTTGGATTCAAGACATGGACTAACTACCTCCCTTGGATCTATTTATCTTTGATTCTTGTATCAAGCATTAATAGGTTGATCTTTTGGTGTAATGGAAAATGTCTTCCAATAAATGGTATTAGAGCTATGGTCACAAGTTTGAATCCGCTCAAGTGATGCTGAGGGGGAGATTGTTAGAGAAATCTAGATGGCATCTCCCTTTGGATTCAAGACATGAAATAACCACATCTTGTGGATTCATTTATCTCTAGTGTTTGTATCAAGCATTAATAGGTTGATCATTTGGAACAATGGAAAAAGTGTTCCAACAAGCACAAAAACTTAAGATGGAAAATGTGTTCCATATTCATAAATTTTGCACACATTTTATAGTTAGAGAATACACCTTTAGACTAGAGTAATTAATCTCTCAAAGAAATATGTTATTTATGATAGTATTATTTACTTATCATTTAGTTTGGTATGCATCAACAATTAGTTTTGCACACACCAATCTGGAGAAAAATATGGAGTATAAACATGCATAAGAGGGATAGGCGTCATGTTTTAAAGTAGATTATGTGAGTTCATGGGATCATTAAAGAAGGTCAAAATCTAGGTTGTGGATTTGAGGAAGGGTTGACACCTATAAGCATTTGGTATGATTCCACAAACCCAAAAATTATTTAAAATCAACTAATCTAAGTGTTGAATTATGAAAGGAAGACACATGGACTATACTCATTGATTCTATTATGATTTTCAAAGGATGGGATAGTGAATTGATAAAACATGGCATGTTCTCATGTAGCTTCAACAAGTCCATGAGCTCTTTCATAGTGGTCCCCTTTCAAGTTGTGAAACCATACAAATCTATCATGTGGATTATTTGATGATGTTAGCCTAATTTTCAAGACAACTTTGTTGAACACCCAAAATAATGAGAAGGGGGGGTGAACTAGTACTATTTTAAACCATTCATATATGTAAACATCCAATCCACTTAGAAAATTCAATTGCAATAATGAAAGAAATCATAAAACATCACATAACACATGAAAACTAATATATTTTATGTGGAAAACCCAAAATGGGAAAAACCACGATGAGGATTAGCTCACAATATATTATAATTGATTATAGTATATTTATAGAAGTGTTCACTAAAAGTGGACTCACTGTCAAAGTGTAATCACTATCCACAAAGAGAAAAAAAAAGATAAAAGTGATTGTGTGGCTCATAGCCTAGATTGAACTATTACAATTGCATCTATCATATGCATGAATTATAGTCCAATGAAGCTCAATAAATTGAATTATATACTTCATCTAATTTAGATCTAACTATTAGTGTAAGTTTTTATTTTCCTAGTGGGTTAATTTATTTTCCCTTAGTCCTAGGTTTTTCCTACAATTAATTAAGCTTGCTTATGGTAAGAAAGCTAGTTTATTATTTAATAACTAGAAGATAAGTGATGAGGTGTTCCCTTCCTTAAAGGGTGGAACCACTTTCCACTTTTGGTGGCATCCTTCACTTTTTGTGGGTGATTCCTATTGGTTGGATTTTCCACATACCCCCTCTCCTAAGTTCTATATAAACTCACTACCTAGCTTGTATTTTCATCCATTCTTGCAATACTCTTGATTCCATTCATGCATATTTGCATTGTATATTTTCAGATTGGAAGCTCTTAATGCAATTTTTTCATATTGACATTGCATAATCTCTTAGAGTTCTAGTATGCATTCTTTATGCTTTTCCACTTTATGTAGCTTTGGTTTTCTCTTATAAAGTTCTTGGGTTATTCAATCTATTTCATATTTCTAACATGGTATCAAAGCTTTTCTTTTGAGAAATCTACATTCTTAGATTCCTAATTGAGAGATTGAGTTTCTTGTAAAAATCTTGTAAATTACCATATGCTCTTCTCTTGCGTTCTTGAATGATCTGGAGAATCAAAAAGGATTTGCAAATATTTCATTACCTCTTTATTTTACATGTGTTTTGTGAGCTTTGGGTGATTGCAACATTTTTTATTATACTAGCAGCAATTTTGAGTATTCTAATGCATCTAGAAGGCTCAAGAAAGTTAGATTTAGCTTTTGTTTCATCCAAATTGGAGATCATTTGACATAGTTGTAGGTAGGGGTTTGAAGAAATCTAGTTTTTATTAGAGTCATTTGTTTTTGCTTCAAAACTCCAGCTTCCACTCATCTTTAAGAAAAATGATTTATGGGGTTTTGTAGCCAAGGTCAAAACCTTATTTGGGTATTTTTTAGATTTTTCATATCTTGAACAAATCTGAAGAAAATTTCTATACAAAATTGTCATGTGTCATTTTTCTCCTAGCTAAAGGTTAAAAAAAATCATTTTTTCATCTTCTACTTGTTGGATCAAAAAATGATTTCTATGTTTTGTTTTTAGCATCAAAATATTTATGTTTTTCTATTATTATCTACAAACAGTGAGTAAATTTTTCAAAAATCAAATCAGAAATAAAACTTTTTTGCTAGAAAAGTGTTTCTTGCAGGCTAAATTCAACTAATTTTTTTAAAAAATAGATCTTTTGCTCCTGGCATTGGATTTCAGCAAATAAGATATCACTGGAAAGCTGGAGATGAGCAATTTGCATCCATAGAGGTATTGAGATGATTTTTTGCCATTTTGTATTGAATATTTCAAGTTGAAACTATCTTGTGCCAATTTCTTCAACAGGTGATAACTTTTGCCCTAGTGCTTAGGTTCATGTTTTATCATAATTTGTAATTTTGGTTTTTTTGAGCCTATTGAGCATTGTATCTTGGAAAAGGCTTAATAAATGCACTAAATTATAAAGTGCCAACATTATAATATTTAGGAGGGCTATCTTTGATACTAGTGAAAAGGGTGGGGGTGTTCTTAGTTTTCTTGTGCTCACTTTCTTTTTGCATTTCCTTTTGTATTTCTTCATAATTGAATCAACAATAGTTCCTATTATAACTACATACAACTATTTTGAGTGGAAAAAAAATGGAAATTCATGTACAAAGACTTGGTTTGTGATGCAGGAGCATCCAGGGTGTAAGAGCAATCTTGCATCACCCAAAAAAATGTTGTTTCTTTTCAATAAGAGATAAATTTGGCAGGGTTACTATTTTAGTAAGTTTGCATTTATGCATAGCTGGACATGAAATCTTACACAGACCTCCAGAATGGAAAATTGAAGCCAATGCCAAAGAAATCACTTCAATACCATTTTTCATTTGAGAGATATCAAAATTTTAATTTTTGAAAATCATAGTAAAATTTTTGGGGTCAATTTTGAGGCACTTAGAGGATCCGAATGGGCTTGAAAATTGGTGGAAAGCAAAAGTAATTGGCCTTTAGGCCCTAATTTTTGGTACAATATTTTTTGAGACCTTTCCGAAAAGGAATTATAATAGAAAATATGATGGTTAGATCAAAAGTTATGACCCCACAAAGTTGTAATACCAAAATTAATAAAATCTCAAAATATCTTCTTGAGGAAGTTACACTTTCTAGGAGATTCTAGGGCGATTACACTTTCTAGAAGATTCTAGGGTGGTTACACCTTCCAAATAAAGGATGTAAAGGGGGACTATAGAGGAGAGGCTAGAGCAGAGTAGATGGTGGCTCAAATTTGAAGATTTGCAGTTTTATGAAATCAGAAAGCCCATGTGATGGCAAATATAATGTTGTAATTTCATTTTCATTTCAGTGATAATATAAAATATTTTCTTTCCTTATTGAATTTTTTTTGTGCCATTATATGTTTTTTTTTGTGAGTTTTAGATTGTAAGGGGAGTACCCTTCATTAGTTTGCATAGAGTAGTAATGGGAATGGAAATTGAACCAACTGAAGATGAAAAAAAGTCTGAGTGGTTTAACAAATGTGATAGAGCATATGGAGAATTTTGTGTCTTTGTATCTCCTAATTTACTCTTTCATATTTAATCTTTGAATACTCCAAATGAAATATGGAGAAAGCTAGAATCTCTTTTTGGTGCACAAGATTCTATGAGGGATCATATGTTTGCGAATGAATTAATCAATTTAAATCTAGGAAATTTCAACACAATTTAGGATTTCATCACCAAAACGAAATCACTAAGGCTACAACTATAACAATGTTCCTAAATTGAGATTCAAGTGCATCCTTAGTAGCATAGAAGGAACTTCTACTTCTCTCACATGTGAAAAAGACAAGCTAATTCAAATGGGCACTCTTAATTCTTCTAAGTCACATGCCTTGGCTGTTAACCTTGGCAAAAATGAACAAAGAGGAGAAATTAGTAACAAAGATAAGAAACAAAAGAATAGCAAAGAGAAGAAGAATAAGAAATCTGCTAGTCCAAAAACAAGTAATGAGACCTCATCTTCAAAAGGTGACAAACTTAAGAAAGAGAAGATCAAATGTGCCTATTGTAAGAAACTCGATCATGATGGGCACAAGTGTTTGAAGAAACAGGTTGATCATTTGACACACATTCTTGAAAAGAATGATCTCAGTGTTCTTGATTCCATCAAACAGAGTTTAGAAGAGGCTTTTCATAAGGCCAAAGAGAAAAAAAAGGGGAAAGGAAAGGGCAAGGCCCTTGTAGTAGTTGCTTCTCCATCTTCCACATGTGTTCTTGATTCTAGTGCTTCATGCCATATGGATTCAACTGAGGATGAAGTTGAATCTATGAAGTCATGTTCTTTTCCTTTCATTTTGATGGGCAATGATACTCAACTTGAGGTGTGTGGGAGAGGGTTTGTTTATATGGGGGATGGCACATTCTAGGATTTTCTTTGTGTTCCCTAATTATCAACTAATCTCCTATCTATCTATCAAATCACTCACACAGGAATAGGCAAGAGAGTTGAGTTTACTCCTAATTCAATGGTGATTCATGAGATGCAAAATGATTCTACAATTGTAGTTGCGAGAGAAGATCACCAGTCTTGTCTTTAGTTGTTCTCTCACTTTGTTCTCGATCCTCCTTCAACTATTCTACTCACTGATTCAGATGATATGAGTAACTTGTGGCATCAATGCTTTGGTCACTTGAACTACCACTACCTACAATAGCTCAAAAAATAATACATGGTTATAGGATTGCCTACAATTTTATTTTCTAAAGGTTTTTGTCATGGTTGCATTCTTGGGAAGCATCCTGAAGAGAAGTTTGACAAAGGAAAATATTGGAGAGCCTCACATCTTTTGGAGTTAGTACATAGTGATTTGGCAGGGCCATTTCCACAACCATCTTTCAGTAGAGCCTGATATTTTTTGAAATTCGTTGATGATTTCTCCAAGTACACCATTATATAATTTATCAAACAAAATTTTAAAGTCTTCGATTCATTCTTGGAGTATAAGGATTTTGTAGAGAAACAAAATGGAAAATCTATTGAAGTTCTGCATACAAATAATGGGGGGGAATATCTCAACCACATGTTTATGCAATATTGTGCTTCAGAGGGAATTGATTTACAACATACAATCCCCTACATTCCTTAGAAGAATGGAGTTGCAAAATGGAATAATTGGTCCTTGAAAGAGATGGCTAATTGTATGATTCACTTCAAGTCTTTGGCACCACCTTTTTGGGCAAATTCCATTAACTATGCATGTTATATCTAGAACCATTTTCCCCACAAAGTTGTGAAGGGGGTAACTCCTTTTCAAGCTTGGGATGGTTAGAAACCATCAGTTAAGCACTTTTGAGTGTTTGGCTCTAATGCATGGGCTCACATTCCAAAAGAGAAACACAAGGCTATGGATTTTCAGAGCAAGCCTTGCATATTTGTTGGTTACCTAGATGATGTCAAAGGCTACAGACATCTACATCCTACCACAAATGAGTTGGTCATTGAGAGGAGTGTTCACTTTGAGGAGAGTACTTCCAATCCTTCTCTCAACACTTCTCCTACCGCCACAAACTTGGATTTCTTGTATCATGATGATAGTTCTTCATAGTTTCATAATACCTCAGATCATGATGAGGAGTCTTCTTCCTCCACTTTAGATGATGATAATGATCACAAGGATGCACACAGTTCATCTTTAGAGGATATAATTCTCCTCCAAATTCTACTCCTACTCCAGCTATAGGGCCTCTTTGGGCTTTTCAGACTTTCTAGTTAGGAGGTGATTGGGTAGGGGATCAATCGGACCACAGGAGAACAAGATCATAGTTTCAAGATGCTCCACATGCCTTCCTTGCTTCAGCTTCTGATCCATAGAATTTTCAGGAAGCTTTTGGTGTCCCTGAGTGGGATGCAACCATGTAGGAAGAGTTAAGTTCCTTGAATAGGAAACACACCTGGGATGTTGTCTTAGACTTCCTAAGGGAAGAAAACTTGTTCGATGCAACTGGGTCTATTGAAAAAAATATGAAACAAATAGGTCGGTTGACAAGAATAAGGCTTGCTTTGTTTCCAAATGATTCTCCCAAGTTCTAGGGATTGACTACTCTAAGATTTTGAACCAGCCACCAAAATGAATTCCATCTGAATTACTCTTGCCTTAGTTGCAACACATAGATGGTATGTTCATCAGATGGATGTGAAGATTTCTTTTCTTCACGGTGATCTTTAGGAGGAGATATACATGGAGAAACCATAGGGGTTCATTCAAGATTCTTCACTTGCATGTAATATTTGGAAGTCTCTCTATGGCCTCAAATAGGCCCCTTAGGCTTGGTGTGCCAAGATGGACTCCTACCTTCTGATAGTGGGTTTCACTCAATTCCATTCTAATTCTAATGTCTATATATTGTAGCATGATGATACTCACATCTTCTTGGTTCTCTACGTTGATGACTTGTTGATCACAAGGAGTCACTTTGTTGGATGTTGTGGTTGTGTTGCTAATATGTGGTTGTCATTGATGTCAACACTATTATCATTGTTGCATTAGAATTTGTATATGTCCAGGATATTAAGAAAATTGTAATAAGAAGTGCTACAAGTTGTCAGTGGTGAAGTGAAGTTCTTTTTGTGGGTGTGTTTAGTATGTTTTTTTTTTTGAGGTTGTGGAATAAAGGGTTTCTTGTTGAGTATGTCTAGTTTATCCACGTTGAGTTTTAGAGATTTTCATGAAGAGTTGATCGAGTTATGGTGATTTTCATTCTGATAGTTTTTCTATCGCTTCAGTTAGTGTTCCTAATTGAAGATTCTATGATTATAGTAAGTTCAGTTGCTTTAGATGCTTCTCTAGTGTTTCATGATGCTTGTGGATGTTTCTAGTTTGTTCTCTATCTTTTTGGCATGTCAACATTGATCGTTGTGCTTGTGATCAAATATTTTCTCTTGCGTGTTCATTTTTTTCATGTTCTTCATTGACAAGGTGTTGAAGCATGTTGTGGATCTTCGAGGAGAAATTAATTGAAGTGTTTTCATGTTGGAGATGTTGTTTTCAGTCTTCACTATGTTATGGCCAACCTTGGTTGATTTGCATGAATAATATTTATTTTTTTTGGGTCGACTTCTTGTAATTATTTTATTATCTTTTTTGTGGCCAACTTATAGCGATGTAATTTCTTGTTGCGGATATATAAGAGTGATTGTTTGAAGTGTGGAAGAGATGTGAATGTGAAGTGTATGAGTCCTATGTGTGAATAAAGTTTAGATCATTTGAAGGCAAAGTAGAGAGTGAAGAAGATTGAATAAGATTGAATAAGTGTTCATGTGCTTAACTGGAACTGTAACCAGGCATTAGCAAATGTTATTTTCTCAGTTCAAATCTAGATGGTTTAAATCTGAATCTTTCTATAAGATAGTGTATCTTCCTTGGGTAGTAAGCCTTGTTATATTTGAGCAATGAGCTCTAGGCAGTGTGCTTTAATGCATGTGCATTCCCCATTCATATTTCCTTATAATTTTAATAGGGTATAATCTTGCGGATTGACCTCCACCGTGTTTTTTCCCCTAATAGGGTTTCCACATAAAAATATTGGTGTTATGTTTCCTTCTGATGTATTGTTCATTTATGCTTTCATGATTAATGATCAGATCTGAAATTAATCTTGTGGATTTATGCTTTCATGCTTGAATAATTTTATGATTCTGTGACAACTGATTCACCCCCCCTCTTAGTTGTCTACCCTTGAGTTTCCAACAATTGGTATCAAAGCTTGTAGTTCCTTGGAAGAAGTTTAACAGCTTGAGGTGATTTGGGATGGAAACTTATAAGAAGGATAGTCCTATATTTGGTGGAAAAAAATATTCTTTGTGGAAAGCCCGAATGGAGTGCCATCTGAGATGCATTGGTGAACCCTACTAGAGCATTACAAAAAATGTATATTTTATTCCATAGAATGGTCCTACTACTTCTACTAAGATCAGGGATGTTGAATATAATATCAAGGATAAGGTGACATTTTTGAGTGCTTTGACTGATACCAAGATGACAAATGTAATGGATATAAATACTACTTATGAGATTTGGAAGAAGTTGGAGACCTTGTATGAAGGTGATGAAAATGTGAAGATTGCTAAGCTACAAAGTTTGAAAGGAAACTATGAAAAGTTGAAAATGGGCGATGATGAAAATGTTACTACTTTCATTCAAATAGTAAATGAACTTGTGTGTGGTATTAGATGTACTTGTGGAGAGATAGACGAATCAAAGATTGTTGCTAAAGTGCTTAGATATTTTCCTGATTCTTACAAAGTCAAGGCTAGTGTTGGAACTATTAAAATCTGATGTTTTTTGCATATTTTTTATGCCCCCTGAGTCCCCATATGAGTCCTTCCTTATGCATATTCCCTTCATTTGATGATACGTTTGCTCACTTTTGTGCTCATGTTTGTCCCCTAAATCATATATCTATACGTTTTCCACCTTTTTGTATATATCGGCATAGGTCTCCCATTGTCTCCCCGACCCATGTTGCTTCTATATTGACATTTTTTTAATGAAGATCTATCGGCATTGCATTCATGTTGTTTCAGTGATTGTGGAGGCTCCTATCAACATATGTTATGGCTATCGGGGTGGTGTCTTACTGAATATCACTTGTCTCCCCAAATTTGCATTTTGGTGGTTCCTCAAGTTGAATGCTCTCGATATAGTGTTGCGGCGAAGTGAGTTTGTCTCACTGAAAAAGCACGAGCAGTTTTCTTCCAAATGACTTTCAGTGTGACTCACTTGCTGGCATTGTAAAGTCGTGGCGAGTGACCTTCGGTCTCGCCGACCTTACGCTTGGACTTCCTCTCGTTGACCGTTCGATGTGTCTTGGATGCCTTTGATATAGGGTCATGGCGATCTATGGTTGTCTCACCAACAGAACGTTATGTTTTATTGGCTTTCGATGTAATATTTGCTTTCTCTTGGCGACAGACGGTGTTCGGGGTGTTTTAGTGAAACATTATATTGTCTTCATTAGGTCTCCCCGATGGTTGAAAGTTATGGAAACATTCATGATGGGCACTCGTCGGTGAGAGAATATTTATGTCTCACCAACATGAGGTTAAGTGGGAGGCTCTCAGTGAAACTCAAAAAGATCTATGTGACTTCTCCCCGAACATATGTTGTCTTGGCGAAGGTGTATTACAATTGTATCTTAGTGAGAGTGTTGGCGACTTGGGAATAATGAATGTCTTTTGGCTTGACATAATGATCTCGGTATATGGTCTCCCCGATACCATGGTGTTACAATGAAGGAAAGTAGGAAAATTCTGCGAACTCAGTATAAAAGGCAAGATGTCATAGCGACTTGAAATGAATGAGGATCTTTGGTGAAGCAAGGCCTAATCTATGAGATGTCTCACTGATAGCATAGGGCTACGGCGAAACAAAGGCGATACTTCTTGACTTCGACATAACAAACGGTTGGTCATGGCGATGCACAAGGAACAAAAGCGTGCGGGATGATTAACGATTGACATTATTTTGACTTCGGCATACCTTATGTGTTGTCTTGCTGACTATACACTGGTGAATAACAGATTTTTAAACATCAGGGCTGGCATGTATCTGCTTGAAAATTACTACTGGCCGACTTGAATTGAGCCTGAATCTTGTGGAGGGCTGACATGGAATTTTATTTTGATAATTTTCTCATGCTGATGTATAAATAAGCATGTTGTAGTTGTTAATTAGCACCAGAAATTAGATCTTCGATATACTACAAGTAGATACAATAGAATAAAATTATCAGACCAAAGGCTATTATTGCAGGATTTCACAATGAAGGTATTTATGAGATTCAGTTGATGTTGCTGCATTTCTCTAGTGTCAATTATCTGTTGAATTGAAATGAAAAATACTACTAAGTTGTCTCCATGATTGATTTTTTCTGGTTGTTTAAATTGACATAACAAGTTTATGTTCGATTTATCGATACACATTTTTTGTATTTGTGTGATTAATCAATTGGTTCTTTCAAGCAAAGATTAAATCCTTTTTTTTTATCACAGTAATCAGAGAAACTCATTTTGGGTTATTGAAGTATAACTTAGTAGTCGCAGTATTGCATGTTTATACAAGTTGTAAACAAAACCTATGCTAGATAATTTGTGTCTTCTCTAGAAAGTGTTGCTTATCTTGATCTCACTTGACTCCACATACCCAACAAGGCACTAATATCTGCACTTCATCATTATGAATTCATTCAGTTTCTTTTAATTAGGACTTAGATCATAATATTGTCACTATTTTCAAGTTGGATTTCATCTGTTCACTCTCATCTGCCATTGTGAACAAGTTGTTGTAAGAGGATTGATTGCAAGTTAAGTCTGCATTATTCAGAAAGGTACACCCACCCAGGTTTGCAGCACCTAAAGAGTAGAAGGTTGAGTTCTTTTTACCTTGTCTATTACCCTAAAGCGTATCGAGAGATTGGCAGCCTCTTGAGGCATTCAGCCTACGTTTTTGAGAGCTAAAAAATTGGTGACTCTACTGGGGACAATTAGAATCAAGGCATTAATCATAGAGTCAGAAATCTTGCACAGACTCCACTGGAAATAAAAAAAAAGTATCAAACTTTTCTCATTTTTTGATAAAAGTGAGTGGCGACTCTGACATAATTTTTGCAGCCGTTCATCATGAATGGAAGAAGATCTCAATATAGGGGAGGTCATACTGGAGCTCCTACTGGCAGTAGTAAGTGGACACACAAAATTGGTAAGGTTGATAAGGGAAAAGGGATAAATGAGGACATGTGCATGACTGGAAAAGACAAAACATCAAGAGCACATTGTGAAACATATGATACATGGAGAGATAATTCAAGTGTAGAACATTGTACTCCAGAAGATCAAAGAAATCCTTTCTTTTCTCTTGATCCCTAGAAAAGAGCTGAGTTTGAGGCTACATGTGAGGCTAAATGAATCAGAATTCAGCATGAATATGATCAACAAATGGAAGGTAACCACAATGACTATTAATCATGAGCTTCCCGAGGAAGTAAAATCACAATTGGAACTACAAGAAAGGAAGATAAAAGAGTTGGAGGCTAAATTACAGAAAGCTCAAGTTACTGATCAGATGGCTAGTGGCGGCTCAAAGTATGTTCCACCTCACAAGCAGGGTGATCATGATGCAGGACCCTCCAATCAATAGAATGCTCCTCACAATCAGATAGGGAATCATCACAGGCAGCCAAATCATCTGCCTCATATTCCCACACAGCATATAGGTATGTATCCACCCCCTAGTCAGCATTATATCCCTCAACATAATGCACAATACAATAATCACATGCATCAATATCAGCATCCACCTGTTCCTCCTCCTCACCAGCATACAACCATGATCATACAATTTGATTTAGTTGGTTTTTCAGTTATATCCTTACCTTATGGATGGCAGTTGGAGAAATATGGCGCCCAAATTTACAGGGAGTAATGCAATCATAGCTGAAGAACATCTAAGGATTTTTAATGTTTTCATCCAAGACATATATATGCCTCATGAGGATTTACACATGAAGTTATTCATGATCTCACTTCTTGAAGATGCCAGGGATTGGTTCAACAGCTTGCTAGCATGCTCAATTAATTCTCTCCAAGAATTTCAAGAAAAATTATTAGAGAAATATGGGAATCAAAATGCTCCAAATGCAGCTCTTCATGAATTAGTGAGAATTCAAAAAAATCAGAATGATTCAATCTATGATTTCAACCAAAAATTTAACAAGTTGCATACTAAAGTACTTCTTGGATCAAGGTTGCCAGATTCTGTAGCACTGAGTATTTATTTAAATGCATTTGATCCTAAGATAGGGTATGAACTGAGAAGTAGATCCCCAAGAGATTTGGCTGAAGCACAAAAGATAGCACTGACAATTGAAAACAATAGGAAGGCTGCTGGTATGATTAATAAAAGAGACAACCCGAGGCCTCCTCAACAAAACAATAATTATCAGTACAAACAAGAGAATACATACAAAAATGAGAACATAAATGAAAGGCCAAGGTTAAATGATATGCCTTACAATACAGACTAGAAAGATGGGAAACCTGTAAATGCCAAGCCTAGAGGCAAGGAGACTCCTAATCCATTGAGCAAAAAGGGAACTTACATGGTGAGTAATAATTACTTTTGTGAAGTTTGTAATCAGCCACATTCTCTAGATTATTGTGTGGTAGCTAAAAAGATGCAAGATGAGGGAATGTTGATGGAAGATAATGGAGATCACAAGATTTATTTGACTTCAAATACCTTTTATCATACTAAGGAAATAAATTCATCTTCAGAGGATGAAGGTTATGAATATGATGTTTCAAATCAGAAATATAATGTCCATATATATGGCTGAACATCAGATCTTTTATGATTCGGATGAGGAGTACACAGAGCCAAATCCTGCTAAGGTGCCTGCTCAGTGTAGTGTAAGGAGACTCACTGAGGATGAAATAGAAAGAATCACTATTGCTATAGTTGAGAAAGCCAAAAGTCAATACTGGTTGAGAAATAGAAAAGTAAATGAGCTAGATGGAGTTCCTAGGGGAATTTTTATAAAAGTTCAAAAGGCAACACAGGAAACTATAAAGAAGCCAAAAAACAAGCATCATAATAAAATAAAAAAGAAGCCTGTCCAAGAGCAGAAAGTTACAGAATTACACAAGGAAATGCAAAAGTCTGATCAGCCTAGCAAAAAAGAAAAAGAAGAGAACAAAGGAGAAGTGCCAGAACTAAAGAAGACTATTAAGACAAAGTGCTCCTCTTTTGACTTCACACAGGTGTTATCCCAGGTAAAAATGTTTGTTCCATTACTTGAATTGATGAAAATTAAGGAGTACAGAGATAGTGCTATTCAATTGATTACAAATGGAAATGAATTATATATGAATTCTGAAGAAGTGAATAGGACGGAAAAGATAAATAAATCAGAAGTCTGTTTGAGTGATGTTTTAACAACCTCCCCATAAGTGGATCCTTTCTTCACCACATTGCTTATAAAAAATAAATTGCTGAGGAACTGCATGATAGATTCCAGTGCTGCTATAAATATTATGCCAATAGGTGTTATGAAGCAGCTGGGCTTGTGTGTTGATACATATGAAGGGAAGTGCTATGCAATGGATAACAAACCTGTACCTGTGGTAGGAATTATGAGAGGAGTTGAAGTCAAGCTGGCTACTTATCCACAGGTGGCTTATAATATAGATATCACGGTGATTGATACTCCTTCGCAGTTTGGTATGCTTTTGTCAAGACAATGGACAGCAGCAGTTGGAGGAAATGTCCAATTTGATTTGTCTTATGCTACTATTCTAGTGAATGGTCAAGATGTGAAGTTATACAGGGAGCCAAGAATGAGATGGCTTGTTGAATGTGTGCCACAAGATCAAATTAATTGTTTTTGTGATATTGATCTTGAGAATTTTAAAATTGAACCAGCCTAGCCAGAATTAATCAATAGTGATCCAATTGAAAAACATGCTGCACAGAGCTGCAATGAAGTGTGGAAGATGTATTTTGATGGAGCATGCAGCCAAGAAGGTAATGGTGTTGGGATTTTTTTTGTTTCCCTTGAAGGTACTACTTTAAAATATTCATTCTTGTTGGTATTTGAATGTACAAACAATGTGGCAGAATATGAAGCTTTGTTGATAGGCTTGAACATGGCTGTGAAACAAAAGATTAAGTTGCTAGCTATTTTGGGTGATTCTGAGTTGGTTGTTTCATAGATTAAATCAAAATATGCAGCAAAACACAAAAGATTAAAAAAATATAGGAATGTTGTATGGGATACAATTGAATTGTTTGATGCTTTCTCAAATGAGTGGATTGATAGATCAAAGAACATAATGGCTGATTTTTTAGCAAATGTGGCACTGAAAAGATATGCTATCACATTGGCTGGGGTATCACAGATTGAATTCAAGACAAGGCCTATTGTTCCTAATAACATTTATAACTAGAAATTTTTCAATGATGATACTGACCTTTTAAAATTCCTCAATTGTATAAATCAATATGAGGCCCAGGAAATTGATTTCAAGGCTTTTGTTGAAGAAGTGGATGGGAAGCAAACTGTGTTTGGCAAGGAGATTTTGCAGCTCAAAAAAAATAAATTGCCCAAGGGTCTGGTGGCATTAGAGAGGCTGTATGATGGAAATGATAGATCTCTAATGAAACAAACACCAGTCAGAAGAGAAGATATTGAAGAAGTCAACTTGGGGACTGAAATTGCACCAAGAAAGGTGTATATTGGAAATAAAATAAGCCCAACAATCAGACGAATGTTGATTGAGTTGTTGAGAAAGTAAAAACATGTGTTTGCCTAGTCATATGAAGATCTGAAAGCATACAAGGAAGATCTATTTCAGCATGAAATACCATTGAAGCCAGATGCCAGGCCTTTTAGACAGAAGAAAAGGCCTGTCAACCCAACACTGGAGCCTAAGATGCAGGAAGAATTGACAGAACTCAGGGATGGAGGAATTATTAAGCCAATCAGACATTCAACGTGGGTTTCAAATCTGGTTCCTATGAGAAAGAAGAATGGTGACATCAGATTATGTGTGGACTTTAGAAATCTAAACATGGCATCTCTTAAGGATAATTATCCTCTACCTAACATGGAAGCAATATTACATAAGGTGACAGGCTGTGATCTGTTATCCATGATGGATGGATTTTCTGGATACAATCAAGTTAAAGTCAAGGAATTTAAGCAATACAAGACAACATTTACAACTCCTTGGGGAACATATGTATACATAAGAATGCCATTTGGTCTCACCAATGCTGGAGCGACTTTTCAAAGAGCTATGGATGTGGCATTTACTAATTTGATTAATATTATCATGGTGGTGTATCAAGATGACCTGACTGCTTATTCAAAAAAGGCTGAAGATCATGTGCAACATCTTGAAAAGGTATTTATCAAAGCTCTTGAATATGGTATTAGTTTAAATCCAAAGAAGTGTCATTTTGCAGTCATAGAAGGTAAGCTCTTGGGTCATATTGTTTCAAAAGAGGGAATTAGAATAGACCCTGAGAGAGTTGAAGCTATTGATAAAATTCCTATTCCCAAGACTATTAAGGCAATACAATCTTTCTTTAGACAAATTAATTTTGTTAGAAGATCCGTTTCTAATTTTGCTGAGATCATCAAGCCCATATCTAAAATGCTCAAGAAAGGACAAAAAATGGATTGGACTGCTGAAGCTTTGGATGCTTTTATGTCTATCAAGAAGGCTATCAAAGAGGCTCCTATTCTTAAATATCTAGATTTTACAAAGCCCTTTTAGATTTTTTCTTTTGCTTCAATGCATACTATTGCTGCTATTATGTTACAAAAAAATGAGGATGGCTATGAACAATCTGTGTCTTTCTTTAGTAAATCATTACAGGGGTCAGAGTTGAAATATAACATAATGGAAAAATAGGCATTTGCATTGGTGAAGGCCACAAAAGCATTCAAACCATATCTTGTTGGAGCAAAGGTGATTGCTTATGTCTCTCATGCAACTGTGAAAGATATTTTAACACAATCTAAAGTTACAGGGAAACGATGCAGATGGATCAACAAGGTTAAAGAATTTGACATGGAGATACAGATCACTAAGCTAGTAAGAGGCCAAGGCTTGGCTAAGCTGGTGGCAGAAACTAATATTGAGGCAAATCAGATCTGCAATGTTGAAGAAGGGGCTGCAGTTGCAAGCATTGAACATACTCCTTGGTATACTGATGTTATGCATTATCTTAAATATATGAAGTGTCCAGATGGGTTAAGTGACAACCAAAGGAGAACTTTGAGGTTGCAGGCATCAAAGTATGTCTTTATTGATGGAGATTTGTTTTGGAAGAACAGGGATGGCATATTGTTGTTATGTCTGGATAAGTCACAGGCCAAGCATGTTCTAAGTGAAATGCATGAAGGAGTTTGTGGAGGTCATTACTCAGCAAAGACAACTGCACACAAGATTCTCAGGGCTGGGTATTATTGGCCAAACGTTTTTAATGATTCTTTTACATATGTGAGAAAATGTGAGGCTTGTCAAAAAAATTCTGGAAGACTGAAATATCAGGGTGCTTTGCCACTTCAACCTTTGCAGGCTGATGCCCCTTTTCATCAATGGGGAATTGATTTCATTAGAGAGATACAGGAGAAGTCAAGTGGAGGACATAGATGGATACTAGTTGCCACTGATTATTTTACAAAGTGGGTGGAGGCAGTCCCAACCAAGCAGGCTACAAGTAAGGTAGTGACTAATTTCCTGATGGACAATATTATCACCAAATTTGGTGCACCATTGAGGATAATCACAGACAATGGGATGTGCTTTAGATCAGATGAATCCAAAAGCTTTTGTGATAAGTGTGGCATTACTATTTCTTATGCAGCCCCTTATCATCCACAAGCCAATGGTCAAATAGAGTTTAGCAATAAAAGTATCTTGAAGATTATAAAAAGGATGCTCGGACAGAACAAGAAGGCTTAGGATTCAAAGCTAAAACTGGCTGTGTGGGCTAATAGGATCACTGTGAAGAAGGAAATTGGAAAATCACCATTTGAGTTAGTGTACGGAGCACAAGCCAGGATACCCCTGCATAATTTGTTGCCAGTTTATAAATTTATCCTTCAGGAAGATCTAGATGTTCTTGGGCCTATGGAAGATAGAATGGAACAACTTGCTGAACTTGATGAAGTAAGAAGAGAGGCCCAAAGTCAAAACATGAAGCTACAGGCACAAATGAAGTATTTAGCTGATAAGAAACAAAAGAATAGAAAATTTGAATAAAATGACTTGGTGTTAATGTGGAATGCAAGGTGTCAAGAGAAGGGCAGGCATGGTAAATTTGAATCTCTTTGGCTGGGACCTTTTGTTGTTATTGGAAAGAAGGGTGAAGACTCATATTTTCTACAGAACATGACTGGTGAAGATCAAGAATTTCCTGTTCATGGGAAATTCTTGAAGCTTTTCTTCTCTTGAGCAACATAGAGGATTAAGGGTTGCCAGTGCATGGACAACTCTTGCTTATCCTCTCTAAAATTATTTTCCATGCACAGTAGTCTAGGAGTTTTTTCCATCTCCATTTCACTGTCATTTTCCATTCACATTCATTTTGCATTCATTTTGCATCCATTTCATCTCCTCCTTGCTTTCACCTTGCATTCATTTCCATTGCCATTCATTCCATTGCTTCTCACTAGTTCATCATTTTTTGTTTGGTCTGCTCACCCAAAGATTTGGATCCTTGCAATGATCTGACTATCATTCATCCCCAGATGGAGCCACTATTGGAACTATTAAAATTTGATGTTTTTTGCATATTTTTTATGCCCCGTGAGTCCCCATATGAGTCCTTCCTTATGCATATTTCCTTCATTTGATGATACGTTTACTCACTTTTGGGCTCATGTTTGTCCCCTAAATCATATATCTATGCGTTTTCCACCTTTTTGTATATATCGGCATAGGTCTCCCATTGTCTCCCTGACCCATGTTGCTTCTATATTGACATTTGTTTAATGAAGATCTATCAGCATTGCATTCATGTTGTTTCAGTGACCGTGGAGGCTCCTATCGGCATATGTTATGGCTATCAGGGTGGTGTCTTACCGAATATCACTTGTCTCCCCGACTTTGCATTTTGGTGGTTCATCGGCATGAGTTGAATGCTTTCGATATAGTGTCGCAGTGAAGTGAGTTTGTCTCACCGAAAAAGCATGAGCAGTTTTCTTCCAAATGACTTTCGGTGTGACTCACTTGCTGGTGTTGTAAGGTCATGGCGAGTGACCTTCAGTCTTGCCGACCTTACGCTTGGACTTCCTCTCATTGACCGTTCGATGTGTCCTGGGTGCCTTCGATATAGGGTCATGGCGATCTATGGTTGTCTCACCGATAGAACGTTATGTTTTATTGGATTTCGATGTAATATCTGCTTTCTCTTGGTGATAGACGGTGTTTGGGGTGTTTCAGTGAAACATTATATTGTCTCCATGAGGTCTCCCTGATGGTTGAAAGTTATGGCGACATTCATGATGGGCACTCGTTGGCGAGAGAATCTTTAGGTCTCACCGACATGAGGTTAAGTGGGAGGCTCTCGGTGAAACTCAAAACGATCTATGTGACTTCTTCCCGAACATATGTTGTCTTGGCATAGGTGAATTAGAATTGTATCTTAGTGAGAGTGTTGGCGACTTGGGAATAATGAATGTCTTTCGGCTTGACATAATGATCTCATTATATGGTCTCCCCGATACCATGGTGTTACAACGAAGGAACGTAGGAAAATTCCGCGAACTTGGTATAAAAGGCAGGATGTCACAGCGACTCGAAATGAATGAGGATCTTTGGTGAAGCAAGGCCTAATCTATGAGATGTCCTACCGATGACATAGGGCTACGGAGAAACAAAGGCGATACTTCTTGACTTCGACATAACAAATGGGTGGTCACGGCGATGCATGAGGAACAAAAGTGCATGGGATGATTAACGATTGATGTTATTTTTCCTTTGGCATACCTTTTGTGTTGTCTTGCCCACTATACACTGGTGAATAACAGATTTTTAAACATCAGGGCCGACATGTATCTGCTTGAAAATTACTACTAGCCAACTTGAATTGAACCTGAATCTTGTGGAGGGCCGACATGGAATTTTATTTTGATATTTTTCTCATGCTGATGTATAAATAAGCATGTTGTAGTTGTTAATTAGCACCAGAAATTAGATCTTCGATATACTACAAGTAGATACAGTAGAATAAAATTATCAGACCAGAGGCTATTATTGCAGGATTTCACAATGAAGGTATTTATGAGATTCAGTTGATGTTGCTGCATTTCTCTGGTGTCAATTATCTATTGAATTGAAATGAAAAATACTGCTAAGTTGTCTCCATGATTGATTTTTTCTGGTTGTTTAAATTGACATAACAAGTTTATGTTCGATTTATCAATACACATTTGTTGTATTTGTGTGATTAATCAATTGGTTCTTTCAAGCAAAGATTAAATCCTTTTTATTGATCACAGTAATCAAAGAAACTCATTTTGGGTTATTGAAGTATAACTTAGTAGTCACAGTATTGCATGTTTATACAAGTTGTAAACAAAACGTATGCCAGATAATTTGTGTCTTCTCTAGAAAGTGTTGCTTATCTTGATCTCACTTGACTCTGCGTACCCAACAAGGCACTAGTCTCTGCACTTCATCATTATGAATTCATTTAGTTTCTTTTAGTTAGGACTTAGATCAGAATATTGTCACTATTTTCAAGTTGGATTTCATCTGTTCACTCTCATCTGCCATTGTGAACAAGTTGTTGTAAGAGTATTGATTGCATGTTAAGTCTACATTATTTAGAAAGGTACACCCACCCAGGTTTGCAGCACCTAAAGAGTAGAAGGTTGAGTTCGCTTGACCTTGTCTGTTACCCTAAAGCGTATCAAGAGATTGGCAACCTCTTGAGGCATTCATCCTACATTTTTGATAGCTAACAGCTAGTTCTATTGAAGAACTCCAAACTATGACAAATGTTACCAGCAATATGTTGATTGGTAAGCTTACTACTTTTGAGTTGAGTGAATTTGGTGATGCCCTTCCTAAGGTTGAATCTACATTTAAGGCTACAACTTCTAGAAGAGATAGACATAGATTTGTGTGAAATTTCATCAAGAAAGAAATTTAAGTATGAGGATGAAATGAAACAGCTAGATGAAGAAGAAAGAGAGCTTGAAGAACTTGAAGCATTGATTTGAAAAGAGAAGCTAGAGGAAAAGGTAAGTATAAGGGAAATTTTTCTATTAAATGTTTCTCTTGCAATAAGATAGGTCATTTTTCATCAAGGTGTCCTGAGAGAGTTTCCAAGCCAAGATTTAACAAACCTAAATTCCAAAAGAGGTGTTACTATGTTGTTGATGAAGGTGTAATGGATGATGAATCTGATAGAGGAAATGTAAGTGAAGATGAATTTTTGTTTATTGCTATCAAGGAAAATAATCTTGTGTCTACTGAATTTGCTAGTTGTACAAATGTGGAGAAATCCCTAGTTGCTCAAGTTGAAGAAAAAGATGAATGGGTAATTGACAGTGATTGTTCTCATCATATGACAGGAGATAAAAGTAAGTTTGTGAATCTGGAGAAGTATGATGGTAGCGTTGTGAGATTTGGTGATAACACAGCCGGTGTGATCCATGGAAGAGGATGCATTTCTCTTGATGGTAAGCATAACACTAATGATGTATTGTATGTTGAAGGTTTGAAGCATAATATTTTAAGTGTTGGTCAAATGGTTGATAAGGGATACAATCTTTAGTTCATGCATGGTAAGTGCAAAATATTGGGAAATTTTGGAAATGTGATTGCATCTAGTACACAAACAAAAGGTAATATCTTTCATCTGAATGCTACTAGTAAAATTTGTTTGACTGCTCAAGTTGATGAGATTTGGTTATGGAATAGGAGAATGTATCATGTTAACTTTGATAACATTGTAATGATAAGTTCCACTAAAGGTTTGAGAGATCTTCCTAAGCTGATGAAACCTACTAATTCCATATGCAAAGAATGTCGGTTAGGAAATAAAACAAGAATTTCATTTCGAAGTAAATAGTAAAACTCAAAAGGATTGTTGGAACTTGTGCATACTGATTTATGTGGTCCTACTAGAACTAGAATTTTACAAGGTTAAAAATAACTCATGTTTCTTATTGATGATTATTCAAGGATGATGTGGGCTACTTTCTTAAGGGAGAAATATGAAGCTCTGGAAACATTCAAGATATTTAAGGATATGGTTGAGATAGAGACTAGTTTGAATATTAAGTGTTTGAGATTATATAGAGGTGGTGAATTCACTTCTGTTGAGTTTAATTCTTTTTGTGAAGAGCATGGAATAAAGAGAGTTATTTGCACAATAAACTCCTCAATAGAATGGAGTTGTGGAAAGGAAGAACAAAATAGTTCTAGATGTGGCTATAACCATGATGTTGGAAGGAAATGTGCCTCATATCTACTGGAGAGAAGCTATGAGTATTGTTGTGTACACACTTAACTGGGTACAAATCAAAGGTGATACTGGTAAGACTCCTTTTGAACTATGAACTGGTCAAAAGCCTACTGTTAGATATTTCAAAATCTTTCGAAGCAAGTGTTATATCAAAAAAGATGAAGATATAGGAAAGTTTGATGCTAGGAGTGATGAAGGAATCTTTTTGGGTTGCACTACTAAAAGTAAGTCCTACCAGTGTTACAACAAAAGATTGAAGAAAATAGTTGAAAGTGCAAATGTTAAGGTTGATGAAGACATAGCTGCACTATCCAAAACATGTGGATATGATTCTAATGATTAGAATGATAGTACAAGCAAATGAAAGCAAGGTCATACTACAAGTCAAGTTCAAATCATTCTGGTGAATCAAGAAAATCAAGAAGGAGAAATTGATGGAAGAACAAAAGAGAGATCAGAAGAGCTTGAAGTTGAAGAACATTCTAAGAATACTTTGAGGTATGTGAGATTGAATCATTTAGAGAATCAAATCATAGGTGATAAGAACAAAGGTGTCCATACTAGGAGAAAAATTGCAGAAGAGTATTGTTTGATTTCAAATACTGAGCCTAACAATGTGAATGAAGCATGCAAGGATGAGCATTGGGTTGAACCAATGAAAGAGGAACTACAACAAATTGAGAAGAATGATACATGGATTTCTTGTTCCTAGACCTAAGGATAAGAATGTAATTGGAACTAAATAGGTCTTTAGAAACAAATTGAATGAACAAGATGAAGTGGTTAGAAACAAAGAAAGACTAGTTTGTAAGGGATATTCTCAAATGGAAGGTATTGATTTTGAAGAAACCTTTGCCCTTGTTGCTAGAATTGAAGTGAGATTGTTTCTTGCTTATGTTGCTTATAAAGAATACAAGGTTTATCAAATGGATGTCAATTCTACTTTTCTAAATGGTGAATTGGAAGAAGAGGTATATGTTGAGCAACCTGATGGATTCCAGTTGACTGATCAAGAAGATATGGTGTGTCAATTGAAGAAAGTGGTGTATGGTTTTAAGCAAGCCCCTAGAGCATGGTATTTCAGATTGGATAAGTACTTGGTGAAACTTGGATTTAACAAAGGTACTACTAATAGTAATTTGTATTTCAAGAATGATGATAAATATTTGATTGTGTAATTGTTTGTTGATGATATCATATTTGGAGGAGATGATAGCTTATACATGAAGTTTGCTAATGAGATGGAGAATGAATTTGAGATGTCAATGATTGGAGAGATGAAATTCTTCTTGGGATTGCCAATTAATTTGTTAGATAAAGGGATTTTTATATCTCATTCCAAGTATGTGAAGGAATTGCTAAATAAATTCAATATGGAATACTCAAATCCTATTGGTACACCCATGGTGACCAGATGCAAGTTAACAACTGATAATGATTCTTTGAAGGAAAATCAAACAACATATAGATCAATGGTTGGTGGATTACTTTATTTGACTCAAACTAGGCCTGATATCATGAATTTTGTATGTATTGTTCCTATATTTCAAGCTGATCCTAAATAATCTCATGTGACTACTGTGAAGAGAATTTTTAGATACTTGAAAGGGATAGTTGATTTTGGTCTATGGTATCCTAAAGATGATGATCTTACTTTTAGTGCCTTTATTGATGCTGATTGGACAAGAGATGTGAATGACAAGAAAAGTACTAGTGGTGGAGCATTTTTCTTCGGAAAGAAGTTGATTTCATGGTTGAGTAAGAAGTAGAATTCTATTTCTTTATCTACTGCAGAGGAAGAATACATTGTTGTTGCTAATAATTGTACTCAAGTACTGTGGATGAAATAGATGTTGAATGATATCAGAGTTGTGTATGATGATCCTATTGTTATATTATGTTATAACTCAATTGATATTAACATTTCTAATAATCTAGTGCTACATTCAAAGACCAAGCATATATCTATCAAATTTAACTTTTTGAGAGAGAAGGAAAGTGAAAAGTCAGATTGGAGTATGTGCCTACTAAGGAGCAGGTTGCAAATATCTTTACAAATTTGTTGCCTGAGGATAATTTTGAGTATCTTAGAGGGTAGTTAGGGGTGATTACCCCTCCTAATCAGATCTAAGATGCATTGCATTGCATCAATCCACACATTTCATAATCATATTTTGATCTGGATTGATATTGTGGTGGTTGCTACTCAGGGGGAGTAGTCAGATGTTTAGATGTTCAAAAGTTCAGATATGTGGTTCAAAGCTTATATTGAAGAGATCTTTATCATTGATGTCAAAGGGGGAGAAGAGTAATGTTAAAAAAAATTGTTGATTATCTAGGGAGAAGAGCCTTTTGAGGAGATCATGTGAGGAAATAAAAGTCAAAACTTAAAGGAAGATTAAGCGTAGTTGTGTTGATGGTATTTTTCACATCATGTGTTGCCATCAATGCTAAATTGGGAGATTATTGGATGTTGTGGTTGTGTTTCTGATATGTGGTTGTCATTGATATCAACACTATTAGCATTGTTGCATTATAAGTTGTATATGTTGAGGATATTGAGAAAATTGTAATAAGAAGTGCTACAGGTTGTCACTGGTGAAGTGAAGTTCTTTTTGTCAGTGTGTTTAGTACATTGTTGTTCTAAGGTTGTGAACTAAAGGGTTTCTTTTTGAGTATGTCTAGTTTATCCACATCGAGTTTGAGAGATTCACATGAAGATTTTATTGAGTTATGATGATTTGCATTCTGACTATTTTTTTGTCACTTCAGTTAGTGTTCCTGATTGAAGATTCTGTGATTTTAGTAAGTTCAATTGATATGGATGCTTCTCTAGTGTTTCATAATGCTTTTGGATGTTTCTAGTTCATTCTCTATCTTTATGGCATGTCTACATTGATCTTTGTTCTCATGATCTGACATTTTCTCTTGTGTATTCATGTTTATTATGTTCCTGGCTGACAAGGTGTTGAAGCCTGTTGTGGATCTTCAAGGAGAAATTATTTGAAGTATTTTTGTGTTAGAGATGTTGTTTTCAGTCTTCACTATATTATGGCTAACTTTGGTTGATTTGCATGAATAATCTTTATTTTTTTTGGGCCGACTGCTTGTAATTATTTAATTATCCTTTTGTGGCCAACTTATAGCAATGAAATTTCTTATTGCAAATATATGAGTGATTTTTTGAAGTGTGGAAGAGGTGAGAATGCAAAGTGTATGATTCATGTGTATAAATAAAGTTTAGATCATTTGAAGGAAGAGCAAAGAGTGAAGAAGAGTGAAGAAGTGTGTTAGCTCTCAAAAATGTAGACTAAATGCCTCAAGAGGTTGTCAATCTCCTGATACATTTTAGGGTAACAGACAAGGTCAAATGGCTTAAACCTTCTACTCTTTAGGTGCTGCTAGACCTAGGCGGGTGTACCCATATGAGTGAGACAGACTTAACTTGTGATAATCTCTTTGAATTTTTTTTCCCACAATGGCAGATGGGAGTGGACAAATAAAACTTTATTTGTAATATTAAAACTAAAACCTAATATGTTCAGTTAACAGATGTAAAAAATGAATGAAACTAAATGATGAAAATGCAGAGACTAGTGCCTTATTGGGTATGTGAAGTCAAATGAAATCTAAATGAGTAACTTCTTTCTGGAAAACATTCAAATTGTTTGGCATATATTTTAGTTTATAACTTGTATAAACATGCAAGATTATGACTACCAAGTTTTTCTTAATGATCCAGATGAACTTCCCTGGTTACTATCATCAATTAAAAGGATTTAATCTCTCCTTGAAAGAACCAGTTAATTAACCATACAAATACAACAAATGTGCACTGATAAATTGATCATAAACTTGTTATATCAATTTAAATAACCAAAAAAAATTAACCTTGGAGACAACTACAATAATAATTTCAATGAGCACAACAAAAAATTGATACCAGAAATACGCCAGCACATTAAATAATTCTCATTGATATCTCCATAATTTCAAACATGCATCATAGTCTCATATTCGCAAAACATTGTATTCTACTGTATCCCTTTTCTATCCTATCTGATCTTCTATATCTTATCTCTCTGTTTCACTATCAAAACAAATATTTATACATCAAATACACAAAAGGACACGTCCTTTTAGAAATGTCACATATCACATAAAAAATAGATTAAAGATAATCAGGCTCTGTTTATCCATAAATGAACTTTAGACAGGTGATCCAAATAATCCTGGTGTTCGTGCGTATCTGCATCTCCAACTGCATTCCGAATTGAGATCTCCATCTTTATCATATTCTCATTTTTCTCACTCACCTCCTCCATTGCCGTGTTTTCAACAGTAGCAACCTTCAAGATTTCATGCAGTATAGACTAATTCTCACCTTTCCATATAGTTACTTCCTTTAGTTCTCCTCTATCATCAGAGAATGCAGTCAATGTTTTCTTAGTAGCATTTGTCAATCCCTGTGCATCCCCTTGCAATTCTTCATAAAAGTTTTGATGTCTATTTATAAAATGGTTTGCAGCTTCAATTGTTACACTATTAGAAACATCTCTCTGGTTCACTTCTCAGGACTTCTCCATAATTCGTTCATTCATCCTTTCATGTTCTTTTAATGCAGTAAGCGTATGTGAATATTTTCCCCAAAGTTTATTCAACCAAGATGTTATACTGGCCTGCCTTTTCTTGATTATTGCCACAAGTGCATCATATTTTCCTTGGGAGTAAGCACTTGATCCTTCCTAATGACCTTTTGACTGAGAGCTTTCACCTTGGGTAAGCAGCTTGGGTGCCTTCATAGTAACACCTAACAAGTCTTTTAGGCGATCATTTTCTATCAACACCCTTTTGTTGTTTGTTTTCTACATCTCTCTCTCCTTAATCAACATATGAATTTGTGCTTTATTTAGTTTTGAAACATTATTTCCAATTTCTGCAATAGCCACAGGATCAACTTCTCCAACTTTTAAATTCATGACATGCCTGAATTCCTTTTCAGTATCAATAACTATTAATTTCCTATGGGGTGGATACAAGGCCCAAATCATCAATGATCCTTCATCTGTATTGTATTTGGAGCCTACATACATTTCTATTACATTTTCTTCATCTAGCTTGTGTGTAGCATTACTGTCCTTTAAGAAACTATCAAAGACAAGTGCAGAATTGAGATCTAGCCTAGGAAAGATCATGACACCAGCATTTTTCTCCCCTTTTTAGGGGTCATACCTATCATCTACTCATCTACACACCTCCTCAATTCGTTCAACAATTTCTCTTTATTTCTTGTACTAACATTATCAACCTTTTCCCTTATTTCTTTTCCCTCTTGTTTATACAAAAATGCTTTAAATTCTAGGGAGTTAAAAAATTCATCATCTGATACAAATGATCTGTATTCCAAATTCCTTGCATCTGCTTCTTCATTCTCTTCAATACTCAACTCTTTGGTTGGGAAAATATAATGTTGAGTTCTTAATCTAGATACTTTACTTGGTTGACTTTGTGGCATATTATCCTTGGATGCTTCCTCCCCATAAGACAACAACTCTGCATCCTGCAACCTTTGATTATACCTTTCAACCACCATCTCTTCTTCTTCCTCATCCAAATTCTAGATCATATCATCAAAGTGATAGGGCACATACTGATACCCTCCAAAGTTTATCTTCATTTTAGCAGAGTTAATATACCCTTCTGGGTCGAAGATCTTTCTGGGTGGTCCTCTCTTCATATTGTAATGCAACAATTTATCAAGGATCAAATTGTATCCTTCCTTGGACAACATAGTGAAATTAATAAAAGCATAATGTACTAGGCATGAAAGCCTGCTTCCCAAAGGAACTCAGATTCATAACACTGGAATAATCCATCTGTCTGTCAATCTCCAAATATGCAATTCTGTTTGGGACTATTTTCTGAAAAATGAAAGGGGCATCTTCAAACCCATAAATTCTAATCATGGTAGCTCCCTCCAAGCAATACCAATCTCCCTAGTTATGATCAATTGGCCCATTTAAATCCTTTGGCAGAAGAAATATCTTTATCTCTTCAGATAAAGAATAATCACAAGGATGATTATACATTTTATACAATGTCTTCACAAAATATTCTTCTAAATGAATGAAACTAGAATTGGAAAATCTATTGTCCTAGATAACAGTCCACAATTGAACAAGTAATATTGCACCTTCTTTGTCAAATTGAAAGATTCTCATTTCCTGGGGCCACAATCCCAACTCTTGTCTAAAATATAACACCATATGCACCAACAATGAATAATGCCTGAGATGAAAGATAGATGCTCCACCCTTTATTTCCATCAATAATGAATCAAGCCCCTTAAAAATGTATGAGGCATAGTCAAATGGCATAGAATTGTGGTATTAGATATCTACTGAAATTAGCATTGGCACAATTGACATATACTCTGGGACATCCATTCCCAATACCTAGCCTACGGAGAAGTAAGTGTATTTCATATAAGGTTCAAATAGGTCCACATGATAAGGAGGTCCATCACTATCCTGTAAAGGAACTGGTTTGCCGCTCTGTTTGATCCTATGAATTGGTAGCCTCCAACCCTTATAA
Organism: Sequoia sempervirens; assembly: GCA_007258455.2. Taxonomy (NCBI): domain Eukaryota; kingdom Viridiplantae; phylum Streptophyta; class Pinopsida; order Cupressales; family Cupressaceae; genus Sequoia; species Sequoia sempervirens. The sequence goes on along the minus strand of VDFB02109042.1, from coordinate 62,233,219 downwards.
ATTGTGTCCATTCTCAAGAACTCCTTCTCTAATTCTTCACACATGATCTCTTCATTGCAAAACCCTTCCAAATTAAAAACCTCCCCTATTGCCTCTTTTGATAAATGTATTTGTGGTTTTCCAGATAGGTCACATATAACTTTGAGTTTTGAGTCATAATGAATAGCTAACAATTTTACCAATTCTACATCTACAAATACATTAGGGCACACCAGTTTTCCTAAATTAAGCTTTCATGGGTTACAAACTGGTTCAAAATGATTTCTCCGATGATAGTGAAAATTAAACAATTCATATCCCCTTATTGGAGTCCAAATATCTCCTATGAATTTACATCTATCATCTAGTTTATCCATTTCTTCCCTAAGCTGAGCAGATCATGTGGCTTTAGGTTCTGAGCCAGGTAACTGGTCAATAAGGTCCTGATTTAATTTTCACTCATTGCCCTCGTGTTCTTTCTCAATTTTATATTTCTTTCCTTTTGTTTGACTGCTTTCACCAGGTTTTCTACTTTTTAATTTTCCCTAGCTAGGGGACTCCATTTTTAAAAATTATAGAAGTTTTAAAATTAGAGGAGCTAAGGGTCAATCACTTACTATACTCTACTCGAGATCTTCAGACTGGAAGGATGCCTTGGTTCTCCGTTCGCCTTGTTGACTCTTCTGCTATCAATTCAACACTAATGCTTTCAACTAAATTCCTCTTGTTAAGTTACGTCATGCCATTAATGTGTCATCTGAAGCATGAATGAAGTATTTTTTGAAACTCACACTATCACATCAAATGTACTATCGGTGAGATATTTTTCAAATATGGGGAGATATCCTTTTGCAACATTCATTAAACCATTCGCCGAAACATCCTGTAGTCTCCTCGAAACCTCGAGGTCTCCCCAACTATTAAAATTGTATGTCGTTCCAATGTCCCGCAGTCTTATCGACATTTGGAGTCTTGCCGATAGTTATCCTTTAGTCTTGTGTATCGCTGTGACAATCTTGAGTTGGGGAGATGTTCCATAGATTATATTGAGTCTTACTGAGATTCACCCCGTAGTATTTTTCTGGTCGTTGAGACACAATCACCCTTTTGCCGATGCAACCATGCTTTGGTGTGACTTTCATATTTCTCTCTGATGAAATTAGTCTCACCAATGAAGTAATTTCTATTGGTATGACTTTGAAATTTGAAAAGACTCCTACCGATGCTAATTGTCTTGCTGAACTTGTTATTCCAATATGCTTTGTTCGGTGAGACTCTTCCCAAAGCACCTCATCGGTATGATTTTAATAATCAGAGGATCTTATGCCAATAACCTTTCTTTCATTGATGTATATCTTTATCAGTGTGACTTATGGGTTAGCAGAACTACATGACTTCATCCTGATAGTCCTTTGATAGAATCCCTTTGTGCTTCATCGGCAAGACCTGATGATTTCGGTAAGACTTCACTCCAATGAATTTTAGTTTGGCCAAAATGTTTCCTCGTGCACCAGTCAGTAAGACATATATGAGTTCGTTGTGACTCATTCTGATGGTAACTTTTTTCCGATATGATCTTTCTTTCACCGAGATAATGAATTGTGTCTTGCCGATAGGTGCTTTCAGATGAAATATTCGGTATGACATTCCTGCACTCTTGCCGATAGACTACAAAAGATACACATTAGTAAGGATGCTCTATGGATCAGGGAGACCCTTACCATCTCTTACTGAAATGAATTATATTGTAAAATATTAAGGACTAGATGGATTCTACTAGACCACATGACAAATTATGGGAAAAATGTTATGATGAGAGAATTTTGTGCTTATGGTAAGGATTAATTTGGAAACTCATGAATATAATCTACTATGAAATTTTTAAAATTTCACAGTTCTAATAGTGGCTCTGTCTGGGGATGAATGATTGTGAGATCATTGCAAGGATCCAAATTTTCGGGTGAGCAGACCAAACTCAAGGTGATGGATCATGTAAGCATGATGGAATGAATGGAAATGGAAATGAATATGACCCTATGCTACTGTACATGGAAAGATTTATTTTAAAAGAAGGAAAACCAAGATTGTCCATGTATTGGAAATTCCTATTCCTTTTATTTCCTAGACTACTATGCATGGAAGATAAAACTTTGAGAGGATTGTCAAGAATTTTCCATGCACTGGCAACTCTTAATCCTCTATATTGCTCAAGAGAAAAAATGTTTCAAAAATTTCCCATGCACAGGCAACTCCTAATCTTCACCAGCCATATTTGGTAGATAATATGAGTCTTCACCTCTCTTTCCAACAACCACAATAGGTCCTAGCCACAAAGCTTCAAATTTCCCATGCTTACCCTTCTCCTGGAACCTTGCATTCCACATCAATACCAAACCATCCTCTTCAAATTTTCTATCTTTTTCCTTTTTATCAAACAAGTACTTCATCTGTTCTTGTAACTTCATGTTCTGGTTCTGAGCTACTCTCCTTATCTCATCAAGTTCAACTAGTTTCTCCATTCTCTCCTCCATGGGTTCTGGAATATCCAAATCTTCTTGAAGGATAAACTTGTAAACTGGTAAAAATTTTTATAAAGGCATCCTGGCATGTGTTCCATACACCAATTCAAATGGGGATTTTCCAATTGCCTTTTTTACAGTGATCCTATCAGTCCAGATAACCAGTTTATGTTTTGAATCCCAAGCCTTCTTATTCTGACCTAACATCCTCCTTATAATCTTGAGAAGACTTTTATTGCTGGACTTTGCTTGACCATTAGCTTGTGGATGGTAAGGAGTTGCATAAGAAATGGTAATACCATATGTGCTACAAAAATTTTGGAATTCATCAGATCTGAAACACATCCCATTATTAGTAATCAGTCTTAGTGGTGTACCAAATATGGTAATGATGTTATCCATTAAAAAAATTGTCACAACTTTACTTGTAGCTTGCTTGGTTGGGACTACTTCTACCCATTTGGTCAAATAATCAGTAGCCACCAGTATCCACCTATGTCCACTTGATTTTTCTTGTATCTCCCCAATGAAATCAATTCCCCACTGATGAAAAGGGACTTCAGCCTACAAAGGCCTAAGTGGTAAAGCTCCCTGATACTTGATTTTCCCAGAAAATTTCTAGCAAGCTTCACATCTTCTTACATACGAAAAGGAGTCATTAAAAACTTTTGGCTAGTAATAACCTGCCCTAAGAATTTTATGTGCAGTTTTTTTTGTAGAGTAATTCCCTCCACAAACCCCTTCATGCATTTCACTTAAGACATGCTTAGCTTGTGACTCATCCAGACATAACAATAGTATACCGTTCCTATTCTTCCAAAACAAATCTTCATCCATGAACACATACTTAGATGCTTGCAACTTCAAAGTTATTTTCTGGCTATCACTCAATCCTTCTGGACACTTCATGTACTTAAGGTAATGCATGATGTCTGCATACCAAGGATTATGCTCAATTCTTGCAATTGCATTCTATTCCTCCTCTATATTGCAAATTTGATTTGCTTCAATATTCGCTTATGCCATTAACCTAGCAAAACCCTGACCTCTCACTAGTTTAGTGATTTGTTTCTCCATATCAAACTCTTGGATTTTATTAATCCATCTACATCTTTTCCATGTTACCTCAGATTGTGTTAGAATATCCTTAATAGCTGCACGAGGGACATAGGCAATCACCTTAGCTCCAACAAGATATGACCTAAAATTCTTTGTAGCTTTTACCAATGCAAAAGCTTGTTTTTCCATTATATCATATTTCAATTCTAACCCTTGCAATGACTTACTAAAAAAGGATACAGGTTGTTCATGACCTTCCTCTTTTTTTTGTAACATGACGGCAGCTATAGTGTGTAATGAAGCAAATGAAAATATTTGAAAGGGTTTTGAAAAATCTGGGGACTTGAGGATAGGAGCTTCCTTGATAGCTTTTTTGATTGTTATGAAAGCATCTAATGCCTCAACAGTCCATTCAATATTTTGTCCCTTTCTTAACATTTTTTATATGGGCTTAATGATCTCAACAAAATTAGAAACAAACCTCCTAACAAAATTAATCTGGCCAAAGAATGACTGGATGTCTTTGATGGTCTTAGGAATTGGAATTTTATCTATAGCTTCAACCCTCTCAGGATCTATTCTAATCCCCTCTGACACAATATGTCCTAAGAGCTTACCCTTTGTGACTGTAAAATAACATTTCTTAGGGTTCAGACTAATCCCATATGCTAAAGCTCTAATAAATACCTTTTCCAGATGTTCTACATGATCTTCAGCCCTCTTTGAATAAGCAGTAAGGTCATCCTGATACACCACCATGATAGCATTAATGAGGTTTGCAAATGCTACATCCATAGCTCTCTCGAAAGTTGCTCCTTCGTTTGTGAGACCAAACAACATTCTTATGTATACATATGTTCCCCATGGGGTTGTAAAAGCTATTTTATACTGCTTAGATTCCTTAACTTTAACCTGGTTGTAACTTGAAAACCCATCCATCATAGACAACAACTTGCACCCTGTCACCTTATGTAATATAGCTTCCATGTTAGACAAAGGGTAATTATATTTAAGAGATGCCACATTCAAATCCCTAAAGTACACACATAATCTGATATCTCCATTCTTCTTCCTCACATGAACCAGGTTTGAGACCCAGGTTCAGTGCCTGATTGGTTTGATGATACCACCATCTCTGAGCTTTGTTAATTCTTCCTACATTTTTGGTTCCAATGTTGGATTAATGGGTCTTTTCTTCTATCTAAATGGCTTTGCATCTGGCTTCAATGGTATTTCATGCTGAAAAAAATCTTCCCTATATGCTTTTAGGTCTTCATAAGACCATGCAAACACATGTTTATATTTTCTCAGTAATGCTATCAACATTCTTCTAATTATTGGGCTTATTTTCTTCCCTATGTACGCCTTTCTTGGTGCCATCTCAGTTCCCAAGTTGATCTCCTTAATGTCCTCCTTTTTCACTAGTGTTTGCTTCATGAGGGACTGATCACTTCGATCATACACTCTCTCCAATGCCACTAGCCTTTTAGGAAGCTTATTTGTTTTAAGCTATAAGATCTCCTTCGCGAATATTGTTTACTTCCCATCTACTTCATCAACAAAGGCATTGAAATCAATTTCTTGGGCTTCATATTGATCTATACAGTGAAGAAACTTTAGGAGATTAGTGTCATCATTAAAAACCTTCCAACTATATATATTATCAGGCACAGCAGGTCTCGTTTTGAAATCAATTTGTGACACTCCAGCTAGTGTAATGTCATCCCTTCTTAGAGCTACATTTTCCAAAAAATCTTCCATTATGTTCTTCGACGAATCTACCCATTCGATAGAAAATGCATCAAATAACTCTATTGTGTCCCATACAACATTCCTATATTGCTTCAATCTTTTATGTTTTGCTACATATTTTGATTTGACTTGTGAAACAACTAACTCAAAATCCCCTAGAACAACTAGCAACTTTTATGTTTGATAGCTATATTTAAACCTGTTAATAAGGCTTCATACTCTGCCAAGTTATTAGTACATTCAAATCCTAGTAAAAATGAATACTTAAATGTAGTACCTTCAGGTGAAACAAATACTATTCCTGCTCCATTACCTTCTTGGCTACATGATCCATCAAAGTACATTTTCCATACACCATTGCAGTTTTGTGCAACATGCTTTTGAATTGGATCAGCATTGACTAATTCTGGCTGGGCTAGTTCTATCTTGAAATTTCCAAGATCCACATCACAAAAAAAATTGATTTGATCTTGAGGTACACAATCAACAACTTGGTTCATCCTTGGCTCCCTATACAACTTAACTTCCTAACCATTCACTGGAATTGTTGCATAAGACAAATTGAACTGGACATTTCCCCCAACCGTTGTCATCCATTGTCTTGATAGAAACATCCCAAACTAAGGTGGGGTGTCAATTACTGTTATATCGATATTATAAGCCACCTAAGGATAAGCAGCCAGTTTGACTTCAACATCTTTCATTATACCCACCACAAGAATAGGTCGGTTATCCATTGCATAGCACTTGCCTCCATTAGTATCCACCCACATGCCAAGTTGTTTCATAACTCCTACTGGCATAATATTTATGGCAGCGCCAGAGTCTATCATGCAATTCCTCAACAATTTGTTATTTATGAGTAATGTAGTGAAAAAAGGATCAACTTGTGGGGGATTTAATAATGCATTATTAAGGCACACTTCTGGAATATTCAGTTTCTCTTGCTTATTAATAGTTTTAGTAGCCATCTTACTTTCAAAATTTACATGTTTTTCATTACCATTTGTTATTAATTGAACTACACTGTCCCTATATTCCTTAATTTTCATCATCTCAAGTAGTGGAACAAACATTTTAATCTGAGATAAATCTTGAGTGAAGTCAAAAGAAGAACCCTATGCCTTAATCATTTTCTTTTGTTCTAATGTTTCTCCTTTGTTCTCTTCTTTTTCTCTTTTACTTGGCTGATCAATTTTTTGCATTTCTTTGTGTAATTCCTTTCCTTCCTCCTTTTGGATAGGCTTTTGTTCACTTTTATCATGTTGTTTGTTATCTGTTTTCTTTGAAATTCCTTGTGTCACCTTTTGATCCTTCATAAATATTCCCCTGGGGACACCTTCCTTCTCATTCACTGTCCTATTTCTCAACCAGTACTTACTCTTTGCTTCTTCAACTGCAGCAATGGTTAATCTCTCTATCTCCTCTTTGGTGAGTTTCCTCATACTGCACTAAGTAGGCATCTCAACCGAATGCAGTTCAGTATAATCTTCTTCAAAGTCAGAAAGAACCTATTGTTCAACCATGTGGACATTGTACCTTTGATTTGAAACATCGTACTCATAACCTTCATCCTCTAAAGATGAGTACCTCTCCTCAACACAGTGAAAAGTATTTGAAGTCAAATACACTGTGTGATCTTCTCCACGGTTACCCATTAGCATTCCTTCTTCTTGCATTCTTTGGGCTACAACACAGTAATCTGGGGAATGTGGCTTATCACAAATTTCACAAAAATAATTGTTATTAACCATATATGTTTGTTTCTTCCTTAATGGATTAGGAATTTCTTTGTTTCTAGGCCTATCTATTATAGGTTTTCCATCCTTCCAATTTGTATGATAGGGCATATCATGTAACCTAGGCCTTTCATTTATGTATGTGTTCTCCTATTTGTATTGATAATTATTGGTTTGTTGAGGAACCCTATGGTTGTCTCTTTTATTGATTATCCCAATAGCTTTCCTATTGTTTTCAATTGTTAATGCTATCTTTTGGGCTTTAGCCAAATCTCTTGGGAACCTATTTCTTAGTTCATACCCTATTTTTGGATCAAATGCATTCAAATAAATACTCAATTCTACAGAGTTTGGAAACTTTGATCCGGGAGGTATTTTATTCTGTAATTTTTTGAATCTTCGATTAAAATAAAAAATTGAATCATTCTGATTTTTTTGAATCCGCATTAATTCATGAAGAGCAGCATCTGGTGCACTTATATTCCCATATTGTTTGAGAAATTGATCCTGAAATTCTTGGAGAGAATTAACAGAGGCTATTGGTAAGTTGTTGAACCAATCCCTAGCTTCTTCAATAAGCGACATCATGAATAGCCTCATATGTAAATCCTCATAAGGTACATCCAAATCTTGAATGAAAGCATTGAAACTCCTTAAATGATCTTCAGCAGTAATTGCACCACTCCCTGTAAACTTAGGAACTAGACTTCTCCAACTGCCATCCATAGGGTAAGGGTATAATTGAAACCCTGCCAAGTCAAATTGTATGATCATTGTTGTATACTGATGGGGGGGAGGATTAGGTGGGTACTGATACTGGTACATTGGATTATTGTATTGTGTATGATGATGTGGCACATAGTGCTGACCATGAGGTGGTTGTATATTTGTATATTATGAGGGAATATGCGATGGATGGTTTGGTTGTTTGTATTGATTCCCTATTTTATTGTGAGGAGCCTTTGATGGATCAAAAGGCCCTGCACTATTATTACCCTGCTTATGAGGTTGTACATACTTTGGGAAACTAGCTGTCTGAGCAGTAATTTGGGTTTCTACAATTTGATGTCTCTCATTGCTTGTATCATTTGGGCCTTCTCCTGTTCAGCTTTTAGTTATTCTAGCTCCCTTTTCTGTAACTCAAACTATGCTTTTACTTCTTCATGAGTGAAAGATTCATAATTTTCTTGAGGAATCACATGATCATTGAACTCATTTTGGTTACCCTCCATTCATTGTTCTCATTCATGTTGATATATGAGTCCTGCTTCGAGTCTAGCATCAAACTCTGGTTGTTTATGAGGATTATAAAAAGGATTTCTTTGTTCCTCTGGGGTACAAGGTTCTGCACTTGAATTATCTCTCCATGTATCATATCGGTCATATGTTTCACAATGTGGTCTCAATGCTTTGTCTTTGTTCGTCATGCACATGTCTTCATTTATCCTTTTACCCTTATCAGCCTTATCATCCTTATGTGTCCACTTACTATTGCCAGCAGGACCCCTAGTATGACCTCCTCTATATTGAGATCTTCTACCATTCATGTTTGAATAGATGTAATGTTTTTATCAGAGTCGCCACTCACTTTCTTAAAAGTGAGAAAGTGTTTGTTATTTCTTATTCCTAGTGGAGTCTATATAGGATTTCTGACTCTATGACTAAGGCCTTGATTTTGAGTTGATTCCCCAGTAGAGTCACCAATTTGTTAGCTCTCAAAAATGCATACTAAATGCCTCAAGAGCTTTCCAATCTTCTGATACGTTTTAGGATAACATACAAGGTCAAATGGCTTAAACCTTCTACTCTTCAGGTGTTGCTAGACCTAGGCGAGTGTACCTATATGAGTGAGGTAGACTTAACTTGTGATAATCTCTTTGAAGTGTTTTTCCCAGAATGGCAGATGGGAGTGGACAGATAAAACTTCATTTGTGATATTAAAACTAAACCCTAATATGTTCAGTTAACAGATGTAAAAAATGAATGAAACTAAATGATGAAAATGTAGAGACTAGTGCCTTATTGGGTATGCGGAGTCAAATGAAATCTAAATGAGTAACTTCTTTCTAGAAAACATTCAAATTGTTTGGCATATATTTTAGTTTATAACTTGTATAAACATGCAAGATTATGACTACCAAGTTTTTCTTAATGATCCAGATGAAATTCCCTGGTTACTATCATCAATTAAAAGGATTTAATCTCTCCTTGAAAGAACCAGTTAATTAACCACATAGATACAACAAATGTGCACTGATAAATTGATCATAAACTTGTTATATCAATTTAAATAACTATAAAACATTAACCTTGGAGACAACTATAGTAATACTTTCAATGAACAGAACAAACAATTGATACCAGAAATACGCCAGCACATTAAATAATTCTCATTGATATCTCCATAATTTCAAACATGCATCATAGTCTCATATTCACAAAACATTGTATTCTATTGTATCCCTTTTCTATCCTATCTGATCTTCTATATCTTATCTCTCTGTTTCTCTATCAAAATAGGTGTTTATACATCAAATACATGAAAGGACACGTCCTTTCAGAAATGTCACATATTAGATAACAAATAGATTAAAGATAATCAGGCTCTGTTTAGCCATAAATGAACTTTAGATAGGTGATCCAAATAATCTTGGCATTCATGCGTATCTGCATCTCCAACTGTGTTCTGGATTGAGATCTCCATATTTATCATCTTCTCATTTTGCTCGCTCACCTTCTCCAATGTCATGTTTTCAATAGTAGCAACCTTCAGGATTTCATATAGTATCGACTCATTCTCACCTTTCCATCTGGTTACTTCCTTTAGTTCTCCTCTATCATTAGAGAATGTAGTCAATTTTTTCTTAGCAGCATTTGTCAATACCTGTCATCCCCTTGCAATTCTTCATAAAAGTTGTGATGTCTATTTATAAAATGGTTTGCAGCTTCAATTATTACACTATTAGAAACATCTCTTTGGTTCACTTCTCGGGACTTCTCCATAATTTGTTCATTCATCCTTTCATGTTCTTTTAATGTAGCAAGCGTATGTGAATATTTTACCTAGAGTTTATTCAACCAAGATGTTATACTGGCCTGCCTTTTCTTGACTATTGCCACAAGTGCATCATATTTTCCTTGGGAGTAAGCACTTGATCCTTCCCAATGATCTTTTGACTGAGAGCTTTCACCTTGGGTTCCTTCATAGTAACACCTAACAAGTCTTTTAGGCGATCATTTTCTCTCAACACCCTTTTGTTTTTTGTTTTGTACATCTCTCTCTCCTTAATCAACATCCGAATTTGTGTTTTATTTAGTTTTGCAACATTAATTCCAATTTCTATGGTAGCCATAGGATCAACTTATCCAACTTTTAAATTCATGACATGCCCGAATGCCTTTCAGTATCAATAACTACTAATTTCCTATGGGGTGGATAGAAGGCCCAATTAATTAATGATCCTTCATCTATATTGTATTTCGAGCCTCCATACACTTTTGTTACCTTTTCTTGATCTAGCTTGTGTGTAGCATTATTGTCCTTTAAGAAACTATCAAAGACAAGTGCAAAATTGAGATCTAGCTTAGGAAAAATCATCACACCAGCATTTTCTAGCATTTTTCTCCCCTTTTTAGGGGTCATACCTGTCATCTCCTCATCTACATACCTCCTCAATTCATTCAAAAATTTCTCTTCATTTCCTAGAGTAACATTATCATCCTTTTCCCTTATTTCTTTTCCCTTTTGTTCATACAAAAATGCTTTAAATTCTAGGGAGTTAACAAATTCATCATCTAATACAAATGATCTGTATTCCAAATTCCTTGCATCTGCTTCTTCATTCTCTTCAATACTCAACTCTCTGGTTGGGAAAATATAATGTTGAGTTCTTAATCTAGATACTTTACTTGGATGAATTTGTGGCATATTATCCTTGGATGCTTCCTCCCCAGAAGACAACTCTGCATCCTGCAACCTTTGGTTATACCTTTCAACCACCATCTCTGCTTCTTCCTCATCTAAATTATGGACCATATCATCAAAGTGATAGGGCACATGATGATACCCTCCAAAGTTTATCTTCATTTTAGTAGATTTAATATACCCTTCTGGGTCAAAGTTCTTTCTGGGTGGTCCTCTCTTCATATTGTACTGCAGCAATTTATCAAGGATCAAATTGTATCCTTCCTAGGCCAACACAGTGAAATCACCAAAGCATAATGTACTAGGCATGAAAGCCTGCTTCCCAAAGGAACTAAGATTCATAACACTGGAATAATCCATCTGTCTGACAATCTCCAAATATGTAATTTTGTTTGGGACTATTTTTTGAAAAATGAAAGGGGCATCTTCAAACCCATAAATTATAATCATGGTAACTCCCTCCAAGCAATACCAATCTCCCCAATTATAATCAATTGGCCCATTGAAATCCTTTGGCCAAAGAAATATCTTTATCTCTTTAGATAAAGAATTGGAAAACCCATTGTGCTAGACAGCAGTCCACAATTGAATAGGTAATACTACACCTTCTTTGTCAAATTGAAAGATTCTCATTTCCTGGGGCCACAATCCCAACTTCTGTCCAAAATATAACACTATATCCATCAACAATGAATAATTCCTGAGATGAAAGATAGATGCTCCACCCTTTATTGCCATCAATCCTGAATCAAGCCCCTTAAAAATGTACGAGGCATATGAAAATGGCCTAGAATTGTGGTATTAGATATCTACTGAAATTAGCATTGGCACAATTGACATATACTCTGGGACATCCATTCCCAATACCTGGCCTACTGAGAAGTAAGTGTATTTCATATAAGGTTCAAATGGGTCCACATGAGAAGGAGGTCCATCAATATCCTATAAAGGAACTAGTATGCCACTCTATTTTATCTTGTGAATTGGCAGCCTCCAACTCTTATAAATTGTGCCCATTCTCGAGAACTCCTTCTCCAATTCTTCACACATGATCTCTTCATTGCAAAACCATTCCAAATTAAAAACCTCCCCTATTTCCTCTTTTGATAAATGTATTTGTGGTTTTCCAAATAGGTCACATATAGCTTTGAGTTTTGGGTCATAATGAATAGGTAACAATTTTACCAATTCTGCATCTACAAATACATTAGGGCACACCATTTTTCCTAAATTAAGCTTCCATGGGTTACAAACTGGTTCAAAACGATTTCTCCGATGATAGTGAAAATTAAACAATTCATATCCCCTTATTGGAGTCCAAATATCTCCTATGTATTTACATCTAACATCCAGTTTATCCATTTCTGCCCTAAGCTGAGCAGATCTTCTGGCTTTAGGTTCTAAGCTAGGTAACTGGTCAATAAGGTCTTGATTTAATTTTCACTCATTACCCTCATGTTCTTTCTCAATTTTTTGTTTCTTTCCTTTTGTTTGACTGCTTTCACCAGGTTTTCTACTTTTTAATTTTCCTGAGCTAGGGGACTCCATTCTTCAAAATTGTAGAAGTTTTAAATTTAGAGGAGCTAAGGTGCAATCACTTACTATACTCTGCTCAAGATCTTCAGACTGGAAGGATGCCTTGGTTCTCCGTTCGCCTTGCTGACTCTTTTGCTATCAATTCAACACTAATGCTTTCAACTGAATTCCTCTTGTTAAGTTCCGTCACGCCATTAATGTTTCAGCTGAAGCACAAATGAAGTATTTTTTGAAACTCACATTGTCACATCAAATTTATTGTTGATGAGATATTTTCAAATCTGGGGTGATATCCTTTTGCAACGTTCATTAAACCTTTCGCCGAAACATCCTGTAGTCTCTCTGAAACCTCGAGGTCTCCCCGACTATTAAAACTGTATGTCGTTCTAATGTCCCACAGTCTTAACAACATTTGGAGTCTCGCTGTTAGTTATCCTTTAGTATTTTGTATCGCTGTGATAATCTTGAGTTGGGGAGATGTTCCATAGATTCTATTGAGTCTTACTGAGATTCACCCCGTAGTATTTTTCTGGTTGCTGAGACACAATCACCCTTTTTCCGATGCAACCATGCTTCGGTGTGATTTTCATATTTCTCGTTGATGAAATTAGTCTCACCGATGAAGTAAGTTCTATCGGTAAGACTTTGAAATTCGAAAAGACTCCTACCGATGCTAATTTCCTTGCCGAACTTGTTATTCCATTATGCTTTGTTCAGTGAGACTCTTCCCGAAGCACCTCATTGGTATGATTTTAATAATCGGAGGAACTTATGCCGATAACCTTTCTTTCTCCGATGTATATATTTATCAGTGTGACTTATGGGTTGGTAGGACTACATGACTTCATCCCGATAGTCCTTTGATAGAATCCCTTTGCACTTCGTCGGCAAGACCTGATGCTTTCAGTAAGACTTCACTCTGATGACTTTTAGTTTGGACAAAATGTTTCCTCGTACACTAGTTGGTAAGACATATATGAGTTTGTTGTGACTCATTCCAATGGCAACTTTTTTCCGATATGATCTTTTTGTTGCCAAGACAATGAATTGTGTCCTGCCGATAGGTGCTTTCAGATGAAATATTCGGTATGACATTCCTACACTCTTACCGATAGACTACAAAAGATACACATTAGTAAGGATGCTTTATGGATCGGAGAGACCCTTACCATCTCTTACCGATATGAATTATATTGTAAAATATTAAGGACTAGATGGATTCTATTGGACCACATGACAAAATATGGGCAAAATGTTATGATGAGAGAATTTTGTGCTTATAGTAAGGATTAATTTGGAAACTCATTAATATAATCAGCTATGAAATTTTCAAAATTTCACAGTTCTAACAAAGTGTTCATGTGCTTAACCAGAACTGTAACCAGGCATTAGTAGATGCTATTTCTCAATTCAAATCTGGATGGTTTTAGTCTGAATTTTTGTAAGATAGTGTGTCTTCCTTGGGCATTACACCTTGTTGTATTTGAGTAGTGATCTCTAGGTAGTGTGCCTGAATACATCTACATTCCCCATTCATATTTTTCATATAATTTTAATAGGGCATAATCTTGTGGATTGACCTCCACCATGGTTTTTCCCCTAATAGGGTTTCCACGTAAAAATCTTGGTGTGATGTGTGCTTCTAATGGATTGTTCATTTATGCTTTCATGATTAATGATCAGATCTAAAATTAAGGTTAATAAGTTGAATAAGCTTATGATTCAACGAAAATTGATTTAGCCCCGCTCTCAATTGTCTGCCCTTGAGTTTCCAACACACTCATCCACAATTTGGACAGTGAAAACTGCCCTTCATGATTATTTTTTGATGTTAGACTTGAGCTTGTTGCACTACTTCTTGGGGATTGAGATTACTTAGTCTTCCTCAGATATTACTTAGTCTTCCTTAGGCATCACTCTTGCATAGTCTAAGTGTGTACTTAACATGCTCTAGAGGTTTCACATGGCTGATTGTAAGCATGCACCAACTCCGTTTTTGTTAGGGGTCAAACTTGAGGATAAGTGTTCTTCACCCTTGGTTAATGGAACTCTTTATCAACAACTTGTTAGTAGTCTCATCTATCTGACTCATACAAGGTCTAAATTTTCATATGTAGTAGGCATGGTATCTTGATTCATGTAGGGGCCACATGATCTATACTGGAAAGAAGCTAAGAAGATTCTTCACTACATCAAGGATACTCATAATTATGGGATTCATTATGCAACAAGCATGGATTTTGACTTGCTGGGACACACAGATTCAAATTGGGAAGGTGATTCTTAGCATTGCAAGTGTACTTCAGGGTATTGTTTCTCTCTTGTTTCTGATCTAGTTTGTTGGTCAAGAAAGAAGTAGTTTGCTATTGCTCTTTCATTTACATAGGCTGAGTATCGAGGATTAGTTAATGCTTCTACAAAGGCCATCTAGCTTCAGAAAATTCTCACCGAGTTTGGAATTCCCTTTTGGAAGCCCATAATCATCCATTGTGACAACTAGAGTGCGATTCATATCTCTCACAGTCTGATCCATCATTGGCGGACTAAGCACATTGAGATCCACATGCACTACATTCTAGAGATGATTCATAGTGAGATAGTTGATCTCAAGTACTATCTTATATCACATTAGACTGCAGACATCTTCACTAAACCCTTCACTCAGAGAAAGTTCCTTCATTTATGAGATTTTCTTGGGGTGCATTTGGTGTCATCTATAGGGGGGAGGCTACTTAGTCCTTTTCTTCTTTTCATTTCTCTTTTGGGGAGGAGTTTTATCCCATTGGGTTTTCTCCTTTTCTAGGGTTTTGTGAGATTTCTCTACATTGTATTTGTACATGGGTACCTAACATGTCCTCATTTGTTGGGACCCATCATCTTTTACATCATCCTAAGTTATGATTAAGGGTGGGTGTTGGTGTAGGTTTTTTTTTCCTAGTGGGTTAATTTATTTTCCCTTAGTCCTAGGTTTTTCCTACACTTAATTAAGCTTTCCTAGGATAATAAAGTGAGTTTATTATTTAATAACTAGGAGATAAGTGATGAGGTGATCCCTTCCTTAAAGGGTAGAACCACTTTCCACTTTTGGTGGCATCCTCCACTTTTGGTGGTCCATCTCCACTTTTTGTGGTTGATTCCTATTGGTTGGATTTTCCAACTACCTCCTCTCCTAAGTTCTATATAAACTCACTACCTATCTTGTATTTTCATCTATTCTTGTAATACTCTTGATTCCATTCATGCATATTTGCATTGTATCTTTTCATCTTGGAAGATCTTATTGAAATTTTGTCATATTAACATTACATAATCTCTTTGAGTCCTAGTTTTCATTCTTTATGCTTTTCCAATTTATGTAGCTTTTATTTTCTGTTATAAATTTCTTGGGTTATTCAATCTATTTCAGATTTCTTACACTAACTCTCTACTTTGTTCTACATTTGTATAAATCTATCAGTCTACTCAACATCCACAACTTAAATTTTCACCCCTTTGATAATATTTTCACCATACACATGTCTAAAACTCACAACATTCTACATCAAAAAATTTATATCGTATATATCTGCATCAAGCATAACATCAATTAGGTTAGCCTAATTAGATGTAACATCCAAAAAATAGGTTGTGGCTCCAAATATTTCAATACAACCCTCATTCCAAAATTAAGATCTCAAGATAACTTGAAATAGGTTGGCATGGACCTATAATAGATCCCACATAATATTGTAAGACTTATTTAATCTTAACACACCTTCAAACTTATTAGGTCAAAACTATAGAAGACCTAATACCAAAATTCTTCAACTGTGTACCAAAATTTAGACACGTGGACCTCAAAATTCAATGCCAATTAGAATTCACACACTAATTCCATCTATCAACATATCCTCAAAAGTGAAAAGCCAAAAAATTATCCACAAAGAAGTGAGTACTCTCCCACTCAAATACATTGTACAATAAATGATTGTAATCTGCTAGAAAAAACTTATATTACTTATATCTCTCAAACCAAAATCCAAAACATGATGAAATTATGAAATTGGATTCCTATAACAACCAAAAAAATAATGTTAGAAGCATAGAGTGAAAAATTCATTTGTGAATGGGTTCAGAACCAAAAATTGGAGCTCTATTATACATAATTAATGGAGTTGACACTTAGTCAACTTTTCATCACAACCAACTTTATCAAATCAAACCATCTTGTAAAAATTTCTTCCAAAAATAATCCAAAACCTATTGGAATCAACCAAAATGTTCAACAATGATCTGCACCATAATCTTCACATCAAGATACAATGTTGACATCAATGAAAACACTATAATGCATCATTATATACCTTTGTACTTATCCCTCATGCTCATGTTTCCAACAACAACATCAATGACATTCTTCCAATAATCTCCCCCTTTGTCATTGATGGAAACTTTCTAAAATATCTTCAAAACATTTTCCAAACATTCTCCCCTTTTACATCAAGGGAAAATTTTTCCTACAACAATTGTTCTTATTATTCACTTATAGCTCATTTTGGTAGAGCTGAAACAGTTGGTTGTATTTAAAAAGTCAAAAGGTATTCAAACATTTTTGCTAAGTTAAATTATTGCACAACAAGGATCATTTCAAATGAAATCAGATTCATTATGCAAATGTTATTTACAACATAGAATATTCACATAAGTTTGCATAAATTTTGTTGTTTTATTTATTGTACAAGAAAGAATGCTTAAATGTCCACACAAGCTACGGGAATAGCCAAACTAATGCAACATAAACATAAACTATACAAATGAAGATAAAATTAGAAAAAAGACATGAGTAGAAGGTATATCCATCATTTCCTGGTGGCATAGTCTAGTGTTGATCTTCTTTGTTTCAGCTCCTTGTTGTTGATCTTCAATTGAACCTACATGATGATGAAAGGATTGGGTGGTTAGAGCTCTAGATATCAATCTCATCATATGTCTTATCAAATGAAATATAGCCTATATCTATGATACATTTGATTAGTTGATCAATTATCATATGTATGCAAGAAAGCAAGATCAAATGATCAAATGAAAGTCAAATTATCAGGAAAAGCATTGAGATTCATTATTTTTTCTAACTTGTTTGTTCACTTTGTAGGTAAATGTTTATATATCATTTCATGATTCATCTTATTTGACATTATGGAATCTAGAGGAAAATGGGATCCCACAAGGGTTGAGCCCAACATGCTAAAGGCAACTGTCTAGTGTCAAAATAAAGCCTTATCATTTCAAGCATACACGATAAATTTATGATAGTAAAGGCAACCAATATAGAGTGGAAAGACAACATATGATACAAGGACAACAATTTCCAATTGTAGAATAGTCATAAAAGGACACTTCATAGAGGATTATAGTCAAGGGAGGTACTAAAGAAGGTGGTAGCTTTGAACAATGATTGAGCTTTGAGTTCACAATAAAGAGATAGTCACAATCATGAGATTTGTTTTAATCAGTAACATAGTTCATGTAGTCAATAACATAGTTCATGATTACATGATGAGCATGAGGGTTTAAGACCTTAGGTAAAGGGGAAATCAAGCCATGTGTGGAAAATTTCACATCAATGAAAGCCTTTATTTTCAGTAGAGACAAGATTAAGTTGTAGGCCTTAACAACACAGAAGAGGTATCTTCTTGAACATAGTGAAATATGGAATTATAAGCATGATAAATAGTCCATGCATGAAAAAATACATACAAGGAGCATGATAACTCATAATTCTACATGATAGTGACTTAGGAACCCTCAAAGGGTCTTGTTGTGCACAAATTCCTACCAAAGGTTTTCATAGGTTAATGAAAGTGATTCTCATATTAACATGTAGATGTCATAGTAATAAGGGAAGATATCACAATTTTTGAAAAAGATAGTAAGCATATATGTCAAAGGAAACATTGAATAATACATAAGGGTTCATTGTAGGCCATTCTTCTTGTCTCAAGACTACCATGGTAATTACAATTTTGCAAGTGAAATCCATGCCATAAAGAGGATGATTTAATGCATAATCAAGAGCTTCACACTATAAAAGAATACAAGAAGTAGTCCAAATCCAAGGGAACAGTCATTATGATACTTCAATCACATGCATATACTCATATTTTTCATATAACAGTGAGAAAAACAAACATAAAGATGACAACATTGTGATGGAGATAGTATAATTATTCATATTTCAATCAAGCCATGCATGGTTCATATGGTTTAAGAGGCTATTGAATGTGGGATGAACATCTATAAGGCTCCGCACATGATCTTGAGCTCCTAAAGCTCCTTGTATTTGATAAGTGTTTGTTGAAATCATGAAGCTCCATGTATTAGATGGGGATTTATTTGAACCATGGTCTCAAAAGTTTGAAAGTATCAAAAGAAAAACCCACAACCTAGAGTAAAGGGGTCAAGCCCTCAATATCTATAATGAATGAAAGAAGTGGCCTATCATGGAGAGTATGAGCATTTTACCAGAGAGAGGGAGTTCCACTTTTTTCATAGGTAGAGAATAAATAAACCACGACCTGCAAGAATGAAAGAAAAAATGGTGGCCTAGAGTAAAGGGGTCAAGACAAATATTTGCAACAAAGTGAAGCTCTACTTGAGCCACCACCATGATAGTACAAAAGAATAGAGGTGATTGATAAATAAATACCATAAGGATGCTTGAAAGAATAGAGAAATACAAGCTCTCTTATTTTCTTTTTTGTAAATATCCAGCAGAAATAGCTACAACATGAAAATATAGAGAAACCCACAAAGAAAAGGCCATGGGATGGATGAAGAAACTCACTTATAATGAGAAAATGTAGAAGATTTCAAAGTTTCCACAGCATGCTTGGATCGAGTTAGCTCCAGGAACTCACAGTGCTCAAGAAAACCCCAGCATGGCAACACAAATCTAGAAGAGAACCCAAGGGATGAAATGAAGAATTGATTTAGGGTTTGATTCTTTTGTTGGGAGTGCCCTAGCTTGAGTGAAGACTTCTTTTTGATTTTTTTTTTAAGTAATCATTTGGAAATCAAATGTGCCACGGGGTCATAATTTTAAATCAATAGACCTAATGATGCCAAGGAGGCCACGAACAACAAGAGATTGTATAATTCCAAGCATGTCACAATTTTCTTCTACTTCTTTGCATGGCTTTTGAAAATTATGAGTGTATGTTAATAAATATCAAGGAAAATAAGAAATGATTTTACCTTAATATTTTTTACAATAAAATGTATAAGTTAATAGTTATTATAAGCAAATATGAAGGTTAAATAATCTTTATTTACCTTAATATTTGTTAAAATAAAGCTAATAATTCCCCCAAATCCATGGAAAAAGGTAGAAGAAAATTATGAGTTGAGTTAACAATCAGTTAACTATGGAGGGGATTTCCTTGATTTATGGTCAAACTGAGATGATTTTAGAGTTCTCCTTGATCAAAAACATTGTAAGAGGGAGTTTGAGCCTATTTTTTCTCAAATTGCTTTATTTTTGACTCCCTTTTTCATGAATTTTCATCTTTGCTCGTGGGCAAGATATTTGAGATATATTTTCACTTGTAGGTGACTACCAATGCCACCTCTTAGCACTTTGGAGCCATCTTTTGTATATATTGGAAAAAACTTATGTTTTTTCCCAGTTCTTGCTTCTTTTCCTTTTCCTTTTGCAAAGAGAGATTAGTTTTGTAACTTTGTTTTTTCACAGTTATTAATATAACTAGTACAAAAATAGCAATATATGACTAAATAAACTACTAAAAAATTGCATATAAATGACTAATTTTGGTCACATGACCATTAGTAGTTTATTTCCGATCATTTATAACATGACCAAATTTATGACTAAACTATTTTAGTCATTTATCTAGTTATTGATTTAGTCATTAATTTGGTCATTGATTTGGTCATTGATTTAGTCATGGTAATGATTTATTTAGTCATTAATTTAGTCATTGATTGTTGTTAATTGATCATTAATTTAGTCATTACTTTAGTCATATATTTAGTCATTTTTATTTATTGGTTCCATTAATTGGTAGTAAATATAGTCATGAAATGAATAATTTATTAAATACCATTAATTTTATAATACAAAACTAACATAATATTAAACTTGAACTAAAACATAAAAGAAAATAAAAATATTAAATATATGAACAAGCTACAACATGCCACAATTAAAAGATTGATTCAACATCATGATAAATAAAGGTAATCCGCAATAAAAAAATTTAATGCAAATTGTAGATAGGGAAAAATCAGATTTAGTGTTAAAAATAACAGACTATCTAAACCCTATCAAGCACCATGAAGCACAAACTAGAATGAAAATGCAAATAAACAAAGGAAATGCAAACCAATTCTCAAACTAGACTTGATTGACCTCCATGGCTCTTCTCCACCTGCATGAGAATGCAATATTTTGAAGGATTGATAATGGAGGAATTTTGGGTGCTCATTCCTATAGCATAACGACCTAATGATGAAAATGAAAAATGGAGAATGATAGAGACAAATGGAAGATTGAAGAATGATTTTGATATAGTGAGGATGCTAGAAGAAGATTCCATGCAAATGACCTGTGAAAAGTTAGATTTATAGAGTTTCGATGTGGATGGAGAAGAAAAATTGATAAGATTTGTTTTTTGAAAAATGAGGAAATAAAACAAGATAAGATAAGATGTGAAAAGATAGAAAGATTTTGATTTTCTCTTTTAAAAGAAAATAAATCCTGAAAAAAGATGAAATGATAAACTTATTAAATAATGATAAAGTATTATCTAATAAAGGATAGGGATGATGTGGAAAGATAAGTAAATAATGTAAGATCACTATTTAATTATAGTAGAATAGATAAATGACTAAGTAAACAATTAAAATAATTATTTAATTAGAGAGGATAAATGGTCATGAATAATTAAATAAATAAATATGTATTTAATTATAAAAGAAGGGATTATAGATAAAGAGGGAATAAATGAAATTAGTCAAATAAATAAAATTTATTTAACTAATTAGGTGATGACATGGGTACCTAGGGAAAATCATGCTACAAGGTGTCTAAATGATGTGATGTTGTGACAAGGTATCATAAGAGGACATTTTTAGGTGTCTACATTTTTCCCCTCTTTGAGATGATGTTCGAGATGATGAGATTTGTGTCGAGTAACATCGTTTCAAAGAAGCTAAGGTATGGATAGAGGAAAATGGATAATGATAGAAAAATAGGATGATGATGTAAGGGTATGATGATGATGATGATGATGATGATGATGTAAGGGTATGATGATGTCCCCTCGAGAGGTTAGGCGGGTTCGACAAACACAGGTAGGATCTCGAAATGAAATGAAATGATAAAGAAGGGATAAGATGAATGATGCAAGATAGAAAGTGGATGAACAAGATGAAAGGATGCAATATGTTGTAATGAAGGTGAGCAACCTTGATGTTTGATATATTACTAGGCTTTATGCATCAAGATATAAGGACCAAGGTCACGATGTGTCTCATGCCCTAGTGTAATATAACCTTGTTGAGATGTATGAGGAAGTAAACTTAGAGCATTAAATTCCTAATGCACAAAAGGTAAAATATGACCTTAGATACAAAGGATAGTGTAAAAAGCTATTCCAACATACACAAGATATGAATATTAGCAGGAATGATACAAATTTAATACAAATGCAAGGTAAACTGATAACACACACAAGCAAGCAAGCAAAATCTATCTGCTCTCAAATTGTGTAAGCAAAAGACCAACATAATGACAACCTAGAGAATGAGAAAATATGCAAAAGTGCAAGAAACTAAGTTCCTATGCTAAATGATTGTGAAATGAGATAGTAGATATGCAACTAATAGAAAATGCTAAGATAATGAAACTAGAATGCTATGCTAAGATGTGTGATTGCTTGAATGCTTGAATATAGTTCTCACATTATGCAAATAGTTCCAGGATTTTCAAAGAGCCAAGAGGTCTTATTTATAGATTTTTGAAGGAAAAAGCTTAGTTGGAAAAGATCAATGGTTGAGATTCAGACTGGTGAGATGAACAGTGAGAGATGGAGAAGTTGGAGAGAAAGATGGAAGCTAGAGAAAAAGAAGGAAGATGTTTCCTTCCCACAAAACATTTCACTCAAAAATAGAGGCAACTTGTCATTTATCAAGTTTAGTTATGAGTTAGTTTTGGTGGTTGAGGATAATTTAACTATTAAATAAAAAATTATTTAATTTCATGTGACATGTGGATTTGGAAACTTCTAATAAATATTGAAAAATATTTAATTATGTGTGGAATATAGATAACAAGTTTCTAATTAAATATTTAAAATATTTAATTAAATGTGAGATGGCTTTTTAGAAGATTTAAAGATGATTTTATGATTTTGGAAAAAGAAGAATATCTACTTTATTCAAAATAAAGCTATGTGATAATTAAATTAAATAAATTATAAAAAAATATTTAATTAAGATAGAAGAATTAGAAAATGAACAATATAAATAAATAATTAAATTTATTTATATGTAGATTGAATTAGAGATTTAATTAAATAAGTTGTATTTAATTAATTACCAAACTTATTATTAGGTGTATACACAAATATATATATATATATAGATATATGTATGTATGTATGTATAAGATGTCAGAGGTTTAGTGGCCACCATGTGAAGGTTCCCTCTTTCTCTTTCAAACGAATAACTCCATATATTTTTTCTTCACAAACAAGGTGCATGTTACTTGCGACCTTTAAAATGTTTACATTTGCATCTCTTGTTCCTTTCAAGTTGACTCGATGTATAATAGATAAAGAGTGAATCTGCCCAATGCCCACAACATCACCATCAAACTAATCCAACAACCTAACTTTATCCCCTTCTTTGAGTTTATCAATACATTTATGCAAAATAAATAAATAAATAACACATTATATTATATAGGCAATGATTACCCTTGTTTTCATAATAAAACAACCATTACTTAAATAGTACTTGCATGTGTGTGTTAAAATAATTGCAAAAGGAAAATTTCAAAAATAATTGCAATGATCAATCTAATTTACTAAAAAACCAACACTCATATCAATGGTTACAATGTTACTATTAGCTTCATGCTAATTAGATACAAAGACCATAAATATAAACACTACATTACCATACACGCATACCAGAAACATAAGGATATGATAAAACTGTTACACATAAAAAAGGTAGCTAATACACAAAAACAAAGAATGCAATATGAGAACACTACTACTATTGTTGCAAGGTGAAGGTGAAATACATTGGGATGTACAAAAATAGTGGCATTAAAGCTCTAAAACATAACCCCGTGTAGTCAACATAACCCTGTCAATGATGACATATAAAAGAAGAACAAAGAACAAAATGTATCAAGGCAACATGTGACAACCACTAAGAGCAGGCATTGAGGAAATAATGTAGTATTTCTCTGTGGCTTTCATAGTAGTACAAAAGGAGTAACAAATAAGGTTGGATGTAAAGGTCACATAAATAATAGAGAAAGAGTCTTTCACTATTAGAAAATAGTGTAAGAATATGCAAAAGAAGTAAGGAATGATGTCCAATGAACAAGTAGTATTAGCAGTGAGTTTAGTGCAAGGTAAACATTTTTTATGGTTGTAACAACAAGTTTAATGGATCAATCAACACATATAATTACTAAACAACAAGAATACATTAAGAGAAAGTGGAAAGAATATCAAAATATTTTTTTTAATAACAACAACCATAATGAAGAGTTAATAGTAGATCTGTGAAGGAAAGAACAATAGGTATCATCCAATGAAAGAAGCATCACCCTAAGTTCAAGATGTTGACAAGGTCAATTAAAATGCTCTAAAACACAACCAAGAATCATAAAGTATTGAAGTACCAACAATCCCCATTGAAAAGTGACAAAGTAGATACACTGATTGTTCTATGGGTTACATTCAATGTTCTAGTTGTCTATTCACTATTCTATAAGCTTGTTCACTGTTTGGGATCATAACAATCATTAATACATGAAGGGTTTCAAAATCAAGGAAAAGTAACATTTCATAGCACTCACCTCAAGTTCAAACACCACTAGTACTATAAATATCATGCACAAACTCCTCGTATTTAGCATAATCACTGTCAACATTGTCCTGAAGTTGTGTAGCTTTGTCAGGAGCTCTATTGATAGGGTCATTTTCTTTTCATCCTACTTTCATCTAAGTGTCCTAAATGTGGTTTAATCATCATGCAAAGTTAATATAAGTCAAGTAAAGAATGCAAAAGCTATAATTTTTTGTCCACAACAACTATTATATTACCTCAACTTCAACACAACTATGATTGACATCAATGCATTTTTTTTGTGTTGCTTTGATAAAATTTCTCTGCATGTAGTTTAACCATCAAGAAAAAAAATATATCTAGATGAGGAGTAATTCATTTAAAAAATAGTTAACAGAGTCTTTCCAAGCATAAAAGTCACAATATACAGTCATATTTCATGAATATGCTAAGTTATATAAGGCAAAGGGTAGCATGCTATAGATCACTACCATTAGGCCACAGTCATACAACCCCTTGATAGTAAGAAGTTGGAAACACAAGGGTAGACAACTGAGAGGGAGGGTGAATCATTTTTCTTAGAAATTCAAAACTTATCAAACTTATTAACCTTATTCTCAAATCTGATCAATAACCATGAAAGCATAAATCAAAAACACATCAGAAACACACATAACACCAAGATTTTTTTTATGTGGAAACCCTGTTAGGGGAAAAACCACAGTGGAGGTTAGTCCACAAGATTTTACCCTGTTAAAAGTATAAATAAATGTGAATTGGGAATGCATATGAATTTAGGTGCACTGCCTAGAGCTCACTGCTCAATTACAAAAGGAAGACTCACTATCTTACAAAAATATTTGTATTACATCCACAAGATTTTCAACTGATAAAATAGCATCTGCTAATGACTGATTACAATTCCAGTTAAGCACATGAACACTTCTTCACACTCTACTGACTCCTCTTGACACTTTGCTTCTACCTTCAAATGATTAAGATGTTATTCAAACATCTCATACACAAGCACACCTTCAAATGAAATAAAAAATTGCTGATATATATCTGCAACAAGAGATTACATTGCTACATGTCGACCTCAAAAAAATAATAAAATGAATACAAACTATTGGCCCAAAACATTAAATAAATTTCAATGTGAATCAACCAAGGTTGGCCACAACATAGTGAAGACCCAAAATAAAATACTCAAACATGAAAACACTTCAAACAATTATTCCTCAACAACATGCTACAACACCTTGTCAGCCAAGAACATGAAAAACATGAACATGCAAGAGAAAATCTCTAATCACGAGCACAACGATCAATGAAAACGTGCAACATAGATGAAGCACAATCTAGAAACATCCAAAAACATCATGAATTACTAGAGAAGCATCCGCAACAACTGAACTTACTAGAATCACATCATCTTCATTTAGGAACACCAACTAAAGTAACAGAAAAATTGTTACAACACAATTGCTTATAACTCGATCAAATATTAATGCGGATCTCTGAAACTTGACATGGATAAACTAGATATAATTGAAAAGAAACCATTTAATCCACAACCTCTGATCAACAATGTAATGATCTAACCAAAAAAAAAGAATTTGTTTCACCACTAACAACCTACAACTTATTTTATTACAATTTTCTCAATATCCTCGACATATCCAGCTTCTAATGTCTTCAAGGCCAATAGTGTTGAAATCAATGACAACCACATATCAACAACACAACCACAACATCAAACAATCTCCCCCTTTAGCATTGATGGCATCACATGATGTGAAAAACACCATAAACACAACTATATTTAGCACTTACTCCCCCTTAGGTTCATAATCTTTTCTCCTCAACTCTTTCACACAACTCTTCTCCCTAGATAATTCACAGTTTTTAACATGACTCTTCTCCCCTTTGACATCAATGATAAAGATCTCTTTTCTCCACACAAGCTCTAAACCACATATCTGAACATTGGACTACTCCCCCTGAGTAGCAACCACCACAACATCAATCTAGATCAAGATATGACTATGAAATGCATGGATTGATGCAATTCAATGCATCTTAGTTTTTATTAGGAGGGGTAATCACACCTAACTTCCCTCTGAGATACTCAAAAGTATCCTTAGGCAATAGTTTGGTAAAGATATCTACAATATGTTCCTTAGTAGGCACAAACTCCAATCTAACTTCCTTTTCACTCACCTTCTCTCTCAAAATGTTAAACTTGATAGATATATGATTGTTCTTTGAATGCAGCACCGAATTCTTAGAAATATTAATTGCACTCGAATGATCACAAAATATAGAAATAGGTTCATCATACACAACTCTGATATCTTTCAACATCTGCTTCATCCACAATACTTGAGTATAATTGTTAGCAGTAACAATGTGTTATGCCTTTGTAGTAGATAAATAAATGGCATTCTTCTTCTTACTTAACCATGAAATCAACTTCTTACCCAAGAAAAATGCTCCACCACTAGTACTCTTTCTATCATTCACATCACCTTCCCAATCAGAATCAATAAAAGCACTCAATGTAAGATCATCATCATTAGGATACCACAACCCAAAATAAATTGTCCCCTTCAAGTATCTAAAAATTCTCTTCTTCCTTAGGATCAGCTTGAAATATTGTAACAATACATATACCATTCATGATATTTGGTCTAGCTTGAGTCAAATAAAGAAATCCACCAATCATTGATCTGTATCTAGTTTTATTTTCTTTCGAAGAATCATCATCTTGTGTCAACTTGCATCTGTTCACCATAGGTGTACCAACTAGCTTTGAATTTTCTATACCAAACTTATTTAGCAATTCTTTCACATATGTGGACTGAGATATAAAGATCCCTTTATCTATCTGAGTAATTTTCAATCCCAAAAATAATTTCATCTCACCAATCATAGACATCTCAAACTCATTCTACATCTCATCAACAAACTTCATGCACAAACTATCATCTCCTCCAAAAATGATATCATCAACAAAGACTTCAACAATCAAATATTTACCATGATCAATCTTGAAATACAGATTACAATCAGCAATACCTTTATTAAATCCAAGCTTCAACAAATACTTATCCAATCTAGCATACAATGCTCTTGGAGCTTTCTTAAGTCCATACAATGCTTTCTTTAACCAACAAACCATATCTCCATGTTCAGTCAATTGAAATCCATCAGGTTGCTCAACATACACTTCTTCCAATTCACCATTTAAAAATTCTAACTTGACATCCATCTGATAAACCTTGTAGTTTTTGTAAGCAGCATAAGCAAGAAATAGTCTCACAGCTTCAATCCTAGCAATAGGGGCCAAAGTTTCTTCAAAGTCAATTCCTTCCATTTCAGAATATCCTTTACACACCAGTCTTCCTTTGTTTCTAACAATTTCACCTTCCTCATTCAACTTGTTTCTAAAGACCAATTTAGTTCCAATTACATTTTTGTCCTTAGGTCTAGGGACAAGAATCCATGTATTATTATTCTCAATTTCCTATAGTTCTTCTTTAATTTCTTCCACCCAATGTTCATATTTGCATGCTCCATTGACACTATTAGGCTCAGTGTTTGAAATCAAACAATATTCTTCTGCAATTTTTCTCCTAGTCTGAACACCTTTGTTCTTATCACCTATAATCTGATCTTCTGAATGATTTAGTCTTACTTACCTTGGAGTCTTAAGATGTTCTTGAACTTTTGGCTCTTGTGATCTCTCTTCTACACTTTCACTAGTTCCTTCCTCTTGATTTTCTTGATTCATCGGAATGATCTGAACTTGATTTTGAGTCTGAACTTTCTTTCCTATGAATGAACTATTATTTTGATCATCTGAATCATATCCACAGGTTCTGGATGGTTTAGTTATGTCTTCATCAACCTTGACATCTTCACTTTCAACTACTTTCCTCAATCTCTTATTATAGCATCGATAGGCCTTGCTCTTAGTAGAATAACCAAGAAAGATTCCTTCATCACTCCTAGCATCAAAATTTCCTATATCTTCATCTCTTCTGATAAAGCATTTACTCTCAAATATTTTGAAGTATCTAATAGTAGGCTTATGACCAAACCATAACTCAAAAGGGGTCTTACCAGTATCACCTTTGACTTGTACCTGATTGAGGATGTAAACAACAATACTCACAACTTCTCTCCAATAGATATGAGGAACGTTTCCTTTTAGCATCATAGTCCTAGAAACATCTTGAATTGTCATGTTCTTCCTTTCCACAACTCCATTTTGTTGAGGGGTCCACGGGGTAGATAATTGTCTCTTTATCCCATGCACTTCACAAAAATAATTAAACTCATGGGAAGTGAATTAACCACCTCTATCTGATCTCAAACATTTAATCTTTAGACCTATCTCTGTCTCAAACATAGCCTTAAAAATATTGAATTTCTCTAGAGCTTTAGATTTTTCCCTTAAGAAAGTAACCCACATAAATCTAGAGTAATCATCAATAAGTAACATGAAGTACCTGTCTCCTTGTAAACTTCTGACTCTAGAAGGACCACACAAATTAGTATGCATAAACTCCAACACTTCATTTGAACAATGTTGTTTGCTCTAAAATGAAATTCTAGTTTTTTTCCCTAATTGAAATTCCTTTCATATAGTATTAGTAGGCTTTACCAACTTAGGAAGATCTCTCACTACCTGAGTAGAACTTATCTTAATAATATTGTCAAAATTTAAATGACACATTCTCCTATGCCACAACCAACTTTCATCAACTTGAGCAATCAAAAAAGTTTTACCAATAGCATTCAGGGGAAATATATTACCTTTTATTTTTGTACCTAAAGCAATCACATTTCTAGAACTCCCCAATATTCTGCACTTTCCATCCTTGAATTGAAGATTGTATCCCTTGTCAACCATCTATCCAACACTCAAGATATTATGCTTCAAACGTTCCACTTATAGAACATCATCAGTATTATTCTTACCATCAAGAGAAATATGTCCTCTACCATAGATTACACTTGCTTTGTCATCACCAAATCTTACAACACTACCATCATACTTTTCCAGGCTCACAAATTTTCTTTTATCACCTGTCATGTGATGAGATCATCCACTATCAATCATCCATTCATCTTTTTCTTCAAATCTGGCTACTAGAGCTTTCTCCACATTTGAGCAACTAACAAATTCAATAGGGGCTAGATCATTTTCCTTGATAGCAATAAATAACCATTCATCTTCACTTGCATTCCCTTTATCAGATTAATCATCTCTCACACCTTCATCAACAACATAATAACACTTTCTTTGAAATCTAGGCTTGTTGGGTGTTGGCTTAGGAACTCTTTCTGGACACCTTGATGAAAAATGACCTATATTATTTCAAGAAAAAAACTTAATAGGAAATTTTCCTTCATACTTACCTTCTCCTCTGGTTTCCCTTTTGACAATAAGTGCTTCAAGCTCCTCTATTTTTCTCTCTTCTTCTTCAATCTCTCTCATTTCCTCCTCATACTTGAATACCTTTCTAGAAGAACTTTCTCCCGAATCATATATGTTTATCTTTTCTGGAGGTAGTAGCCTTGAATGAAGATTCTATATTAGGAAGAGAATCACCAAATTTACTCAACTCAAAAGTAGTAAGCTTACCAATCAACATGTCTCTAGTTACATTTGTTACAATCTAGAGCTCCTTAATAGCAGTTGCTTTGACTTTGTATGTAGCAAGTAAGGATCTAAGCACTTTAGCAACAATATTTGATTCTTCCAATTTCCCTCCAGCACATCTAATACCACACACAAGTTCATTCACTCTTTGCATGAAAGAAGTAATGTTCTCATCATCACCCATTCTCAACATTTCATATTTCCCTTTCAGACTTTGCAACTTTGCAATCTTCACATTAGCATCACCTTCATACAAAGTTTCCAGCTTTTTCCAGATCTCATAAGCAGTCATCAGATCCAAAACATTTTTTATCTCAAAATTAGTCAAAGCACTCAACAATGCTTCCTTAGCCCTGATATTATACTCGACTTCCTTAATCTCATCTATAGTAGAAGGACCATTCTTTGGATTGATATACCTATTCTTTGTAATTTTCCAGTAGGGTTCACTAATGAATCTTAGATGACACTCCATTCAAGCCTTCCATAGAGAATAATTTGTTCTATCAAATCTCGGACTATCCTTCTTGTATGTCACCATCCTTGATCACCTCAAGCTATTAAAATTCTTCCAAGGAACCAACTCCAATACCAATTGTTGGCAATACAATGGCAAATAATTGAGGAGGGGGGTGAATTAGTTGTCTCAGAAATTCAAAACTTATCAAACTTATTAAGCTTATTCTCAGATTTGATTAATAACCATGAAAGCATAAATCAACAACACATTAGAAACACACATAACAATAAGATTATTTTACATGGAAACTGTTAGCTCTCAAAATGCAGGTTGAATGCCTCAGGAGGCTGCCAATCTCTTGATAGGCTTTAGAGTAACAGACAAGGTCAACAGAACTCAACCTTCTACTCTTTAGGTGTTGCAAAACCTGGGTGGGTGTACCTCTCTTGAACAATGCAGGCTTATCTTATGATTATCCTTCTGAAATACTTTGTCCACAATGGCAGATGACAGTGAACAAAATGAAATCAAACTTGATAGCAATCTTCTGATCTAAATCCCAAAATACTCAAATAACAGATGTAAAGAGATTAAGTGAATTTTAAAATGATAAAATGCAGAGACTAGTGCCTTGTTGGGTATGCGGAGTCAAATGAGATCGAGATGAGCAGCACTTCTCTGAGAAAGTTCAAATTATCTGGCATATGTTATGCTTATAACTTATATAAACATGCAAGACTATGATTGCTAAGCTCTACTTGAATAATCCAATAGAATCTTACTGATTACTGTGATTAACTGAAAGGATTTAGTGTAATAACCCTCCTAGTTGCTAGTTGGACTCATTAGTTTTATGCTTTGATCTGATACTTTGATACATTGATACTATGATGATATTGTTTGGTGTGATTGGTTAGTTAGACATTTGATGATGCTGTTACTCCTTTTGTGGACATGATTATTTCATATGACATTGTGGTTGGAGATTTTAGTTGATTTTGATATTTATGTTATGATGTGATGATTTAATAGATTATGCCATGAGATGAATTGTTAGTATTAGAAATGTTATTTTTATCAATCATATTATAATTGTTAGGATAGACGTGATGAAGGACAGTGTAACATCACTCATTGCGAGTGCTCTGTTACGCTGCGATTCCTTCTCACAACACAATGCTTTGATTTATATATATATGCACATGTACACAACTTCGTTGTATGTAGGAATTGCAGGTACATAGTCTCGATTCCACCTGCTTCGGCAGGACAGGGCGAGCACAAACAACCCAACGGTATAAAGTTGATACAGAGGTGACAATGAAGTTTGCCCGTTCCATGCTACTTAATATTAGTGTACATCGAGTTATGAATAGTCGGCTTGTGGCTATCTTAACTCTCTATTAAGTCATATTATCATTAGTATATTGTTATTTAGTTGTTTAGGTCGGCCTAAGTCTTATATAGGTGTGTCTAAGTCGGCCTAGGTGATATCCTTGGCATAAATAGGTATATATAGGAGGTTGTGAGTCTTATTTCATCATCAAGTTGTGAAGTGTGTTCTCATTAGAGATATTTGGAGGTTTTCCCCCTCGAAGTGGCTTGTTATTCTCAGTTATTATCAAGTATTTGCAGCATATTTCTTATCATATTCTTCTATTGTGCAAGTTATTTCATAACAAGTGGTATCAGAGCATGATCTTGGCACCATAGAGGCAAGGTTTTTCTCAATTTTGGAGGCGATTTTGGGAAGAGCATATCTTTCAGATTTTGGCGAATTTTTTTCTGATTTTTAAAGGGTTTTTGAAGAACATATTGAAGAAGATACAGTCCATATTTTAGAAGAATTGGAGCATAATTAAGCGAATTATTGCAGAATTAGGGTTTCTACACTATTTTTTTGGAATCTACATATCTCGCACATCTTGTTGAATTGCAGTTTGATTTTTATTGGGTTTATGAAGAAATATTAAAGGAGATTACAGTAAAAATTTGAAAGAATTTAAGTTTCATTTGTGTTATTTATTTCAACATTAGTGGTTTCCATCATGACGGGGCCTACAACAAGGGGTAAAAAGAATGTTGTCACTCCAGGGAAGACTCCTGATAAGGATGGTGAAACAATCAAGGATGTTACTCATAATGAGGAAATAAATAAGGTCAAGGAAGACATTTCCTCAATTAAGATGCATATGTGTGACCTAAGAGGAGATATATCGGACCTACGAAACCTATTAAGCGCCTTTATGAATAAACCAAGAAAGGAGGTCTCAAGCAGCCACGAACCAGAAGAAGAAGAAGAAGATACAAATGAAGAAGAAGAAGAAGAAGAAGAAGAAGAAGAAGAAGAAGAAGAAGAAGAAGAAGAAGAAGAAGAAGAAGAAGTGGTGAAAGAAGAAGAAGAAGAAGAAGAGGCATATGCAGAAGTAGAAAAAGCAACAATAGAAGAAGAAGAAGCAAAAGACCAACCAGAAGAAGAAGAAGCAGAAGAAGTTCAAGAAGAAGAAGTTCCTAATCAAGCTATTCAACCAATGCAAGGGTACCATTTATTATTCCTCACCTCTTCCTTTATGACACATCAAAAGGTTCAGGAAAAGGAAGAACACATTCATCGCCATCAAGAGCTTGATGTAAAGGGAAGACACATCTTGGAGCTAAAGTTAATTTTCTAGACACGCATGAAGAAGCTGGTGACATCAACAATTCCAAGTTACCTCATTACAAGGAAATATTTTCTAATTGAAGATGCTACATGGGAGGATGAGGAGTTCATTCAAAAGTGTCCAAACTTGATTAGCATTGAGGACAATGCTTCTTTAAAGAAGGGGGGCATGCTACGCCCTTAATATTAGTGTACATCGAGTTATGAATAGTCGGCTTGTGGCTATCTTAACTCTCTATTAAGTCATATTATCATTAGTATATTGTTATTTAGTTGTTTAGGTCGGCCTAAGTCTTATATAGGTGTGTCTAAGTCGGCCTAGGTGATATCCTTGGCATAAATAGGTATATATAGGAGGTTGTGAGTCTTATTTCATCATCAAGTTGTGAAGTGTGTTCTCATTAGAGATATTTGGAGGTTTTCCCCCTCGAAGTGGCTTGTTATTCTCAGTTATTATCAAGTATTTGCAGCATATTTCTTATCATATTCTTCTATTGTGCAAGTTATTTCATAACATTCCATGATGTCAGACCGCCTTGTTGTATGGTATTGTATGTTCTGAAGTTGTCATGTTTTGTGGTTGTAGTTGTGTTATGTTGTATATAATTACTGTTGGTATTTTATATGTTGTGGTATTTCAATTTTAAAATTATCGATTAAAAATTAGATTAAATTGTATTTAAAATATTTAAATGTTTAGTTATTTAGAAAGTCATGTATTTTATTAAATATCAAATGGTGATTTGTCAAATGTAAATAAATTTTTCAGGTGGAAAATTAATAATAAAATAAATAAATAAAGTCAAACTTTTGTGCATGAACAAGGCTGTCAAAATACAGTTTTAAAATAATAATAATAAGAATAATATGGACAAATGGAAAAATCTGGGTGGGGGCAGAAATTGCAACACTGTTATTAGAAAATGGTGGTTGGGTGCATGGAAAAAAATAAAAAATGTATATATATACAGTGGGTTTTCGAAAAGGAAAAGGGGATTCTTTTGCTGGAAAAGTTGAGGGCAGTATTCTAGAATTTTTATTTTTGAAAATAGGGAGATAGTGCTGAAGGTTTTGTGTGGAGATTCTGTCAACAAGAAGATAGTAGAAGAGGAGCGAGAGCTGTTCGTAGGGCTAATTGGAGCAAGATCTTCGTCACATTACAATCAGTAGGAGTCCAGGTTCTAAAATTTGTTTCTTTTCTTTACTTGCTTAAAATTTCAATTAAAAATCATACTGTTTTGGGTTTTCAATAGATTTGAAATAAAACTGTTTTCTTTTAAAATTTTGGGTTCAAATAAAATAGAAAAAAAATCTGGTTATCAATTATTTTGGAAAAATCTGGATTGTTAGACAAATTAGGAAAAATCTGAGTTTTTAAGCAAAATAGGGAAAAATTTGGGCAACAGCAAAATAGGGAAATCTGGGTTTCAAAAAAAATAGAAAAAAAGAAAATCTGGGTTTTCAAAATAAATTAGAAAAAAAAAAAAATTGGTTTTCAAATCAATTTAAAATAAAATTTGGGTTTTCAAACAAACCAGGGAAATTTTGGTTTTCAGATAGTCCAGGAAAAATCTGGTTTTCTCTTAAATTCTGGGGGTTCAAATGAATTTAGGAGAAATCTGAACATTCAAAGATATTTCAAAAATTCTGGAAAAAAAGAAATCTGTGTGTAGAAAGGATGGGAAATATTTGTTACTTTTCTTAAAATATTGTTGTCCTTAAGAAATTTTATTCTTCCTCTGGATAATTTATTTATCTCTGTAAATATTTGCTGAAGAAAATTTTAACCCTTCCCTGATCAGTTCTAAGTTATTCAATCCCTGTCCAATGTTATTCAAATATATATATATATATACAATTATATATTCATTATATATGAAAAATAAATAGGGTTTATATTTATGCCTTTATATTTGGGGACTGTAAATTTAAAATTATCTAAAGGCCGAACTGGGTCGGCGTCCGTACCTGCTAAGGACGGAATGTACTTTTAACAAAAAGAAAGTATATTAAAAAATATATATATATAAAAATATATATACGAAATTTTTATTTATAAATTTTTTTATACAAATAAAAAAAAAAAAAATTAAAAAGGGGCTTGGGGGGACGGACTGGCCGCCCCCCCCGTACCCTGGTGGTGCGGTGGCAGTGGCTGCCGCACAGCAGTCCAAAGGACTGCCGTGCGCGTCAGCCTTGGCTGCCGTGCACAGCAGTCCCAAGGACTGCTGGCGCAGCTTCAAGGCTTTCGGTTCTTTTATTTTTATTTTTGTTAAAATTTAATTCTCATAAACTTTTTATAATTCGTTTAATTTATTTATGTTTTCGGTTTAAATTCTAATTTATGAAAATGTATATATATATATATAAATTTGTGTGTGTTTTAAATTATATATATATAGATATTTTATATATATAAACAGAAAATGATTTATAATGTATTATTTTAAATATGTGAAGGGAATAATTTTATAAAAAAAAAAGAAAAAAAAAGAAATAGTAATAAATAAATAAATAAATGAATAGTTTCGTAATAGAAACATATTTGTTTTAGAAATAGAATGTTAATAAAATTATTATAATAAAGTTAATGTATTATTTGCATATATTAATTGATCTTTTCTTTTTACAAATTTAATAATCGATCATGAGAAAATCGTAATGTTCCTTGTCTTATCTGCTTGAATAAAGAGGACATAGTGTTTGAATTCATTGAATTATGCGTAGTTTCACTTTGCCTTTGTGTTGGCTTTAATGTCGATGTGGGAACCCGGTTGTTGGTTTGAAACCTTGTTCCAGAGGCTGGTTTAATTTTGGATGTTATTCTCGTTTTGAATTTATCCTTGGAGTTGAAAACTCATGGTTCATGTTTGGAAGGGTTGAACGTTTGTTGAAACTTTTTGGTTCTGAGTGTTGCGAGAGGGTTAATGCCTCGCTTGTTCTTGTTTTGGTATCATGCTTAATTGTTGAGGTTCAACCCTTGTCTTGTTTCAAATTACTGTTAGGGGTCTTAGGGAGAGTGGCTCTTCGTGGGGGCCGGCGCCTCGGTTAAGAGGAAGTGCACAGGAGAACCCACGAAGAGTAGTTAAACAAGTGATAACTTAAAAAATAGAACTAGGGGGATGGGTAGTAAACCACTCAAGATAAAAGAAATTGGATTCCTCATCTATGCATTAGGGCTATCATAGACTAATGATAGATTGAGAAGGCCGTGGTCGGCAAAGTCATAATCTCGTCTTCATGAGAGGTTATTGACTCCGCACGAGCTACCCTATGGTGCCGGCGCCTCAAGTAGGAGGAAGAGCCAGGAGATCCATAGATGGGTGCCGGCGCCTCAAGTTGGAGGAAGAGCCAGGAGATCCCATGAGAGCTGTGCGATGACACTCTCCACTAGACTTCCTGTTTGCCTTGTTGCTTTTTCCTCTGGAAATGTATTTTGGACTTGGATTTTTTATCAGTTTCCTTAGCTTGTACTCTCATTGTTGATTCGGATTCTTGAGTTCGTGATTATGAGTATACTTTGGTGATTTGTTATTGTCATTGCTTGGTGTAATTGTATTCTCTGAATTTTGTATTTGGGTTTGTACCTTATTGTTGTGGAGTTGGTTTGACAATCATGGTCGTGTTAACTTCATTGTCACCTCTGAGCACGGGGGGTGAGTTATCTTTAATTCACATGGTTGGGTGGAACGTGCTCCGCACCCATTGGGTTCCCCATCAGCATCATTTGTTCGCAGCTTTTCCGCAGTTGGAGTTGTACCAGTGTTCACCTTGTTATTCAGCATTCATTGTAAATTGTATTATCCCAATTGTTTGGGAATTTCATTGTAATTATTATATCAAAGATTGTAATGTAACATTATAGCAATGATGTAATAGTTAGGATTCAATGTAATTATTTGATGAGACTCATTTGATTGTATTATGCGGTACCTTAATATTAATGCTCTTGGTTTATGGAAGCACATTTATTCATGGTTATTATATTGTAAATGGTTATTTGGTTAATCATTATCTTTAATTTCCATTTGTGGTTGCAATGTAACCTCGCATGCCCCAGAGAACTAAGTATGATAATGTGATGTATTATGTTATGTGATTATAGTTAATGTATTGTAAGTTTAAGTTAATTGCTTTAAACCAAAAAAAAAATTATTGCCTTTTGGGTTCTCTGGGGTTTGCACGGCGGGCGTTACAACTTGGTATCAGAGCCAGGTTTGCAAACGCTAGGGTCTCTGGGTAGTTAGGTCCATTAAGTAACCTCTCGTTTGAACTCTAGAGCTTATTTGTACCTTTATCTTGTGCAGAAGTATGCCTCGAGGTAGAGGACGAGGCCAAGCAAGAGGCCGCAGTGCTGGTCGTGGAGCAAACTGGCGAAGTCCCTCAGTTCCCAGTTCTCATGGTTCTGAGCATGAGGAACAACCGAGTCTTCACAATAATCCATCAGGTGGTCAGAACCCAGGGCAGCCTGGATGAGACAGTTCATTACAGCATATCCTTGGAGAAATTCTGGCTCGTTTGGGACCCAGGCCAGAGGAGGAGCCACAGATTGAAAGAGAAAGAGAGAGGTCACCGAGGCGGAGGGAAATAACTTCTGACCAGGATGTAGTTTTAGCAGGCCATATGAGGGATTTGTTGAGAGCTCACCCACTGACATTTGATGGTTCAGGAGGTGGACTAGAAGCTGAAACTTGGCTAATTGACTTAGATCGTTGCTTCGCCATGCACCCCTACGGTAGCAATACCAAGGCTCGGTGCGCGGTTATGCATTTGCGAGGCTTCGCATCTACTTGGTGGCCCCTTGAGGAACATAAATTGCACCTTGATATCAGTATGGTCACCTGGGAATTATTCTTGGATAGGTTCAGGGCTCGCTTTCTCTCAGACCATTGGAGGTAGCGCAGGGCTGACGAGTTTCATGATCTCAAGCAGCTGTCTATGTCAGTGGAACAGTATGAGCGGCGCTTCTATGAGTTGAAGCAGTATGCAGGGATTAGCCACGATGAGGGCATGTTGGTTCAGCACTTTGTTCGGGGCCTTAATGCTCGCATCAGTGGTGGAGTGCGAGTCTTTGAGCCGAAGACAATGGAAATGGCAGTTGAGAAGGCTCGCTTGGTGGAGGAGAATTTGGCCATGGCCTTGGGTGGTCACATTGGAGTGCAGATTGGCAGTGCACCTACTCAGGGTTTTAGCACTCATGGGGGTCAGTCTCAGGGAGCAGGATCTTCCAGAAATAGGTTTCAACCCTCAAAAGGGGGTCATCAGCAGCAGCAGCCATAGCAGCAGCAGTCAAAACAGAAGAACTTCCAATCTCCTCATAGTGGCAATTCTCAGTTTCGCAAGGATCGGAATAGGAACACGAACCAAGTTCGACAGGAACGTTTTGCACAGCCTTCACCTAGTATCCAGTCAGCACCGAGTCGTGGGAGCTTCCAGTAGTCAAATGCTCCATCAGGGGGCAGGGGTTTTGACAGGGGTACTGGGTGTTACTCTTGTGGACAGCAGGGGCACATTGCCAGATTGTGTCCTCAAAAGAGCACTTCAGGTTTTAATCAGAGGCCAGTTGGTTCAGAGCGGACAGTAGGTGATGCAGGGAGGTCTCATCGTGTATTTGCTACAGTAGATAATCGACAGGAAGACCACCAGAGCACCGTCATTGAGACTTCAGGTGTGTTACATGATTCTAGCATTTCTATACTTTTTGATTCTGGTGCATCTGATTCCTTTATATCTCCTCTTGTGGTTGAGCGATGTGGACTGGTGGAAACTAGTCAAGGTGAGAAATGGCAAGTTGAATTGGCTTCAGGGTCAAAGCTTGTTGTAGAGAAGCTTGTGCAGGATTGTAGCTTGAGTATAGGGGCTTTGTCATCTAAAGTAAACCTCAGAATCCTCCCACTCGGCTCATATGATGTTGTCTTGGGCATGGACTGGTTGAGTGCACACCGTGCTATAATTGATTGTCGTCGTAAAGTGGTGCAGTGCTTTGATGATTCTGGAAAGGAGGTGGAAATCGTGGGTGTTCAAAAACCCGTTTCTTTACGAATGATCTCTGCCATGCAGCTCAAAAGGTACTTTCGACAGGGTTGTCAGCTCTTTGCGGTATCTTTGAGTGACTTGGAGTCAGAGGATAGTCAAGGGGTGTCATTGGAACAATACCCTCTCCTTAAGGAGTTTTCTGATGTGTTTCTAGAAGAGATACCTGGTATGCCACCTAAGCGAGATATAGACTTCAGGATTGATCTGGTACCTAGAGCTGATCCAATATCTCGAGCTCCATATCGGATGACAACGTAGGAACTTCAGGAACTCCATTTGCAGCTGGAAGAGTTGTTGGCTAAGGGCTTTATCCGCCCAAGTGTTTCTCCTTGGGGAGCACCTGTGATTTTTGTGAAAAAGAAGGATGTTCTCTTCGCTTGTGTATTGATTACAGGAAGTTGAACAAGGTAACAGTGAAGAACCGATATCCATTACCCAGAATTGATGATCTTTTCGATCAGATAAAAGGGACAAAGGTGTTCTTTAAGATTGATCTCAAATCAGGATATCATCAGTTGAGGATTGCTGATCCAGACATTCATAAAACAACATTTTGTACTCGGTATGGACATTACGAGTTCACCGTGGTGCCGTTCGGGTTGATGAATGCACCTTCAGTCTTTATGAGCCTAATGAATGGAGTGTTCAGAACATTCTTGGATAGATTCGTCCTTGTGTTTCTCGATGACATTTTGATTTATTCTAGGTCCATGGAGGAACATGAGGAGCATCTAAGACAGGTGTTGCAGTGCTTAAGGGGTAATTAGTTGTTTGCCAATCTCAAGAAATGTGAATTCTATAAGACTGAAGTTCAGTATTTGGGCTATGTGATTTCTGGTGAGGGAATTTTGGTTGATCCTGCAAAGATCCAAGCTATTGTGGATTGGCCCACACCCACAAATGTCTCAGAAATTCGCAGCTTCATGGGACTTGCAGGGTACTATAGGCGTTTTGTCCAAGGGTTTTCTAGGTTGGCTCATCCTATCACTTCCTTGTAGAGGAAGGGAAAGAAGTTTCTTTGGTCTGAGCAGTGTCAGTTGGCTTTCCAAACCTTGAAGGACAAGCTAACTAGTGCTCCAATCTTAGCAGTTCCTGATCCATCAGGTGATTTTGTTGTGTGTACTGATGCTTCGTTGGAAGGCTTAGGGGCTGTGTTGATGCAGGAGGGGTGAGTGATTGCTTATGAATCACGAAAGCTTAAGGATCATGAACTCAATTACCCCACTCATGACTTGGAGTTAGCTGTAGTTGTGCATGCCTTAGTAAGGTGGCGACACTTTCTCCTTGGTCATCAGTTCGAGTTGCATATAGATCATCGTAGTCTGTAGTACATCTTTACGCAGCCGAACTTGAATGCAAGACAGAGAAGGTGGATGGAATTCTTGTGCGAATATGATTTTGAGGTAAAGTATATTCAGGGCAAAGAGAATGTGGTGGCAGATGCGTTGAGTAGACGCAAGCATGAGATTTCTGCTATGGCTCTTGAGGTTGATTTGAAAAGTTAGATTCTTGTAGCTCTTTCTTCAGATGATTGGTATCAAGCAGTGAAATCAGAGTTTGAGTCGGGCAGACCTTTGGAAGGAAAATTTTCTGGATATTCTATGGATTCAGATGGTGTTTTTCATTTTGGAGGCCGAATGTATGTACCTCCTGCAGAGGGTCTTCGTACCCTAATCTTGACCGAAGCTCATAGAGCTCCTTATTCAGCACACCCAGGAGTTAAGAAAATGTACGCTGACCTTCCCTCACTATATTTTTGGGCTGGGATGAAGCGTGACATTGCTGATTTTGTGGCTAGGTGTCTAGAATGTCAGAGAGTTAAGGCCGAGCATCATCATCCAGCAGGTTTGTTGCAGCCTCATCTTGTTCCGGAGTGGAAGTGGGACATTATTTCCATGGATTTCATTGTCGGGTTGCCTATGTCTTCCAGGCGACACGACGCTATCATGGTCACTGTTGACAGGTTGACCAAGGTATCCCATTTCTCTCCCATTCGATCTTCCTATACTGCTTTAGTGGTGGCTAGGGTGTTCATGGAAGACATTGTTCGATTGCATGGGATACCGCGCAAGATTATTTCTGATAGAGATCCGGTATTCACATCTGCATTATGGACATCTTTGCAGCGGTCTTTAGGGACTAAGTTGAATTTTAGTTCTGCCTACCATCCTGAGATAGATGGTCAGACTGAGAGAGTTAATCAGGTGCTGGAGGATATGCTTCGCATGTATGTTATGGACCAACAATCTCGTTGGGAAGATTATCTGCATTTGGTTGAGTTTTCCTATAATAATGGTTATCATAGTTCGATTGGCATGGCTCCATTCCAGGCTTTATATGGCCGTCCTTGTCGTACCCCTTTGAGCTGGGATCGATTGGAGGACAGGGTTCTTCTTGGACCTGAGATGCTTCGTGATATGGAGTAGCAGGTAGCTCGCATCCGAGAGCATCTTGTAGCGGCTCAGGACAGGCAGAAGAAGTTTGCTGATGCACACAGAGTTGATCGGCAGTTCGCAGTAGGTGATCGAGTGTTTCTTTGAGTTCGTCCTCGGAAGAGCCCTATTCGTTATGGAAAGGGTTCTAAGCTTGCACCCCGTTTTGTGGGTCCGTT
Organism: Sequoia sempervirens; assembly: GCA_007258455.2. Lineage (NCBI taxonomy): Eukaryota > Viridiplantae > Streptophyta > Pinopsida > Cupressales > Cupressaceae > Sequoia > Sequoia sempervirens. The sequence continues at coordinate 62,191,180 of VDFB02109042.1, read as the reverse complement.
CGAGGTGTTAGAGCGTATTGGTCCTGTTGCCTATCGCCTGGCCTTGCCACCCAGTCTGTCGTGGATTCACGATGTGTTTCATGTTTCTGTTCTTAGGCCTTATTTTTTGGATGTTACTCATGTACTTGATTGGAATGCTCTACAGGTCGAGGACGGGCAGCTAGCTCTAGAGCCCGTGGCCGTGGTGCAGCACAGGAGACTCATTCTCAGAGGCAGGGATATTGAGCAGGTGAGGGTCCAGTGGGACCCCAATGATGAGACTTCAGCGACATGGGAGGATGCTTCCCGTATCAGAGAATCCTACCCTTACTTGTTTTCTGGCTTACAGGAGTAAGCCGAATTTAAGGGGGGGAGGATGTAATAACCCTCCTAGTTTCTAGTTGGACTCATTAGTTTTATGCTTTGATCTGATACTTTGATACATTGATACTATGATGATACTGTTTGGTGTGATTGGTTAGTTAGACATTTGATGATGCTGTTACTCCTTTTGTGGACATGATTATTTCATATGACATTGTGGTTGGAGATTTTAGTTGATTGTCATATTTATGTTATGATGTGATGATTTAATAGATTATGCCATGAGATGAATTGTTAGTATTAGAAATGTTATTTTTATCAATCATATTATAATTGTTAGGATAGATGTGATGAAGGACAGTGTAACATCACTCATTGCGAGTGCTCTATTACGCTGCGATTCCTTCTCACAACAAAATGCTTTGATTTATATATATATATATGCACATGTACACAACTTCGTTGTATGCAGGAATTGCAGGTACATAGTCTCGATTCCACCTGCTTCGGCAGGACAGGGCGAGCACAAACAACCCAACGGTATAAAGTTGATACAGAGGTGACAATGAAGTTTGCCCGTTCCATGATGTCAGACCGCCTTGTTGTATGGTATTGTATGTTCTGAAGTTGTCATGTTTTGTGGTTGTAGTTGTGTTATGTTGTATATAATTACTGTTGGTATTTTATATGTTGTGGTGTTTCAATTTTAAAATTGTCGATTAAAAATTAGATTAAATTGTATTTAAAATATTTAAATGTTTAGTTATTTAGAAAGTCATGTATTTTATTAAATATCAAATGGTGATTTGTCAAATGTAAATAAATTTGCCAGGTGGAAAATTAATAATAAAATAAATAAATAAAGTCAAACTTTTGTGCATGAACAAGGCGGTCAAAATGGAGTTTTAAAATAATAATAATAAGAATAATATGGACAAATGGAAAAATCTGGGTGGGGGCAGAAATTGCAACACTGTTATTAGAAAATGGTGGTTGGGTGCATGGAAAAAATATATATATATATATATACAGTGGGTTTTCGAAAATGAAAAAGGGGATTCTTTTGCTGGAAAAGTTGAGGGCAGTATTCTAGAATTTTTATTTTTGAAAATAGGGAGATAGTGCTGAAGGTTTTGTGTGGAGATTCTATCAACAAGAAGAGAGTAGAAGAGGAGCGAGAGTTGTTCGTAGGGCTAATTGGAGCAAGATCTTCGTCACATTACAATCAGCAGGAGTCCAGGTTCTAAAATTCGTTTCTTTTCTTTACTTGCTTAAAATTTCAATTAAAAATCATACTGTTTTGGGTTTTCAATAGATTTGAAATAAAACTGTTTTCTTTTAAAATTTTGGGTTCAAATAAAATAGAAAAAAAAAATCTGGTTATCAATTATTTTGGAAAAATCTAGATTATTAGACAAATTAGGAAAAATCTGAGTTTTTAAGCAAAATAGGGAAAAATCTGGGCAACAGCAAAATAGGGAAATCTGGGTTTCAAAAAAAATAGAAAAAAAGAAAATCTGGGTTTTCAAAATAAATTAGAAAAAATTGGTTTTCAAATCAATTTAAAATAAAATTTGGGTTTTCAAAACCCAGGGAAATTTTGGTTTTCAGATAGTCCAGGAAAAATCTGGTTTTCTCTTAAATTCTGGGGGTTCAAACGAATTTAGGAGAAATCTGAACATTCAAAGATATTTCAAAAATTCTGGAAAAAAAATCTGTGTGTAGAAAGGATGGGAAATATTTGTTACTTTTCTTAAAATATTGTTGTCCTTAAGAAATTTTATTCTTCCTCTGGATAATTTATTTATCTCTGTAAATATTTGCTGAAGAAAATTTTAACCCTTCCCTGATCAGTTCTAAGTTATTCAATCCCTGTCCAATGTTATTCAAATATATATATATATATACAATTATATATTCATTATATATGAAAAATAATTAGGGTTTATATTTATGCCTTTATATTTGGGGACTGTAAATTTAAAATTATCTAAAGGCCGAACTGGGTCGGCGTCCGTACCTGCTAAGGACGGAATGTACTTTTAACAAAAAGAAAGTATATTAAAAAATATATATATATAAAAATATATATACGAAATTTTTATTTATAAAATACAAATAAAAAAAAATTAAAAGGGGCTTGGGGGGACGGCTGGCTTCCTCGCACTCGGGTGGCTAAGGCATACCTGATAGCAACGTACCGCAGTATCAGCCCTGCTGTGCTTGGATCCCACGAGAGGCTAGGGCAGTCCTTTCAAAGGACTACCGGCAGCTTTTGAACGCTGCGGTTCTTTTATTTTTTTATTTTTGTTAAAATTTAATTCTCATAAACTTTTTATAATTCGTTTAATTTATTTATGTTTTCGGTTTAAATTCTAATTTATGAAAATGTATATATATATATATATATGTGTGTGTGTTTTAAATTATATATATATAGATATTTTATATATATAAACAGAAAATGATTTATAATGTATTATTTTAAATATGTGAAGGGAATAATTTTTAAAAAAAAGAAGAAAAAAAGAAATAGTAATAAATAAATAAATAAATGAATAGTTTCTCGTAATAGAAACATATTTGTTTTAGAAATAGAATGTTAATAAAATTATTATAATAAAGTTAATGTATTATTTGCATATATTAATTGATCTTTTCTTTTTACAAATTTAATAATCGATCATGAGAAAATCGTAATGTTCCTTGTCTTATCTGCTTGAATAAAGAGGACATAGTGTTTGAATTCATTGAATTATGCGTAGTTTCACTCTGCCTTTGTGTTGGCTTTAATGTCGATGTGGGAACCCGGTTGTTGGTTTGAAACCTTGTTCCAGAGGCTGGTTTAATTTTGGATGTTATTCTCGTTTTGAATTTATCCTTGGAGTTGAAAACTCATGGTTCATGTTTGGAAGGGTTGAACGTTTGTTGAAACTTTTTTGGTTCTGAGATGTTGCGAGAGGGTTAATGCCTCGCTTGTTCTTGTTTTGGTATCATGCTTAATTGTTGAGGTTCAACCCTTGTCTTGTTTCAAATTACTGTTAGGGGTCTTAGGGAGAGTGGCTCTTCGTGGGGGCCGGCGCCTCGGTTAAGAGGAAGTGCACAGGAGAACCCACGAAGAGTAGTTAAACAAGTGATAACTTAAAAAATAGAACTAGGGGGATGGGTAGTAAACCACTCAAGATAAAAGAAATTGGATTCCTCATCTATGCATTAGGGCTATCATAGACTAATGATAGATTGAGAAGGCCGTGGTCGGCAAAGTCATAATCTCGTCTTCATGAGAGGTTATTGACTCCGCACGAGCTACCCTATGGTGCCGGCGCCTCAAGTAGGAGGAAGAGCCAGGAGATCCATAGATGGGTGCCGGCGCCTCAAGTTAGAGGAAGAGCTAGGAGATCCCATGAGAGCTGTGCGATGACACTCTCCACTAGACTTCCTATTTGCCTTGTTGCTTTTGCCTCTGGAAATGTATTTTGGACTTGGATGTTGTATCAGTTTTCTTAGCTTGTACTCTCATTGTTGATTCGGATTCTTGAGTTCGTGATTATGAGTATACTTTGGTGATTTGTTATTGTCATTGCTTGGTGTAATTGTATTCTCTGAATTTTGTATTTGGGTTTGTACCTTATTGTTGTGGAGTCAGTTTGACAATCATGGTCGTGTTAACTTCATTGTCACCTCTGAGCATGGGGGGTGAGTTATCTTTAATTCACATGGTTGGGTGGAACGTGCTCCGCACCCGTTGGGTTCCCCATCAGCATCCTTTGTTCGCAGCTTTTCCGTAGTTGGAGTTGTACCAATGTTCACCTTGTTATTCAGCATTCATTGTAAATTGTATTATCCCAATTGTTTGGGAATTTCATTGTAATTATTATATCAAAGATTGTAATGTAACATTATAGCAATGATGTAATAGTTAGGATTCAATGTAATTATTTGATGAGACTCATTTGATTGTATTATGTGGTACCTTAATATTAATGCTCTTGGTTTATGGAAGCACATTTATTCATGGTTATTATATTGTAAATGGTTATTTGGTTAATCATTATCTTTAATTTCCATTTGTGGTTGCAATGTAACCTCGCGTGCCCCAGAGAACTAAGTATGATAATGTGATGTATTATGTTATGTGATTATAGTTAATGTATTGTAAGTTTAAGTTAATTGCTTTAAACCAAAAAAAAAAATTATTGCCTTTTGGGTTCTCTGGGGTTTGGACGGCGGGCGTTACATTTAGTCTTTACTTGAAAGAACCAATCAGTTGATCACACAAATACAGCAAATGTGCACTGATAAATTGAATACAAACTTGTCATATCAATTTAAACAATAAAAAAGAAACCATCTTGGAGACAACTTAGCAATTCTTTTATTGAATTCAATAGATAACTGATATCAGACATGTGCAGCAACATCAATTGACACTCATAAATATCTCCATTTTGAAACATGCATCATAGCCTCTGAAATGACAAATTTACTATTTTGTATCCATAGAGTTTGCCCACTGTATCAAAAATACTAACCATTGGTAACTCTTGCTTATTACAACTGCAAAAATCCTATTTATACATAAGCATGAAAAAATATCAAATTGAGAACTCATGTCGACCCAGCACAAAATTTGGGCTCCAATTGAGCTGGCAAGCAACGGTCTTCAAGTGTATTCATGTCGGCCTCAGCATTTTAAAAATTTTCTATTTACCAATGACAGTTGGCAAGACAATGCAAGTGGTCCTGTCGAAGGCAATTCATTCGCTTATCGCTCCGCTTGCATCCCTGTTTTAATCACATTCGCCGTAGCTACCCGTTAGTCATATCAAGATCAAATAATGTTCCTTTGTTTGCACTCTACTTCACTATGACTCATAGGTATCACAGAGACCTCACACAGAATGTATTAAGTTTCACCGAGAGCCCATACTGTTTTCCCAGTCGCCAAGACACAGGGAGAGTCATATCAAAAAGCACACATGTTTTTTCCACTATCACTGTGACCACACGACTTCAGAGAGACCTCATATAGATTGAAACTTGTTTTGCCGAAGATCTTCATCTACTTTAAGTCGCTGAGACACGAGAAAAGCTCCCACCGATGAACTCCCCTTGTTCTATTCACTGTCACCGTAGCTCATCGCTCTCGGGGAGACCAAATACCGAAACACATAAGTCACAGCGAGCCATCCTTGATTCGATTCAACTTTGCCAAGACCACAAGATTCTCTCACCGAAAGGACACCCAACGTGCTCGCCAAGACCCAAGCCTTTTGCCATGACCTCCTACCGCAAACACATGCCTTTGCCGAGGTCCTATGTCGTCGAGATAGATATAAAGTCCTACCAAAAGTATATTCAAAGAGAAACTATGTGTAAGGTCGGCAAGACCGAAGGTCACTTGCCAAGACCTTACAACGATAGCCATATCTCCCACCGAGCCATTCCATCATCTGCCAGTCGGTAAAACAAAATGAAATCGCTTGGACATGATGTCGATACCCCAGACCTCTGCCGATAGATCCCATCCATAGTCGCCAGTCGTTGTGACAATAAGAATGCCCTGCCGACCACCTGAAACAGAAGAATTTAGCAGAAAAAACATAGTGGGTCGGGGAGACAAATGGAGACCTATGCCGATACAGTCCAAAGTGTAAAAAATGCACATGTGGATGAAATCTATGGGGCAGTATGGGCAGAATGTGGATAAAGCACCATGAAAATAGTGGAAATGTGGCTTAGGTAAATATCACATGGAGACTCAGGGGATATGAAGATATGAAAAATAATCATCAGATTTTGATAGTTTCAATAGTGGCTTCATCTGGGGGTGAATGATAGTTAGATCATTGCAAGGATCCAGAAACTTTGGGAGAGTAGACCAGACAGAGAAAGAACCAATGAGCAGCAATGGAATGAATGGTAATGGAAATGAATGCAAAGTGAAAGTGAAAGCAAAGTGAATGCAAGATGGAGGTGAATGGAAAATGACAAAATCCTAGACTACTGTGCATGGAAAATAACTTTAAAGAGGATACACAAGAGTTGTCCATGCACTGGCAACCCTTAATCCTCTGTGTTGCTCAAGAGAAGAAAAGCTTCAAGAATTGCCCATAAACAGGCAATTCTTGATCTTCACTAGCCATGTTCTATAGGTAATATGAGTCTTCACCCTTCTTTCCAACAACAACAAAAGGTCCCAGCCACAAAGATTCAAATTTACCATGCTTTCCTTTCTCCTGACACCTTGCATTCCACATCAACACCAAATCATTTTCTTCAAATTTTCTATTCTTTGTCTTCTTGTCAAATAGATACTTCATTTGTGCCTATAACTTCAAGTTTTGACTTTGGGCATCTCTCCTTACTTCATCAAGTTCAGCAAGTTGCTCCATTCTATCTTCCATGGGTTCAAGAACTTCCAAATCTTCCTGTAAGACAAACATGTAGAATGGTAACAAATTCTGCAGAGGTATCCTAGCCTATTCTCCATACACTAATTCAAATGGAGATTTTCCAATTTCCTTTTTCACAGTGATTTTGTCAACCCACATAGTCAATTTTAACTTTGAATCCCAAGCCTTCTTGTTCTGTCCCAGCATCCTCCTTATAATCTTCAAGAGACTTTTATTGCTGGACTCTGCTTGACCACTGGCTTGTGGATGATAAGGAGCTGCATAAGAAATAGTAATACCATACTTATCACAAAATCTTTTGAATTCATCTAACCTAAAGCGCATCCCATTGTTTGTAATTATCCTCAATGGTGTACCAAATCTGGTGATAATGTTGTCCATCAAGAAATTAGTCACTACCTTACTTGTAGCTTGCTTGGTTGGGACTACCTCCACCCACTTTGTAAAATAATTAGTGGCAACTAGTATCCATCTATGTCCTCCACTAGACTTCTCTTGTATCTCTCCAATGAAATCAATTCCCCATTGATGAAAAGGGGCATCAGCCTGCAAAGGTCGAAGTGGGAAAGTACCCTGATACTTCAATTTTCCAGAAAATTTTTGGCAAGCTTCACATTTTCTCACATATGTAAAAGAATCATTAAAAACCTTTGGCCAAAAATACCCAGCCCTAAGAATTTTGTGTGCAGTTGTCTTTGCTAAATAATGGCCTCCACAAACTCCTTCATACATTTCCTTCAAAACATGCTTAGCCTGTGACTCATCCAAACATAACAACAATATGCCATCCATGTTTTTCCAACATAGATCGCCATCCATAAAAACATATTTGGACGCCTGCAAATTCAAGGTTCTCCTTTGACTATCACTTAATCCATCTGGACATTTCATAAATTTAAGATAATGCATAACATGAGTATACCAAGGAGTATGTTCAATGCTTGCAACTGCAGCCCCTTCCTCAACGTTACAGATCAGATTTGCCTCAATATTAGTTTCTGCCATCAGCTTAGCCAAGCCCTGGCCCCTTACCAACTTAGTGATCTGTATTTCCATGTCAAATTCTTGAATCTTGTTGATCCATATGCATCTTTTCCCTGTGACTTCAAACTGTGTTAAAATGTCTTTGACAGCAACATGAGGGACAAAAGCAACTACTTTTGCTCCAACAAGATATGGTCTGAATGCTTTAATAGCCTTCACAAGTGCAAATGCATGCTTTTCCATTATATCATACTTCAGCTTAGACCCCTGTAAAGATTTACTAAAGAAAGACACAGGTTGTTCATGGCCATCATTATTCTTTTGTAACATAACAACAACAATAGTATGCATTGAGGTAAATGAAAAAATCTGAAAAGGCTTTGTAAAATCTAGAGATTTAAGAACATGAGCCTCTTTGATAGCCCTTTTGATAGACATAAGAGCATCCAAAGCATCAGTAGTCCAATCCATTTTTTGTCCTTTCTTTAACATTTTGGATATGGGCTTAATGATCTCAGCAAAATTAGAAACGAATCTTCTGACAAAATTAATTTGTCCAAAGAAAGATTGTATTGCTTTGACAGTTTTGGGAATAGGAATTTTATCAATAGCTTCCACTCTCTCAGGGTCTATTCTAATTCCCTCTTTTGAAACAATATGACCCAAGAGCTTACCTTTTGTGACTACAAAATGACACTTCTTTGGATTTAAACTAATACCATATTTAGGAGCTTTGATAAATACCTTTTCAAGATGTTGCACATGATCTCTAGCCTTCTTCAAATAAGTAGTCAAGTCATCTTGATACACCACCAAGATAATATTAATCAAATTAGCAAATGCAACATCCATGGCTCTTTGGAAAGTTGCCCCAGCATTAGTGAGACCAAATGGCATTCTTATGTATACATATGTTCCCTAAGGAGTAGTGAATGTTGTCTTGTATTGCTCAGATTCCTTGACTTTAACCTGATTGTATCCAGAAAACCCATCCATCATAGATAACAGCTCACAGCTTGTCACCTTATGCAATATTGCTTCCATGTTGGGTAGAAGATAATTATCCTTGAGAGATGTCATATTCAGATTTCTAAAGTCCACACATAATCTAATGTCACCATTCTTCTTTCTCACAGGAACCAGATTTGAAACCCACATTGAATGTCTGATTGGTTTGATAATTCCTCCATCTCTGAGCTTTGTCAATTCTTCCTGCTTCTTAGGCTCCAGTGTTGGATTTATGGGCCTTTGCTTTTGTCTAAAAGGCTTGGCGTCTAACTTCAAAGGTATTTCATGCTGAAATAAATCTTCCCTGTATGCTTTCAGATCTTCATATGACCAGGCAAACACATGTTTGTACTTTTTCAGCAACTCAATCAGCATTCGCCTAATTGTTGGGCTTATTTTCTTCCCAATGTATACCTTTCTTGGTGCTATCTCAGTCCCCAAGTTGACTTCTTCAATATCTTCTCTCCTGACTGGTGTTTGTTTCATCAAAGATCTATCATTTCCATCATACAGTCTCTCCAATGCCACTAGACCCTTGGGCAATTTATTTGTTTTGAGCTGCAATATTTCCTTGCCAAACATAGTTTGCTTCCTATCCACTTCTTCAACAAAAGTATTGAAATCAATTTCCTGGGCCTCATACCGATCTATACAATTGAGGAATTTCAAAAGGTCAGTATCATCATTGAAGACCTGCCAACTATAAACATTATCAGGAACAGTAGGTCTTGTCTTGAACTCAATTTGTGATACCCCAACTAATGTGATATCATCTCTTTTCAATGCCACATTTGCTAAAATATCAGCCATTATGTTCTTTGACCTGTCAATTCACTCGATTGAAAATGCATCAAATAATTCAATAGTGTCCCATACAACATTCCTATATTGTTTTAATCTTTTGTGCTTTGTTGCATACTTGGATTTAATTTGTGAAACAACCAACTCAGAATTGCCCAAAACAACCAGCAACTTAATCTTGTGTTTCACAGCTATATTTAAGCCTGTCAATAAAACTTCATACTCTGCCACATTGTTTGTACATTAAATTTCCAATAGAAAAGAATATTTAAAATTAATACCTTTAGGCGAAACAAATACAATCCCATCTCCATTACCCTCTTGATTGCATGCTCCATCAAAATACATCTTCCATACTTCATTACGGCTCTGTGCAGCATGTTTTTCAATTGGATCACTATTAATTAATTCTAGCTGAGCTGGTTCTATTTTAAAACTCCTCATATCAATATCACAAAAATAATTAATTTGATCTTGTGGCACACATTCAACAAGCTGGCTCATTCTTGGCTCTTTGTATAACTTAACTTCCTGACCATTCACTGGTATTGCCGCATAAGATAAATCAAATTGAACATTTCCACCCACAGCTGTAGTCCACTGCCTTGACAAAAGCATTCCAAATTGAGGAGGAGTATCAATGACTATTATATCTATATTGTATGTTACCTGTGGAAATGTAACCAATTTGACTTCAACATCTTTCATGATACCAACCACAGGAATAGGCATGTTATCCATTGCATAACACTTGCCTCCAGTGGTATCAACCCACATGCCAAGCTGCTTCATTACTCCAACTGGCATAATATTTATAGCAGCACCAGAATCTATCATGCAGTTCCTCAACAACTTATTATTTATAAGCAATGTGGTGAAGAAAGGATCCACTTGTAGAGAAGTTGTTAAAACATCACCCAAACATACATCTGAATTATTTATCTTTTCCTACCTGTTGACTTCTATAGAATTCATACGTTTCTCATCCCCATTTGTAATCAATTGAACAACATTATCTCTGTACTCCTTAATTTTCATCAATTCAAGTAGTGGAACATAAATCTTTACTTGGGACAATGCCTGAGTGAAATCAAAAGAACTCTCTACCTTGACAGTCTTTTTTAATTCTGGCGCTTCTCTTTTGTTTTCTTCTTTCTCTTTTTTATTGGACTGGTCAGGCATCTGTATTTCTTTATTTAATTCCTTTACTTCCTCTTTTTGGCCTGGTTTCTGTTCAATTCTATCATGCTGCTTGTTTTCTGGCTTCTTTACAGTTTCCTATGGTGCCTTTTGATCTTTTATAAAAATACCCCCAAGAACCCCATCTTGCTCATTTACTTTTCTGTTTCTCAACTATTATTGAATTTTGGCTTTCTCAACTACAACAATAGTGATCCTTTCTATTTCATCTTTAGTTAGTCTTCTAACACTACACTGAACAAGCACCTCAATAGAATGTGGCTCTGTGTAATCTTCATTAGAATCATAAAAGATCTGTTGTTCAGCCATATGGACATTATATTTCTGATTTGAAACATCATATTCATAGCCTTCATCCTCTAAAGATGAATTTCTTTCCTCAACATGGTGAAAAATATTTGAAGTCAAATATACCTTGTGATCTTCTCCACCATTCTCCATCAACATTCCCTCTTCATGCATCCTTTGAGCTACAACACAATAGTTTGGAGAATGTGGCTGATTACAAACTTCACAAAAGTAATTATTACTCACCTTGTAAGTCCCTTTCTTGCTCAATGGATCTGGAGTTTCTTTATTTTTGGGCCTAGCTGATACAGGTTTCCCTTCTTTCCAATCTGTATTGTAAGGCATATCATGCAGCCTTGGCCTTTCATTTCTGTTTTCATTTATGTATATATTCTCTTGTCTATACTGATAATTATTGTTTTGTTGAGGAGGCCTCGAGTTGTCTCTCTTATTAGTTATACCAGCAGCCTTCCTATTATTTTCAATTGTCAATGCAATTTTCTATGCTTTAGCCAAATCTCTTGGGGATCTACTTCTCAGTTCATACCCTATCTTAGGATCAAATGCATTTAAATAAACACTTAATGCAATAGAATCTGGCAACCTTGATCCAGGACGTACTTTAGTATGCAACTTGTTGAACTTTCGGTTGAAATCATAAATTGAATCATTCTGATTTTTCTGAATTCTCATTAATTCATGAAGAGCTGCATCTAGAGCATTCTGATTTCCAGATTGCTCTAAGAATTTATCATGAAATGCCTGAAAAGAATTAATTGAGAATGCTGGCAGGCTGTTGAACCAATCCCTGGCATCTTCAAGAAGTGACATCATGAACAACTTCATGTGTAAATCTTCATAAGGCATGTCTATGTCCTGAATGAAAACATTAAAACTCCTTAAATGTTCTTCAGTTGTGATTGCATTACTCCCTATAAATTTGGGCAACATATTCCTCCAACTGCCATCCATAGGGTAAGGATACAACTGAAAACTAGTTAAATCAAACTGTCTGATCATGGTTGCATGCTGGTGAGGGGGAGGAATAGGCGGATGCTGATACTAAGGCATGTGATTATTATATTGTGCATTATGAGGTGGGATATAATGTTGACCAGGAGGTGGATACATACCTGTATGTTGTGCAGGAATGTAAGGTGGATGATTTGGCTGCTTGTAGTGATTCCTTATCTGATTTTGAGGAGCATTTTGTTGATTGGAGAACCCTGCACCATGATCACCCTGCTTGTGAGGTGGGACATACTTTGGGCCACCAGCCATCTAATCAGCAATCTAGGCTTTTTGCAATTTTTCCTCCAACTCCTTTATCTTCCTCTCTTGTTGTTCCAACTATGCTTTTACTTCATTAGAAACTGAGAGCTCTTTAGGAGTTTTGTGATTATTATCCATCCTTTGATCATATTCATGTTGAATTTTGATTCGTTCAGCCTCCAATTCAGCTTCAAACTCATCCTGTCTCTGAGGATCAATAGGAGAGAAGGGATTTCTCTGATCTTCAGGGGTACACGGTTCTGTGCTTGAATCATCTCTCCAGGTATCAAAGCAATTATCCGTTTCACAATGTGATCTTGGTGCTTTACCGTTGTTCGTTATGCACATGTCCTCATTTATTCTTTTTCCCTTATCAGCTCTGTCATCCTTATGTGCCCATTTATTGTTACTAGTAGGAGCTCTAGTATGACCTCCCCTGTATTGAGATCTTCTTCCATTCATGATGAATAGCTGCAAAAATTATGTTAGAGTCGCCACTCACTTTTATCAAAAATGAGAAAAATGTTTGATACTTTTTATTCCCAACAGAGTCTGTGCAAAATTTTTGACTCTATGAGAGGCTTTGATTCTGAATGTATTCCCCAGCAAAGTCGCCAATTTGTTAGCTCTCAAAATGCAGGTTGAATGCCTCAAGAGGCTACCAATCTATTGATAGGCTTTAGGGTAACAGACAAGGGCAACAGAACTCAACCTTCTACTCTTTAGGTGCTGGAAAACCTGGGTGGGTGTACCTCTCTTGAACAATGCAGGCTTATCTTATGATTATCCTTCTGAAATACTTTGTCCACAATGGTAGATGATAGTGAAAAAAATGAAATCAAACTTGATAGAAATCTTCTTATCTAAATCCCAAAATACTCAAATAACAGATGTAAAGAGATTAAGTGAATTTTAAAATGATAAAATGTAGAGACCAATGCCTTGTTGGGTATGCGGAGTCAAATGAGATCGAGATGAGCAACACTTCTCTGAGAAAGTTTAAATTATCTGGCATATGTTATGCTTATAACTTATATAAACATGCAAGAATATGATTGCTAAGCTCTACTTGAATAATCCAATAGAATCTTGCTGATTACTGCGATTAGCTGAAAGGATTTAGTCTTTACTTGAAAGAACCAATCAGTTGATCACACAAATGCAACAAATGTGCACTAATAAATCGAATACAAACTTGTCATATCAATTTAAACAATCAGAAAGAAACCATCTTGGAGACAACTTAGCAATTCTTTTATTGAATTCAACAGATAACTGATATCAGACATGTGCAACAACATCAATTGACACTCATAAATGTCTCCATTTTGAAACATGAATCATAGCCTCTGAAATGACAAATTTACTATTCTGTATCCATAGAGTTTTCCCATTGTATCAAAAATACTGACCATTGGTAAATCCTACTTATTACAATTGCAAAAATCCTATTTATACATAAGCATGAAAAAATATCAAATTGAGAACTCATGTCGACCCAGCACAAAATTTGGGCTCCAATCGAGCTGGCAAGCAACGGTCTTCAAGTGTATTCATGTCGGCCTCAGCATTTTAAAACTTTTCTATTTGGCAATGACAGACGGCAAGACAATGCAAGTGGTCTTGTCGAAGGCAATTCATTCACTTATCGCTTCGCTTGCATCCCTGTTTTAATTGCATTCGTTGTAGCTACCCATTAGTCATATCAAGATCAAATAATGTTCCTTTGTTTGCACTCTGCTTCGCTATGACTCATAGGTATCACGGAGACCTCACACAGAATGTATTAAGTTTCACCGAGAGCCCATACTGTTTTCCCAATCACCAAGACACAGGGAGAGTCATATTGAAAATCACACATGTTTTGTCCACTATCATTGTGACCACACGACTTTAGAGAGACCTCATATAGATTGAAACTTGTTTTGCTGAAGATCTTCATCTACTTTAAGTCACTGAGACACGAGAAAAGCTCCCACCAATGAACTCCCCTTGTTCTATTCACTGTCACCATAGCTCATCGCTCTCAGGGAGACCAAATACCGAAACACATAAGTCACAATGAGCCATCCTTGATTCCATTCAACTTCGCCAAGACCGCAAGATTCTCTCACCGAAAGGACACCCAATGTGCTCGCCAAGACCCAAGCCTTTTGCCATGACCTCTTGCTGCAAACACATGCCTTTGCCGAGGTCCTATGTTGCCAAGATAGATATAAAGTCCTGCCGAAAGTATATTCAAAGATAAAATATGTGTAAGGTCAACGAGACCGAAGGTCACTCGCCAAGACCTTACAATAATAGCCATATCTCCCACTGAGCCATTCCATCATCTGCTGGTTGGTAAAACAAAATGAAATCGCTTGGACATGATGCTGATACCCTAAACCTCTACTGATAGACCCCATCCATAGTCGCCAGTCGTTGTGACAATAAGAATGCCCTATTGACCACCTGAAACAGAAGAATTTAGTAGAAAAAACATAGTGGGTCGGGGAGACAAATGGAGACCTATGCTGATACAGTCCAAAGTGTAAAAAATGCACACGTGGATGAAATCTATGGGGCAGTATGGGAAGAATGTGGATAAAGCACCATGAAAATATTGGAAATGTGGCTTAGGTAAATATCACATGGAGACTCAGGAGATATGAAGATATGAAAAATAATCATCAGATTTTGATAGTTTCAACAGAAACCCTATTAGATGAAAAACCATGGTGAAGGTTAGTCCACAAGATTTTACCCTATTAAAATTTTAAAGAAACGTGAATGGGGAATGCACATGCATTTAGGTGCACTGCCTAGAGCTCACTACTCAATTACAAAAGGAAGACTTATTGTCTTACAAAAATATTTGGATTACATCCACAAGATTTTGAACTGAGAAAATAGCATCTACTAATGCTTGATTATAGTTCTTGTTAAGCACATGAACACTTCTTCACACTGTTCTTCTGCCTTCAAATGATTAGGACATTATTCACACATCTCATACACAAGCGCACCTTCAAATGGAATAAACAATTGCTCATATATATCCCAAACAACATATTACATCGCTACATGTCGGCCTCAACAAAATAATAAAATGAATACAAACTGTTAGCCCAAAACATTAAATAAATTTTAGTGTGAATCAACCAAGGTTGGCCACAACATAGTGAAGACCAAAAATAAAATGATCAAACATGAAAACACTTCAAACAATTATTCCTCAAAGATCCACAACACACTACAACACCCTATTGGCCAAGAACATGAAAAACATGAACACGCAAGAGAAAATCTCTAATTGGGAGCACAACAATCATTGTAGACATGCAACATAGATAGAGCACAATCTAAAAAATCCACAAACATCATGAATCACTAGAGAAGCATCCGTAGCAACTGAACTTACTAGAATCACATCATCTTCATTTAGGAACACCAACTGAAGCAACAAAAAAATTGTCAAAGCACAATTGCTCATAACTCAATCAAATCTTAACATGATCTCTAAAACTTAACGTGGATAAACTAGATATACTCAACAAGAAACCCTTTAATCCATAACCTCTAATCAACAATGTACTGAGCTAACCAATAGACTGAACTTCATTACACCACTGACAACCAACAACTTATTTTATTACAAATTTCTTAATATCCTCGACATATCCAGCTTCTAATGTCTTCAAGGCCAATAGTGTTGACATCAATGACAACCACATACCAACAACACAACCACAACATCCAACAGAAGTATCTATAAAAACATAGAGTAAGACAATTATGAAGAGCTCAACAAAGAAAAAATAACAATAAGAGTAAGACAAGTAATAGTATTTCTATCACACCTAAAATCTAGCAAGGTAGGAAAAATGGAATTTCTCATGACAAGTCATTAAAAAGCTAAAATAAATGATGTCAATTTATTCTAATCCTTCATCAAGTGATGTAGAGCAGGGAGGCAATCAACTAACAATCACTATTCAAACTCTTTCAAACAACTTTGCAATCCTTAAAACCCCAACTTGTCCATATTCCTCAATTCTTTCTTACTTCTATTGTAGGTCTCTAAACAAAGAATTTTTTGCATATCTCTCAAAATATTCCTCTAACCCATAGAATAAATAGCATTTCAGATACCCATTAAGACGTTCTTCAACATATCTCAAAGGATTATAGACTTGTTTTAGAACAAAACCTCTGAAAATAGACTAATACATTGAGTAGGGGCTCAATTAGCCCACTTTTACAAGACAACACCAACCTAATCCTCCTTCCAGACACAAAACTCTATTGGATAGTCTCAACTAGGCTACACAAGCATTGAATCAACAATTTTCATCCAAATAAACAACTAGTACCCCAAAACATAAAACCCTCATTTTTTACTAGTTTCAAGAGGGTTTATTGAAATTATGGTCCCCAAAGCCTATTTCATCTTACCAACTCATAAAAAATGCATAAAATGGCCTTCACATACTTAATCAACCTTCAAATTTTTTTTCCCCAAGAGTTTTCCACAATTCCCAACTTGTAACCACCAAATTAAACCAAAAACACATGAAAGTGACAAGTAGAGCATCACACAAAACACCTTAAATGTCCTCCACTTATCTTGAAACATCATAGACACCTAATACTACCCTATACCACCCATTCCACCAAGTTACAGATAGAACCAATGGTGGAATGGGTGTTTAATATATTTTTAAAGCTTACAAACCCTCAAAACTTACTGTATAGACCCACCTACAAAGATTTGGTTATAATATTTTTAAAATGGTATGAAAATCCTTCAAACCAAGACTAAATTGAAGTAACTTCACAGTTCCATCAATTTCAATGCATCAGGGATCCAAAACAAACTATACGAGAAAGTACAAAGATCTGAAATAGCAAACTTGATTGGTAAACATAGAAATTTTAAAGTTTCTTTATTGATTTTCTTCCCCAAAACTTCAAGAGAGACATTACATCAAGACCCCAAGAATATTTAAAACTTTCCCTCCTAAGAACAACTAGCCTAACCAATGAAACTGCCTTTTTGAGTTATGTGACTATTGATCTTCCCTAATGTCGCATTTTTGGAACCTTTGCATATGCCAATTTTGACAAAATTGCAAGATATGACTATAAGAACTCTAAACCGACCAAACACAACTCACTACGTATTAGATGGTCTATTATGACCTTATTGTATTGAAAAAATACTTAAGCACACCTAAATCCTACCAAAGACCAAAATTGATCATATTTACAAGTCTCAACATGGTGCCCTTGCACCATACACCCAACCTGAAAAAGATTCAAGGTCCCTTGGAAATTGATTTGTAGCTTGTTCACATTTGAACACTTCATCTCTTATACCTGGTAAGTCTTTCCATTGAACTAGGTACTGAAGCTTTACATTGTTCCTTGCACTTGGAAACTCTAGCTTCATCAACTGACCTATTAGATGTTCACTTACCTTTCCACCATCAGAAATTGATATAGAACTTGCCTTTGCACCTAAAAGCAATCTTTGTCCAACTTTATCTTTGAATATCTGTTAGGACTAAAAAATCTTGCTCAATATTCACTAACCTTCATCTCATCTACATCTCACATGTTGCTAAATGTACTACATTTGATTTTTTGATTAACACAAATTGTAGAGATTTGTGTGAAAAGATCCATTTAATGAAAAATTGTTGAGAATCAATGAATTTGAGGGGTTCTAAAGACCCAAAACATGGATTTTGAAAGATCACTTAGACATTCACCAAAATTCACTACAAAGAAACATGATTCTTCAAGGTTTCCAATACACCAAAACACTAAAAAGTGGTTCCAAGACACCAAAATATTAGTACACCTCTAATGCACCTTGGACATTATAAATTTGATAGAATTAGACCAAATAAACTCCCTAAGAAAACTGGCTACTCATTTTCCCAAATGTTCAATCATAACAGACACATTTTGCTTGTACCATTGCACATGGACAAAATTGGGAATAACTTCTAAACCATATGAAAACTCTAGAAAACCAAAGCAGTTTCTAATACCCATTTTGGCCTAATTAAACATATCAAGAAACCACATATACTTTTTTTGAAAAGTATTCTCCTAAAACTATCCTATAGTAATCAAGCTAAATTATGCTTATTTTCCGAAGGGATTGTCTGCCTCCTACAATGATTCAACAACTAGGACTTTATAGTTGCGATTTAGATATTGGAAATATAACCTGAATAACCATTACAATCATCATGAAGGTGCATTTAACTTGTCAACTCAAGGACGTGAACTTGAAATGGGTCATCACAGTATGTGCACTAGGAATCCAAAGTAGCCATTTTCATTCTATAGCTAAGAAAGACATAATGTTGAAAGTAAATTGCTTAGAAAGGAATAACATGAATGCTAACCATCAATAAACAATTACACCAATCTGAAATGAATGATAGAAATGAAAATATAAGCAACAAACAGGGCATTACTCTGTCTACTTTGGCTGCAGGAAGAGTCACATAATGGAATTCTAGTGGCTGTAGAAATAGTTGATGCCAGATTTTTAACTAATTACTAAACAAAAAGTAATACTAAACTAAATGATGAATTACTCACCAAGTGGGCCCCCTTGGATAAGTATCCTCTAAAAATAATAAGAACTCAGATGCTTGAACTCGTAACTTTATTTTATTCACTATAAATCATGAGTACAAAAGAGTAATATATCAAGATTACTGGAAACTCAAGAATGCAATTAAAATATCAAATCACACAACCTTTAGAGAAGGAACATCAGATTTTTATTTATACTATCAACTAAACAAGGCAATAAACTCCATGAACTGGGAGGACACCATTTAGGGAAAAAAGAGAAAGTGGGGCAGTGGTTATGTATGCATGGAATCCGGTCAGACATGCATGTCCAACTGTAAATTTAGTGTTGTAGTAACATGCATGTTTGTTCAAGATCAATAATTACCAATACAAGGTGGTTACATTTGGTTTGCATGAGGAATCTCCTGCCATCAACCTCCTTTGACCTTTGAAAAATTCCCTTGTTGTACATTATGGTGCATGCCAAGCTGGCAGTGTCTTCCTCAATTTAGCATCTTGAAATTAAATCTCCATGGCAATATTAGTGTGCACAATAATTGCATATATGTAACCACCTCATAGAAAATTCATTAACCACATGCAAAATTAATATAGACAGTCCATTTAACATGCCATTATCATTAAAGGTTTGCAAAAATAAGATTAAGCCCAATGTCTATAGTTTGAGGAAAATATCGTAAAAGTATCAACACTTAATGCCAAATTCCATGATAACTTCAATAACTAGATCAAAAATTTTACCCAAAAATGAGACCATAAACTAGACTCATCACTCCCCCCAACCTAAGGTCTTGTTGGTCCTCCAGTAGGGGAAGGGTTGTTCTTTTGCTTGGTCAATGTTCTAAAATTTACAACTAAAATTGTCCCACAGCAGAGTGTGTTGTGTGTGAATCAGGATCACAATAGAATCTTCCCAATTTGTCCAATCTACTCTATCTCTATTTCTTTGCAGCAATATCATATTGGTAAAACCTAAAGGTCGGTACACACCACATTAGGATGGGTGGCTAAAAAGTTAGGGGAAGCCAGAATCACCCCTTTGTCCTACCAATGAATATATCTATCAATCCTTTTAAGAGTTGTTGCATAGTTCTAGATGAAATGAGGCTCAACCTGCTTGAGATCATTAGTTAAGTTGTTCCATCTTTGTGAGAGGTATCTCTTCATGGTTTCCTCTTTTTCTTTTTCCTTGTCCTCATATTCACTATAAAATACTTCTATCCAAGTCATAATCCTATTACCATAGCTAGGTCTAAAAACCATTCTATGTCATTCCCTAAAAATATCCCCTGGATTCCTTGATTCAGCCCTAATGGGCATAGGGATGTTAGACTCCAATTGCTTATAGGCCCCATATTGTTGTCCCCAACTAATCTCATTTTTTACCCAAGACATAAATGCCCTTAATTGGACATCCCCAACATACAATAGTGGATTCTAGTCATTGTCTTTAGTTATAGCATAATTATGCAAATAAAACTCACACAAAAAATTCTTCATTTCACGAGAAGCAATTCGATAAGCATTGAAAAATTCAATAGGGGTCTCAATATAAGGGTTCAAACCTAAGAAAATTATTTCTAGTCTAAAAGAGAGATATTTCTCCTTCAAATGTAGAGCATAGACCTTTGGAGGGGTCCTACATTCCAAAATTTGTGTTACCAAGGCAGCCATATCATCCACCTTCTTGAAAGTGGCAATTTCTTCAGCTTTATCTTCGATTTCCTCATCTCTCTTTTGAATTTCCTTCTTCAATATACGTTTTTTCTCCTTCCATTCCTCTTATCTTCTTTGCATATCTTTCCATAAATGCATGGAAACCTTATGCATTGAAAAATCAGGGGGTTTATGTATTCCTACCAGCATCTTCTATGGCAGTAATGCTAACTACAAGGATTCAAGCTATCTCATCAATTCTTGCTACAAAGGTACTAATTGTTCTCCCAATTTGGGTTGTTGCTACAAGGACTCCTACTCTTGTTCTAGCTTTTGCTACAAGAAATCCTAATTTTCTTCATACTCTTAATTTTTGACTTGTTTTGCAATATTGGCAAGATCAGCCAATGTTATGTTTGTTGCTACCTTAAATATGTCTTCCTCCATGACATACTCCTTCCCCATTGGAGCTTATATGTCCCCTTGTGGTACTTCTCTAGACTTAGGGATTTCTTGTGGAGACATATCAAAGGTTGGCTCAAATGGTCTTGCTTTCCTAGGAGGGCTCTCATGTTTTTCTTTGGCTAGAGGATGAACAGTTTCAGTCTTTCTCTTCTTAGAGCTTGGCAACTCTTTTTCTGTCGACTACCTTTTGGCCTTTCCTTTTCTTGTTTCTAGTTCCCTCTTCTCTACCCTAGTTTTCATTAAAATTCCAAGTGGAACATCATCATTAGAGTTAGGGGAATAAATTTCTTTGTCTGATTGCTTTGTCCTAGAAGAGCTAATTTCTATGGTTTCTTCTACTGCAGGAGGGTTTACACTAAGGCCTACACCAGAGGTTGAAGCACCAAGAGTGGCTTCAACTTTGCTCAATATCCTACTAGACCTACGAGGTTGAGGTAAAACACTTGGTTGCAAATGCTTAGGTCTAATTTGATCAATTTTTATGAATTCTTCCCATGTCATTCCAGATACATCATGTAAAGACTTCTCAACTAGCAATTTAATTAGTAATGGTGGGAAATAGAATTGTCCCTACCTTTTTGGGTCTCACCCGCCATGATTGAGAGAAGGTTGTATAACACGTTTGACACATTCATCCTCCTTTTGTGCCTCATATGATTCAAAAGCTTGAAGTGCATGGAATGCAACAACTATCTTCTTCCATGGCTTAGGCAGAGACATTCTCGTCACATCCTATTTATCTATGCTCAATGGAGGGTTGTTCAGCTCTATAAATTTGGCCCTAGCCAATCTAGCATCTCTAGAAGTAGGGTATTTTTCACCATCAGTAGGTAACCCTATAACTTTTGCAATTATTTCTTCAGTTGCTATGACCTCCAGCCCTTTCACCGTGGCCTTCCCTTCAGACAATGTCTGGGCGAACTCTAGTGCAATGTCTTCATTGAAATCATTCAGCTTCAAGAAGTAGTCAATCCATCCATAGTTTTTGAATTTGGCTTGGTAGGGTGCATCCTGCAGTAATACAACATTCACCATGGGTTCATTTAGAATTAACCCACCTCCCATTGTCCACAATCAAACAAACACTCTACAGTTCTCTTCTTGCACTTCCATTTGAAAATAAAATTCACCTTCCTGCAACACTTGCTAACTTTCCAATGCCAATGCCGACTGGATTTTCCCTTTTCTAACTTTCCTTTTGTTTTCAACACAACTTGAGATATGACAGGGTCAACAATGGCAAGGAAGGAGTAATAAAGGAAAGCTATAATGAAGAGAAATGGTGGCATCAATTGGTGTCACTTCACACATGTGAGCCATCCACTCACTCAAATTTCAAATTAGCTCAATTTAAATTTTGTTGGCGTAGACCAGCATGGACTGACACGTGGGAAAAATATTCACATATATTTCCTTCCCCCAAACCTAAATTTGGGCATGCGTCCACACATGCAGAATGATGATTTTGTAGGGTAGAGAATATTGGCATGCTATGTTGAACGTCCATACTAATGTACAACAATTAAATGAATGCACTTAAAGACAATTAAGATATAGCAATTAATGTGCACATACTTGAATGTGTTGAGGATTTGTTGCAAATATTGTGGAGAAAGCACCGCTCGCCTTTTTAGGAAATAAGTTGAGCAATTAATGAAGATGAGGTGGAATGAGGTGAAGTGAAGTGATGGAAGAGAGAAAAAGGTGGAAATGGATAGGTGGATGGGCAGATGGGTAAAGAAATGGACTCCCACCAAAGTGGAAGTCTTTATTATGACAAGTATGTACCTTAATTAGCCAAAAGAAGGGACACTAGGTCCACCTCCTTCAGTTGAAGGAAGTTCAGATGCTACATGCTGAGTGAATTGCTACAGGAACTCCTCCTTAGAAGTTGGCTTGTGATACAATCTGAGGCAATGACCATTGACAAGCAGCTTAAATATGACTTGGTCAATAGTAATGAGTTGTACAACACCATTAGGGAATATTTCAGCAACTTCATATGGTCCTAGCCACCTTGTCTGCAATTTTCTCGCTTTGTCCTGATATCTTGAGTCATAGAGTAGGGCCTAATCTCCTGCTTGAAATTTCTTGTCCTTGATGAATTTTTCATGCCACTTGATTCTTTGATTCTACACTACCTCTATGTGATGCAGAGCTACTCTTCTCGTCTCATCCAAAGCATTTAGATGCATGATTCTTTCTCTTTGTGCCTAAGAGATATCCATCCCCAAACCAACTATAGTCCTAAGAGTCTTATGTTCAAATTCAATGGTCATCATAGCTATCTTTCCATACAACTCAAATGGAGTGAAGCCTCTAGTTGTTTTCCAGGTAGTTCTATAGGCCCAAACAACTTCTGGTAACCTTTTTACCCAATCCTTTCTATGGATAGCTACTGTCTTGGTCAGAATAGCTTCAATTTATTTGTTGGTCACTTCAACTTGGCCATTAGC
Source organism: Sequoia sempervirens (assembly GCA_007258455.2). Taxonomy (NCBI): domain Eukaryota; kingdom Viridiplantae; phylum Streptophyta; class Pinopsida; order Cupressales; family Cupressaceae; genus Sequoia; species Sequoia sempervirens. Next base: position 62,167,728 of record VDFB02109042.1, on the reverse strand, counting down.
CTAGGGGTGATAAGGAGTAGACTTTTTATGCCTTATTTTGTACTCATTAACTAGTGTTGCAACAAGGGTTGATGTGAATTGAGACCCTTGATCAGTCACTATCTCTCGCAGAACTCCATACCTTGTGAAAATCTCCTCATAAAGGAATTATACAACCTTGTTATCTCTTGCATGATTCATGGCCTTAACTTTTCCCACTTTGTTACATAATCAGTGCATACCAAGATATAAGACTTACCATTTGATGGAGGATCAATGGGTCCTACACAATCCAATCCCCACTTGTCAAAGGGAGTGATTATTACTTGATCATAAAGTGGCATCTCATCGGATTTGGTTGGCCTTCCCATTTTTTGGCATCTGTCACATTTTCTTATATACCTTACTGCATCCTTGTGGAGTGTTGGCCAGTAATAGCCTATGTTCAAAATCTTCATTGATGTCCTCTTGGCTGTAAAATTTCTTCCACATAGTTCATTGTGGCATGCATCCAAAATGTCATATGTCTCATCTTCTCTCACACATCTCCTCATGACATGGTTTGGTCTAGTATAAAACAAACATCCAACAATCCAAGAGAAAGGAAAATATTTTTCATTGAATTCCCTTCTCTCTTTTGAGGAGAAGTGAGGTGGAACTCTACCTGTGACCAAATAGTTAGCTATGTTAGCATACCAGGGTGTTTTTTCACTAATGGAGAATAGATGCTCATCAGGAAAAGAGTCATCTATGGCCTGATTATCTTCTGATGTAGTCAGCCTTGAAAGAAAATTTGCAACAACATTGGCCTTCCCTGGCTTATCCACAATGGTTCTATCAAACTCCTACATCAACAATAACCATCTTGCTAGCCTACCTATGATCAAAGGTTTATTCATGAGATACCTAATGGCTGCATGATCAATGTACACAAAGATTTGGTAACCTATTATGTAATGCCTAAATTTGTTTAGGGCATAAATCATTGCCAACATTTCTTTTTATGTCATAGTATAGTTGAATTTAGCTCCTTGCAATTTTTTGCTAACAAAATAAATGGAATTTTCAATAGCTCCTTATTTCTATCCTAAGATTGTTCCTATGGAATAATCTGATGGATCAATATGGATGTGGAAAGGAAGCTACCAATTAGGTCCTTTGAGTATAGGAGCATGAGTCAAAGCTACATTCAAGTCAAAAAATGCCTTGTCACAAGCTTCAGTCCACTAAAATTCAACATCTTTAGCGAGAAGAATATACAATGGTGCTACTACCTTACTGAAGTCCTTGATGAAATTCCTATAATATCCTACATGACCCAAAAAACTCCTAACATCCTTCTATTTTACAAGCATGGGAAGATTTGTGATCACCTCAATCTTTGAAGGATCTACTTGAATTCCCTTGTGGGAGATGTAGTGGCCAAGAACTACACCTTCCTACATCATCATAAAGCACTTTTCACTGTTTAAGGAATTTTTTTTGTCTTCACACCTCTATAGGACTCTTCTGAGATTTTCCAATGCTTGATTAAAATCAGCACCATAAGTGGTAAATTCATCCATATAAATTTTCATGCAATCAGGAGAAATGTCTAAAAATATGTTAATGACTGCCCTCTGAAAGGTTGCAGGTGCATTACACAACCCAAATGGGAGTACTGAGTAGGCATAGGTCCCCCATGGACAGGTAAATGTGGTCTTCTCTTGGTCCTCTTGTTCAATTTGTATCTAGTTGTAGCCATTGAATCCATCTAGAAAAGAAAAGTATTACTTTCCTGCAAGTGTGTCCAAAACTTGATCGATGAAAGGTAAGGGAAAATGGTCCTTCTTGGTGGTAACATTAAGTTCCATGTAATCAACACAAACTAACCATTTCCCTCCTCTTTTTGGCACAATCACTAATGGAGACACCCACTAACTATCTGAAATGGAGTAGATAAATCCTACATCTAGCAATTTTTGCAGTTCCCCTTTTACAATTTCTCTTAGTGTGGGGTTAATTCTTCTTTGTGGCTACCTCACTAGGGTGAAATCATCTCTAATATAAATTCTATGTGTAAAAATTTTAGGGTCCAATTCCTTCATATCATGATAATCCCATGCAAATGCATGCGGATGGGTCCTTAATAAGTTTTCCAATAACAATGTTGTTCTTCGCTTAATTTATTGTTAACATTTAGATACTTTCCTTCTGACACTTGTACTTGTATAGTTGACTCTATCATATTTGCTTCATTAACACATGGTACCTTTTGTTCATATGGCAGCAATGTATGGGACATACCTATTGCTGCAGAAAGTCTATCTACAAGAACAGTGGCTATAGGAAGAGTGGTTGCAAGAAGAACATTTGTAGGAACAGTGGTTGTAGGAAGAGAAAGTAGAAGTGTCTTAACTGGAGTAGCAAAATGAGAAGATGATGCTTCCTCCACTTCACAATGGTTCTGAATGATGTTAGTCAATACTTCATCCTCATCTTGAAGTTGCATGAAAGAGCTTCTACCTATCATCATAAGTTGCACCATAGAATTAACTTCCTCGGCCTCTTCACCAACATGTGGCCATACGTGATTATCCTCATCATGAGATGGCTAAGCAGGAGGATAAAGAAAAAAATTGTAGTTCTCTTCTCATCTAAAATGGTCATGTCACTTGACCGACATCCAATATATGAGTTTGCAATTGGTAACCATGTCCTTCCAAGAATAATGGGATACCTTCCTAGTGTAGCCTTAGGAGAAAGAATCATGAAGTCTGTTGGGTACTACCAGGAGTCTAAAACTATGACAAGGTCCTCCACTATACCATCAAGCTTAACAGTAGAACTATCAACAAGCTACAAGATAGTAGGAGTAGATCTCATGCTTGCAATTTTTAGTTTCTATAGGATGTCCTTGGTCATTACATTTATTGCTACCCCTAAATCAATCAGAGCATTCTTTATTTGGATCCCATTTATAACAATTGCTACCAAAGGACTACCTGGGTCATTGTACTTGGGGATTGTCACTTTTCCAAGCATGATGTCAACTAGTTGTCCCACCACATGAATTGTAGTTGGCTCTTTCTTTTTCCTACCTAGCTTCTTGAGGCATGCTTCCTTGATTGATTTTCCATAGATTGGAACATCCTTTATGGCCTGGAATAGAGGGATCTAGACACATATATGCTTCAGCTGATCCAAGATATGAAAGGTTGTGTCCTCCTTTTCTTCCTTCTTCTTGGAAACTTCCAATCATTGAGGAAATGATGGTTCTTGTTCAGTCTACTTGAGTTGGACTGGCTCAAGATTTTTAGGTGCACTTGGATGAATGAGATCATTCAGAGGTTCCTCCTCCTCTTCCACAGGAAGCTCAATGATAATAGGCATGGAAGGGGTTGGTAGAGTAGTTCCTGAATGCAAGTGGATTTCACTTACACTCATAGCATATGCGGGTATGTGCAGGATCATGATGGGCCAAAAAGTGGCAATATGATAGGTGTGTGGTTGACAAAAACCTTTTTACTCAAAATTGATGAAACGAAAAGGGTTTTTAAAGGAGATTCTCAGCTTTCCACCAATATAAATTATGCTTTACTTTGAATTTAATAAGTAATTATTATTTGTTTTCTATTCAAACTATGACTAAAGTTTAGATTGATAGAAAGATTAAAAAACATTTATAGCTTTCAAACAGTATCACATTTTTTGAATCCAAAACATGTGTCGCATTCTATGCTTTGCATACTAGAGGATTAAGAAAAGAAAAATTGAATTTCATGAAGTTTTGACCAAGTTAAGGTGGTCAGACATACGAGTGTTTGATTTTTTTTTAAAGTTGTAATAAAAAATTCATAATTAATTATTTACTTGGAAAAAATTACAAAAAAATATGCATCACATCGGGACATGAGTCCTCTACTTATATCTAAAATCTTATAAAAAAATATTATCATTTTATTGTGGTTAGGGTGGTCGGTGCACACCTACTCCTTATTTTTTCCTCAAATTTAAGTACTACTACATTGAAATTTCAAATTTTTACCAAATAGATTTTTTTTTTTAAACAAACCTAGTAGTTTAGAAACTACATTCAATTTTCTACAAATTCTATTCTTACATATTTTTGAAATAATACTAATAACTTATTCAAATTTTTATGTCAAGTTGCCTAACTCTGTTTTTTCTAATTTTGTTGCCACTTAAGGGCCTATTTTTTCCATGATGATCCTGCACATACCCATGCAGGGAATAAATTTGAATCAACAGAGTATGTAGGATGTTGTTGTGGTTTATTATTTGGATTGGGTGTGGGATGAGCTAGTAGCTGAGTAGGTTTAGGTCCATTTGAGCTTAAATTAGCAGGTGGAGGCATTATAGCAGGCCGTTGCGGCTGAGAAGGTGGTTGGATGTAACTAGTTGTCTAGGTAGGCCATTGATTTGTTTGCTGCCAATTTACTAGAGGTGGCTGCCAATGCCTTGAAATTGCTACCAATTCCACTAGGGTTGTTGCCACTGGGGTGGAAAGTTTTTATGATTGGTCCAAGCATTCAAAGGGTTACTCCAAGGCTATGGTGGATATCCTCCATAGCTAGATGGATATGGGGGTTTCCATTGGTTTCCAGATGAATAGGAATTGAAATATGGCCCAACATTAGAGAGTGGATCTAGTGGCATACCTTGTCTTGGAGCCCAAGGTCTCCTTTGTGCAACATAGTATATTTTGTCTTCTTCAATCTGGATTGTCTTGAACTTGGGTGCAATCTACTTTCCTTCAATATTGGCTACCATCTTGCATCTGCAGTCCTTCTTTTTTCTGCAATGGGGGCAATACTCTGCCAACATTGTCTTTGCCTCCTCTTTCTTCTTCTGGGTCTACAGTGTATCTAGCTGAGTAGCTAGATTGTTTATAATGTCTTGCTTGAAGTCTTTCATCAAATAAGTAATCTCCATTCTTGAAACTCCACTGGTAGTTGAATTACCCATGTAAGATTGGTAAGCTCTCCCTTTCTTTGAAGCTTCCCTAGAGTAGTTTTGGCATATTTTCTTGATATCCTCCCAAGGAACTTGGGAGATATCTCCTCCTCCCATTAGGTCCAAGGCATTAGTGCAACTATAATTGATTCCTCTCAGGAAAAACAACTTTTGTGATTCTTCATTGAGTGTATGGTCTGGAGATTTTTGTAGGAAAAACAAAAACCTTACAATATAATCTTACAGGATCTCATCTTCCTTTTGTTACATCCTAAAAATGTCACCTCCTCTCATGTCACTACCCCTACAATATTCCTTGTATTTCTCAAGGAATTTTGTCCTCATGTCTTCCCAAGTTTCCATAGTATCTCTTCCTAGGCTCATGAACCATCTTAATGTAGCTTCTTTCAGAGTGGTAGGAAATAGCTTAATCCTATGGGAATTGGTGGTATAATCATAACTCTTGTAGACTGTGCCAAACTCAAACAAAGAGGTATCAGGATCTTCTGTGAAAAAGTCCATAAAACTTGGGGAGTGCTAAAGCAGGGATGTTTTTGATGTTGTCAACTTCATTCTGATGGGCAATGGGGAAAGGAAAATCTAGTTGGTTAGTGTTGATCTATATTGTATAGCCCATGGTATACTGTACACCCCGGCATGTATCCTTGCCCGTGTCTGGGGCCAGGCTGGGCCCCGGGCGGGGGTTTGGGGGCCCCGAGAAAAATTTTTTCCTACTTTTTCGCGATCATCATCGAAAAGGGAAAAATCAACTAAAAGGAAAAATTCGATTTTGTAGAACCCAAAATCTAGAAGCTTCTAAGCTTGTTAAAAAGGGGTTCGATGGGTATTATAGTATGATGAAAAATGTGATTATTCACAAGATTGTAATAAGTTTTGCACTGGATAATAAATGTATTGGATGGCTGCGGTTTGGTGGATGTAGCCTGGATTGGGTGAACCACATTAAATTTTTGTGTTATGATTTATTCTGTGTGTGTTTTAGTTTCTCTGTTTATTAATTAAATCTACATTTAATTGTTCGATATCTTCCTTTCTAACCCTAACAAGTGGTATTAGAGTAGGTTGTGTTTCGATTATCATCTGTAGGAAAGGTCTCACGGTTGAGTGGGAGTCTCACGGTTGAGTGGGAGTAATGGCAGATGAGGGTAAGAAGGTTGAAAAGTTTAATGGGCAGAACTATCAGTTATGGAAGATGCAGATGGAAGACTATCTCTATCAGAAGGATTTATGGTAGCCATCGGAAGGGAAAACCAAGAAACCTGCAGCAATGTCTGATGAGGACTGGGAGATTTTGGATAGAAAGGCTCTTGGTAGTATTTGTTTATGCCTGACACAATCGGAGGCATTCAATATTACAAAATCAAAGACAACTCAAGAGTTGATGGAAACCCTGGCGAAGTTATATGAAAAGCCTTCCGCTTTGAATAAGGTATTTCTTATGAAGCATTTATTTAATATGAAAATGGTAGAAGGTGGGTCAGTTACTGATCATTTAAATGAGTTTAATACGGTCACCAGTCAATTAACTTCTGTAAAAGTAAACTTTGATGAAGAAGTTAGGTCTTTTGATTATGTGTTCTTTTCTAGAAAGTTGGAATAGCTTGGTAATGGTTGTTAGCAATTTTGTTTCTGGTTCGAATACATTAAAATTTGATTATGTTGGTGTTATTTTGAGGAAATACGTAAGAAAAGCTCAGGTGGAATATCCACATCGCAGTGTTTCAATGCGTAGTGCGAAGGTAACAAAGGAGAGAGAAACAATTATGAAACCAAGTGGAAGTCACGAGGAAAAATCAAAGGAAAAAGGTCCCAATCTAGAGACAAGAGGGATTGTTGGTACCTGCGGTGTTTGCCATTTGAAGAACATTGTTGGTCTCTTTAAAATAAAAGAGACAAAAAGGAAGGAAATAAAGAGGAAAATATGGTAAGTAATAAATCTGATGAGGATGCTTTGATTCTTTCCCTTGATAATGCTGATGATTCTTTGGTGTTAGATTCAGGGGCTTCATTTCATGCTACCCCCCATAGAAGTTATTTTCTTGATTATGTCCAAGTGGATTTTGGGTTGGTTTATTTAGGAGATAAATCTAACCTTGTCGCATTGTTGGAAAGCGGGAAGAATCAAGATTGCTCGCATCGGAATCATTGATCACCAATGCGAGGTAAGGTACGTTCCAAAGTTAAGCAGAAATTTAATTTCAAAGGTGGCAACCAGGATAAATGGAAGGTTGTGTTGTTAAGCATTTATGATAAAATTGAAGGTCACAAAGTGGGTTCTTAGTGGTAGCAAAAGGTGTGAAAGTAGGCACTTTATATCTTTGTATAGGTCAAACTGTTCCTTCTACTTTAATTACTATAGAAAAAAGTCAATGTTCAAGAACAGTTGCTATAGTTCAGTAGGTAGAAGATCATACAGTTGTTGTGGACTCTGAATTAGCACTGTGGCATAATAGACTTGGGCATATGAGTGTAAAAGGCATGAAAGTACTTCATTGAAATGACATGATGAAGAGATAAAATAAGAGAGTAAGTTTTCTCAAGGATGGGAAGCAAAAGAAAGATGAGAAATTGGAGCTTGTGCATACAGATATATGGGGACCAGCTCAGGTATCTTCTCTCGGTGGCTCTCTGTATTATGTTACATTCATTGATGATGCAACTAGGAAGGTATGGATTATTTTCTTAGGCATAAATCTGATGTATTTGAAACTTTTAGAAAAATAGAGAAGCTTGGTTGAGAATGAGATGAATAAAAGGATAAAATGTCTCAAATCTGATAATGGTGGTGAGTATTGCAGCAAAGATTTTGAAGATTATTGTTCCTCTAATGGTATCTGTAGGCAGAAAATGGTTCCAAGGACTCCATAGAAAAATGGAGTGGCTGAACGCATGAATAGAACAATAATGGAGCGTGCACGGACTATGAGATTGCATGTTGGGCTACCTTTAAAATTGTGGATATAGACTGTAAACACTATTGTTTATTTAATTAATAGAGGTCCCTCTAATCATTTAGGTTGTGGTATTTGAGAGGAAGCATGTAAATGTAAGAAGGTGAGTTATTCTTTTCTCAAAACCTTCGATTGTGAAGTATTTGCACATGTAGATTCTGAAAATAGAACCAAGCTTGATGCAAAATCAAAGAAATGTGTATTTGTTGGATATGGCATTGATGAATTTGGTTATAGGCTTTGTTATTTTGAAAATTAGAAAATTGTGAGAATTAGGGATGTCATATTCAATGAGAAAGTGTTGTACAAAGATCTATTGCTGCTGCATGAGAAGAAAGAAAATGATTATACATTGTTGGATGATATTCCAAACAATGATGTTTCAGTGGTTCCTCATGTTGGGCAACAACAATAACAACAAATACCACAAATTCCTATTAGACGATCTTCAAGGATAAGTAGACCTCTAGAAAGATTCTCTCCCTCTTTGTATACTATTTTGTTAACTGATGTTGGCGAACCAGAATGTTATGATGAAGCTATGCAGGTGGATACCAAGGTTCAGTGGGAGCATGGAATAGAAGAAGAATTGGACTCCTTACTGAAAAACCAGACTTGGGAATTATGCAAGTTGCCTGCAGGTAAAAGGGCTTTACCAAAAAAATGGGTTTATAGGCTGAAAGAGGAGGATGGAGGTAAGAAAATATTTAAAGCCAGATTAGTTGTAAAGGGATTTGCACAGAAAAAGGGTATTGATTTTGATGATATTTTTTCTCTAGTTGTTAAAATGACTTCTATTCGTATTGTTTTAAGTATTGTGGTTACTAAAGATTTTCATTTAGAATAGCTTGATGTTAAAACAACCTTTCTCCATGGTGATTTGGAAGAGGAAATATATATGGACCAGCCACAAGGATTTGAGGTCCAAGGTAAGGAGAAACTAGTGTGCAGATTGAAATTTTTTTTATATGGCTTGAAGCAAGCACCTCAACAATGGTACTTGAAATTTGATAGTTTTATGGCTGAGCAAGGCTACAGTCGGTGTAATTATGACCATTGTGTTTATTTTAAGAGGTTGGATAATGACAACTAAATTATTTTATGTTTATATGTTGATGACATGCTTGTAGCAGGGTCTCACATGGATCACATAAGTGAGCTAAAACATGTTCAGTTAGCAAAATTTTTTGCTATGAAGGATTTGGGGGCAGCAAAGCAAATCCTTGGTATGAAAATTCATAGAGATAGGAAAAGTAGACAATTGTTTTTATCTCAGGCTAATTATGTTGAAAAGGTGTTGCAGAGATTTCATATGGAGAATGAAAAAGTTGTCAGCACACCTTTTCCTAGTCATGTTAAATTGACTAAGGATATGTGTCCAAAGACACAAGAGGAGGAAGAAAAAATGTCCAAGGTACCATATGCTTCAGCTGTAGGAAGTTTAATGTACGCCATGGTATGCACGAGATCAGATATTGCACATGTTGTAGGAGTTGTTAGCAGGTATTTGAGTCATCCTGAAGTTGAGCATTGGAATGCGGTAAAATGGATTCTCAGGTACTTGAGAGATACATCTAATAAATGTTTATGTTTTGGGGGCTCTAATACTGATTTAAAAGGCTATGTTGACTCAGATTTGGCAAGAGATATAGATACCAGGTGGAGTACCACAGGTTATGTTTTTACAGTTGGTGGGACAATAGTGAGTTGGATTTCTTGATTGCAAAAGGTGGTTGCTTTATCCACCAATGAGGCAGAGTATGTTGCTGCAACAGAGGCGACAAAGGAGATGATATGGCTGTAACTTTTCATGGATGAGTTGGGCAAAAAATAGGCTGAAAATTACTTGTTTATAGACAGCCAAAGTGCTATACATCTTGCAAAGAATTATGCCTTGCATTCTAAAACAAAACACATATAGTTGAGATATCATTTCATTCGATCGGTGTTGGAGGATGGATAGGTCAAGCTGGACAAGATACATACAGATGTCAATCTAGCAGATATTTTTACGAAGGTGGTGACAAGGGAGAAGCTGAGTTCCTCTTTAGCTTAAGTTGGCCTTCAAGGTTGAATTCAAGTATAACAAAGCAGCAGGGTCCAAGGTACTTATTTCCAGTGGGAGTTGTAATTGTGGTAGTGTCGTCCAGAATCAGTCTCCAAGCGGGAGATTGTGTTGGTGTGGAGCCTGATCAGTCTCCAAGTGGGAGATTGTTGGTATGTGGTGACTGATCATGCTATACTGTATAGCCCATGGTATACTATACACCCTGACGCGTCATCACCAAAAAAGGGAAAAATCAATGAAAAAGGAAAAATCCGATTTTGTAGAACCCAAAATCTGGAAGCTTCTAAGCTTGTTAAAAAGGGGTTCGGATGGGTATTACAGTATGACAAAAAATGTGATTATTTGCAAGATTGTAATAAGTTTTTCACTGGTTAATAAAATTATTGGATGGTTGCAGTTTGGTGGATGTAGCCCAGATTGGGTGAACCACGTTAAATTTCCGTGTTATGATTTATTCTGTGTGTGTTTTAGTTTCTCTGTTTATTAATTAAATCTGCATTTAATTGTTAGATATTTTCCTTTCTAACCCTAACAGTTAGGTCTTTTCCTATTTGTGTCACCCATGCCCTCTTGATGTAGTTCCAAAGCAAAGGGGTTCTAAAGCTGATTTTGGTCTTCAGAGGAGACTTCAGAGCTAATCAAATCAGGAAATGCATCAACAAAGGGGTGTGGATCTTCTTCTTCTTCTCTTGGTAGGTTCTGATATTCAACTAGCTAGAATGGATTAGGATAAGAAGGAATCTCCCATAAGAATCCCATCTCCTTCCTATACACATGTGGTATCACTCACCATTAGCCAGCTCACACAAAAAATTGTAAAGAATAAAGGGGGGTCATTACTTACTAAATGAGGGTATACTAAGAAAAACTTCTAGAAACACTACAATAAGAAAAACTACCAATGACTCCAAATAACTCCCTAGTTTGACACTATCCTTACTAATGATGCCAAAAATATCTGCCTCCTACAATGATTCAACAACTAGGCCTTTACAATCACAATTAAGAGATTGGACATCTAACCTAGATAGCCATTTCAATCATCATGAAGGTGCATTTAACTTGTCAACCCAGGGACATGGACTTCAAACGGGTCAGCATAGTATGTGCACTAGGAACCCAAAGTAGCCATTTTTATTCTATAGCTAAGAAAGACACAATGATGAAAGTAAATTTCTTAGAAAGGAATAACATGAATGTTAACCATCAATCAACAATTACACCAAGCTGAAATGCATGATAGAAATAAAAATCTAAGCAACAAACAGGGCACTACTCTGTCTACTTTGGCTACAGGAACAGTCATAGAATGAAATTCTAGTGGCTGCAAGAATACTTGGTGCCAAATTTTTAACTAATACTAAACTAAAGGATTGATTACTCACCGAGTGGGCCCCCTTGGATAAGTATCCTCTAAAACTAATAAGAACTTAGATGCTTGAACTTAGAACTTTATTTTATTCATTGTAAATCATGAGTATAAAAGAATAATATATCTGGATTACTGGGAACTCAAGAATGCAATTACAATATCAATTCGTGTAACCTTCAGAGAAGGAGGATAAAATCTTTATTTATACTATCAACTAAACAAGGCAGTCAACTCCACGAACTAGGAGGATGCTATTTAGGGAAAAAAGAGAAAGTGGGGCAGCAGTTATGCATGCATGGCATCCGGTCAAACATGCATGTCCAACCATAGATTTAGTGTTGCAGTAACACGCATGTTTGCTCAACATCAATAATGACCACTACAAGGCAGTTACATTTTCTTTGCATGAAGAGTCTCTTGACATCGACCTCCTTTGACCTTTGAACAATTCCCTTGCTGGACATTATGGTGTATACCCAACTGGTTGTGTCTTCCTCAATTTAGCATCCTCAAATTAAATCTATATGGAAATATTAGTACGCACAATAATTGCATATTTGTAACCACCTTAAGGAACATTCATTAACCACATGCAAAATTAATATAAACAGTCCATTTAATATACCATTATCATTAAAGGTTTGCAGAAATAAGATTAAGCCCAATGTCTATAGTTTGAGGTAAATATCATAAAAGTATCAACACTTATTGCCAAATTCCATGATAACTTCAACAACTAGATCACAAATTCTAGCTAAAAATGAGACACCATAAACTAGACTCATCGGGGACCCTATAAAACTCTTTACGCAAACTCTCCAACTCTTTCCCAACACTCTCAATAGGCTTCAACTAGACTGAATCCACAACTTTTAGCAGAAGAATGCCCACAAATTCACCCATATCATCAAACCCTTAGTTTAGGCCAATATCATGCTTAAAGACATGAGTTTTTATTGAAACCCAACACTCCCAACCTCATATCACTTTATCAACACCTCATACCTTTCAAAATAGGTCTTCCTATGCTTAATAAACTATTTTCCTTCCTTCACCATTAACATTTATCCACACCCTAAACATGAGGCATCAATTCTAGCATGGAAATCAATAAAAATCACCTGGAGCAACAACACAACTTATGTATTTTTTCTTCCCCTATATCTTCCAACACAACTAACTTTTAAAAAATTCTAAACTAACCCATTCTACCGATCTACAAAGCCTCCATCGATGGAATGGTTGTTAATCTCACTTTTGACTCTCAAAACCCTTAAAAGGAGGGTTGCAAAATAGTTTACAATAAGAGGACTCAAACAAAATTGAAACTCAATAACATCCCTCCAAATCAAGTTTGACTGAAAGCTAACTCACTATTCTACAAAAAAAATAAAATACTAAGGTCTGGTGGTGTGGTACATGTCGTACAAATATTGTAAACAATAGAGAAAATGTTGTTTGAAGAACAAGGGGGCTTTTTATTCAAAATTGTTCCAAAATATAATGTTTCAATGCTTTGCTTGCCTTCACAAGGCTCTTATAAAGATGCTACATCAATTATCATAACTGCCCCTTCAATTTTAACTGACCAACAACCTTCCTTAACAAAATGACTCTTCAACTTCTTACACTTTTGCATTTTTGCAACAAATGACAATTTTTTAAAAATTTAACTTCATAAACCTCCTAGAAACCTAGTGATGATTCAAATGCATTTGAAATGGTCCAAACATGACCTTTTTACAAGCATAACATGATGAAGATTCAAATTATACAAGATAACCCCATGGAGACATAAAATTCACATGGTGCCCTACACCAACTTACCTTTCCACCATCAGAAATTGATATAGAACTTTCCTTTGTACTTGCAAACAATCCTTGTCCAACTTTATCTTTGATTGTCTATTAGGACTAAAAAATATTGCTTAGTATTCACTAACCTTCATATCATCCACATCCCACCTACTGCTAAATGTACTACATTTGATTCTTTGATTAACACAAATTATAGAGATTTGTGTGACAAGATCCATTTCATGACCCATATTACCATATGATCACATCCATCAATAATCCCAAAACTCCATGGTCACCACTCCCATTCCTAAGAAATTTAACACTATCGGTCTAACATTACTACATTGGGGGAACTCCCCTCATAGCTCCACCAATAGATGGATGAAAGCAACTCATAACACAATTATCGGTGTAACAACACTCCATTGGGCATACTTCCAAGGGACTCTCCCTGATATACCAATGGGGTCAACAAAGGTGAACACATTAGAGTAACATAAGTGTATTGGTGGAAAAAATGCTATCATTTCCATTATGGCATGAATAAAGCATATCGGTAGCACTAGAACATATCGGTGGAAGATAACACAACATCCCACCAATGGGGCGATACACTATACAATAGGGAGATTCAATATGTGGTAAAAGCATATCGAGGGAACAAAAGGCTATCAGGCCAACATAAAACCTAGTTCCCTCAAAGCAACAATAAAAGGCTAAAGGCATCAAAGGAAGTGACACTTATCAGTGGACCATGAGCCGTCAAATATATGCTAAGGATATTGGAGGAACTAAGGCATATTGAGGAGACATTATATAGCATCTCGTCGATACCCTGAAGGGAAGGAGTTCATCGATGAAAGGGTATTCAAATTTAATGCTCTCCTTTAATGAAAATATTGAGAGAAAGTGGAGCATTTATGAACTAGAGTGAAGTGAATTATATCTTAATTCAATCATATTTGGTCATTAAGAATTGAAAGAATTTTTTGGAAGCAGGAGCAGAGGAGAGAAGGTTGGGAATGCACCATTGTTGCACAACTTAGAGCCAGAGAAAGTGAATTCAAGTAAGTGTACAAAACCTGATTAAGAAGTTTCTTTTATAAAGGCTTGTAAAAAACTTTAACAATGGAAGAAAGCTAAGAAACAAAAAAAATAAGAAACAAAAAATAGAGAAAATACTTCTAAACTAGGGCTTGATTGACCAATGCCCTGGGTCGAGATCGAGACCCAAAAGGAGTGCACAGTCAAATCCTTCCATGGAAAAGTTAAGGGACAAGCACAAAGGCTTAGGATATGTGTGGTCACCATGATAGGGATATGAGTTGTTCATGTACCATTATAGGAAACAATACAAGTTTCAACTTGTCTGCAACCCATGGAGATTAAACTTGGGGAGATTAGTGGTACCCAATGTGTTTGTCAATACAAAACTGGTTAAAGCTTTAGCCACTAGATATAACCCTAGAAGAAGAAATATTCAATCATATGATGGGTCTGATATTCTCATTATTTCTAAGGATCTCGTATCTAAAATTTTTCAATTGGAGTGCTCTCTAGTGGATTTTTCATTTATAATCGAGGACCTTTTAACTGAATACCATCACATGGACACAAGCTATAAAATATGGAAGCTAACACTACACAAGCCCAAGGATGAAGGGAGCCAACTCGGAAGGTTTTCTAGCATTGAAAACCCTCCCTTTCATGAGGTTTTATTTGAAGAATATTTTTGATATACATATCACTCAACTGGACAAGTGTTAGGAGTAAAGGTTCCTCCCCTCATGTCAATTGCCCCAATGATCTTCGCTACAAACATACAAAGTAAATATGCTAGACAATTTGACTATGTTGGTTATTTAGCCAATGCTCTAAACTAGGGGATGGAAAGGATCAAAAGAAATAGTGATAGTATTAATTTTAAACATTATTCCTTGTTTATGCATTTTTCTTCTACATGAAGGACACGTCAGAAGGTTCTAAGGAGAAGAGTTAAGGATAAGGGATGTTGACTGAAATGGGAATTATAAACCTACATAATTGTGGACCTCAATATGGGATAGTAGATATGGTAGATCACATTATCTATATTTTGAAGAATATTTTGTGAAACCATTGTTGAAATTGTTGAGACATCCATGTAATTATAACCTGTCCCTTGAAATACAAATATTATTGAGACCAAAGAAAAAGGACCCCAATAAAAGGTAAATCATAATTAGGGGGATTGGTATGCATTTCTTGATTGTGCTTTGATCAGAGTTTATGGGTTTGAAGGAGTCCAATATTTATTACCATAGACAGTTCCAGATAGAATAGCCTATTTAGAAATTGTCAAGAAGTTGGCTAAATCTGATATAAAACACCTTAAGAGATACAATAAGAAATCTCTCATGCCCAAAACTTTATGTTTTGGAGATTTTATAGTAGTCACCAATGAGGGGTATGAAGAAATTGATAACAAGTTGGCACAATACAATCTACTGTTGGGAAATGAAAGAAATAATTTTGATATAGAGAAATTTATTCATAAAGAAAAGTTGTCACAAGGGATATTAGGATATGAACATCACTTTTTTGTTGATGATATAATAAAGGAATTATGATGAAGCTTCGACAAAAGATAAGATGATTGCATATAACAAAGTTATGTTGGCCGAAACATGGAAGAGAGGGAATATCTCATCCTACTCAGGAGCATTTGATGAAGTGCAGGATCCTTTGGAAAGAATTGAATAACTCATCACTCATGTGGATGCAATAATAAAAGATGTGTCCCCAGTTGTCTTTGAAGAACCTCATACAAGTCATTCAAGAATGCAAGCTAAGGACATAGATCCTCTTGAATACATACCCTCACAACACACTCCTAAGGTGAGTTTCTCTATAGATCCAACCATGAGCAAAGAGGATGAAGAAGGAAGTGATGAGGAAGATGATGAGATTGAACAAATAAGCAGCCATGTAGTTACACAATATCATCCACCTCAAGAACATAACAGTTTCAAATTTGAAGCTTCAGATGAACTCTCTGAAGCTTTAGATAAACTCTCTGATGTGAGGATTATGGTTGGGCAAGAATTTATTTCTGATAATGAATTTGTTAAGACTTTTGAATTTAAATCATTTTTTTATGAGCATAAAAGGCAATATGTTGAGACAAAAGATGAAATATATCACTCTTGAGCAGAAGGTAGCTACCTTGGGAGAATTAAGGGAAGAAATAGGCAAAGAATTAGAATCTATCACCCCTGAAAGGGGAGGGAATTACTTCAAGAAGTTGGGGTACTATTCCTTGTTGGATCTCAGTTGTGTTTATAGTTTGTCCTTGATGAAAAAATCTCTTTTAGTTAGTTCTCTTTGATGATCTGTCTCAGTTTGGATCCTTATGCTTTAGTATGGCACTTCTTTGATGTCTCTTGGCTATTATAGAAAGTTATGAATGCTATTTCTTTGACTGACAAAGTTTGAAAGATGGTTTCTTTGTCAGGATGGTTCTCCTTGCATACCACAAGTGTATTTCACATGATTACAAGCCATTTGATTACATTCTTTGAACTCACATTTTTGAAGGCATTACAGTTACCTTGGTTTTGACATCTCATTTGTCTAATGGTATTGGTTGTTTCTCATTCAGACTTACACATATCGGCATGAGAATGGCAGGGTCTCCCCGATCCATTTTGAAATATTTGTGTTACCTATCGGCAAGACATTTCTGATGTCATGTCGATCAAATTTTTTCATTCAGGCAGCTTTCAGCAAGACTTCTCTTTTGTTTCGGTGACACAAAGGGATCATATCGGCATATGTTATACCGTCGGTATGTGGTCACAGCGAAATTGCTTTGTCTCACTGATCGGAGGTTGAATGGGAACATATCGGTAGGAGTTTTGTTATCGGGGTAGTGTCTCATCAAATGTGAAATGTCTCCCCGACTAGTGCATATGGAGGTTCATCCGCAAGAGCTGGGCGATATCGGAATGTGATCTTAGCAAAGTATTCTTGTCTTGCTGACCGCCATTGGAAAAATTGTATATCAGCAGAAGGTCTTAGCTTCGGTGTAATGTCATAGCAAACCCGTCAAGTCTTGCTGACAAAGTCTAATGAATGGCTTTCGGTGAGAGGTTGGTATTGTCTCAGCGACTCGAGTGGATAAATTTTTTGGTATGAGGTGCTCTCCAAGAGGTCTCCCCAACATTGATATGTCTCGCGATGCATAAAACAAAAAGAACATTTTGGTATGACTCATGTGCATCGAAGAAAGGTCTTGGTGAGTTTGATTTCTTATACTGACCGACAACATAAAGGAATACATCTCAGTAAGAGTTAGGGTTTTCAGCGTGAGGTCTTGGCGAGTGACCTCCGGTCTCACTAATGGAACACAAAAGGACTTTGTCGGGATAGGATCAGTCTTGTCTCAGTGACACACAAGATGGTTGGTGACTTTCGGTATGACTCAAGCATTCTACAAGAGGTCTCCAGGATGATGGTATGCTATAGCGACCCTCATAAGATAGAAGGATGCATCGGTGAGAGAACCATTATGTTACAGCGACTCATAATGGATAAAGCCTTTCGGTGAAACTTAATGATATCTACATAACGTCTCCCCGATAGCAGAATGTCACAGCGACAAATAGAGGGATGACTGATGGTGATAAAGTTTCTTTCGGCATAGGTATTGAATTGTCACGATGACATGTTTAATCACGGGGGCTCTCGGCAAAACAAAGACTTGTCTACAAGATGTCTCTCCGATATCAAAAGGCTATACCGATAGTGAATGAAAAAAAAGGGCATCTCGGTGAGAAACTTGCTTATGTCTCAGCGATTAGAAAGAGCATATCACATGGCTCTCGGCGTGACATAATGTATTCATTATGACTTCTCCCCGACTCTGATGGGTCATAGCGAAAGCGATAACTAAGAGGAATGTTTGGTGATTTAATTGCTTTCAACAGAACTATCTGGATGTCATAGCAAATGATTAACGAAGACTCATACACTGTGGCCAGCATGGATTTTTCTATGTATAGTTTCCTGTGACATCTTTTGTTGGCATCGAATCTCTAGAAAAATATTCTTTGAGAATTTAGAGGATATTATTTTCTGTTAGTGGGCTGTCATGGCTTTGATGAAAATCTTTCAGTTACAATTTGAAATCTCCTAATTCAGCGTAGAAATTAAAGCTCTCTAGATAAGCGTTACTCTGATTTTTACCATCATCTACAAATCATCATTTTTTAGCTTCATATTCTAAATTTAGCAAGAGTGTTTCAGAATCTTGTGAAAAATGATTTTTGCATATCTCTTCATTGACATACATACTTGAAATGTATATAAATACCAGTGTTGAAAATAGTGAAGGTGTTGCTGGCCAGTAATTCTAAGAGATAGTTATTTTGGCCATATCAAGAGATGTATTGGAAAAATCTGTAATACAAGAGTTGGATTCTTAGGGTATTAGGGAGATAAGAGTGTTGAGTTTCTTGAGCTTACTAGAAAATAGAGAGATCCTCTGATATTACTATTGTTCTGAAAATAATTTGAGGGGTTGGTGCTCCTTGAGATAGATATCTCTAAACGAGGGGTTGGTGCTCCTTGAAATTGGTGTTTCAAAATGAGGGGTTGGTGCTCCTTGAGTTGGTGCTCAAAAATTAGCCTATAAGGCATTGTTAGAAGTGGTTTTTGAAGATTAAGCCAGTAAGGTAGTTTAGGAGTGGTTTTTCTACCCCAAGAGGGTTTTCCACTCAGAAAATCCTTTGTCTTATGGTCTCTTTGTTTTTTTTGTCATATCGTTTGTTGATTGTGATAGTTTTTATCAGTTTGAACATTGTTGAATGATAGTTCCTTCATTTCTACAAATGTTTAGTTCAAATATCCTGCACTAGTCATTGTTGAAGAGTCTAATTCAAAAGGAAGCTTAAAAGTTCTCATTTGATTCATTGCTCAAGAATAGTTATAATGTGCTAAAGGTGTTTGTTGTTTCAATACCTTTCTTGTCTTTAAAGCTGCTTTCAAATCATTTTTTTAAGAAGTAAGTCAATAATGTTGATCATCATTTGCATAGTCTTATAAGTTGCACCTGCACTATCATCATGCCTTAATTGTTCATCAATGTCAGCAATAACTATTTTGGCAAATGAAATATATTTCACTCAAATCATATTTTCATAAGTTGTCCAATGGACTGAGTTAATGTTGTCATATCTTTGCGCTTTCAAAAGTGATTACTCTACTCTATTGTTGAAAGAAAAGGAAATCAGAATTAAAAATCTAGGTCGAAGCTGAAAAAGTTTTGACACTGATTCAACCCCCCCCTCTCAATGTCTGTCCATGAACTCCAACATTCCTACCGTGGTGGGATATTAGTGTTGCAATAGTATTCGATAATTTCAAGAGAAGAGGAAACAAATCAATGCACTCAATAGAGGAAGCTAGTGATAAAATGTACTTAGGATCTAGGTACAACCCAAATGAAGCCACTCTTCTAATTTGGGCATTGTATCCTCAGGATAAGAGACCCACTGTCATTAATAACCCAAACTAGGTGTTTGGGAATATTTTAGTCTAGAGAGTAGGGGACACTAACCCCATTGAAATGACTGAACTAAACATAAATGTGGAAAAGTTTACTAAGGAACAAATCAAAAATTTGATAAAATAAAATGATAAATTGAAGAAAGAGGTGGCTAGTTACAAAGATAAAACATCCTCCTCTTCCACACTGGAATTATATTCCTCATGGATAGAAAGTGACAAGAGAATATTGGATGCATTAGTAGATGTGGCTTCTTGGAAAAACTATCATTAGAAGTCCCAAAAGAAATATAAGGAGCTAGAAACATAAATAAAAATCACTAAGTATAATTTTGTGTATGAGATAACCAAAGAAATATTCAAGAGGATGATGGATCGTGTTGATGAATATTGGAAGTTGCTTAAACAAACGCACTCAAAACTCGTGGATAATGAAATATTACAAGAGTGGATGATTGAAAAAAGGAAGGAGCTCCTAAATGAGAAAGCCATTAAAGGTCAGACATTGCAGGCATACAATAAGTTGGTGGAATCAGACAAGAAGTACCACAATAGGCTCAAAGAGGATATTTCCTATTTTTATTTTCCCCCTACACTCCATGACAACCTTGGAAATCCTAGCGAGCAAGATGATTGAAAAAACAAGACTGCCTTGCTTCTACCTAATGCATTGCAAGAAATAAAAGACAAAGAGATGGTGTTACAAAATACACATAAACAACTTGAAAAGATGATGCATATGGAGTTTGATATGAAGGATGCAATTTCCAATGTAGAGACTTATGTTAAGGAGGAATACACTCGCCATCTTCCTGCTATCAACTTGTTCATCAACCAAACCAGGGACACATCAAATACAGATGGACAACCATCAGGACATGAAAACCAACTTGCATTGTAGGGGAGGTGTACTTTGTAGGTGATGCATTATCATGGAGTAGGAGCCTTCAACAAATCTTAGGTGGTCATGGTCACCCGCTGGGAGATTAATGAATTGATGCATTCACCTGCTGAAGTGTTATGTTTTTATTTATGTTAATTATAATTTAGTTAACAAGCATCATACCTTTTTATAATGGGTATATAGCTTGTTTCCTCTCATATATAAAGGAAGACCAAGAATCAATTGAACATTATCAATTCATTTTTACATTTCCATTATAGTAGTCATAGTAAGAAGATAGATTGCACAATTCGCCTATTTACATCATATTGAGACACTTATGTTATAATGCTTATATTTTGAAGTAATAATGGAGCGGACTACTTATAAACCATAACCCATATTCAATGTTCAATTACTTATAAAAATTTATATACTCCTTCTTTCCTAACATAATAACTCTTGCTACCTTGCTTTTATTTTAGCTCCCAAGGCTTTATTGCAATTTTCTTGTACCAATTAATTGTGACAAATGTGATTGAGTACTAGCTCTCATGAGAGAAAGTAATGCTGATTTCATACCACTCTATTTTGGTGTTGACTCTAAGTAATGATTATTGAAAAATGATTAATTTGAAGTGCAACCTTCCTTAATTGATAGGCATAAATAGTGATGATGTTGGCCTTATGTAAAGATGTTAGAATCTTTTGTGGTGTATGGAGAGCAAGGTTTGGGATTAAATGTAGAGTTGAATGATTTCCATGCCTCGAATATAGTGCTAATGATGATGTCTTCTTTATTTCCCATGGAAAAGTTGGAAAGGAAGTTTGCTTCCTTATTTTCCTCTCTATATGGATGTTGGGTAGTTTATGTTGCAAGAGAGTCAAGTCATGGCCCTGCCTCTTGTAGTATATTGTGAGGAGGTAAATGTTAAGTGGGCATAATAAATATTGGAGGCTCATATAGTTACCATCGACTATTTAGCTCCCCTTGTGCTAAAGTGGACCTATCTATTCAAGTTGAACTCTTATGGCCATTGAATTAAGTAAATTTGATCCATATTGTTCCAAACTTTAATGGATTACACATTTTCTTTAAGGCCTTAATGATGCCCTCTATTGATGGATGTTTTATCATTTCTCAACATAGATAATGCATAAGTCCACTACCTCTCTTGAAAGGAAATCTCCAACAACAAGTTGCTGAAAATTACCCCAAGGTCTTTTGGGTGTCAGGTCTTGACAAGCTTGGAATCTTTTAGTTGGATGATGTGTTTTGTTGATAATCACATGGTGGCATTTTTGGTTTACAAAGCATGGGAATTTGGGTCTGCAAATGGAGTTTCAAGGGTGTTGGAAGTGAATGAATAGTGGTTGTCCACTCAAAATAGCAAACTAAAACTCATCAAGTTCATCTGATTTAGCTTCATGGTGATGCTTGGAATCCTACTCTGACAAAGGACTAAAAGAAATAGAAAAAGGGAAAGGGTTAAGAAAGTTGTTCTAATCCTAAGCTATGAATGAATAGTAATAATGTATGCTACTACAATAGACAAACTCCTCAAACTAGATTTTTCTTGACCAAGAGAACCTACAGCTACACAAAATCAATGCAATCTCCTAAGGGCTACAGATTTTTAGATTGCACGTGCACATCATGAACATGCAATTGAACTAGGTTGTAGCAATGGAATAAAGAAGCCCAAGATAACTTTACACAACCATTTTTCATCAACAAGTGCTAAAAGTATGGGCTGAAAGTTCATCAAATACCATAGCAACAATTTCCATTATCACATCCACTCAAGAAACTAACACCTAAAACTAACTTGGAAGTAGAACCACGAATGCATAATGAAAAAATTTAAAAGAAACACCCATAAATCATTCAATTTTTCTCTATATTTCTATATAATTCCTTTACACTAGTTCTCCAACCATTTAATGAAGGGGAGACCCCTATTTATAGTTTTCCAAAGCCCAAATGAATGGCTAGGATTAATTCACATTATGTGGCCCAAATTTGATTACATTAGGGTTTCACCTACCCCCAATTATAAGGGAATTTAAAATACATCATTTGTCTCATTCCTATTTTGTCTTTAGTGCCCTGTCACTATAGCAATTTTGTCCTGTAGCTGATTACCCTTTTATCATAGCTAAAACTGTTTAAAAATTGCTTGCTACTTGATGGATTCACAACATTATCTTCAATCAATTGAACAAGCCTCATTTGCATCATTTTTGGAAATGGATTAGCTTATCCTAATGTTTATGATAGCTTTGGACAAACTACAATCAACTAGGGAAAGGTAGGACAATTTCTCCCCTTCCAACTTTAGTGGACAACCACTTAACTTCATTTCATTGACCCTGGCCTAGGTTGTTCGAGTCTAGATTCTCATGGAAATCAGTCCTCCTTTGGCATATATTGATGAACAAGTAGATTCTTCACTTTAGTATCTTCAGACCTCCATTTTCTTCCTTTGTACATGAACCTTTATGACATAGTATCCTCTGTCTTCATTCCATTTAGCAGGTATTCATATGTTGTTTACTATGAACCTCTCATGCTAATCACTTTAACAAGTCTTGATTCCTCTTATGTCATTGTGCCTTTAGATGCTTCTTTGCATACTATTTTCTCATTGACTATTGATTATTGTCCAAACATGTACTCTCCTAGAAATCCTCAACATAACTCATTTGTAAACCATTGTCATCTCCCTGGCTTGATTCCATATGTGGTATCCTTCCCTTTTGTTAGGCTAGCCTTTTGCTCCCTTTAGGTCCTATTTTGCAAAGGGTCCTGCACAAAAAATAAAAAATCTTAAAATATCACCCTTAAAAAAATATTTCTTATGAGTTTGTTGATATAAAATGAAACATTGCTCATGATAGCCCAATCACAACCTAAAGGAATTCATCATCCACTAAGGATGTAATCAACATGTTAATGACATTTTAAACCTTGATTGCCATCAAAATTATTTATATCTTGGTTAAAGAGGATCAAGGGATGAAAGAGTTTATCATGCCTTTATTAAAGGAATTGTAATTAAAGACCCCACTTCAAAGGTTTTCTTATGGCATAATGCCATTTTCTAGTCATACCTCATTTATCTATTGCTCGAACAACTGAGCAAGTAATCAATGGGGCCCATTTAGACATAACTTTGCTTTGTTCACCATTTAATTGGATTGTTTCCATCTTGGAAGTGAAGCACCTTTCACACTTTAGGTTCAATAATGATTATCTGTAAGAGTTCACATTATAATTTTGAAAGTTTTAATCACCCTTCCCCTCCATAGCAGAGTCTATAGTTTTTCCTGGGTGATTCATAGAACAAGAAGCCATTTCATAGTTGCTACTGAGGATTTTCTTGATGGTGTTAGTGATGTCACAACCTTGTGAAATTGTATATGGAAAT
Organism: Sequoia sempervirens; assembly: GCA_007258455.2. Taxonomy (NCBI): domain Eukaryota; kingdom Viridiplantae; phylum Streptophyta; class Pinopsida; order Cupressales; family Cupressaceae; genus Sequoia; species Sequoia sempervirens. Next base: position 62,143,721 of record VDFB02109042.1, on the reverse strand, counting down.
CCTTGTTTTGGTATGGACTTCATTCGATCAAAAAAACTTCAAAGCCATTCTTCTAAATCCATGTTAATCATTTCATAAGACATGCTGATGCATGAAATATTTTCATCTAGTGTGGGAAAGATGCAGAAGGTTTCCATTGGAACACTATTAGTAGACGGCTCAAGGAGTGGCAAGTTCCACAATACTAGTTTTCATCTTCAAATGGAGGGGATGCTAATGTTATATAATGCTTTATAACTGAAGTGGTTCTCCCTCAGTTTGCCATCAGTGGGGAGAGAGGTGGTGATGGAACTACCTTCAATTGTCGTGTGTAGAAGGATGAATGCAAACACCCACCATGGCCAGGTTGGGGGAAAGGAATAGTACAGATAGCTATTATGAAGTTTCCGCTAGGGAGTGGCTTTGATGGTGATACACCTCACCTCCATGGGAGTAGTGGACTCCGCAATGCTAGATTCTATCTACGAGAAAGGTCCAATTTGGATAAACACTACAGCTAAGTGACATGCACAACCTCCACATCCGTTTGACATAGAGAATAGCCTTAACTTTATTATTGAGTACACATACTTCCATGCCTCCTCCTTTCTTTCAGATTCTATGATGGTTGGGAGTAACAAACTTGATGCTAAAACTTCAAAGTTTTGTATTCTATTAGTCTAACCAAATGATTCCTTAGGGGCCACTGTAGGTAACTTCATCACTCAATCCCTAGCTTGCTTTGACTAGATTAACCATATAACAACCAGGGACACCTCTTTTGAATCCCCCTATGCTCCAATATTCTCTTGTTGCTTTTACATTCTCTTATCATCATAATTTAAAAAAACTAAAGTTTATCTCTTCGTTCAGTGTCACTTACATGGAATCTCCCCATGATCTTGTCAATTACTTCAAGAATTGTTTACAAATTATAATTGAAAGCAATATTTCTCCCTTGGAACCACCAATAGGTCTAAAAAGAAAGATGGAGGATGAAAATTTTAGCAAGCATAAGCTCCTGCCTGTGGGAACTTTGTGTGGGTGAGACATGGGAGAATGTCATGGAGATAGTGGCTAGAGTGAGGTGAAGTCCTATGCTATAGCTCCCTCAACATCGTCTTCCACCAACCTTGAAAGTGCATTGTCAACAAAGCAATAAGGTGGACATCCCAACTATTGGCTTGGTGGGTTATGAGGTATGGGCGAGTAGACATTTTATCAACCCATGTTCTCAATGCATCACATGATTAGATTCCCTTGTGGATCTGTTCCATCAAACCTGATGATCAATACCTTTGCCAATATTTGTGAAAGAAGAAGGACCACAAATTGTTAAGGGATGGATCATGGGTGGCAGCTTGGAGAAGGCAGCTCGAATGACACTAAAGGTAGTAGACTCCACATGGTGGAAGTCTGTTTTGTAGAAGCCATCTCGAGCCAGTTCAAAAGATGGCCAAGATGGTTGCGAAACCCGTAGTGGGAGAATCCACTCTCATAAGTAATAAATGTAGTGCCAAAAGGTAGTGGCATTGGGAATCCTAGGTTACAAAGTCAATCTATCTTACACCCATCCCCCTTAGAAATGAGTCTCGAGCCCAAAGTGAGGAAGCCCTCCCCTCATGGTTGGAAACACGTTTATCTCAAGTCCTACGAGAATCTATAGGAGATCCCAAGATGGAACGCATGGGTCGACAACCACTAAATCATTGCTCCAGTGAACAGATACCCAACCGGTGGTGACTGCCACCCTCATCTCTGCAAACTTTAATTAGTTGTGCTCGATTCCCTTAAAACATCTAATCCTTCAACTAGGTGCTACGTCCTACCATACTCATTATCTAAACTAAGCCCTATGCGAGTTTTTTTTATTCCTTGTGAATATCACTGGTTTCTTGACAAGCATTACACCATGAGTTATACCATTCCTAAGAATTCTACATACATTTTGATGAGCTCCTGCCTTCCTTCCTCTTGTCTATGTCTAGCATTGATTTATCTTTAGAGCTCATAATCTAGTCATCATTTGTGATTTTTTTATTCTTACATCTTGGAGGTTGTGCAATAACAGGATGGTTGGAATTAAAATGTGGAACATTTGATGGAGAGAATTTAGCCAAAACATTAGGCAGTGGTCTCGATAATATAAACAAAAATTTAAGAGTGCTACATCCTTTTCACAATTGTGAGCCTATTCATTTCTATCAGATATTTGTGAATACCCCCATGGTGATCGTCATATTTGATATTAGCACATTTTATCTGTGCTCCCACCAGTCTTGAGTGTCTTGCAATGATGTTCAATCACCCTCCTCCCTTTACTCTGAGCATGGCCTAATCTTGAAAGAATGTTGAGCATGGGATGTAGGAAGTAGGAGGTGGCCATAGGAAATCCAAACCAACCACGAGTAAGGCAGACCCTGCAAGGATGGAGTCTGCATGCAAGCGTGAGTGAAGAGTCATAAATAATGACACCAATAAAGACGTACCTCATGAATGTGGAGCCTGCATTAGAAATTTCCGTTGGGGAGTTTGCAGGTGATAGGATGCAGGGAGCAGCCAAGTTAATGAAATTGTCCCAACATTGAAGAAACGAGTGGTTACCACAACCATTAGTTAAATCAAGAAAGCAACACACACTCCTCCTTCATTTGTGAATTTATCCATGTGATGCATAATATTAATATTTATCAACTGCTATGATCATTCTTTTATTGTAAGCTCAATCTTAGTAAACATAATCAAGACCTTTCAGTAAGCATGGCTACCTTTTAAATGTGAATTTGAATTTCCTCTAAATATGATAGATCAAGGAGAAGCCATTTGTATGAACTTAATTAGAGGAGATTTACTAGGAAATTTTTCTCACTTATGACAAAGGGACCATATTTTCCAAGCATCATCCTTTGTAAGCTATTCGTTTGTCAGCAATATATTCGAATGTTGATCAATAGCCCATGGTTTTAGACTAACCACTACTAATGAGAAGTGAAATTTTGCTCAGGAGTGAAGAAAAGATGATGGGGTGGTCATGGGGAGTTGTTGTGTGAAGGGATGGATGCGGGTGGAAGGAGGAAGGAAGATGGCAAGAGAACACCGTTATCAATGGTGGAGAGCAAGACAACATCGCTAGTGTCAGATATCACATGAGAGATTGCCATCGAGTAATGGAGTGTGGGGCAGCCACGAGTGTAGGCCATTTGAACAGTGGAAAAGGTAGCAACCATGGAGCCAAAGGGGGGGTTCATAATTACATAAAAGTTTGCTTGGGATCACTATTAAAATGTTTCCAACACAGATGCAAGGAAGTGACCACCCAAAATGGAAAGATAAGCTACAAAATCTGCATTGAGAACCTCCACGGGGAAAAACATGTGGGAGGGGGACCATGGACAGCCACTTGGTGGAGGCGATCAAGAGGATGGAGGGATATAGGCGGAGGTTTGCACACTGGGTCCCACATGAGAGACATCCAATGGAGCCCATTTTAAATACCAACCTTTATAAAGTGTAAAGCTCTAATGCACAACATCATTCTTCGATAATCATCATTGGCCAAAAACTATGTGGTCATCCTAATATTATGCTTAGGTAGAGATATGCGGAGGTTAGGAGCAATCATGTCGTTCAGGCACAACAAGTGAGCAACGATCGTGGTATCATCAAGTCTCATAGTACACCAAAAAATGTGGGTGAATCATGTGGGTATGTCATGTATGATCTCCATTTTGCAACAAAAAGATGTTGGTTGTCATGGGGAAGCTCACAAGAGGATGAAAACACTTGGGCTATGGGCCCACAAAGTGGGGAGGAAACGAAGGGTGGCCATTGCAAAATGACATTGTGGTGACTACCTCCCATAGGCAGCAGCCTACAAGGGAAGACCCATTGACAGGCATAGACCCAAGAGTTCACCCGTAGTTTCATGATTTCATTTCAAGGAAATAGTGCATGTGGGTCCCACTTAGCTGGACGATGTGAGGGCTTAGCCATTTGACAATGGTGATCAGGTGAAGGAAAGTTGTGCACAAAGTTCCATGACCAGTTTAGTATTAGGTATTTTAGAAGTGATGGGGTCAGTGAGACCAAGTGTGGATCCCGTCACACAGGTAGAAGTCAAGAGACAACCGCGTTAGTACGGAAAAAATGGGAATGGAGTCCCACATAGGGTGACATGCAATGATGGGTCTGCAATACATGAAGGATGCAATGGAAAAAATGGGTGCAGAGTTCCCACGTTGGGTGGATGCTAGGACTCGGCTATAGGAAAACAGCAGAGAGAAATGATGAATGGTAAGGGGAAACCCAGGAAGGTGGGTCTGCTATGGTCTTTGGATGGTGGGTGAAAAGAAAAGGGAAAACCATAGGACCAAACCCACAAGGGGAAAATGACTTGGTGAGACTCAACTAGGTGAATTTGGCCAATATGAAATTGATCGTTTTAAGGCTTGTGATTGACTTGGGCTAGGAAATGAGGGTACGCAAAATGATATGGGAACAAAGCAACCCATCAGGAATGAAAAGAGGGGGTCCCTGTCTTTGGAAAGGAGGTTGTGCAAAACATGCACAATACACTCCTTCACCCCATCACCATGTTGTCATTAACAAGAACAACTCTAGTAGGATTTCATTTATAGTATTTAGGTTTTAGTATATATGTGGCTCATGTGTAAAGGGGTGTTCCAACTTCACATTCCCCTATTGGATAATGGGATGAATATGTTTGTCACAAAACTCTAGGGTGGGGTGTGCCTCATGAATGATGGGTTTCATCTAGCCAAGCATTCTATTAATGGACTCATAAATTTCCCCAAGGCTAGGAATATTAGAAATACCCATATCTAATGACAATGAAAATTGGGGATTCAAAAGATGTGTTGTATCGCAAATTGGATAATTACTCATTAGCACATGCGTATAGGGAAGCCAATAAAGTTGTTGGTTGTCTGGTAAACAAGGGCGTACTTCAAAATAAGTTGGTCATTGTGGACTCCAACATAGATTGTTGGCAAGACCTGAAAGTATTCCTAGAGAAAGATAGGATAAAGATGAACGTGTAATCCCATGTATGTTGTTGCTTGCCCAACACATGGTGTGCAAGTACTACAATCACATGGTTGTCATACATAGTTAGGATTTGGATAGCCTAGGAGAATATTCACATTTTGTAGTATTGTTGGCTTGGCTCAAGTTGAGGTATGCACTAGTGTTGTTGGTGGCTTGCTACAACTGTTGGACGTTGCAATAGTTGGATTCTGCTATGGTTCACGTGGTCATGAGCCATGCCTACAACCTATGGCAGTTGGATTTAAGTTAGGATGTGGTTGTGTGGGGTGGTGGGATGTTTAGCATATGAAATATGGTGCACTACTTTAGCCTCAATTGCTCCTGCCTTGAGGAGACTTTGCTTGACCAATGTTGGTGCATGTTCATCTCAAACCACACCTAGGTGATGGGTTCTATACAAGTGGTTTCTACCTAGGGTCTGAGTAATGACCAACACTGGTGTCATGGGTAGGTCTATGAAGTGGTGCTTGAACCTATTGTGGATGTGGTTGGCTCACGGGAAAGGACTATGGAGCTCATCATGGGTTTCATTTGTATGGAAAATTCAACTACGATGGCCAATGCAATATTGGAGCTTTGTGAGGAAGGAATGGTAAGCCATTTGCATCTCCTATTCGATATTTCCTATTGTGAATCCGAGGATGATGGGGAAGATTTAGAGGACAAAGAGAAACTACAGAGATGGGAAACTAGAAGGTGCTTCATGAATGAAGCATGGGAGGTGTTATGGGTGGGAGTTATGAACAATAATCTATCCCCCTTCTCCAGATTTATGTGCTCTGACTATAATTGGCTCTCTAATGAAATTCTGACAAGACTATAAGCTCTTGGTAGAAACTTGGTTGTTGTGTATTGTTACTTGTTGAAAGCCTGACAAGAATTGAATCTTTTAGTTAAATATCTCTTGCAACTGATGTTGAATCAAATGAGGATTTCAATTTTTTGAATATATAGAATGTGAAATTAAAGGCACTCTAAAGATGAATTAACTATTTATTTGCAATGGAACATAAGTTGAATCATGATAATATGTGTTTCTATAGTGCATTGATTCATGCACCTCCATTCCTTTATACAGATTAATGGTACTGTCTGAGTTTACAAATTTGAGACTATTTTAGACTTTCATTTAAAAAAATATCACATGCTTGCCTTGCAAGAATTATCATCTTTATACTTTGACTTTCTCTTGTGGAGTTTATAACTAATAACTACTAGTCTTCAATGACCTCAATTTTTTTAGTAAGTCCATTGATTTTGTAAATATAAAAGAGGATCATTTGGTCTTTAGCTTGAGATATGGCTATTGTAAATATAAAAGAGGTGCATTTGGTCTTTAGCTTGAGATATGGCAGCGAAGGCCAATTTCCATCTTTTTCCTCAAAAACTGCATATCAACTTCTTTTCCACATCTTTCTAGGTTATGAGTGATTATAAGGCACATGTGATAATAAGATGTATGTTGTATTGATCCATAATATCCTATATAACATGTTGCTAACTCATCAACATGAATATGATGTACAGACCATCCATCTTAGAGAATTATGCTTTCCATCCTTAAAGAGCTTTGGTTAATATGAGAGAAAATTTTGTAGGACTTATGATGCTTAAGTGATGCAAACTATAGTAGGCAGCTGAATGAATGAAAACAAACAAATAAGAAACTTAAACATAAAGAAAAAAAAGATATTTACTGTGTAGAATACTACTACGGGGAAAGTACATAAGACTAAGGTCTTTGCTTCCTTTGTCACAATCTCTTGGAAGTTTACATTTTCTAATTTTCCATGTGAAGTTCTACAAGAACACCTGCATTTCAAGAGTGCTTTTACAACTTTTTATGAATTGTAACTTTCTTCTATACATTCTCCTACTTTGTACTAAATGCTTCAACTCCATGAGTCCTAAGGGTAATTTTTATACTAAAACAAAGCAAATGAATTGAACCCTAAACCCTAAATTGTAAACATAACTTTCATCATTCATTTTGTATTGCAACTCTACAATAGGAGGCTTTTGGTCTACAAATAGTTGAGATGAGGAGATAGTTCCACCACTATCTCATTTGAATATTATTTGGCTTTTATGGAAATTATCCTTTCACTCCTACATTCTTTCTTATTCTCATCTTCTTGATTTCACTCTTGTTTCCAAAAGCACAACCCATTCAAACACTTCTTGAGCATTGTTTTCAATAACTTCAATAAAAGGAAACAAAAGACTTTCTTCATCAACTAGCATGGAAGGCTGCAATGTCATGACTTGAGTGATAGTAAGAAAATTAATGAAGTAAAGAGAGTCATGAGTTAGAAGAACAATGAAAGTTCAAAGTAGATCATTCATTGATCTCATTGTTATTTTTTCATAAAAATCACAGTCACAACATTTAGGAAAGTCACAATGGATTTCAATGAAACAAAAGGAAAAATTTCATAGATTCACTTTTCTATATATGATCATAATAATTTTATAAAGGCATGTTGTGGAAAACATTTATGACATTTGCATACATCTTTAGAATACAATATAAATATGATATAGTTGAGAATAAAAATATTGAGGGATAGCCTCTTACCTAGTCTGAATCTGTGGAATTATGGTCATTCCATGTAGAAACTATAGGCTTAACAGAGGTAGCCAACTGTGAAACTTTCACAGTGATACCATGTCAGCAACTCATTATATGTTGGTAATATTCATTTGAGTTGACATGATTTGGAGAGGCTCTTACTCGACGTTCAATAGATGGCTATGAAATCTTTGTTGATGAACTAGATTTCCACTTCATACTACTATTAGATTTAGTACAATCTAGTGTTGCCATATAATTGACAATATCTTCTACACCTACTTGTCTATTATTGTTTTCCACCTAAAATGCAATGTCAATTTCAACATATAGCTAGTTCAATAAAAAATTGAAATAAATAAAACAATGTAAATTGAACCAAAAATCCATACACTTACTCCAAATTTGTTTGTTTTGGCCTGCAACTTGCCTAAGACAAATGCATATTCATCCCTCACATTATCTTTTTCTCTCTTTCCTTTGTTACTCTTTGTCAAATATTCTTCAGAACACATACTTTCTTTCAATGCCTCCCACTATTTGGGAGATAGAGTGGAGTCTAATGTCTCTTTTCCCTCCATGATTATTTTTTTGTAATTGTTCATTAGAAGTCTCATCTTGTGCTTGTAATATTTTCTAGAGATTTTTCCACCAATATTGTGAAAAGAATTTTCCATTTTTTATATAACATATTCCACATTTCATGGATCTTGCTCTACAAAATTTGATTTATAGATATCCAAATGGGCCTTACATCTTATTCCCAACTTGAAGGCCCACCTTGCAGCATTTTTCCCAATGGGTTTACCATCTCTTGATACCTCAACCAAGAATGGCTTCTTCCCTTCTAATATTTTTTCGTTTGCATTCTTCTATATAGATCTGTATAAATCTTGACTTAATCTTTGTCTTTTAACAAAAATAGGCACATCTCCTATTGAACCACTACTAATATTTTTGGCTGGTCCACTAATTCCATCAAAAGTTGTAGATGCAATAGGTGCACTCTGAGGCACATCAGATGCAACCAGACTCTCTTCATGACTTTCATTAACCAGAACTTCATGTTCCTTGGCAACATCAAGTGTGCCATGAGTAGGTATATTAGTATTGTTCTCTATAGATTTCACTTCATCACAACTACTTTTTTCACCAACTACATTTGTTGAATCACAAAATAGTTGGCTTCCATGAGCTGGTAGCACTGTATCTTTACTTTCTTTTTGTTTTTTCTCTGCACTCTTTTTCTTGCCTATAAAACAAAAAAAAAATCATATCATGTCTTAGATACATAAATATCTTTCCTATAAAATTTCATTAAATAGTATTAAAAAATAATATACTACTTAGTGGATTTACAACTTGCTTGTTTTTCAAACCAAGACACGATAAATATTAATTATTCTTGGCCACACGTTCTTCACAAAAGCGCTTATAAGTTGTCACTAGAATTTTAGCATTATGATTACTATCATATAATTTGTTCCTTAAATTATATTTACTCATTTCCTAATGTCCAAAGAAACAATAATGTATAAATTAGCACTTGATACAAAGATAGTAACATAAATTTCATAAATACAAGTTTATAAGGTCTCAATTTTAATGAATAGTCATTAAAACACATAGGAAGTCTAAAGCACTACAAACAATAACAATCATTAGATGTTATGGGTATTTCATTCAATGGATATTAAATAATGGTGCCCTATAGAAATTCTAGTTGCATAAAAAACTTAGCAATGTATTTAAATCAATCTATCAAATCTTTAGCAATAATGTTTTCATTCATAGTTTAATAAAAAAAAATTGTATTACCAAATTTTAACTAGACATGAACTTGTAGCATGGAAACCATTTTGTACAACTAAACCAATGCTTTTCTTAGGTGATAGCACCATCACTAAGAAATTTCTATGGTATTTGGCGATTCTTACTTCTTTTGTTTTGTTACATAATAATTTTTTCATAGCATCCACATACATTCATGAAGGGGTAGATTTCATGAAAAAGAACAAATATTTTGGAGTGGACAGTGAGTTACAAGCAAGGAACGCCATGATTTGATGATTTAAAAAATATTTTTAAAAGAGGCAAGGTTACATGAAACCTATGAACCATAGAAGAATGAATGTGTTCCTTCAATATTTTCTTCATAAGAATGGTTCTTCTTCCATTAGCTACATCTTTGCACTGTTATCATATGTGACATTCATTGTTTTGATATATAAGAGATTCATTTTCATAAACAAGATGTTCATTGTTTGATATGTTTGATATTGTTATTGTTTTGATAAATAAGAGATTCAATGGTTGCATAAAAATAGAGATATTGTTATTGTCATTTAAATCAAAACCAATACATTGTAATTAGAGAATTTCACTATTTTGTCATATCGAAAGGGAGATAGCAGAAGTATCATGCTTTAAGACACTAAATGAATTATGAATCAATGCTATAAAATGGAGATGAATTCACTATAATGGTAGTGGTATGAACAATATTAATGATAGTGCTTTTATAACACATAGCAAACATTATCAAAATAGACATTGTTATATTAGATCAAAGGGATACAATGAAGATGTATCAAGGCAATGTATGTTGATAGTGATCCATGAATGCTTCTCATGTTTCCAATTCACATGAAGTCAACAACAATAACCTCAAAATGAACAATGCTATGATGCTTAAAACATGGGTATTAGAAGAAGATGTTCGAAAGAGTGATTGATGAGCATGGTTTTTGGTCTAGTTTTGGGTAGAATTTATAGTCTATTTGCTCATAGATGTCATAGATTTTAATGCTTAAGGGTTGGTATTGGAATAATGTTTCCCTCAAACCATTGACATTTGATATTATCCTATCTCTACAAACTTTAATGATATTTGGCATAATATGCGGGTTATCTATATTGATTTTGCATGTGATTAATGAATGTTTCTTAGAGTGGTTGTATATGTGAAGTTATTATGTGTACTAACCTTGAAATGCAGATTTACTATGCCAAGTTGAGGAAGACATTGCCAATTGGGCATGCACCATAACATCCAGCTAAGAAATCACTCAAAGTCAAAGGCAGCTGGCAACAAAGATTCTTCATGCAACTGAACGCAACCACTTGCAGTGGACCTTAATGATCGAGCATGCATGGTAATTACTGTTGTGCTAGATCTTTGCTTGACTTGCATGTCTAACCAGATTCCATGCATGTGTAAGCACCATCTCTCCACTTTCCCCTTTTTTCCCTAAATGGCGTCCTCCCAGTCATGGAGTTGACTACCTTGTTTTGTTGTAGTATAAATAATGATTTGATTCTCCTTCTTTAGGGGGTTGCACGATTTTACATTGTACTCTTATTCTCCAGTTTCAGTAATAGAGATACATTACTCTTTGTATGCATGATTTACAGTGAATAAAATAAAGTTTTGAGTTCGAGCATCTAAGTTCTTACTAGTTTAGAGGATACTTATCCAAGGGGTCCCACTTGGTTAGTAATCTATCTTCTTAATTTAGCATTAGTTTAGTATTACTTGATGTTTAGTACTTAGAAATTTGGCATTGACTATTCCTGCAAGCACTAGAATTCCATTTTGTGACTATTCCTGTAGCCAAAGCAGATAGAGTAGTCTCTTATTTGTCACTCAAATTTTCATTCTTGCTTTGCATTTCATCTTAGCATAGTTGTTAGTTGATGTTCAACATTTTCTTTATTTCCTTTTAAGCAATTTACTTTCAGTATTGTGTTTATTAGCTATAGAATGCAATGACTACTTGAGCCCCTAGTCCACATATTGTGATGACCCATTTCAAGTTCATGTCCCTAGGTTGACAAGTTAAATGCACCTTCATGATGATTGAATAGCTATTTAGGTTAGATGTCCAATCTCTTAATCATGGATGTAAAGGATTAGTTATGAAATCATTGTAGGATGCCAACATTTTTGGCACCATTGTCGGGGATGGTGTCAAGCTAGGAAGTTTTTTGGAGTCATTGGCAGTTTTTCTTGTTGTAGTGTTTCTAAAAGTTGTTCTTAGCAAATCCCCATTTAGAAAGTAATGATCCCCCTGATTCTTTACCAATTCTTTGTGTGAGCTAATTGATAGTGAGTGATACCACATGCATAGAGGAAGGAGAAGGGATGATTATGGGAGATTTCTTCCTAAAAATACTTATTTATTCCAACTAGTTGAGTACCATAACCTACTAGAAGAAGAGGAAGAAGAAGATCCACACCCCTTTGTTGATGCATATCCTGATTTGACTAGCTCTAAAGTCTCCTCAGAAGGTCAAAATCAGCTTGAGAACCCCTTTATCTTAGAACCACATCAAGCAAGCATGGTTGATGCAAATAGGAACAGACAAAACCAACAAAATTTTCCTTTTCCCATTACCCATAAAAATTAAGTTGACAACATCAAGAACATTCTTGCCTCAACACTCCCCAAGTTTTATGGACTTGTGATAAAAGATCTTGATACCTTCTTATTTGAGTTTGACATACTCTACAGGAGTTATGATTATACTACTAATTCCCATCAACTTGAGTTATTTCCCACCACTCTTAAAGAGGCTGCATTAAGATGGTTCATGAGTCTAGGAAAAGATACTATGGAAACTTGGGAAGACATGAAGAAAAAATTCCCTAAGAAATACAAGGAATACTATAGGCATAGTGACATGAGAGGAGACGACATTTTCAAGATGTAGCAAAAGGAAGATGAGAGCCTGGAGGATTACATTGCAAGGTTCTTGTTTTACCTACAAAATCCCCCACATCATGCACTTAATGAGGACTCACAAAAGTTTCTTTTCCTGAGAGGAATCAATGATAGCTACACTGATTCCTTGGACCTCATGGAAGGAGAAGATATCTCCCAAGTTCCTTGGGAGGATATCAAGAAAATATGCCATAATTACTCTAGGGAAGCTTCAAAGAAAGGGAGAGCTTATCAATCTTCCATGGGTAAGTCAACTACCGGTGGAGTTTCAAGAATGGAGATCACTCATTTGCTGGAATAATTCAAGCAATATATCATCAACAATGTAGCTACTCAGCTAGATACACTTCAGGCCAAAAAGAAGCAAGAGGAGACAGAGACGATATTGATAGAGTATTGTCCCCACTACAGAAAAAACAAGGATTGAAGATGTACGATGGTAGCTAACCTGGAGAGAAAAAAAATTTCACCTAAGTTCAAGCCTATTAGATTGAAGAAGACCAAGTCTACTATGTTGCACAAAGGAAGCCTTGGGCTCCAAGACAAGGTATGCCACTAGATCCACTATCCTATGTTGGACCATATTTTAACTCTTATTCATCTAGTAACCAATGGAATCCCCCATATCCATCCAGTTATGGAGGATATCCACCACAACCTTGGAGTAACCCTCTGAATCCTTGGCCCAACCATAAAATTTATCCACCTTAGTGGCAAAAACTTTAGGGGAATTGGAAACAATTTCAAGGGCATTGGCAACCACCTCTAGAAAATTGGCAGCAAACAAATCAATGGAAAGGAGGACATCAATGACCTACTCACACAACCAGTTACATGAAACCACCTTCTCAAATCCAACAAATTTCTCTAATTCCCCCACCTACTAATCCAAGATCAAATTCACCTAAACCCACTCAGATACTGGATCATCCCACACCCAATCCAAATAACAAACCAGAAAAACAACCTGCATACTCTGTTGATTCAAATAAATTCCCTGCATATGCTATGAGTGTAAGTGATATCCACCTATGTTCAGGAACCACTCTATCAAGCCCTCCTAAACCCATTATCATTGAGCTTCCTGTGGAAGAGGAGGAGCCTTAAAATGATCCCATTCAGCCAAATGCACCTAAAAATCCCGAACCAGTTCAAGTCAAGTAGACTGAACAAGAACCCCCATTCCCTCAAAGCTTGGAAGTTTCCAAGAAGAAAGAAGAAAAGGAGGATACCACTCTTGACATCCTGGATCAGTTGAAGCATATATGTGTTCAGATACCCCTATTTTAGGACATAAAGGATATTCCAATCTACAACAAAGATATCAAGGAAGCTTTTCTTAAGAAGCCAGGAAGGAAGAAGAGAGAGCCAACTATAGTTCATGTGGTGGGCCAGCTAGCTGATATCATGTTGGGAAAAGTGACTATTCCCAAGTATAATGACTCAAGCAGTCCTATGGTATTAGTTTCCATAAACAAGATCCAAGTGAAGAATGCTCTGATTGATTTAGGGGTAGCAATCAATGTAATGACCAAAGACATCTTGCAACAACTAAACATTGCAAGTATGAGATCTACTCCTATTGTCCTAAATATTGTTGATAGCTCTACTATTAAGCCTAATGGTGTACTAGAGGATCTTGTGGTAGTTCTAGACTCCTGAGAATATCTAACATATTTTATGATTCTTTCTCCTAAGGCTACACTAGGCAGGTATCCTATCATTCTTGGAAGGCCTTGGTTGGAAACTGCAGATGCATACATTGGATGTTGGTAAGGTGACATGACCATTTCAAATGGAAGGAGTACTAATTTTTTTTTTCTTTATCCACCTGCTCAGCCATCTCATGATGAAGAAGATTTTGTATGGCCACAAGTTGGTGAAGAGGTCGAGGAAGTTAATTCTATAGCACAACTTATGATGCTAGGTAGAAGCTCTTTCATGTAGCTCCAAGATGAGGATGAAGTGTTGGCTAATCTCAATTAGAACCATTATGAAGTGGAGGAAGCATTATCTTCTACTTTGGTCGGGACACTTCTTCCTACTCTTCCTACAACCACTATTCCTATAAACAATCTTCCTACAACCACTCTTCCTATAACCATTGTTCCTATAGATATTCTTCCTATACCAACAAGTATGTTCCATACATTTCTACAATATGAACTAAAGGTACCATGTATTAATGAAGTAGCCATGATAGAGTTAACTACACAAGTCCAGGTGTCAGAGGGAAAATATTTGAATGTTAATAGTAAATTGAATGAAGAGCAACAATTGTTATTGGCAAGCCTATTAAGGGCCTATCAACATGCATTTGCATGGGATTATCATGATATAAAGGGAATGGATCTTAAAATTTATACCCACAGAATTTATATCAAAGATGATTGCACTCTAGTAAGACAACCACAAAGAAGGATTAACCCTGCACTAAGAGAAATTGTGAAAGGAGAACTACAAAAATTGCTAGATACAGGATTTATCTACCCCATTTTAGATAGTCAGTGGGTGTTTCCATTAGCGATTTTTCCCAAGAAAGGAGGGAAATGGAAATTTTTTGTTGATTATAGGGAACATAATGCTGCCACCAAGAAGGATCACTTTCCTTTACCCTTCATTGATCAAGTTTTGGATACACTTGCAGGAAAACAATACTTCTCTTTTCTAGATGGATTTACTGGCTACAACCAGATCCAAATCATACTAGAAGACCAAGAGAAGACCACATTTACCTATCCATGGGGGACCTATGCCTACTCGATACTCCCATTTGGCTTGTGCAATGCACCTGCAACTTTCCAGAGGGCAGTCATTAGCATATTCTCAGACATTTCTCATGATTGCATGGAGATTTATATGGACGACTTCACCACTTATGGTGTTGATTTTAATCAAGCATTGGAGAATCTGAGGAGAGTCCTATAGATATGTGAAGACCAAAAATTCTCCTTAAATAGTGAAAAGTGCTTCATGATGATGCAAGAGGGTGTAGTTCTTAGCCACTACATCTCCCACAAGGGAATTCAAGTAGATCCTGCAAAAATTGAGGTAATCACAAATGTGCCTACACTTGCAAAACATAAGGATGTTGGGAGTTTCTTGGGTCATGTAGGATATTATAGGTGATTCATCAAGGATTTCAACAAGGTAGCAGCACCATTGTATACCCTTCTCACTAAAGATGTTGAATTTCAGTGGACTGAAGCTTGTGACAAGGAATTTTCTAACTTGAAGGAAACTTTGACTCATGCTCCTATACTCAAGGGACCCAATTGGGAGCTTCCTTTCCATATCCACACTAATGTATCAGATTACACCATAGGAGAAGTCTTAGGAAAGAAGGAGGGAGATGTTGAAAATGCTATTTACTTATTCAACAAAAAATTGCAAGGAGTTGAATTCAATTATACAATGACAAATAAAGAGATGTTGGTAGTAATCTATGCACTAAACAAATTCAGACATTATATGATGGGCTACCAAATCTTTGCACGCACTGATTATGTAGCCATTAGGTATCTCATGAATAAACCTTTGATCATGGGTAGATTGGAAATATGGTTATTGTTGGTGCAGGAGTTTGATATAACCATTGTGAATAAGACAAGGAAGGCCAATATGATTGCATATTTTCTTTCAAGGCTAACTACATCAAAATAAAATCAGCCAATAGATGACTCTTTTCTTGATGAGCATCTATTCTCTCTCAGTGTACAAATACCTTGGTATGTTGACATAGCCAATTACTTGGTTACAAGTAGAGTTCCTTCTCACTTCTCCCCAAAAGAGAAAGGGTATTCATTGAAAAATATTTTCCTTTCTATTGGATTGTCGCATGTTTGTTTTATACTGGACCTAACCATGCCATGAGAAGAGGTGTGAGAGAAGATGAGACATATGACATTTTTCATGCATGTCATAATGAACCATGTGGAGGACACTTTGCATCCAAGAGGAAAACAATGAAGGTTTTGAACATAGGATATTACTGGCCAACACTCCACAAGGATACATGAAGGTATACTAGAAAATGTGATAGATGTCAAAGAATGGGAAGACCAGCCAAATCTAATGAAATTCCACTTTTCCCTTAGCTAGTAATCACACCCTTTGACAAGTGGGGATTGGATTTTGTGGGACACCAATTGACCCTCTATCAAATGGTAAGTCTTATCTATTGGTATGCACTGATTATGTAACAAAATGGTTAGAAGTCAAGGCCATGAAGCATGCAAGAGATAACAAGGTTTCAAAGTTTCTTTATAAGTAGATTTTCACAAGATATGGAGTCCCAAGAGAAATAGCAACTGATCAAGGGCCACAATTCACATCAACTCTTGTTGCAACACTAGTGAATGAGTACAATATAAGGCACATAAAGTTGACTCCTTATCACCCCCAGGCTAATGGCCAAGTTGAAGTGACCAACAAAGAGATTGAAGACATTCTAACTAAAACAATAGCTATCCATGGGAAAGATTGGGAAAACAGATTACAAGAACTTGTTTGGGCCTATAGGACAACCAGGAAAACAACTACAGGCCTCACCCCATTTGAGTTGTTGTATGGGAATATAGTTATAATGCCAATTGAATTTAAACATAAGACTCTATGAACTATAGTAGATTTGGGGATGGATATTTTTGAAGCACATAGAGAAAGAATCATGCAACTAAATTCTTTGGATGAGATAAGAAGAGCAGCCCTGTAGCATATAGAAGTAGTGTAGAATTAGAGAATCAAATGGCATGACAAATTTATCAAGGACAAGAAGTTCAAACTAGGAAACTAGGCCTTGCTCTATGATTCATGATACCAAGACAATGCAAGAAAATTGTAGACAAGGTTGCTAGGACCGTACAAAGCTACTGAGGTCTTTCCTAATGGAGCTATTCAGCTTACCACCATTGACCCTATCAGGTTCAAATTACCTGTCAATGGTCATCGCCTTAGATTATACCATAAGTCATCTTCTCAAGAAGAGTTCTTGTAGCAATTCACCCAACACTTAGAGCTTCCTACAGCCAAAGGTAGTGGACCTAGTGTCCCTCCTTCACCCTAATTGAGGTATGCACTTTTCATAATAAATACTTTCACTTATGTGGAATTCCATTTCTTTTTCATTCACCCATCCACCCATCCATCACCACCTTTCTCTCTCTTCCATCACTTCATTCCACCTCGTCTTCATTTATTGCTCAATTTATTTTCCAACAAGGTGAGTGTTACTTTATTCGCAATCTTTGCAGAAAATCTTCCACACATTCAGGTATGTGTGCATTAATTGCTATCAGTAATCATCTCTTAAGTGTGTTCATTTAATCATTTTATGCTAGTATAGGTACTCATATAAATGACATCATTACCTATCAATCACCACTACCATCTCACATGTGCGGACACATGTCCAAAGTTAGGTTGGGGGGAAGGGAAAGAAAAAGATGCAAATATTTTGTGAATTTATTGCCCATGTGTCAAATCATATTAGGCTACGTCAAAAAATTCAAAAAAAGATCCGATTTGAAATCTAAGTGGAAGGACAGCTTGCATGTGTGAAGTGACAATAGCTACAACTGCCATTTCTTCCTATCAAAATTTTCCTTTATCACTCCTTTTCTTGCCATTATTTCCCTTTCATAATCTCGAGTTGCAAGCAAAAAGGAAAAACAAAATAAAGGAAATTCAATTGATACCGGCACTAGAAATTTAGCAGGTGGGCACTAGAAATTAGCAAACACTGTAGGGAAGTGCATTTGATTTTTAGAAGGGAATTGCAGGAAAATAAGTTGCAGAGCATTTTTTTGATTGCAGACAATGGGGCATTGGTTAATTCGAAACAAGCCCACGGTGCATGACATTTTACTATAGGATGCACAATGCCTGGTAGAATTTCAAAACTGTGGATGGATAGATTAATTTTTGAAGTTGGATGGTTTTGATGAAGGCATTTCCCTTGAATTTTCCTAGATGTTTTTAGAAGGAAAAGCCACAGTAAAAGGGTTGGAAGTTATGGAAACAGAGGAAAGAATTGTAGAGGTTACAGGGTTACCTACTAATGGTGAAAATTACCATGCTTATAGAGATGCCAAGCTAGCCAGGGCTGAATTCACAAAGCCAAACAACCCCCCATTGAGCATAGACAAACAGGGTGCAAAGAGAATGTCTCTACCTAAGACGTGGAAGCATATAGTTGTGTATATTATCAAATACATTACTTTTGAGGGTCATTAGTCAAACTTGCATTCTATCCACCTCAAGCTTTTGAATCACATGAGGCACAAAAGAAGGATGAATGTGACCAATGTGTTATACAATATTCTTTCAATCATGGTGGCCGAGACCCAAAAAGGTAGGGACAATTTTGTTTCCCACCGTTGCTTGATTAAATTGCTAGTTGAAAAATCTCTGCATGATGTATTTGGGATGACTTGGGAAGAGTTTATAAATGTTGATCAAATTAGACATGAGCACTTGCAACCCAGGGATTTATCTCAGTCCCATAGATCTAGTAGGAGAGTAAGCATAGTTGAATCCATTCCTAGTGCTTCAACCTCTAGTGTTGGATCTAGCATGAATCCTCCTGTAGTAGAAGAAACCATAGAAATTAGTTCTTTTGGAAAAAATCACTCAGAAAAAGAAATCTCTTCCTCATATTATGATGATGAAGTTCCACTTGAAACCCTCATGAAAACTAGGGCACAATAGAGAGAGGTAGAAATGAGAAAAGGGAAGGCTAAAACACAACCTGTAGAAGTGCCAAGTTCTAAGAAGAGGAAGGTTGATACTATTCATCCAGCAGCCAAAGGAAAATGTGAGAGACCTCCTAGGAAATCAAGACCAATCAGGCATGTGATTGGTATGCCTCTACAAGGAATCCCTAAACCTGGTGAGACCTCACATGAGGACTCTAAAGCTCCAATGGAGCAGGAGAATGTTGAAGAAGAAGAAGACATATTTAAGAGAGCAACAAACATAACACTAGCCAATCTTGCTAACATTGCAAAAGAATTGGAAGAAAATTAGGACTTGTTGTAGCATGAAGTCCTATAGCAATAGCCAAAACCAGAGCAGGATTTCCTGCAGCAACAACCAGAACTAGAACAAAAGTTCCTATAGCCACAACAAGAAAAAGAGTCTCTTCATAAAAAAAGGAAGAAGAAACAACACCCTTGCAACTAGAGATAGCTAGACAACCCGAGTCCATGCAAATAGTGTCATATGAGGAGCCACCATCAACAAAAATATTTGTAGGAATTCATAATCCTCCTAGTTTTATAGTACATGCAACAATTTTGAATTTATTGAAAGAGATACAAAGAAGGGAGGAAGAATGGAAAAAGGAAAAACATAAATTGAAGGAGGAAATTCAAAAGAAGGATGAAGATATTGAGGATAAAGATGCAAAAATTTCCACCTTGAAGCAGAGGGTAGATGATATGGTAGCTTTGGTGCCAAAGATTTTGGAATGTAGAGATCTTCTGAGGGTCTATGCTCTACTCCTAAAATAGAAGTATCTCTCTTTTAAGATGTCAAGACTTTCCTCAGGTTTGAATCCTTCTATTGATACCCCTATGGAATTTTTCAATGCTTATAGGATTGTCATACCTGAAATGAAGAATTTGTTATGTGAATTTTATTTACATAATTATGCTGTCACAAAAGACCATGATTGGAATCTGCTACTATATATTGGGGATGTTCAATTGAGAGCATTCATGTCTTGGGTGCAAAATGAGATTAGTTGGGGACATCAACATGGTGCTTATAAACAATTGGAGTCTAATATCCCTTTGCATGTTAGAGATGAATCAAGCAACCCAAGGGATATTTATAGAGAATGAGATATAATGTTGCTTAGAAAAAGTTATGGCAATAAGATTATACCTTGGATTGAGGTAGTTTACACTAAGTATGAGGTAAAGACAACAACAAAGGAGGAAATCATGAGGAGATGCTTATCACAAAGATGGAATAGTTTGACTAATGAGCTGAAATAGGTTGAGCCTCATTCCATCCACAATTATGCTGCAACATTAAAAAGAATTGAGAGGCATATTCAGATTGGGAGAACTTAGGGACGGTCTTGGCTTCGCTGACTTTTCAGCCACCCATGCTCATGTGGCTCGTGCCAAATTTTAGATTCTACTAGTATGAAATTTTTGCAAAGAGGTAGAGATGGAATAGGTTTGATAGATTGGGAGGATTCTATTGGGACCCTAACTCACGTACTGCAACCACTGATGTTGGACAACTCTCAGTTGCAAATTTCAAATCTTTGACTAAGTAGAAGAACAACTCTTCCCCTGCTAGAGGACCAACAAAATGTTAGGTTGGGGGGAGTGATGAGCCTAGTTTTTGGTCTAGTTTTGGGTAGAATTTATACTCTATTTTCTCATAGATGTCATGGATTTTAATGCTTAAGTGTTGGTATTGGCATATTGTTTCACTAAAACCATTGAAATTTGATATTATCCTATCTCTGCAAGCTTTAATGATATTTGGCATAATATGTGTGTTATCTATTTTGATTTTGCATGTGATTAACGAATGTTTCTTAGAGTGGTTGTAGATGTGAAGTTATTATGTCTACTAACCTTGACATGTAGATTTAATACGCCAAGTTGAGGAAGACATCGCCAACTGGGCATGCACCATAATGTCCAGTTGATAAATCTCTCCAAGTCAAAGGCAGTTGACAACAAAGATTCTTTATGCAACTGAATGTAACCACCTTGCAGTGGACCTTAATGATTGAGCATGCATGGGAAATATTGCTATGTTGGATCTATGCTTGGCTTGCATGTCTGACTAGATTCCATGCATGCGTAACCGCCATCGCTCCACTTTCCCCTATTTTCCCTAAATGGTGTCCTCCCAGTCTTGGAGTTGACTGCCTTGTTTAGCTGTAGTATAAATAATTATTTGATGCTCCTCCTTTAGGAGGTTGCACGATTTGACATTGTACTCTCTTTCTCTAGTTTTAGTAATACAAATACATTACTCTTTGTATGCATGATTTACAATGAATAAAATAAAGTTTTGAGTTTGAGCATCTGAGTTCTAATTAGTTTAGAGGATACTTATCCAAGGTGTCCCACTTGGTGAGTAATCTGTCTTTTTAGTTTAGCATTAGTTTATTATTACTTGTTTTTTAGTGCTTAACTAGAAATCTGGCATTGAATATGATTGTTCCTACAACTAAAGCAAACATAGTAGTCTCCTGTTTGTCCCTCAGATTTTCATTCTTTCTCTACATTTCAACTTAGCATAGTTGTTGGTTGATTTTCAATATTTTCTTTGTTTCCTTTTAAGCAATTTACTTTCAGTATTGTGTTTATTAGCTGTAGAATGCAATGACTACTTGAGCCCCTAGTGCACATACTATGCTGACCCATTTGAAGTTCACGTCCCTGGGTTGACAAGTTAAATGCACCTTCATGATGATTGAATAACTATTCAGGTTAGATGTCTAGTCTCTAAATCATGGTTGTAAGGGATTAGTTATGAAATCATTGTAGGATGCCAACATTGATTATAAGTAACAACAACAAAATCAAGTAGAACTAAGTATTCAAATAGTAGGGAACTTCAAGATATATGCAAAACAATGAAGAACATTTGATCAAATAAAAAAAAGAAATAACCTTACATTATATAAAGATACACATGAGATAGTGATTTCTAGTGCATAAAGTCATCAATAATCATCTGCATTGACAACAACATCAGGATCCTGATCACTCGTGTTTGCATCTACTTGATTTTCTTCCTCATCCTCATTTGTATGTAATACATTCTCTCTCCCAATTTCTTTATGGGTAATAAAAATCTCTTCTTCAAACAGTCCCTCATTGTCTTCACCCACTTCTTTGAATGTTTCTTGTAAATTAACATATTTCCCATCAGAAATTACATCAACTTCCATGAATTTTTATTTCAAATGAGACTCTATTTGAATGACATATGACCAACTTGGGCTTCCTACATCATCAATTAGAAATGATTGGTTAATTTGAAGAGGGAAACATACAGCTCATCTGTCTCTGATAAAAATTGTCATGTATTTGCATGTACAAATCCATACTCATCAAATTGTGTTATAGATGGTCAGATCCACTTACATTTTAATAATATAGGACCATTTTCACCAAAATCCACTTGAATAATTTCTTGGATGAATTCAACATAAAATCTCTTCTCAATTTCATGAAGAAATTCAACACTAACGCACACAATCACAATTTGTCTTTCCTTTGTCTTTTTCTTCCACTCTTAAATGACTACCATAGGCCAAAATTCCACTAAAACACATAGCCCATAAATGTGGAAGTTTTGAAAGCTCACTTTCTTCCATTGTTATATCTTGACCTTCTTCTTTTGCATCACTGATTATATTAGCAATTCATTCTTCAAATTTCTAAAAAGAATCACCTCTAATCAAATCATGGTGTCTGCGCTTTTGAGGTCGATGTTGCATCCAAGTTTTATTCTCTTATTCATATTTTCTACATAGAATAATGACATACAAAATAGTAAGATTAATAATATAAATGTGTAAAATGCAATTGAGTAAATAAATTATTGTGTATTTTTTTTTACTTGTGCCACTTATCGAATGAAGATGTGTTTTGAAGAATAAAGGAATGTATTGCACTTCTTTCTTGATATGATAGCTTGTAGTGACATCCATTTCCTTCTAATACTTCACCTGCAACTCTCTCATCTTCGTCATCATCCCATACACTTCAATTGAAATTTATAAAATCCTTCATATATTATGTGCAAAATCCCATGGCCTCTTGCATTGAATATCCCTCAGACATGATGCCTTCTAGTTTTGTCCTAGTTCAGAAAAAGTTTTTCAAAACCGTCATATATAGTTCTATAGGATACATCCATCTCCTTCTTATTGGGCCACAATGCTCTAGTTCATATTCTATATGCATCAAAAGATACATAGAAATGTTAAATATTGCTGGTGGAAATTCTCATTCCAATAGACAAAGGACTTCAACAACCTCCTCCCTCAAACTATAAAAGTTGAAAGGATCTAATACATGTAAACTCATTCTCTTTTATATTATGCCCAACCTTATAATCCAATCTTGGCCCCTTTTCTAAACTTGATATATTTACTACAATAGGTAAAATATTCTTGATTATGATTGTTGGTGTAATTAATATTTAATTACACTTTAGCATAAGTTTACTTAGGCATATTTAATTCCTAAGTTATAGGTTTTCATATTTATCTTATTGAGCTATCTTGTTGCTCAAGATAAGATTAGGTTTATGCATATTTGCTTTTATAAAACAAATTATCTCTTGTAATTATTGTACTTTGAATATATCAATTTCCACATCTTTATGCAATCTTTGCTTTTTTGTTTTCCTCTTCTATGGAAGGTGATTTTCTGGTTTGCATTTCAGATCTTGGTTTCTAACATGGTATCAGAGCCTCGATTTGCAGCCCCTTCTCATCTTTTTTAGAGGAATACATTACAGAGCTCGTTTGGGGTCCCTCGAGGGTTTCATTCCTTGAGCATCTTTATGTAGTGTCTTGGATCAGATCGGGGTTTTCTGTTGGATTTAGAGCACTAGAAAAAGTCAGAAATGGATTTTATTTCATTCATTTTGGTCACCGTTTTCCAGATCTGCGAGGGTTTCAAGCTCGGTGATTTTTCTGATAGATCTAGGGGTCGCCTAATTTTTGGAGCACTTTGGGCCCAAATGGACCTTGCCATTGGATTCATAGTGCCCAAAAACCCCTACTTTGATATAAATTTTGTCCAATTTGGACACAGTCGTCCGAAGATGCAAATTTTTTTTACACGAGGGCCATACGGCCCCCAGGCACAATTTTTCTGGCACCATTTTCAAAAATAATAATAAAATAATCAAAAAATATAAAAAAATCAAAGGGAAGCAATGCTTCTAGTTTAAATCTTTACTGCCACCCAGTGGCCACTGCCAGCCCACCGCTGCCTGCATTCGCCGCCAACCCGCCGCTCCCTCCTTTCAGCCCCCGCAGGCTTAAAACGTAGTCGCTAGCCATATGGGGGACCGGGCACTCTGCGCCCAGCCCCCAGCCAGACTTCTAGTCCCCACCCCGGTCATATGGATGACCAAGGGCTCCACCACCGAACCCTGAGCTTTAGCCCCCTAGTCCGCCCAGGCGACCAGGGGCTTGATTTTTTAGCCCCTGAGGGCTACAGAAAGGTATATTGGGTAGTTTTGGAGCAATTTCACATAAATGGGCTTAACTTTCACATACGACGTCCGTTTTTTTGCAAACAAGATATCGTCAGAAAGCTATTTCCGAGCTCTATGCAATGGTGTAGGTTTGGTTTTTTGGTTTTTCATTTTTTTTAATTTCTTTTTAAGCCTTAGAAGTTAGATGTTTCCATTTTCACTCCGAGAGACGTATCTTTTGACTCGCTTATCCATTTTTCACGATTCAAGCGACATCAGAAAGCTGGTTTTAGCCTCTATGTAGATTTGAGGTCATTTACAGAAAAAATGTACCTTTTTTTATGCATGCATTCATTTTTGTTTTGTGCACTAGGTTTGCATTTTCACTTATGTTTCTGTAGTTTTGCATTCTCTCCTTTTGCAATCATTGGGTATTGTAATAACAAACTTGTGCACTTTTCACACACACGCCCTGCTGAAAGCAGGGACCCTCTTTCGCTTTGGTTTTGGTGTTTTAGCCCTTTCATTTTGAGGTTTTTTCTTACTTTGGCATGTGCTAAAATATTTATTTTGATTGCCTAAGTAATTTCCCTAAGTTATTCATCGAAGATCTTTAATTTTGAGCTAAGTTTGGGTTTTCACCCTGGTTCGAGACTTTCCACCCCAGCCGGATTTTCCCAGATCCTACTCAGACTTCTGCTAAGCACTGTCGTTCGGATATTTTCAGTCTTCACGGAATTCTGCGTGGTCCATATTTTTTCGGATTCCATCCTATCGTCAGGTTCCCATATTTTCCTAGTTGTCTTGCCGGTGACATTAATGTTTTCGTACGAGCTTTAAACGATGTATTTAATCAATCTTTGAGGTCTTTTATGCCATTGTGCTTATTTTTTGTCATTGATTAAGTTGGTAGTTTTTTCTTGAGGGTGTTTGATTTGATTTGAGGCATTTGAGTTTGAATTGTTTGACTTGAGTGGCGATTTCTAGTGCATTTATGTTGTTGTTCTTTGTGGATGCCATTAACTTCGCCTTTGTTGTTCTTGAGATCAATTTTCACATCAAATGGTATGTATTCGATTGCCTTGCTTTTAATTGATGATGGTGGATAAGGCTTTGATGTTATAAATTTTATTAGTGTTCAAATTATTGAATATTTGATCATTTCTTGACTAGGGTTGCATAGCAATGTTTGATTTATGGTCTTCCAAGTAAGTCCCGAGCTTGTTTGTTTCTTTGCATTGTGAGGGGTCATGCTTGAGAAGTCATGAGTAAACCCTAGTAATGACTTAGTGGTTGAGTTGAGTAGATATTGAGTTTGCTTGTGTGTTAATGGTGGAATTATAGGGTTTTCCTAGGGCGTCACCATGAAACTTTATTTCGCCTCCCAGGTGGCCTAGAATTCTAAGAAAGTCTATGGAAGGTTCATACCTAACTCGTCTCAGGCCTAGATACTTGAAATCTAGGATCTATCCTTTGGTTTGAGCGAAATTGTGATTTTATGTCGTAGTTTGGGTTTCATCCTTAGTCTGAGATTTTTCGTCAGTTCGGGATTTTCCGTCTCTAGCAAATTTTCCCGATTCCCTCTATTTTTCCAGAATCCGCTATCGCTTTCAGAGTTTTACCTTATCCGCGGATTTCCATTGACCCCAGATTTTCATGAAGTCCTATGCCGTCTGGATTTTCCAAAGTTTGCAGAGTGTCTTCCCCTTCACGAAAATCCATCTCTAGTGGATTTTCCTGAAGTTTAATGGAATATGATGGAAAATGGAATAGCATGATGTGTTAGTGAATTTTAATGCATTTTATGATCAATTCATGTTGTCTTATGATCTCCCATGTGGTTTATTGATTGATAATGATCATAGTTAATTGCTAATTGGTGTTTTCATGATTATTCCGCTGGAAACCGTCTGGTCCAAAATTTCCTGAAATTCCTCCCTGGTCCAAATTTCGCGGATGGTCCTAAAACCTGAAGTTTTTCAAGATCATTTTATATGATATTTGATGACATCTTGTTTGTATGAGGTTCATTCTAATGGTGTTTTAATGGATTAACATTGTTTTCCTGTGGTTTTTATTATGTTTCCATGTTGAATGCAGGTTGAATGTAGCAAGGCAGTAGAGGGATCTTCAATGTCTAAAGCAGAGAAGATTGAAATGGACATAAAGAGCAAGATTCCTGAGAGTAAAATTACATCAATTTAGTAAGAAGTAACTGATACCAATGTTGGACTATGGGATTTTGAGGAGTTCAAAGTAAGAATGGTAGTAGATGGTCTTCCTTTGGTGGCTAAGAGAATGAAGGAGTCAGGTTTCTCACATGTGGCAGGATTTCCTTCCATAGTATAGTGTTATGAGCTTGTAATCGAGTGTGCAAGACACTATGACCAAGCTACACAAAGAATTATTGGCCACAGGGGAGAGTGGTAGCAAATCTCAACCTTATTTCCATTGCTCAGACCTTCGATATGCCAGGCAGGTTTCACGTGGTGGTATTCAACATGGAGGCATCTCAAGAGTATTATGAAGAACAGACTATTAAATCTCAACAACTCATCAATTCCTAGTTGGAGAAGCCCAAGTCCCACTATTCCAAGTTTCCCAAATAGCTATTCAGGGCAAAGTTAAAGAAAGGATAGTATGATGCCATCACTCTTCTTAGCAGGGTGGTTGGATTAAGGAATGCTAGCATGTTTGAGAATTGGATGTGCCATGTGATTGTGAGGATGGACCAGGAGAAGACTAACTACCATTGGGCAGGAGTCATTAGTAGAGTAATTCATGAGCAGTTGTCCCATGTGTTGCAAACAAATACTTTCACAATGACCTCATACTTGGTCTATGCTCTCGCAAGGTTTCATCCTTACAAGGGATTGAGTATGAAGGGAATCTTCAGACAGGATGTCATCTATGAGGTTTTCCCTCAATTGCATTTAGGAAGCTCAAGCTATAGGAGGGTGAATGATGCATTCACCATGCACATCACTAGATTACTTCAAGGTGCAGAACATGTCAGGATTTCTAACCAAGCTAAGGAACTTATCAAGAAATATGGGGCAAGGCTCATTCAATTCCCAACTTTCTCCTACATTTGGATTGATGGTTGTCAAAGGGCTCTTTACAGACTTCCAAGGTATCCTACTGATCACATCATACTTCTGGAAGTTACTAGATAGATATGTAACTTTGATGCCATTGTTAAAAGGGACAATCATAAGACTGGTTTTGGTGGAGACTTCCCCTTGAGGATTGGCACTGGAGAGACATGTCCTTCCATCATTTCTGCCCAAGCTTCAGAAGAGGAGATGAGTACTCTTGGCTTATCTTTCCATTCCAAGAGGTCCAAATTTGATATCACCAGTGAAGCTCAAAAGAAGGCCAGTAGAGAGTATAGTCATAAGGTTGATTTGGAAGACTACTGGTCCAATTGTAGTGATAAATTTGAGGTCAGGAAGAAGAAGTTTTCTCACCTGCCAGTGGAATCAATCCGATTATACAATGTGAGGGTAGTCCCGGATCAACTTGAAGATGATGGAAACCTTATTCAGGATCATGCTTATGGGGCAATAAAGGATAGGTGGATTAGTGATGTGGATTGGCTAGAAGAAGAAAAGATAGAGCTAAAACAACTGATAGATCCAGTCACCAAATTCACTAGAATGTGGCTAAGGCATAAACTGTGGGAGTTAGAAAATGAGGGTGTACAATCCACCTATGAGCTGATGGGAGATTTGGACCCTCATTCTACTTCTGAAGAATTAACTAAGCAAGATCCTAAGGGAAAAGGTAAGTTGGATTCTCCATTAAAAATCAAGATTAAAGGTGTTCAAGAGGAGGAAGTTGAAGAAACAGAAAAATAGAGAAAGCTCATTGCCAAGAAAAGGTCAAAAACTAAGAGGTCTGAACAGAAAGAAATGGAAAAGCAAGGCTTTGAGGTTGATGTTCTTGTGCCCAAAAGGAGGAGAGTTATAAGACCGTCATAGAAGGTTAGCTCCAAGGTAGGAGAAGAAGAAGTTACCCCACCAGTGGTAAATCTGGAAAGCTCAGAGGAGAAGGCATGAGTATATACAAGGAGGTCAAGGACTCCTTCTCTCAAGGATAGTGTGCCTAAAACAGACCTTCCTCCAGTTGTTTCTCATGAGGGGCAACATGATGATGTTCCTTCCGCCAATGAAGCTCAAAAACAACCTAGTGAATCCAAAGAGGTTGAAGAACATCTAGACCCTGAAAGGGAGGAATTTCATGAGGGTGACCTTTACAGTGCGGAAGAAGAAGTTGAAAAGGTAATGCAGTCTCCCTTGGTTGCATATGCAAAGTCACTTGTAGGAACTCAAGAGGTTAAATCACCTCCAAAATAAAAAGAAGCAGAAAAGAATCCATCCCCTGGACACAGGGAGGAACATGTTGAGCAAAAGGAGAGAAAAATAGACGGGACCCCTGAGAAGCAGGGTTTGAATGAAGAAGTACCTAAAGATCAATAGGAAGGAGAAAAATAGACTGAAGTGCAATTGGAATCCAATGTCCCTGAATGGTTGGATAAAGAGATAAAGAGAAAACAAGTTGTTGTGGAAGAAACTCCACCCAATTGGGATGAGCTGCTAGCCAAGATTGGAAAGGACAAGGGTAAGAAGAAGGCTAGGGTGATCTCAAGGATTGAAAGAGATGTGGCAAGCAACAAGGTTATCCACATTGCAACCCCTGCCCTAGATAAAAATAGAGATGATGTGGCTGGAAAGGACTATAATGTTCAGACTTTCAATTTAGGGCCTACTTCTGTTGAGCAGGACATTGAGGATTACGAAGGTTCTAGTGTAGTCATCTTGGGCAAATTGAGAAAGGAAATAAAAACTAAGCAGGAGCTAAAGAAAGAAAATGAAAATCTCAAGAAATGCTTGGAGGATTTAATGAAACCCTTGCAATCCATTAACCCCTTCACTTTTGCTACAAATCCTTTACCCCAGGAGACTATCACCGAGATTGAAAAGATGAAGGCTTCCACTCTTTCCACTACAAATTGGCTACAAGGGGTGCAAACCAAAGGTAATGAGGCCATCAAAGATAGTTTTTCGACTGGGAAGGATGCTATAAGGGTGGTTGATTGGTTAAAACAAGTGTTAACTCAGGAAAAAGAAGATATAGATCTCCTGGTATAGAAAACCAAAAATATCATGGAGTACACCAGGGATAAACTAGTAAGTGATAAAATTATTCCTTCCTTTGGAGTTGTTGAACCTTGGGAGTGGTTTGAAGCATTGCAAATCAGGTGGAAGGTTCTGAAGAAGATTTACAAATAGAGGAGGCAGATTGATGATACCCTAGCTGGTGTTTACAATGGCTCCATTGCCTTTTTTGAGATTATGACAGGAAGAAGGAAGATTGCTCCTAAGTATTTGAGTTTGGAATAGTTGAGAAAGTGGTGGCATGATGTTTATGCTCCAAGTAATGATGATTCTATTTCTGAGCACCAATTGGATGATGCGGCCACATACATTATTATTATTGACAAGTACCTAACATATAAGGTGGATTGGGATAAGTCGGTGAAACAGTCAAGGGAAGAAATTGCACCAATTGAAAGCCGACTTAGGGTTTTTCCTTTACCATCTGTGGCCAACTTGGATAGGGTGCTTTTGAAAGTTCATGAAATGTTGGATCACAATAAAGACAAAGGGGAAGGTAGTTAATGATTGGCTACATCGATATTTGTGCTTCCCTATTATTTTTCCATGCATTTGTCTGAGCTGCATTAGAGATCCTAGGCCGACCTGGATGAAGTTCATGCATTTAATGCATATTTTATCATTTTTAATTTCTCTTGGCCGACTTGTTGTGCCTTATTAATTATTGTAAAATCCTATCTAGGCCGATATGTTTTGGGGGTTCTATAAATATGGCATTTTTCCTCATTTGTAAGGGTTAAGAATTTTTCAATATAGACAAATAGAGAGATAGTTAGAAGCAAATTAAGTAGAGCAAGAGTTAGCAAGTATTTGATCTCAAGCAAATATTGTAACAGAAAGTTGGAATTGTTGCTACAGTGGATAATTTGATACAAGTAATGACATTGTGATTTGGTGCCATACTTGTGTTTCTCTTATCTTGCATGGTTCTTGATATTCTATCTTTAGAATTTCTTTGAGGAAGATAATATTTAGATTAGATTTTATTTAATAGTGTTTATGGTTTGATATTTGAAGTGTTGCAGCAATCTCTGGTCCATACTTTTTGCAACCAATTGATTGTTAGTTGCTTTGCAAAGTTAGCCTGGACTTTTATATTCATTGTGCTTAGTTCAGTTGTCCAGGTTTATTCATTTCAATTGCAATAGGATTGTTTGAATGAATGTTCATGATTTGAAAATCTTAACACCTTAGAATATTGCACTATTTCTATAAGATTGCAGATTCATCTGGGTCAAGTAGAAATCAGTTTTGAGGGATTGGTCCATTTCGAGTGTTGGTCATTTGCATTATTAATCTTAGGTTTAATATTAAGTTTAGAAATCTCTTTGAAACCCTTGTCTTTTGTTATTTCTTTGATTATTGGATTGAATTTAGGATTGAAGTATCATCATATTGCTAGATCTGATAAATTGAGATTCATTATTTTGCTTGTAGTAAGGTCCCATTGTGATTACCAGCATTTTCACATTTATCACTGAGTTGTTTATGCATTATCAAGACTTGACATTAGAGACCATGGGGTTATCTCTTGAGGCTTGCTGATAGAGATTTACCTTTCAAGTGAGATAGGATATTATATTCTGTTTGAGTTGTCTTGCAGAAAACATCATCAACAGATTGGCGTGAGAAGGAGGGCCTGAATAAGCAAGTTGGATCAATTTTTTACTGCTATCTCTCCTGAGAGATTCAGAAGAAAAACAAGATCTGCTTGAGGAGAGGAGGAATTTCAGGAATTACCACACCCTACTAGGTCTAGAAGGACCAATAGAAGGGGAGAATCATCATCATCCCATCCACCTCCATCATCTCCATCATCTCCATCATCCCCATCTTCATCAAGTTCATCTAAGTCTGAGGGAATTCCTAGTCCACAACCTCATCCTGTCATAAATCAACCATTACCACCTCCACCTCCACCAATGGCTTTCCTAGCAACCAACCCATCTCCATTGAGTTTCGCTAATTACAATGTTATGCCCAAAAACCCTGAACACTTTTGTTCAAAATTCCATGTTAACGATCCCAATATAACCGCTGAAGAACACATCAAGATCTTTCAGACTGGCCTTAAGGATAGAGGGATAAACCATGAGGATGTAGCATGAAAACTCTTTCCTTATTCACTATGGGAGGATGCATTCTATTGGTACAATCATTTGCTTGTTGGGTCTATCCAACATTGTACTGAGCTAGAGACTACTTTTTTGCAAAAATTTTGGATTCCCATTAGCCCTAATGAGCTCTGTCTCCAATTCACTAATGTTAAGAGGGAGGTTAATGAGCCTATAGCGTCCTTCAACAATAGGTTTCATTGTGCCTATACTAGACTATAGGCCCCTTATGCGGTTGATGAGCCCACAACTTTAGAAGTCTATTATGAGGGACTTGATAGTCTGACATCTACCTTTATAAATTAGAGTAATAACCCTCCTGATAATCTACTTGATGCATATGAGGAGGTTGTGAAAGTTAGCACTGCTTTAAGGCAACATCTGTCTGGGCCTTTACCCTCGTTAGGACCTGTTGCTCACCCTGGGAAAGTTCCAGCTCTCAACCAGGCTCTTGCCAACCATACTCCCGTTATGAATTTGGTACCTCAGTTTCCTCTAGTCCCTCACCCAAGACATCCTGTGAGACAAGTGCCATCCACAATTAGTTACCCTTAGCAAAATGTGAATCAACCTCTGCATATATAGCCTCAGGCTAGCCATCCTCCATACCTGTAGAATTTTGAGGTTTTGAACCAATCACTGAATGTCAATGCTGCAGTAGGATATTCTCAAAATAATATGAATCAACCTCCATATAGTAATCCTGACAAGGAGAGACTGGATGAATTTTTTGAACAAATAAAGAAGCTGAATATGGAGGTGACTTACTTGAGGAACCAAAATAGTCAATTGCAAGCTGCTAAGAGAAATATGCAGTCCAATCAGAACCGAGAAAATCCACAAGGACAACACTTTGATAGAGGGAAACGTCATGAAAGAGGATACAACAACGATAGAGGATATAACCAGGACAAAGGTTACAACAATGAAAGAGGTTACAACAATGATAGGGGATACAATAATGACAGAGGGTATAATAATGATAGAAGACAAAACTATGATAAAGGGAAATCCTCAGGCCAAAACTTTGGGCAAGGTGGTGGACAAGGGTTCGATAGGAGGTAGCCATCAGGACAAAACAAGACTTGGAACATAGGGCCCAACAACGGAGGATTCCCCACCCCACTAGATCAACCAGTTAATCAACCTATCAATCAGTTTGTCAATCAGCTAATTAATCAAGAGAAGCCTCCTAGCGGTGTATATCTAGTTGAGGCTACTTTATCAGGATGGTGTAGGCTCCATAAAATGAGTCAACATTCTGAGTTAGATTGTCAAGAATTTCAAACAGTAGCCTCAATCTTTCAATATGAAGTGGAGAACAATGCAGGTAGTCAGGAAATAGTACCATCTACTCCTTATGATTCACCGGTGTTGGTACTAAATCATGCTCCTTTTCCACAAAGTAAGGAGAATGTACCTGAAGAGGAGTCTGACCAGTTGGAGGGGGAGGAAAACCAGGTATGCAATAGGGATGAAATGACATAGTTATTTGATGAAAGTCCAGTAAATGATAATGGTCCTAGAGATGAAGATGAGGCTTATGTTGAAGAAGTGCAAACCTTCTAGAGACCTGTCAATAAGTATGACTTAAGGGAACTGCCACATAGACATTCACAGGCTGGAGGCCCCTTCACTACTTCCATTCCACTGAAAAATCTAAACACACCTCTAGACCCTAATGCTAGAAATAATCCATCACTACCTCAGGAGTCCAGGAAATATTTATCTCAAGATCCAGGGCATGTTGATGTGCCAAAAGGAAGAAGTGCTAATGCAAACAAAGACAGAGTGATCAAATACCCAAAGGAGACCCCTGTTGATTTGAGTGAAGAACAATTGGCCATGTATGTTGCTAAAGAACTCAAAAAATTAAAGGTAATCCTATCTTCATTTGAGTTACTAAGATTTCCAACCGTTAGGAATGCAGTCTTAGGATCTTATAATGCAAATTCCATGTCACAAGATAAATCAGTTAGCAAAAGCGTCAATAGAGCATCTAGTTATCAATCAGTAGGAAGGCAGAATCAGGTTCATAATCAAGTCCATATGCCCCCTAGAGATACTAGGAAAGAGAAGGAAAAATCTCAAGTTGCTCAAGCTGATACTCCCTTTGTAACTATGGAACTATAAATTGTTAGATGGTTAGATCAATAACATCAATATCCAATGAAAATAATGAAGCACAAAGGAATACAATGAAACAAAAGGCAATTATATCACCAGAACTCTCCATCTTCCATGGTTCACCTTCGTTACACCTCCTAGCTTGCAGTAAATAAAGATGCCCTCAGATTTGTGTATGAGCAACTATGACAAGAGACAAAACTAAAGCAAGTTTTGAAGGATTTAATTAAAATCTAAATGCCTATGCCTATGACAATGTCTAAGACTTTGATCAAACAATGACAATAATTGAAAAATGAAAAGCCTTAAGTGTGCAAGCTAATAAATGCATATAATATGTGCGTAAATCTAAAATTTTAGCATGCGTGTGTAATAAAAAAGTGAGAGGAAAATGCCATTTTATAGAAAATGTCATTTTGAGTGGGCAGACGAGATTAATTGATGATGAGACCCTAAAATGAGAGGTCGAGATCAAATCTGAGAATCCCTAATTAGAGTTAGGGAAAATTCTTTAATCGAACGATCAGAATAAAATATCAGATAATCGGATCGACGGTGGAGAATAAATGAGGAAATTAATTAAAGAAATAAAGATTTTCGAAAAATCAAGAAGATAAGATTGCCTGATTTGCGAGATTCAAAAAATCAAGAAGATAAGATTTGGACTGAAGATAAGATTTGGAAAATCAAGAATCTGCTCGATTACTTGATTTTTAGAAGATTAATTACTATTTTGAATTAAATTAATTCAAAATAATGATTTTATGAGATAATAAATAATCTTTTTTAGATTATTTATCAAAATGAAAGTGGTAAAAATGATGCTCGCAAGCCTAGGTCATTTTTAGGTGTCTACATTTTGCCCCTCTTTGTCATAATGTCGCTTATCGCATTGTGACAAAGAAAATAAGTCAAAGATATGCCCCAGTGCAAAATAAGATGAGGAAGAATGACGAGGAGGGTTGTGGTATGCCCCCTCGAGAGGACAGACGGGTTCGAAGAACATGGGTGTGCTCTCGAAATTGGTTAGGAGACTAGAATATGAAGAGACGAAGAAATTTTAGTGCAAAAGACATGAATGCAATGCCTATATGAGATGGGTGAGAGAAGATGACAAGACTAAAGAAGATGCATGTTAGTTCCTAGACCAAATCCTTCAAAACATTGCCATAGGACTAATATTCATTGCTTTTAATCATCATTGAGCGGTAAAAATGACACAAATGGACAACAAACACCATGATATGACGTAGACCAAGGTGTGCAAGGTCATCCACTTGAAAAATAGATAGTCATAGACAAGGAATGTCCTAACTCATACTAAGGGCGAAGTTGCCCCAGTCTTTTTGTCAAGACAATCGACAGACAACAGTCAAAGAAAATAAAATAGGCCAGGAGACGTCATCGCACCTCTAAATCCTTCATGGGACATCCTCGAGGTAGCTAGTAACATGACCAAAAGACAAGAGAATAAAAATATAAGACAAAATAGCCAAGATAGTCAAAAGATAAGACAAGATAGACCAGAAAGATTAATAGCCATTTTATTTTGTTTTCCAATGTTTGTTTGCCAAAGATTGAATTCTTGTCGGTTTGACAGTTTTGACAATTTAAGAGCTTTGCCAATTTGACGGTGTTGATGGTTTGACAAGGCCTATTATCAGGAAGGACACATCTTGAAAAGGCAAAGGACATTTTGACGAGGTCTAACTCCAAGAAGGACACATCTTGAATAGGACCAAAGAGTGATGAGATTGACATTGTTTTGAGTAATATGTATTGGCAAGTTGACGGATGTTGACTGTATGATTGATTGGACTGTGTTGTCTAATTTTGACCAATTTTGACATTGACGTTTCAAATGACTGTCTTGTGTCTGATTTTGACTATGTCTGACTTATTTGACTGATGTGACGATTGTGACAAATGCCATGATTTTATTTGGACCAACCTAAAAGGACTGACCTAATGTCTCGGGGACTCATCGATTGATGG
The DNA here is from genome assembly GCA_007258455.2 of Sequoia sempervirens. Classification (NCBI taxonomy): domain Eukaryota; kingdom Viridiplantae; phylum Streptophyta; class Pinopsida; order Cupressales; family Cupressaceae; genus Sequoia; species Sequoia sempervirens. The sequence continues at coordinate 62,107,768 of VDFB02109042.1, read as the reverse complement.
CCTTGCCTACATAGCAAATGCGCAGAGACAACGTAGTTCGACAATGACATGGACTGATTGACATGACTGACTTTGACTCCATTTTTAGGATTTTGACATTGATTTGGATTTTTTTTTGTGTTTTTCTTCAGGACATTTTATGATGTTTTTGGTCTTTCTTGAGGACATTTTATGATGTTTGGTCTTTCTTCAAGTTTGTTTTATGATTTTTGTCTTTTAGGACATTTTGTGATGTTTTTTGATCTTTCTTTAGGACATTTTATGATGTTTTTTTCTTTTTGTCATTTTATGATTTTTTTGGATTTTGACGTTTAAGAGGATCGTGACAAATGCATATGACTGATGCCTACACATGAGAATCTAAGGAAAAACATGATTGTGCCCCTAGTCAAGATGAATACCAATTGACAGGTGATGACAACATTGTTTGACGTGGGAAGGACGCATCTCGAAACAACGTGAGGACAATGACGTAATGTGATGAAAGTATCGTGGTCTACAGCCAGGCCAGGAACACAGTCAAGTAAAATTTTGGATAATGTGCTTGTATGAATTGGACTCATTGCATTTGGAATGACTTGATTAGGGCTAGATGGGAGGATGGAGTTTCCTTAGACCATTTGACAAGGGAAAGCCAAGATAGGTGACAAGCATAAAAGGACAAAAGGTGGCCTTGGTAAAGGACAGGAGACATGAGACTAAGGGAATGTCATATGGTTTTCAAGGACTATGTCATATAAGGACAATAAGACTATGACAGTCAATGACATGATGTTTCATGAATCGTGTATGACCGAAGGATAGACATGTCAAGAGTTTTCCCAAAGCATGATTTATGTGTGCCAGTTTTATGTCAAGACCAAGGTAGGTGGGAAAATGGACGGAAATGATAGGGCTTAGATGTATGTCAATGTCATGAAGGCATAGGAAGTGAGCGACTTGCCCCCCAATGCAAGTCCACATAGGCGATTTATTTTACATGGCGCTGTTGCCGAGTTTTCATCATGGTACTTATCGAGGCCTTTGTTTGCGGTTTCACCATTGGATGATTTTTTTCTCTTTACTATTTTCTTGACTTTTTGAAAATTTTTTTGGTGTCACCAAACGCCTGTTTGCCAGGTTTTCATCAAGGTGACGATTTTTTAATTTTTCATTTTTTTTATATTTCTAATTTTGTGGATAGCACGGATGCTTTAGATAACCCTTGTATTGAATCCATTAGCGGTGCCCGATGTGAGGCCCCGTGTCATGATGTGCAAAAATGACCTTGCTGAAGGAGTTGTCTTGTTAAGATCGTAGCACTTGTATATAACTAATCGATGTCATTGTGATCTTTTTTGATACTAGAATTGGCCTTATCAAAATACACACATCGCAATAGAGTGCCATGAAAGTCCTTTTGTAAAGAGTTGCTGCCATGATGTGATCTGGACGGTGGACGAGGATTTTGACTTTAGGTGAGATGTAGGATTATGACAAATGATGGTAGACGTGGAAAGGTTGTTTGGACGTTTGGATGAATGACTTTTATTTTCCAAACTTGGGATGGTGTATGACGGATTTTGGAGGGATGGTGTTTGGAACCAACACTTTTATATGTCTTGATTGATGACCATTTTGAAGGAGGTGGACATGTGTTATATGTGGGAGTCCTCTTGTCTTGTGGCTCCACATTGTGATTGACTTTTGTATTTGACTTGGTGTCTTTGTTTGATCCATCTTTCTTTGGGATCCATTTTAATTTCATTTGTCCACTTGTCCTTTTGTTTGATTCAATGGCCTTTGACATTTGATTTTGATCTTTTGACTTGTAAGACTTTTGTTTTTGTTGGTCCCAAAGGGGAGGTTGATTCATGATAGAATGACGGTTCATGGTGTGGGTGGTGTTGGCAGCAATCTTGTGACAAGGATTTCTCATGGACTCCATTTTGACATTTGTATCTAACAAGGTTGCCCCCAGTATCGAGGAGGTACCACTGACATCGTTTGATTTGTTGTCTAAAGAATAGCCAAGACCTTGATGTCTATAATTTTCCTGAAGTTGTATTGGTTCTAGAATGCCTTGCTCATGTATGCCTAGTCCTTTGCCTTGATATTGCATGCTTTGAAAGATTTTGTTTGCGATGGGGTATTTGTTGCTTTGAAAGCAAGATGCTAACCCATCATGATGTCTATGGACACTGTCACTTGTAATATTTTCATCTGTGAGAAAGCCTGCTCTGACAAAGATAAATGACCCTAGTTGATAACATGTCTTAGCTTCATTGTCATGTTGGACATATTCCTGACTGATATCTTTGGTTTGATCATGTGACATGTCAGGTTCAAATAATTTTGTTGGTGCTTCCAAGGCAATGTTGAAGCCATCATTATTTTTAATGTCATAGAGCCCAATGGTTTTAGCTATAACTTGATCATATGCAAGCATGTCCTTAGTGGAAGATTCTTGTTCTGGAGGAATATCGTCTATGTGTCCCATGAAGGCAAGTGTCTCATCGTGGGAAGTGTCAATAGTCAAGGCTTTTATAGGGTCGGCGAGTGTTTGATCATGAATGGCATAAAGGTCAAGGAGTGGATCATTTGGGATTTCTTTGTCCATGGTAGGTTCTTGGTCCAAGATGGGGTTGTCATGGATTTGGATTTCTTGGTCAATGGTAGGGTCTTGGTCAAAGATGGGGTTTTCAAAAATAGGGTCATGGGATAGACTACCTTGTTCTTGACATGAGGGTGACGTTATAATGTCATGCTTTGGGATTTCATTTTGACATGTATCCTCAAGTTTATTAAATGGGATTTGACTTTGGACTATGATAGAATTTTCATGACTAGATGTGGCTTGTGAGGGGGTGACTTGAAAATGATTAATGACCAAAGGACAAGGATAGGACGTGGGAACTTGGACTGGACTAGTATATGAAGGACTAGGATAGGACATGGGGACTTGGACTGGACTAGCATGTGAGGGACAAAGATAGGACATGGAGTCTTGGATTGGATATGTCATGGAGTCTTGGACTGGATTAACTATTGAAGGACAAGGATATGACATGGAGACTTCGACTGGATTGGTGTAAGGTTGATTGAAAGAGGACATGGAGACTTGGACCGGATTAGTATGGTATGATGTGGGGACTTGACATGAGTTGGTAGATGATTGATAAGGGATGCAAACTTGGATGGAATTAATAGGTGAAGGATTAGAATATGACATGGAGGTTTGGAATGGACTATTGGACAGTTGGCTTCCCTTGTCAAGGTTAGGATAAGGGTGATAAGTGGACGTTTGTTGTGAATTAATGGCAGGATTTGTGTCAAGTGATTGTTGATTGTGAGGGTACACAGATGGTGGAAAAGTATTTATGTCAAAGCCTTGTGGTAACTTAGCCCCTTCGTCCAAAAGCATGGCTAGATACCTTTGAGGGTCACGTAAGACTGATTTTTTTACAAAGGAGAATATATCAGGATTTTACGCTGCAACTTCTATGTCTTTGAAATATACTCGTCCATTTTGGTCTCTTTGTATGAATGGTTCATAAATTTTTTGTGATGAAGATGGCATGTTCATGGAAGATTGCATGTTCATGTTGTGAAATGGGTCAGAAAAAGTCCAATGTTGGTTTGTGTCATAAGTGTTATTGTCGATGTTGGGATTGGAATCTTGTCCAAAGTTTTCCATTTGTCGTTGTTGTCTTTGAACCCTAGTCTCAACCGTAAAAAGGATTTTCTCAAGTGAGGATGATGCCAATGACAACTAAATGTGAGGATGATGACAACCTATGTTTTTCAGATTTTTTGGATAAAGGATGACAATGCAAGACTATGTTTTTGGATTTTTGACAATAAGGGATGCAATATGACAATGTTGTCTAAAGAAAATGACTAATGCTAAAGGACAATTAAGACTAAGATGACAAGTTATATCACTAATTTTTTTGTATTTTTGGAATAAAGGATGACAATGCAAGACTATGTTTTTTTGGATTTTTAACAATAAGGGATGCAATATGACAATGTTGTCTAAAGAAAATGACTAATGCCAAAAGACAATGAAGACTAAGATAACAAGTTATGTCACTAATTTTTTTGTATTTTTGGAATAAAAGATGACAATGCAAGATGATGATGATGTTTTCCTAAGGAAATGATTAATGCAAGATGACAAGGTTTTCAAGGCTAAAGTGCCAAATGAGGACTAAGATGATAATATTTGACTAAGGACTTAATGTTATAAATGCAAAGTCTAGGTTCAAAATGATCACTAAGATGAATTATGCAAAGTCTAAGTTCAAAATGAGGACTAAAATTGTTTTTTGATGTTTTGTTGAAAAGTCTGAATTGTCCAAGGTCGATTGTTTGTGTCTAGATTTGTGACTGTTGTGTATATTGTTTGAATAATCCAACAAGCACTTGACAAGCACAATGTTTTGAATGTAACCAATCGCACATCAGATAAGTACAATCCTAGGTTAGGCCATGACAATATTCACTAGATTCCACACGGGTTTCCCCAACTGCATATCTGTAGCATGTGGATTCAGAAGCTTGGCTACACGGGCTCCCCCTTACAGTGCACTCTCTTCTCAGGCCAACCAAGCTTCCAACCCCCATGAAACTCCCATGGCGAGCTGATCACATCTACTACAAACTATGAAAGTGTGGATGCCTTCACACCGACCGGTGCTGCGCTAGCAAATAGAAGGATTTTGGCTTACTACACAAAAGTTTTTAGTTAGGGACCCCCGTTCGAGTGGCCATACATGGGGCAAGAGATTAATCACCATTAAGGTGGCACTCCAGCCTGAAGAGGTTAAGCTCAACAAGGTTTAAGGGAGTACAACTCCGTCCGTATGACACATCCACACAAGAAACCTTAGGTTTTCCATTAAGGTTTACATTTATATACCAGTCGGGGGTAGCTTGGCTTTAGCTCCGCTGCCAGTTTGAGTCATGTTGGGGTGATGAAATCCCCAGGCAGACCCAATTTCTAGAGTTGGTAACCGTTTCTCTTACACCCAAGATCGCCTGAAAGCGCGAGGGGAGAGGATACTATGATATACCAAGTCAAGGTAGTAACAAATAAAAATGGGTCTGGTTTTCTGATCACGAGGTTTTCACCAAGTGAGAGCATACTCACCTACCATCTTAGAAACACATTTAGACATAGAAAATAGAGGTTCGTTTTAATTGCACCAAAATAAAATGTGTGTTACACTACTAAAAATGCAAACACATTGTTTTGTTATTTGGCCTTTGACAAGTGAACCTACAAGACAATCCGTTAGTAGTTTAGTGTTTTTCTTCAACCCACAAAGAGTAACCGCCAACAAGCTGCAAAATCCTAATTAGTAACAAAAAAATAAAAATAAAAATTTATTGACAGCAGCAACTTAAAACAACGATAACCTACTCAAAAACTTAACTAAATTTTAAGTGGTAGATATCCATGGAAAGCTGAAAATCAAACCTTCAAAATCCAGAAAGTATTTTCCACGATTCTGCACAAAAAAAACGTTATAGACAAAAAGAAACATGGGTTTCAAAAGATAAATTAAAAAAACAACGATTAGTAAAATAGCCATAACTTTCTCAAATCTTAATGAAATTTAAAACCGTTTGCAGTTCTGGAAAGCTGAGATAGAGATCTACTAAACCCAAAAAAAGTTTTAAATGATTCTATTCGCCCATTTTTCTGTGCTCAAAAGAAGGTGACGGGATTTTGTATGACTTCTTGGCTGTAACCTGCAAAACAGTTAAAGCAAAAAAGAAAAACACAAATATTTCTATAGAATGTCAGGTTCACCAATGTAACTATGGAACTATAAATTGTTAGATGGTTAGATCAATAACATCAATATCCAATGAAAATAACGAAGCACAAAGGAATACAATGAAACAAAAGACAATTATATCACCAGAACTCTCCATCTTCCATGGTTCACCTTCGTTACACCTCCTAGCTTGCAGTAAATAAAGATGCCCTCAGATTTGTGTATGAGCAACTATGACAAGAGACAAGACTAAAGGAAGTTTTGAAGGATTTAATTAAAATCTAAATGCCTATTCCTGTGACAATGTCTAAGACTTTGATCAAACAATGACAATAATTGAAAAATGAAAAGTCTTAAGTGTGCAAGCTAATAAATGCCTATAATATGTGTGTAAATCTAAAATTTTAGCATGTGCGTGCGTAATCAAAAAGTGAGAGGAAAATGCCATTTTATAGAAAATGTCATTTTGAGTGGACGGACGAGATTAATTGATGATGAGACCCTAAAATGAGAGGTCCAGATCAAATATGAGAATCCCTAATTAGGATTAGGGCAAATTCTTTAATCGAACGGTCAGAATAAAATATCAGATAATCGGATCGACGGTGGAGAATAAATGAGGAAATTAATTAAAGAAATAAAGATTTTCGAAAAATCAAGAAGATAAGATTGCTTGATTTGCGAGATTCGAAAAATCAAGAAGATAAGATTTGGACTGAAGATAAGATTTGGAAAATCAAGAATCTGCTCAATTACTTGATTTTTAGAAGATTAATTACTATTTTGAATTAAATTAATTCAAAATAATGATTTTATGAGATAATAAATAATCTTTTTCAGATTATTTATCAAAATGGATTGACAGTTAAGATTGAGATGACATTTTAAATAATTTAATTTATTTAAAATGAGAAGAATATTAAATTGGCAATTAAATAATTAAATTTAATTATTTAATTTAGCAGATAAGACTGATTAATTAAATAAATTAATCAATTTATTTAATTAAGAGGATTAGTGACATATTAAATAAATAAATAAAATTTATTTATTTAATAATCAAGAAGATATAAATGACGAAGGGGAATTAAATAAATTAAGAAATTTATTTAATTAAGGGAAGAGTGAGACAATTAATGGCGTATTTAATAAATAAATAAAATTTATTTATTTAATAATCATGAAGAATAAATGACATGAATTAATTAAATAATTATGAATTATTTAATTAATAGTGGGATGTGGACCAAGGACATAATTAAATGTCATAATTATGCTAGGACGAAAGTGGTAAAAATGATGCTCGGAGGCGTAGGTCATTTTTAGGTGTCTACACCCTTAACTCTATTTCAAGGGAAAACAGACACACCTCCATTCTTCATTTCTATTCGAATATTCGGTAAGAATTTGCATAATTGTTTGTTGGATTCTTGTGCTTCAACCAATGTTATTCCTTTTGGTGTCTGTAGAGCTATGGGTATTACTCCTGCTGACTCACAAAAGAAAGGCACACAATTGGATATGACTGAAGTCAATGTTGTAGGGGAGTTAAATATGATTCATATGCAGATTGCTTCTGATCCTAGAATTTAGTAGGTTATCAATATACAAGTGGCTAACATACCTGATGCTTATGGCCTAATCCTGGGAAGGGAATTTACTAGGGCTTTGAATGGATATGTTTCGACTGATCACTCCCATATGTGGCTTCCCTGGAAGGGAGTGCCAAACTAGATTAGAATTGAAAGAGAACCCAGAATGAAGTACATGATTACAGAATATCAGAAAACCTCTACTGAAATTCTAGTATCAGAAGTAAGTATAGGTAACTATATGCTCATAGCCCCTCTTGAGGAGTCAGATGTGGAGGAAGTTCTTATGTTCCACACTGCACCTATTGACCTTACAGCAGAATCCATTAGTACTGAAGCCCTGGTCAAACTAGTTGAAAATGATGATGATCTGGAAGATAGTCAACTTGGTTTGCTAGATAATTTTTAGTTCATTCAGAAGTGCATTGAAGACCAAGTTCAGTTGGGAAGAGGAATGAACTTTGGGGAATTACTCTTTCCCAATTGGTGCAGGGTGCATAATTCCTCTCATTCAGAATTGGACTATTGCTTATGCCAGGCTGCAGTGGAACAAATATAGAAATGTATCAGCCCCACTCTAGTAGTCAAAATTGATATCTAGAATGTCCAAGAAGATCCCAAAGGAAAAAGAGTAATGCCTTTTGATGAACCATCCAATAGCAATAGTGCAGGTGATATAGTGAGGAAATATGCAATTGTTGGTTGCTAGACTTTAAGATTTGATGGATCTAAATCAAAGCAAGGAGCTGGGGCAGGTTTCGGGCTAATTATTCCAAGAGGTAAGACATTTTTTTGCTGCTCATAGACTTCAATTTCACTGTATGAATAATGTAGCAAAATATGAGGCTTTGGTGCATGGACTATTAGTGGCATTGAATAAAAAGGTTAAGATCTTGCAAGTTTTTGGAGATTATGAGTTATTAGTCAAGCAAATAAGCAGACAATACTCTTGTCATGACAAAATAATGACCAACTATAGACAAAGAGTGTGGGATCTCATTGAAGGATTTGATGCCTTTAATATTCAGCTGATTCCACGATGTAAAAATCAAACAGTTGACTCTCTTGCCCAGGCAGCTAGTACATTGCAACCTCAGTCTCTTTTTGGACTAAAGAAGTTTACTGTGGAACTAACCCCAGTGCCCTCAATACCTGATAATATCACCAACTTCTAGGTATTTGAAGATGACAAGCATATCTTAGATTTCATTACTAGTACTGATGTCTTTGCTTCTCAAATCATTGACGAAACTGAACTCCAAGAAGCAGAGATGGACTTGGAAGGGGTAAATAATTTGAAGACCAACACAATTCCTAGAGGGATGGTGCAATTAGAGAGGATCTTTGATCTGGACAAGGTCAGGGAGCAAGAACAGGATACCAGGAAATAGTCCATTAGTGGACAGTGTGACAAATATAATATGGGAACTCAGGATGATGTCAAAAATATTTTTATTGGAAAAGTGTGCACCCCAGAAGAAAGAAAAGGAATCATTGATGCATTACATAGATATCCAGATGTGATAGCCTGGAGTTATGAAGACTTAAAGACTTATGATACATCAATCATAACCCATACTATCCCTCTCAATCCAGGAGTAAAACCTTTCAGATAGACGCAAAGGCCTATCAATGCTTTACTAGAACCCATAATACAGAAGGAAGTGTAGAAACTATTGTCTATAAGGATAATATTTCCAGTCAGACACTCTACTTGGGTCGCAAACCTGGTTCTAGTGTGAAAGAAAAATGGTGAAATTAGGCTATGTGTAGACTTTAGGAACCTAAATAGAGCATCAGAGAAGGATAATTATCTAGTACCCTCACTGGATGAAGTACTCCAGATTGTCAATGGATCCCAGATGATGTCTTTCTTGGATGGTTATTCGGGATACAACCAGGTCATGGTGCAATATGAGGACAGGCACAAGACTACTTTCACCACCAAGTGGGGCACTTTTTCCTATAGAAGGATGCCCTTTGGCTTGATCAATGCTGGAGCCACATTCCAAAGAGCCATGGACATTTCCTTTAAAGAAATAATTGGTAATTGCATAATCATTTATATGGATGATCTAACAGTCTTTTCCAAGAGGAGAGGTGATCATATCTCAGATTTGTGCAAAAATTTTCAGAAATGTAGAGAATTTGGGATATCTCTCAATCCAAAGAAATGCATCTTTGGAGTCATAAAGGGTAAATTGTTGGGGCATGTTCTTTCTAAGAAAGGAATTTCCATTGATCCAGAATGAATAGAGGCTATACTCAAAATCCCACCACCTACTAGCAAGAAAGAAATGAAATCATTCTTTGGTAAGATCAATTTTGTGAGGAAGTTCATCACTGGATTCACATAAATAGTTAAGCCACTGAATGAAATGTTGAAGCAGGAGGCCAAAGTTGAATGGAGTGCAGAAGCAAAGGAAGCATTTGCAGAGATAAAAAGGGCCATTGTTGAAGCTCCCATTTTGGTGAGTCCAGACTATGCTAAAACATTCTATATATATTTGTTTGCCTCTGATCATTCCTGTGCTGCTATGTTAACTCAAAAATCAGATCAAGGAAACGAGCATCCCATAGCATTCATGAGTGCACCATTGAAGGATGCAGAGCTGAGATACCCAAGTGTGGAAAAATAGGCTTATGCCTTGGTTAGAGCTGTAAAGAAATTCAGACATTACATCCTCAGAAACAAAATCTTTGCAATAGTTCTTGATCCTGCAGTCAAGCTGTTGATGCAGAATGAGCTACGAGAATGCAGAGCCAAGTGGGTAACTATGTTACAAGAGTATGATATAGAGATTCAACCCATGAAACTAGTAAGAGGGCAAGGGCTTACAAAGACAATGGAAGAGACAGGACCTGATCTTACAACTCAGAGTTACAATTTAGAGGATTTTTCTCCTAGTGAATGGTATGATGACATTTTCCATTATCTCCTGACTCAGAGATGCCCTGATCATCTTAATGCAGTACAAAGAAGGGAATTGCACTTAAAGAGTGACAATTTTATGCTGAAAGGAGTTGTCCTATATAAGAAAAATCACGAGGGTGTGTACTTAAGGTGCTTAGGAAAGGCAGAGTCTGAAAGAGTGATGTTGAAATTTCATGACAAATACGATACATGCCATGGATCAACACCTTCTACAGCGAACCAGATTTTGAGAGCTGGTTACTATTGGCCTACACTATTTAAGAACACATACAACTATGTCAGAACTTGTCATGTGTGTCAGACTACGGTATCCAGAGAGAAGTATGCAACACTCCCACTCCAACCAGTCTTTGAGGTAAAACCTTTTGCACATTGGGAGATGGACTTCATAGGTCCCATCAATCCGCCTTCCTCCGCAGGACACAGGTATATCCTTACTGTCACTGATTATTTTACAAGATGGACTGAAGCCCTTGCTTGCAAGCAATGTACTTCAGAGGTAGTAATTAATTTCATCGAATCAGGTATCATTAATCATTTTGGATGGCCTATGTCTTTAGTTTGTAATAATGGTCCTACATTTTCATCATTGAAGTTCTCTAATTGGGCTTTTGATCATGGGATTATCATTAAGTTTGCATCCAACTATTACCCTCAGGGTAATGGTTTTACTGAGTCATCCAACAAAAATATTCTGACTGTTATTCGCAAACTGTTAGAAAGAAATCTGAAGGATTGGCATACCCAACTTAGGTTTGCTCTTTGGGTAGATCGTACAAGGCATAAGACTTCCATAGGAATATCACCTTACCACCTGGTTTTTGGATTAGAGTCTATGTTTCCCATTCAGTTAAAGATCCCCACCTTGCAGTTCATTAATGAATATTATGATGAGGGGGATAGACGTGAGGCTAGACTTGCTGAATTATTACACTTTGAGGGAAAAAGAGATGAAGCCATGGAAAACTTTGCTAAACATCAGGGGGTTGTCAAGAGATGGTTTGATAAAAGAGCCAAGGTAAAAGCTTTTAAGATTTCTGACTTGGTTCTTTACTGGGATAAAGCCCATGACTGTAAGGGGGAGCATGGAAAATTTGATAAACTTTGGCTTGGCCCTTACCAGATTTTAGAAATTCTGGGAGATAATGCTTTCCATTTGAAAACTCTCACTGGAGAAGATATTCCACTACCTGTCAATGGGCAGTATTTGAAGCATTATTTCTAGTCTTGAGTTGTTCTCAGCTCTTTTCCTATATATAGTTAGATTAGGTTTCCTTTCTATTTTGTTTGCCTTGCTTTGCTTTGGTTAGATTAGGTTTCCCTTTCTGGTTTGCTTTTGTTTTGTTTTGGTTTGTTTTTTTTGCTCTTGCTTTGAGGTTTTTTTCTGTTTTTGCTTGGATGTGTTGCACCTGCATAGCAAATATATCATTATTTGGGATTGTTCTAAGTATTTTATTAGTGGACCATAGTCTTGTATCTTGAAAGGATGGCTGAAGTCTTTGCTATTGCAAACAATCTCAATGTTTGATTTATAGAAGATGGGTCACTGGTTTTGATTTGAATTTGAAGTACTCTAAAATATTATATCTCTCATATATCTTAAGAATCCTGATGTTACTGTAGGTCCTTTGTAAGGTCTTTTCAGGTGAAAAATCTTATTTCTGCTTCAGCGCCACTATGGTTCTCAGCCCTGAGTGTGAACTTCATTGTTCACAAGTTGAAGTAAAGGTGACAGCAAGAATATAAAAAGAAAGAAAAGTGAAATATTGAAAATAAAAAGAATGAATTCAACTTATAAAGGGTATCTGAATATCTCTATTGAGGCTATAGACGCATGGCTGGAAATAGAGCTATGTTCAAAAGAGTCACAGTGATAACCTCATCAGGGCTATAGATGCCTGACTGGCAGCGAGGACCTATCTAGGTTGCTTTTGAAGTTAGAATCTTTACGTAACCTGATTTGACTAAGCTTGGTTCTTGTAGTAGCTTAAGGAGGGAAATGAACTCATATGCACGCACTTGGATTTTCAGTCTATGGAAGGTTCGGTCTACCCTTTGGTTCTGACTCTTTAATTTTTTCATTTTGATTTGCTTGTTTGATAGTGAGATTGAAACCAGAGATTCTGGGTTCTCGATTCTTGTTCGTCATCAAAAGCTCTGGAGCATTTTCCTAGCAGAGTCGCCATTTGTTGTGTACTTTTCGTACACACACCCCGCTGAAAGTAGGGACCCTCTTTCGCTTTGGTTTTGGTGTCTTGGCCCTTTCATTTTGAGGTTTTGTCTTACTTTGGCATGTGCTAAAATATTTATTTTGATTGCCTAAGTAATTTCCCTTAGTTATTCATCGAAGATCTTTAATTTTGAGCTAAGTTCAAGTTTTCACCCTGGTTTGGGACTTTCCACCCTGGCTAGATTTTCCTGGATAATGCTCGGACTCCGGCTGAGCACTGTCATTCAAAGATTTTCAGTCTTCATGGAATTCCATGTGGTCCAGATTTTTCTAGACTCCGTCATGTCGTCGAGTTCCCAGATTTTCCTGGTTGTCTTGTCAGCAGCATTAATGTTTTCGTACGAGCTTTAAATGATGTATTTAATCGATCTTTGAGGTCTTTTATGCCATTATGCTTATTGTTTATCGTCGATTAAGTTGGGAGTTTGTTCTTGAGGGTGTTTGATTTGATTTGAGGCATTTGAGTTTGAATTGTTTGACTTGAGTGGCAATTTTTGGTGCATTTATGCCGCTATTCTTTGTGGACGCCATTAACTTTTCCTTTGTTGTTCCTCAGATTGATTTTTGCATCAAATGGTATGTATTTGGTTGCCTTGCTTTTAATTGATTATGGTGGATAAGGCTTTGATGTTATAAAGTTTCTTGGTGTTCAAATTCTTGAATATTTGATCATTTCTTGACTAGGGTTGCGTAGCAATGTTTGATTTATGGTCTTCCAAGTAAGTCTCGAGCTTGTTTATTTTTTTGCATTGTGAGGGGTCATGCTTGAGAAGTCGTGAGTAAAACCTAGTAATGACTTAGCGGTTGAGTTGAGTAGATATTGAGTTTTCCTGTGCGTTAATGGTGGAATTGTAGGGTTTTCCTAGGGCATCACCATGACACTTTATTTCGCCTCCCAGGTGGCCTACAATTCTAAGAAAGTCTATGGAAGGTTCATACCTAACTCTTCTCAAGCCTAGATTCTTGAAATCTAGGATCTATCCTTTGGTTTGAGCGAAATCGCGATTTTATGTCACAGTTCAGGTTTCATTCTTAGTCCGGGATTTTTCATCACCTTAGGATTTTCTGTCTCTGGCAGATTTTCCTGATTCCCTTTGTTTTTTGGGAATCCGCTATCACTTTCAGAGTTTTACCTTATCCACGGATTTCCATTGACCCAAGATTTTCCCAAAGTCCTGTGCCGCCTAGATTTTCCAAAGTTTACAGAGTGTCTTCCCCTTCACGGAAATCTGTCTCTGGCAGATTTTCCTGAAGTTTAATGGAATATGGAATAACATGATGTGTTAGTGATTTTTAATGTATTTTATGATTGATTCATGCTGTCTTATGATCTCCCATGTGGTTTATTGATTGATATTGATCAGAGTTAATTGCTAATTAGTGTTTTCATGATTATTCCCTTGGAATTCGTCTGGTCTGGAATTTATTGAAATTCCTCCCTGGTCCAGATTCCGCCGATGGTCCTGAAACCCAAAGTTTTTCAAGATCATTTTATATGAGATTTGATGACATCTTGTTTGTATGAGGTTCATTCTAATGGTGTTTTAATGGATCAACATTATTTTCCTCTGGTTTTTATTATGTTTCCATGTTGAGTGTAGGCTGAATCTAATAAGGAAGCAGAGGGATCTTCAATGTCTGAAGCAGAGAAGATTAAAATGGACATCAAAAGCAAGATTCCTGAGAGTAAAATTACATCAATCTGGTTAGAAGTAACTGATACCAATGTTGGACTGTGGGATTATGAGGAGTTCAAAGGAAGAATGGCAACAAATGGTCTTCCTTTGGTGGCTAAGAGAATGAAGGAGTCAGGTTTCTCACATGTGGTAGGATTTCCTTCCACAGTCTAGTGTTATAAGCTTGTACTCGAGTGTGCAATACATTATGACCAAGGTACACAAATAATTATTGGCCCACAGGGGAGAGTGGTAGAAAATCTCAACCCTATTTCCATAGCTCGAACCTTCGATATGCCAGACAGGTCTCACGTGGTGCTATTCAACATGGAGGCAGCTCAAGAGTATTATGAAGAAAAAATTGTTAAATCTCAACAACTCATCAATTCCTGGTTGGAGAATCCCAAGCCCCACTATTCCAAGTTGCCCAAATAGCTATTCAAGGAAAAGTTCAAGAAAGGATATTATGATGCCTTCACTCTTCTTAGTAGGGTGGTTGGATTGAGGAATGCTGGAATGTTTGAGAATTGGATGTGCCATGTGATTGTGAGGATGGAGCAGGAGAAGATTGAGTACCATTTGGGAGGAGTCATTAGCAGAGTAATTCATGAGTAGTTGTCCAATGTGTTGGAAACAAATACTTTCACAATGACCTCATACTTGATCTATTCTCTCTCAAGGTTTCATCCTTACAAGGGATTGAGTATGAATGGAATCTGCAGATAGGATATCATCTATGAGGTTTTCCCTCAATTGCATTTAGGAAGCTCAAGCTATAGGAGGGTGAATGATGCATTCACCATGCACATCACTAGATTACTTCAAGGTGCAAAACATGTCAGGATTTATGACCAAGCTAAGGAACTTATCAAGAAATATGGGGCATGCTTCATTTAGTTCCCAACTTTCTCCTACATTCAGATTGATGGCTATGAAAGGGCTCCTTACAGACTTCCAAGGTATCCTACTGATCACATCATACTTCTGGAAGTTACTAGATAGATATATGACTTTGATGCCATTGTTAAAAGGGACAAGCATAAGATTGGTTTTGGTGGAGACTTCCCCTTGAGGATTGGCACTGGAGAGGCATGTCCTTCCATCATTTCTACTCAAGGTTTAGAAGAGGAGATGAGTACTCTTGGCTTATCTTTCCATTCCAAGAGGTCCAGATTTGATATCACCGATGAAGCTCAAAAGAAGGCCAGTAGAGAGTATAGTCATAAGGTTGATTTGGAAGACTACTAGGCCAATTTTAGTGATGAATTTGAGGTCAGGAAGAAGAATTTTTCTCGCCTTCCAATGGAATCAATCCAATTATACAATGTGAGGGCAGTCTTGGATCAACTTGAAGATGATGGAAACCTGATTCAAGATCATGCTTATGAGGAAATAAAGGACAGGTCAATTGGTGATGTGGATTGGCTAGAAGAAGAAAAGACAGAGCTAAAACAGCTGATGGATCCAATCACCACATTCACTAGAATGTGGCTAAGGCATAAACTGTTGGAGTTGGAAAATGAGGGTGTACAGTGCACCTATGAGCTGATGGGAGATTTGGACCCTCATTCTACTTCTGAAGAATCAACTGAGCAGGATCCTAAGGGAAAAGGTAAGCTAGATTCTCCATTCAAAATCAAGATTAAAGGTGTTCAGGAGGAGGAAGTCGAAGAAACAAAAAAATAGAGAAAGCCCATTGCCAAGAAAAGGTCAAAAACTAAGGGGTCTAAACATAAAGAAATGGAAAATCAAGGCTCTGAGGTTGATGTTCCTGTACGCAAAAGGAGGAGAGTTATAAGACCGTCACAGAAGGTCAACTCCAAGGTAGGAGAAGAAGAAGTTACCCCACCAGTGGTAAATGTGGAAAGCTCAGAGGAGAAGGCAAGAGTATATACAAGGAGGTCAAGGACTCCTTCTCCCAAGGATAGTGTGCCTAAAACATACCTTCCTCCAGTTGTTTCTCATGAGGGGTGGCATGATGATTTTCCTTCCACCCATGAAGCTCAAAACAATCCTGGTGAATCTAAAGAGGCTGAAGAACATCCAGACCCTAAAAGGGAGGAATTTCATGAGGGTGACCTTTACAGTGTGGAAGAAGAAGTAGAAAAGGTAATGCAGTCTCCCTTGGTTGCATATGCAAAGTCACCTCTTTGAACTCAAGAGGTTAAATCACCTCCAAAATAAAAAGAAGAAGAAAAGACTCCATCCCCTGGACACAGGGAGGAACATGTTGAGAAAAAGGAGAGAAAAATAGATGGGACCCCTGAGAAGCAGGGTTTGAATGAAGAAGTACCTAAAGATCAATAGGAAGGAGAAAAATAGACTGAAGTGCAATTGGAATCCAATGTCCCTGAATGGTTGGATAAGGAGATAAAGAGAAAACAAGTTGTTGTGGAAGACACTCCACCCAATTGGGATGAGCTGCTAGCCAAGATTGGAAAGGAAAAGGGTAAGAAGAAGGCTAGGGTGATCTCAAGGATTGAAAGAGATGAGGCAAGCAACAGGGTTATCCACATTGCAACCCCTGCCCCAGATAAAAACAAAGATGATGTGGCTGGAAAGGACTATAATGTTCAGACTTTCAATTTAGGGCCTACTTCTGTTGGGCAAGACATTGAGGATTACCAAGGTTCTAGTGCAGTCATCTTGGGCAGATTGAGGAAGCAAATAAAGACTAAGTAGGAGTTAAAGAAAGAAAATGAAAATGTCAAGAAATGCTTGGAGGATTTATTGAAACCCTTGCAATCCATTAACCCCTCCGCTTCTGCTGCAAATCCTTTACCCCAGGAGACTATCACTGAGCTTGAAAAGATGAAGGCTTCCACTCTTTCCACTGCAAATTGGCTGCAAGGGGTATGAACCAAAGGTAATGACGCCATCAAAGATATTTTTTCGACTGGGAAGGATGCTATAAGGGCGGTTGATTGGTTAAAAGAAGTTTTAAATCAGGACAAAGAAGATACGGATCTCCTGCTACAGAAAACCAAAACTAGCATGGAGTACACCAGGGATAAACTAGTAAGTAATAAAATTCTCCGTTCCTCTGGAGCTACTGAACCTTGGGAGTGGTTTGAAGCACTGCAAATCAGGCAGAAGGTTTTGAAGAAGATTTACAAACAGAGGAGGCAGATTGATGATACCCTAGCTTGTGTTTACAATGGCTCCATTGCCTTTTTTGAGATTATGACAGGAAGAAGGAAGATTGCTCCTAAGTATTTTAGTTTGGAACAATTGAGAAAGTGGTGGCATGATGTTTATGCTCCAAGTAATGATGATTATGTTTCTGAGCACCAGTTGGATGATGCAGCCACCTACATTATTGTTATTGACAAGTACCTAACATATAAGGTGGATTGGGATAAGTCGGTGAAACAGTCAAGGGAAGAAATTGTATCAATTGAAAGGTGACTCAGGGTTTTTCCTTTACCACCTATGGCTCACTTGGATAGGGTACTTTTGAAAGTTCATGAAATGCTGGATCACAATAAAGACAAAGGGGAAGGTAGTTAATGATTGGATACATCGAGATTTGTGCTTCCCTATTATTTTTCCATGCATTCGTCCAAGCTGCATTGAAGATCCCATGTCGACCTGGATGAAGTTCATGCATTTAATGCATATTTTATCATTTTGAATTTCTCTTGGCGGACTTGTTGTGCCTTATTAATTATTGTAAAATCCTATCTAGGCCGACATGTTTTGGGGGTTCTATAAATATGGCATTTTGCCTCATTTGTAAGGGTTAAGAAGTTTTAGATATAGACAAATAGAGAGATAGTTAGAAGCAAATTAAGTAGAGCAAAAGTTAGCAAGTAGTTGATCTCAAGCAAATATTGTAACAAAAAGCTGGAATTGTTGCTACAGTGGATAATTTGATACAAGTAATGATATTGTGATTTGGTGCCATACTTGTGTTTCTCTTATCTTGCATGGTTGTTGATATTCTATCTTTAGAATTGCTTTGAGGAAGATAATATTTAGATTTGATTTGATTTAATAGTGTTTATGGTTTGATATTTGAAGTGTTGCAGCAATCTCTGGTCCATACTTTTCACAACCAACTGATTGTTAGTTGCTTTGCAAAGTTAGCCTAGAATTTTATATTCATTGTGCTCAATTCAGTTGTGAGGGTTTATGCATTTCAATTACAATAGGATTGTTTGAATTAATGTACATGATTTGAAAATCTTAACACCTTAGAATATTGCACTGTTTCTATAAGATTGCAGATTCATCTGGGTCAAGTAGAAATCAGTTTTGAGGGATTGTTCCATTTCGAGCGTTGGTCATTTGCATTATTAATCTTAGGTTTAATATTAAGTTTAGAAATCTCTTTGAAACCCTTGTCTTTTGTTATTTTTTTTATTATTGGATTGAATTTAGGATTGAAGTATCATCATATTGCTAGATCTGATAAATTGAGATTCAGTATTTTGCTTGTAGTAAGGTCCCATTGTGATTACCAACATTTTCACATTTATCACTGAGTTGTTTATGCATTGTCAAGACCTAACATTAGAGACCTTGGGGTTATCTCTTGAGGCTTGCTGATAGAGATTTACCTTTCAAATGAGATAGGATGTTATATTTTGTCTGAGTTGTTGTGCAGAAAACAGCATCAACAGAATTGATATAAAGTTCCATTAAGGGGGGTTCTTGCATCACACTTTCATATTGGTGACAACTCGCATGAGTTTATCTAGTTTCTTGTTGTTTCTTCTAGCTTCTTTCTTGCTTCGCTGGACACATTGTTGGTTCGCATTGGTTCACACTTCACATTGGGAGTTTATGTTTCTTGATCTACATTGGTTTAGATCCTTCTCATTTGAGGGCCATTTTTTTATGGTTAATGTTCCAGAATCTTGATGGTACTCGTCTTAATGATAGTTTTAGTTTTAGTTTGGCATTGGCTTCGAGAGACAACTTCTAGGTTTTATCATCATTATGGGCTTCATTCATCCTTTCATCTACTATTGCTTATAGATTCCAAGGTTGATCCAGTATGTGAGTTTCCAGTGTTCCTTGCCATTGGTTCTATTGTTGCATTTGTGATTCTAATATGGTATTTTGCAAAAAAAATTATCTTTCCTTGTCGTATTTGGGGTTCCAGTGTTGCTTCATCAAAGTTCTTCCAGTTATTCCTTGCAGCAGTTCATCTCATTGAGGGGGGGTTTTTCCTACTAGGTTTTCTCTCTCTTTACATTTGTACATGGGTACTTGATCAGGCCTTTGTTGTTGGGACCCATCTCACATCATTTGCATAATAATTTGCTTCTCCCTAAGTTGCACTTATGGGGGGGTGTTGGTGTAATTAATATTTAATTACACTTTAGCATAAGTTTACTTAGGCATATTTAATTACTAAGTTATAGGTTTTCATCTTTATCTTATTGAGCTATCTTGTTGCTCAAGATAAGATTAGGTTTATGCATCTTTTCTTTTATAAAGAAAATTATCTCTTGTAATTATTGTACTTCGAATATATCAATTTGCACATCTTTATGCAATCTCTACTTTTTTGTTTTTCTCTTTTGTGGAAGGTGATTTTTTGGTTTGCATTTCAGATCTTGGTTTCTAACAATGATATGATAATCATGGGTCTTGAGGCCTCTTAAGATATTAATGTCAGTTTAGCTTCTGATGATGCTACTTACATATCCAATGGGAAAGAAAGTCGCAGACATCAACTGTAAAAATTGTGCACATTGTTTCTTTGTCTAGACATAAGGAGCACTAGGTTTTCTATATTTTTCAACCCAAATATTTCGACGAATCTTTATTTCTCAAAAGTATTCACATGATTAAATCAAAATCTCCAAAAAGAGTTTCTATAATAGCATAAGCTATATTTTTCTCAGTATGCATAAAGTCAATAGTATCCCTAATGGCTATATCCTTAAAGTATGAAAAATTATACAATATGCACAACCATTTTACGCCACTTTCATTACATAGATCATATCTATGGCCAACAATCCCATTATTTTCAATAAATGAAATTCTTTTTGTCAATTCTCAACAATGCAATCACATGTTATTAGCAATGGCACTTCACGATTCTCTTCTTGACCATTGAAACATGTTTTTTGTCGATGATATGGATGAACCATTTTAAGGTAAGCATGATGTCCACAATAAATACACTTACGCAAAATTTTTGAGTGCCTCACAAAATCCTTAAATTTGCAAGCATGACATCCATGGTATCCATGAACAAAGAGACCAGACAATGTGCCATATGTAGGAAGATTATGAATCTTAAAAAATGAGGAAGCTCTTAAAGTGAATTTGATTGAATGACCATCCCTTAGAGATTGAATTGTTTCAATTCCTTTCCACAATTCCATTAGCTGATCATATAATGGCTCTAGATAAGCATCTATTGTATCTGAAGTCACACTTTTCTTTCTTGGTATAGGGTGCTTCCACAATAGTGTGTCTCACTTTTGTGACATGTTGATTTTTGCCTAAAATCACTTTTCTTAGAAAAACTAATGATTTTATCCTTGAGAGGTTCCATCTAAAGTGTTTTAATTGAAGAGGGATAGATAAGATTCCCTTAGATCAAACCCATCTAGGATTAAATCATACCCACAATGGATTCTCCTTTGCATCTATCAAAATGTTGGAAGAAAAACATGTTTACTTTATCTTTTGAAGGATTAAATAATGTCATTTAGAAATGATATTTTGCAAGATTGTAGCCCTTGAAATGAGCTTTCCAACAAGTACAGTTTTGGTATGTTTTCATTTTATGTTGTATTTAATTTTGAATTTTTACTGAACATAGGTTTTTGTTTGAACATTAAGCACTTCATTCTACAAAGGTGGAAAAATAGTAAACCATTGTAAAAATATTTCAAAAAATACCCTTTCCCTAGGTATTTATGTCCTTGTTTTACTAAAAAATAAAAAATGTAGTTCAATATATACACAAAAAGTTAGGTTGTACGACACACATGCATGTCCAAATTATAGTTACAATGACTTCAAAAATTAATTAAAAAATATATATGTAATAAAAAATTATGAAAATATATCCTTTCCCTAGATATTGATGTTGAGAATCTATGTTTCAAATTTTATAATTTTATCCTTAATAGAATAAAATTTATGTTGTACGACATAAATGTTACTTTCTAAAAATGTTGTTTTTCTCTTTAAAACTAGTTATTAAAGGATATGTTGAAATATTCATGATTTATTTTAAATATATATATATATATATATATATATTTAGAATCTAAACACAAATTTCTAGAAATCACTAGTTCACATTATCCTCAAATTCTTAATGGTTCAGTTGTTATAGGTCTTAGAAAATGAAGATTCAATTAAAAATATTGATGTAAATGTCCATCTTGGGAAAAAAGTGAGACACTGTATTGTGATTTCACCCTATAATTAATTATAACATTAAGAAAAATGGTTTAGTTGCTAACCATGGAGGCAAGTTATAATTTATTAGAAACACTGGCCAGGTTGACCATTTAGTGTTGTGATCTAATAATGGGTTCACCCCATCTAGAGCCAAACCCAACCTTATATTACAAGGATCTCGAGAAAAATTAGGCCATCTATTATCAAATTCCATCCACGTCTTAGAATTAGGCACATGCCATTGTTTTCCACCAGTTCTCTTATTTTGGGCATGAAACTACATAAGTTCAACAATTTCTCTACACCTATACATTCAGATTAATCGTGGGATTATCAAAAAGTGGCGAAGAACCTTTGTATGAACCATAGCTGATCTCAACCCTTGTTTATACCTTGCTTCATGACATTTCAAACATTCACAACCATTCACACATGTGTGGATGTTTTCATACGCCAATCCGAGCTTACTAATTTGATTTTTACATTGACTTCATTTTGTTGGCAATGTGGAGTCAGTTGGTAACAATGAACTTAATAATGCCAATAACTGATCTACACTCTCATTTTTCCAACCATGCACCACTTGCAAGTTAAGAATTTGAAGGATTGTTGTCAAATTACTTAACTTGCAATTAGCATACACATGATTCAAAGCATCCTCCATTGACTTGGGCCAATCATCATTTAAACCCTCATTCAACCTTTTATCAACTTCAAACCCTTCGTCAAAAATTTATGCCTCTTCATCTATGTTTGGTACCACTTCATCTATGATTGTTTCCTCTTCATCTCTCACAGTCTACAATTCTATCATATCTTCATAATAATTGTAATCCCAAGGGCTTATATCACTATGCCCATATCTTATCATATGTCAATAAATCATATTTCTTCTTTTCACCTTTCCACCAAGACAATTTTTACATGGACATGGATATTTGTTAATTTCCCTCTCATCAGCTACTCTCTCATCATATGCATGATGTTAAACCCTAGTCAACCTTTGATGCTGATCCATCCATAATATTATGCATTCCAGTATTAATTTAGTTTCTAATTTAAAGAAAAAAACATAAATCTAAAAATAGAGATGCCAAAACATCGTTGAAAGTAGTCACTTTGAGTAGAGACCATAACAGAAAGAAGAGGATATAATGAGTCATTGTTCTAAGATTTATCTTACATTCATTTGAAGTTTACCTACTGAGAATGGAATATTCCTTTGTTTCCTATTAGCTTACTTTTGGCAATGAGGATTTTGAATTACCTCTTAATTTGTTGCAGAGAGCCTCACTGACTTCAAATTCATTGCAAAAAACTCCGAATTCCTTGCCTGCCTTTTCAAAAGTCTCTAGGTCCTATCCAAACAAGCTTTATCACCCATGCAAGTACTTCAATACCTGTCCATGAGAATAAAAAATGTCAACAACAATCCAATTTCATTGCCATGCCAACAATTATACATTTTACAAGTTGTCTGACTTATAAATATAGACAACTTATGTAAACCACTGGATAAATAACATTTAAAAGAAATACTAAAATAGTTATTAATATTAGACTTCAAAACCCCAATTAAGGTTGTCTAAGATTAGACTTCATAATATATGGAAGAACTTAATAATATGTGGAAGAATTTGTGGAGAAATTTTCAATCATGGAAAATTTCTTACGCTAACAACAGTTCATTCTATTCTATTTAGAAACCATTGTATCAATTACAAAAATCCTTAATAAGTTAATATATACTAGTTGTTGGCAACTCAAGGGTAGACAACTAAGAGGGGGGTGAATGAGTTGTCACCAAATCATAAACTTATTCAACTTATTAACCTTAATTTTAGATCTAGTCATTAATCATGAAAGCATAAATGAGCAACACATCAGAAGCACGCATAAAACCAATATTTTTATGTGGAAACCTTGTTAGGGGATAAACCATGGTGGAGATCAATCCACAAGATTATACCCTGTTAAAAGTATAAGGAAATATGAATGTGGAATGCACATGAATTCAGGCACACTGCCTAGAGCTCATTGCTCAAATACAACAAGGCTTACTGCCCAAGGAAGACACACTGTCTTACAAAAAGATTCGGATTAAAACCATCCAGATTTGAATTGAGAAAATAGCATCTGCTAATGCCTAGTTATAGTTCTGGTTAAGCACATAAACACTTCACTCTACCTTCAAAATGTTTTAAACTTTATTTGCACACAAGACTCATACACTTTACATTCACACCCTTTTCACACTTCAAACAATTGCTCTTATATATCTACAACAAGAAATTACATCGCTACAAGTCAACCACAAAAAGATATTAAAATAATTGCAAATAGTTGGGCCCAAAATAAATAAAGATTATTCATGTGAATCAACCAAGGTTGGCCATAACATAGTGAAGATCGAAAACAACATCTCCAACATGAAAACACTTCAATTAATTTCTCCTCAAAGATCCACAACACGCTTCAACACCTTGTTGACCAAGAACATGAAAAACATGAACGCGCAAGAGAAAATCTTGGATCACAAGAACAACAATCAATTCGTACATGCCACAAAGATAGAGAATGAAATAGAAACATCCACAAGCATCATGAATCACTAGAGAAGAATCCGCAACAACTAAACTTATTGAAATCACAAAATATTCAATCAGGAACACTAATTGAAGTGATAGAAAAACTATCAGAATGAAAATCACCATAACTCGATCAACTCTTCATGCGAATCTCTAAAACTCTACATGGGTAAACTAGACATACTCGACAAGAAACCCTTTAGCCCACAACCTCAGAACAACAACGTACTGAACACATTGATAGAAAGAACTTCACTTCACCACTGAAAACCTATAGCACTTCTTGTTACAATTTTCTTAATATCCTTGACATATATAGCTTCTAATGCAACAATTCTAATAGTGTTGACATCAATGACAACCACATATCAGCAACATAGCCACAACATCCAACAATCTCCCCCTTTGGAATTGATGGAAACACATGATGTGAAAAATACCATCAACACAACTAGGCCTACTCTTCCTTTAAGTTCTAACTTTTATTTCCTCACATGATCTTCTCCCCACAAGGCTCTTCTCCCCAGATAATTAGCAGTTTTTTTTTCAAATTACTCTTCTCCCCTTTTTAAATCAATGGAAAAGATCTCTTCAATACAAGCACAACATCCAACACTAGCATTATCATGCACATTATTAATGTGAAGGAGAGAAAGAAAAGAATAGAGAGAAACAATCTAAATATATTTTTTAATCAACAATAAAAAGAGCAATAATTTTCAATCAAGAAATAGGATGATAAATTATATAATTCAGACAAGAGTTGAAAACATTTCATTTGAGATAGTTCAGTTAGAATGTGTGATTTTCATTTTATATTATTTATGAAGCATGGTAGGTTAAACATCACACCATGGACTCCCACTCAAATATGTATACATGGATAAGGGATTTGTCTTGAACAAAAATATTATACCTATAGACCAAACATTACCATATTGGAAGCAATTTTTTCAACTTCAACAATATTATTTGGATACTAGATGAATAACAACATAGGACACGGACAACAATCATGGAGGATCAAAAAAGTCCCAAAACAACTTGAATACATTACTATTGAAAAATAACAAATTGA
Organism: Sequoia sempervirens; assembly: GCA_007258455.2. NCBI lineage: Eukaryota > Viridiplantae > Streptophyta > Pinopsida > Cupressales > Cupressaceae > Sequoia > Sequoia sempervirens. The sequence goes on along the minus strand of VDFB02109042.1, from coordinate 62,082,521 downwards.
AAGAAAAAATATTTCTTGCAGAAAATTAATTGTAAAAGAATGCACCCAAGAGTTGTAGTGTTATGTTAATAAGGGGCACTAATAGGATCATTACCCTAGTTCAAAACCCCCCACTGCATCATTGAATCCCATGAATCAAGAAGCTATGTGGAAACCTTGTGATGTAACAATTATGGTGTGCATTTGAGCAATGACCAAGATTTACAAACATTAATATTTTAAGTCAAAATTGCATTATCAAGTGTACACTTGACAAAGGGAAAAACAAGCACTCAAAGTACGAGTCAAAATTACATTGTCAGGTGCACACCTCACAAGGGAAAAAGAACACTCAAGGAAGGGATTGAAATAACATATACAAGTGCATGTTGGGAATATGATTCCATTTAATTGCAATCCTAAACATATTTCATGTATCTCCTAAGTCCTTGGAAAATGTTCCCCAACATTAGGATTAGAAAGAGATTAAATTCAAATGAAATGAACATGTTAATTGACATTTGTAATTAATTCTAAATGATAGGAACATGTGAGGGCATGTACGAAGAACTCCTACAAAATAGGATCACATGGGGAACCCACCTTGAGTTAAATTAATTGTTTGGAGAAAAAGATAACACTTCAACAATGCATGTAAAGATCCTAGAAGTTAGGGATTGATGTTTACATGCATGAAGCTTAGTTTAGTTTAGTTCACTTTAGTTCAGTTCAATTCAGTTATGGTTAAGTTATCTTTAGTTTCATGTAGTTAGTTTTAGTTGAATGCTAGTTGACTTCAATTGACTTGGAATGCATGACTAATGACTTGAGTTTCATGGCAGATAATAGGTGACACATTCAGTTAAGTGGGGAAGATCAATCATGCATGGTATTTTCATGAATGGTGGAGAGATATTTTTCAGTTAACAAAGATTGAATTGGACCCACCTTGGGTGCCCAAGTTGGCATCTTGGAGTTATCTTGGAGTTAACACTTGGAGTTAAGTAGACCCATTCTTGGGTGCCAACTTTGAGGATAAGCTTAGAAGATATCTTCATAACCAACATTGAGTTATGACTTCAGTTTGGGATGCTCAAATGGATGAAGGACTTGTGTTGACATTGTTCATCATGGTAGAACACTACTTGCAAGGAATAGGAATGGTTTGTTGAGATAATCATTGTGCTTTGTAATTGTAAACTCTTTGGAGTTTACAAGGTTGATTATTGTCTATTTATATCAAGCAAGTTGAAGAGAATTGTATTAGTTTTTATTGCAGGTTGTGATGAAGATTTGTTGAAGGAAAAAGAAGCATCTCAAGCAAGGATTGGAATTATTGTAATCTAGTTCTGAGATTAAATAATGCATTGAATCTTGCTGGATTTTTTTCTTGAAAGGGTTTCTCCATAGTATATGTTGTGTAACTTCTAATATTCTATCTAATTCTTCTACAACATTTTGTCTTCATTCTACAAATGCTAAAATGAATCTAACTAGATAATCACCAACAAAGAATTTGTAATAAAGAACACTTATTAAGATCTACAATCTCATAGTTTTACAAAGTATTAAGATACATAATTACCTCAATTTTCAATGGTGCACACCTATATGAAGCAAATAGGTTTTCAAAATCAAGTCCTCAAATCATATTGTGAGGTGCACATCTATAAGGGATTTTTTGTCATCAAAGTTGAAGTCAAGAATACTAGATAGGCATGCAATCATTTAAATGAAGGAAGTTTCACTATTTCAAAGGACAATTTTAGTTTATTGGTGTGCACCTCATCAAGACTTTTTTTTTCAAGTATTACAATAGTAATTTCTTACAATGGCATGCACTTGTGTTAGGAAATTGAGGTTAGTGAATTAGAAAAGATGTTTTCCCATGCTCAAGTGGACACTTGTGAAAACACAAAAAGGATTAAATAGATTGAAGTAAGGTTTGCATAAAATGGTATGCCCCCTTATTGAGAAAACTGGTTCAAAATTTCAAACATCAAAACTACATTGTGAGGCATGCACCTAAGCATGGAGGTTTATACTTTAAATTTGAAAATAGATTTGTATATTTGAGTGCACACCTATCTTAAGGAAAAGTGCATATTACTTTTTTCATGTATAGAGATGCGCATGTGAAACAAAGAAAAAAGAGGTTAGTTCATCAAAAGGGTGGCTTTCCATTTATAGGGGCATATATCTATATTTGAAATTCAAGGCATAAAATTCCTTGTGAAGTGCACAATCAACAAAGGCATTTTTTCACTTCAAACAAGCAACATATTCCATTGATAGGAACATGCTAATATGAAGATAAAATTGTTATAAGACAAAGTTCCAAATTGTTATTATAAGGTGTATGCCTAATCAAGCAAGATAGGTGTTTCAAATCATCAAACACTTTACCCATTTATAGGCATGCACCTCAATAAAGAGTATTTATTTCAAATTTGAAATGACAAATTGCTTGTATAGGTGGATGTTGAAATGAGAATAGGGGAGAAAAAAAGTAAAAAGTTGAAAATACAATGCATAGGTGCATGCCTCTTATTGGGAACTAAGTAATTTTTAAAAGGAAAGCATGTCTAGTGTAAGGTGTCTGCTAGATGGATGCCAACTAGTCCATAAAGAAGTTTGCAATTTAAAAATATTTGTGTCTATTAATACAACACCCAACTAGATACAAAGGAGAGGGGCCTTCAAAATGAGCAGATCATGATTTCTTTCATAGTGAAAACCTGGAAGTATTTGTCAAATAATAAAAAGGACATGGAAATCTAAAATGAGCAAAGTTCATGGTAAAGTACAAAGATATATTCACTAACAAAATTAAGTGGTGTATTCATGTAGGAAGTGAAAATCATGGTAGATAAATAAAGGTCACTATCATAGAAGCAAATAAAGATTATAAAAGTGAGAAGACCTTCAAGATCGGTGGAAAAGGGCACTGATAAAAGTGAATACATATCAAAAAAATAAAGGGAAGCATGAGGTTTCAAGATTGAATATTTCCACTTGGAAACCCTACCTTTAGATTGTAACCTTGTTTAATTTAATATAAAGAAAATATTACTTATTATTTTGTGGAAAGCTTGTGTCCTTGCATTTACTTTATATAGTAATATAAGTAAAAATATGTGTGTACAAATTAAGACCCAAAAATTGGGATAACCATGCAATCCGTGATTGACTATATGTGATACATGTGATACACTACACTGAAGAGCTCATGAAAGATTTTGTTCAATCAATAAGGTTGATTTGGCTTGGTTAGTGCAATATACTGCATATGTTTTGTTTCTAGTTTTGGCTTCTCAAGAGGTGGAAGATAATTTTTAATAGACTTAGTTATCTATATGATGGTCTAGGGTTCATAGAAATGGTATCAAAAATTTAATATTAATCTTGTGCATTCAGTAAAGAGATCATTTTCAAGGTGATAATCAAAGATCTTGGCTATCACTAAGTTGGAACAGTAGTAATACTTCTTCCACTGAAGATTTAAACAAATTCAATAATCTACATGCACCAAACACTAACATAATTTCAAGGACTAACTAATGTTTTCCTTCTTACCTTTCGTTATTTCATTTTTTAGGAATTGAAAAGATGTGGCTAAAAGCTAGCAATTATATTCTTACTCATATGCTAATGAATATCAAATCTTTTATGTTAGTGGTAAGTGCCTCTTCTTGGAGAAGTGTCACAACTTACAAGTTACAACCAAGGTGTAATTTTTGGAAATAGTCAATGTTTGGTACTAGTGTTAACACCCATTATTTTTCTTCTTTTTAAGATAAACTATAAATTGTATTCCCTACAAGCTACATTCATGGTGGGATATTTGCATAAAGTGTTTTTTTATTGAATCTTGCATTGCACTGTTTCACAATTATGAAGCTCAATGCACTCATAGAGAAAGAAGTGTATTTGGGAGGATATGTGGTTTCATTCATATGTTTTGAAAGTTTGTGATGGGGTTGCATTTGACATGAGAAGAATTTCAATATTTACTCATTGAGGAAACCTACAGAAAGAATGGAAATATTCCTAATGGTTCTAAGTAATGCTTTCCTTGATTATTTTGTAAGGATGGTTTGGTTTCTGGTTGTTCCTATATTAGCATTGAATTGGAGAAGTCATAGCATTAACATAGATTCATTAAATCCTTTCAAAATATGCAAATTTAATTTTTCTTTTTATGATATCCATTTCATGGGTAAGTTTGAGATGGAGACTCAACATGGCCAAAGTGAAATAGGTGGTTTGGTGGCTAGATCAACAATCAATTCATTTCATAGATCTAGAGCTCTAAGTCCATTGGACTTTCTATAAGTAGTTGATCTACACATAGTAGAGGTAGTTACACAAAATATGATGATTAATAAAAGATCTAAACTTAAGGATCCATAATCTATATGTAAGCTTCTTTATTTATTGTTACATTCTATAATAAATTAAAGTGTTTGTATCTATGTTCATATTTGGTGAAGTATAAGTATGGTTTTAATATTTATACAAATTATAAATTAACAATATCTAGTTTGGGGAGAGGTGGATCTTATCAACACATAAAATAAATGTAAATATATGCACCAAGCCTCTTGAACAAGAGAATTTTAGTTAACCCATTTTTTACATGAATGTAACCAGAACAAAAACCTTTTTAGAATAGAAGCTTCTATAGAATTATAATTGTTGACCTTTTCCAATAGATTCAAACCAAAAAAGCTAAGGCTAAGGGTGTTGAATTCAAAAAATCTCTCAAAAAATGCAACCACATGTCAAAGAAAGAGTTGTTGTAGATGAAACAACAAAAAAGAAAACTTCAATTGGTCCCATGAAAATGATGTTGATGCTAACTACAGAAGAAAATGGATTCTCTAGAGGAATGGTGCACATGTGTAGCCACAAATACTTAATGTGGTTCTTTCACAGTAATTGAACCATCGTGCAAGGACAATAAATAAGGAACCTTGAGGATATAGGAGCTTAATAATGAAAAATATGCAGCTGCCTTGCTTTCAAAAGAGAGAAATAGTAAGGTGGTTCTTGTATCATCATGATGAATTTGTTGAGGGATCTCTATAATTGTCATTATAGAGGGACAAGAGACAAAAGCCATTGGTTAGCAATTTTTCTTCTTTTCAAAATGTTTTACAAACCAAAAAGATATTTGAGGGAGACACCCTTCCATCACAAATATTTGGACTAGGTAACTAAAAATGAGATATCACCATATGTAGTGTAACACAACACCAATGATACACCAACTTACAAAGTTGTAATACTATTTGTGAATGTTGGTATAATTATGCTTCCTAAACTCCATTCAAAGCTTAAATCTCATTCAAGAAGATTCAAACAAATTTATGTATACAAGAACTCAGTGATAACAATAGAGAAAAGCTTCTGGAAAATACCTGTGATAAATATTTTTTGTTTTAAGGCTTTCACATTCTATAACAATTGAGAAAAGCTTCTGGAAATTATGCCTAGGATAAATATTTGACATTTCCATATATTTATCACATGTCATTTCTAGAATCTTTATTTTACTACATAGTTTTTTATGTTCATTGCAAACCATTACAAACCTGAAGCAATTTGTTTGAGAATTCTCTAAGTTGGAGTAGTCAAATGCTATTGAGACATAATGCTTTGTATTTTTTTATTGTTGATTGAAACAGATCTTGCCAATCTGATCTACTCTTTTGTCTATAGTAACTAGTAAAGTACATGCAATTTGGAAAACCATCTGATTTACTGAAAGGAACTTAGCCAAAAAATCTTGTTATTGATTAGGATTAGTGGGATAAAGTTGATTTCTTACTCAAATATACAAAAATCTGATTCAGTTAAATTTCTTTGAAAAGCAGATCCAGACCATGTTTTAGGGAAGTGTATAAAGGAATGGATCCCATCCTTGAAACCATTGTTGACTGAAGATGTAAATATGTTGAAGCCTTCTATCAACAAGCTTGTTGGTGTGGATGATTTTTCCAATTAAATTAAGGCCACTACTATTAATTGGCAACATATCTTCAACATATAATTACACCATTTAGTACTTATTCCAGCTGCAAAGAACTATAGTGTAGATTTATGCCTGAAAGCAGCAGGAATAAAATTATCCCACACACAAACAAGGAGTTTTCCATGGAAGTAAAGGAAGATTTCAGTAAAATACTTTCCAAACCCTACTGAGGACTTTTCATAACTAGTTTTCTTCTAGACAAGAGAACTATCATATATAGCAGCAATTGATAACACAATAGTGTTTGATTATATACAACAATGCACCTTACATTTTTTTATCATGAAAAACTTCAAAACTTTCCATTTGAGTTATTTCACAAGTTGCAAGTTATTTGATAGAAAAAGTAGTACCTTTTACTATATACTCACTTGAATGCTAAAAATGTGAATTAATTGGAGATCATTTCGATATTGGTTCAAATGGAAAGTTTTCCTAGATTGAAAATATTTTTCTTGTATTTGGTGTTGAGACCCAAGATCAAGAGGGAAGGGAGGACAAAAAGCTAACTTGCCTTCCCGAAAGTTGTATTGGATATTTTTTATTTATTCCATCAAAAATACAATTACTGAATACAAACAACTATTAGTCATCATATAGTTACCTATATTATATTGGCTTGGTTTAATGTATCATTCTATGCCCACAAGAAATCCCTGCACACAAGAAATCCCTGCAATCCAATTTGGTGAAATTGATCATAGGTGAAAATTTTTCATAGAAACAAGAGCATACTGTTGATGGGTGTTTTAGCACTTTCTCAACATAGGTAGTACATAGGTGCACTACCTCTCTTGAAAGGTAATCTCCAACAAAAAGTTGTTGAAAATCAGCCCAAGGTCTCTCGGGTGTCAAGTCATGACATGCTTGGAATGTCTCAATTATTTTGATGTGATTTTGTTGGTAATCATAGGGCAGACTTATGTGAGTTAAGTTGGAGGAGAATTGGTTCTTCCGATGGAGTTCTTAAGATGGGAAAGTTGATACATGATTATTGTAGGTTTAAACAATAGTCTAAAACTCCTATTTCAGCTTCATATTTGGCTTTACAATGTGCAATGAACCTTGGTCAAAGTCACTTCTAAAAAAAAGGAAAAAATGACAAGGAAGAGAGAAAGTTCCTAGACTTGAAACTAGCAATGAACAGTGACAATGGATGACCCTTCTATAGACAGCCTTCCCAAAACTAAGTTCCACCTAACCAGATTGCTTCACAATCTCATGAAACTAGTGCAAGCTTCTAAGGACTACAAATTTTCAACCATTCATTCACCACTAGCATGAATAAAAGATAGAAATTTAGTGCAACTTTAAATTTATTCCCATACTAACTTTACATAGCTATTTACCATTAATAAACAATAAAAAGTATGGACAAGGAAGGTTTCCAACACAAAAAAATTCTTCAATATCAATGCACAACATTAACTAATCTTCTAAAGCAAGCTAAAACATATAAAATAGCAAAGTTAATCTACTCACATTAACTAACTAAGAGAAGAAGAATCATGAAAAATGCAAAGGAACTCAAGAATCCACCAAAGTCAATGAATTTCTATTAAAATTCCAGTAGCATGTCATTACAACAACTCAACTCTCTCTTGAAAATGAGAGGAGACCCCCTATTTATAATGTTCAAAAAGAAAAATGAATGGCCAAGATTTAATCTCATTGTGTGGCCAAGATTCACTACAAACTAGGGTTTCACCTACCCCCAAATATATTACTATTTAAAATTACATCCTTGTCATTTAGCCTATTTTTTCCTCTAGTGAGCAATATTGTAGTTCTTTTGTCTTCTAGTTGATTTCCTTTTGCTACAGCTACTTGGTGAGGAACTCATCATCAATTACGAGATTTCCTTCACTTTTCTTGATGGTGGCATATTACACAAACTTTATAATCAATGCCTGGAGCTTGTTCCACTCCAATATATATGATTGGATCACTTGTAAATTTAATTTCTTTTATTTTCTTGTAATCTCATCCTAGTCTTTGTCACATTTTTGTGTGTTCTTTACTACTTTCTCATATTAAGCGAAAGCCCATGTAGCAAATCCCATGAAATCTGGTGTCCTTGCATCTGCGTTCCATTCTCCATTTTCTTGTGGAAGTATGGCTTCAATTTCTCTGGGTCTAGCTCACTGGTGGGCACATTAAGATCTGTCATCAATCTTAGATATTCTCCATAGTCTGTCTTGATTTCTTTGACCCAATCGAGATCCAGCTCCACTTCATGAAGCACTCATTCCAACACTTCTTTTCTATGATCTAGGCTCAGCTTCCAAGTCTCTATGAGCCAATGGTCACCCTCTACTAGAGAAAACTCCTTCTCCTGGGATTTATCAGGTATCTTGAGAATAGCCTCAAGTTTAGGATACGTGATCTTGTACAACTCAGGGAAGCCAATGCAAAACTTCCTTATCCCTTAGAGTATCTTTTTCACCTCTAGGATCTTGTTTTCCATCCTAGTAGCATGGCCTATGCCCATGTTTCCATTATAGAGGACCTGCCAGAACCAATCCTCTATGGCCTCTATCTAATTCTTTCTTTTCTCTAACTTATCAATGTGATCCTTGGACAACAATTACGGTGGTGTCGAGGACATGGTGGGAAGCTCTTCAACTGATGACCACTATTGAATGTAAGTTGTCAAATCCGCCACTTGTGCTTTTAACTCCTCCTTGGAAGTCTTATCTTTATGCATCTAGTTTACAATAGTAGCAGGGAACCCTTGGAGGTGATCGATTTTCTACTCTCTCATTTCCATTCCTAGATCAAGGGTAGAAATATTATAACTTACCCCTTCGTCTCCCACAACTAGAGTGGCTATTTGTATAGTTATGGATCCTGATGCATCCATTGTCAGATGAGATATAACCTTTGGCCTCTTTTCCTTCTTTGTGCTAATTTGGGCTCGAGCCAAGATGGCCTCCAACCTTGCCTTTGGGTCCCTCAGGGCTGGGATTTTCTTCTCCAATTATTTCTCAAGCCATTCGAGCATCTGAGATTCTCTTGTTGGTGATTCATGATCACCTTATTCTTCGTGGGTGTGTTGGATTTCAATTTCTTTGTTTCTCGGATCCTATTGTTTCATCCTTTCTCCTTCTTCATCAAAATCCCAGATGAATATTGTTTCCTTTCTTGGGGATTCAACGACTACATGTTCTTTGGAGCTATCCTCCCCTTCAATGGTTTTCTCTTCTTCTTGGTCATGCCCATGTTCTTCATGATGTTCCATTTTCAGGCTCTTTCAGGCTTCGGTCTCTTCCTTGGTTTTATCTTCTTTCTTTTGCTCTTCTTCATGGTGAGGTGGCATCTCTTCATCATTCTTGAGGCCTTCTTTTTGCTCTCTGATAGAGGTATCTCCTTACCATGCCCGATAATTTTATTTTTCTCCCTAGTTGGTGGTTCAGTGTCCTCCATTTCCTTTTTTGTGTCCTTCTCTTCATTGGAGGGTTTTCCCTCTATTTCTTCTCCAATGTTCTTAAGTTGCTAAGCCAACTCATCCTTGAGCTCTGGGTCAAAGGTTTCCACAATATATTTGGTACCTGACTCTTCAATTTCTTCCTCAGATGACTATGTTTCTTCTTCTTCTCATACCACCTCATCAATTGTCAGATGTTGATACTTGGGATTCTCATGGTAGTCATCTCCTTCTTCTTCTATTCCCTTGGTAGCCTCCCTTTCTTGTCTCTCCAGCTCTTCTGATATTTACATTGTTCCTTTCATTTCTAGTGGTTTAGTTGTAGGAGTAGGGATAGGAAGTTTTGCAACTATTTGTGCCAAGGAAACTTGTATTATCAGGTTCATTAATACCCCAAACAACTTCATTGGGATATTCAGCATGTGGCAAGTGAAGGCCTTTGGGAGCGAGAGAGTGAGCATTGGTATAGTTGTTGTAGTCAATGGAAGAGATGTTGATGAAGATGTGGAGGAAGAGGAGAGAGGATAGGTAGTGGTAGAGGAGGAGTCCATAACCATGACTTGTGTAGTGGGTTGGGTGGAAGAAAAGTGGAATGAGATATCCACCGTGGGTGGAGAAGTAGCAACCACTTCTTGAGAAGTAGGAAACGAGGCAGTAGTGGTGGCAATGCCAGTAGCAATGGTGACTACGAGAGTAGAGGTAGTAGGTGGGGACTTTGGTTTTTCGGCCTCTAGTTCTTCTCCTTCATGGAGCAGGTCCTCCTAGATGGTGAGCATCTCTGTGAAACCGCATGATGTCTTTGGCTTCTTCGAGGGTTCACCCTCTGAGGATTTTCTCGAGTACACCCTGGGTTTAGGTTGTCGTTTAGCTTTGTCTTTTCTCTTCCTCAACCTAGTGGTTGGAGGAGATTTTGAAGTTTCTCCTGATGAGGTAGCAACTGTCCTACTATTAGTCTCACTTCCTAGTTCATCTTCAAGTTCCCCATATGTCAGGGTGACTCCTTGTAGCTTCAATTGGGTGATCTTCCCGTCGATCCATTCTTTGGTTCTTTCCTTGATCGACTTTGTCAGAATATCAAGTTCATTGACCTCTTCTTCATTCTAGTCAATTAATGGTAGTGGGAGATTGGAAACTACACCATATCAAGGATCAATCATTGTATTTTCATCCTCCATTATTTGGTCTAGCATAGGGAACAAGTTGAAATTCTTGAAAAAGTATGTCATCATGCACATGTAGTTCCTCACTCGCACTTATTTTTCATCCTTGCAGTTGGCCCAAAATTCCTCAACATCATGTATATGGGCGTTTTCTAGCCCGACCATCTTCCTGAGTTTATCGTAGGGGTCTGTCTGCAGCCGAGCAGTGTGGAACTCCAAGTTATATTCAAAAAGTTCCTTATCTGAATGGTCTTCACACTGGGATGTGTGGAGTTCATGCATCCCTTGGACAAAGGAGAGGGGATATGGAATCCCCACCTTATGCTTGCTACTTAAGAGTGTGTGTGCACGTTGCAGCTGTCGAGAGAGCTCCAACAATATTATCCAGTCACTTAGGTATCGGGGCAGATTATATGGTTTCTCTGAGAAACCTTCGACTCAAATATAAGTAAACTTTGGAAATTGTATGAACAAGAAGCTGAATTGGTGGATGTAAGCATTGGCACTATGTGAGACCCATCTTTCGAAGTCACCCCCAAGCAGTCTGATAACATGGCCTATGAAGGCATCATTGACTTTGTAGTAGTCTTTCTTGAAATTCTTGTATTGGAGCTGAGGGTACCTATCCTAGACCATTAAATCCCTACTTGGACCCTCATCAGGAGCCCTAAACAAGCCTCAATATTGCATTCAGTCAGCTAGTAAATAAACAAGGTATGAAGTCATGTAAAATCATGAAGTCTTCTTCACAGCAACAAATTGCTCGTGTAGGCAATTACTAATTATTCCTACCCAGTAGAATTTGGTCTTGCCTCGAAGGATCTCTTCCACAAAGTATAATATCCACTCCTATAAGTAGGCTACAATCAGAAGGCCCATAATTTTTCTCAATAGGGTTACTAAGTCATGGTAATCCTTGTAGAAGTCACTGTGGAAGAGCTCCTGGGGTACTTTAGCTGTGCTGCCCCTCTTTTCTTTTAACCAATACTAATTGTTGATCTTTTTGCACTTGAGGGGGTCTACATCCCACATCTCATTGGCATCTTCTTTGGATGCTTCCTCCATCTCTCCAAATGTAGGGATATGAAAATCCTTCCCTATTAATTTGGAAGACAAGTCAGCCAATACATTTCTATCTCAGTCCATAATTATTTTTGAATCTTCTTGATACACCTCTCTATAGGCCATCATGAGCTTAGCAATAGCAAGAGTAAGTGGGAAACTGACAACTTTGGCCAATCCACTACTTCTAATCTTCCTGGCATTTTCTGTTGTGGGGCTGATTTGGACCCTTTGCTTGAATTCATCAATATCTATGTGTTTGATATTTGTATCCAAGATCTCCCTCCAATCTATGGTGACTTTGGAGTTGAGGGGTTCCCCTTGGAACTTGTACTTCATTTGATCTTTATCCTCTTTTCCCTAGGGTGCTTTTGCTAACTTCTTTCCCTTGTCTTTCTCCATGGCCACCTCTGAAGGTCCTACACCTGGTTCCATATATCCTGTGGGTGAGAGAGAGTAAAACACATTTTTAAGTAAAAAACAATGGGGAAGTTATCTAGAATCTTGCAAAATGATGTTCCATTAGATAATTCATCACTTGAGAATCCTAACATCTCTTCCAGATTGGAATTAACCTTTCACATGAGGGAGTTACAACAATTCGGGCACAGGGGTGCGGACTTCCTTGGGCTAGTGGTCATTCTGGAGGCAGTTGTAGGAGGGACGACAATCAGGGCAGGCAGCCCACTTGTTCCAACCCGCATCAAGATCTAGTCATGAAATGGGTACACCAGGGAGGCCAGTCCATTTTGGCACAAAGGTCGAGATTAATTTGAAATTTTGGAGTCATTAGGCTCATCTTTCAAGCATGCGGGTGCAACAAATTGCTTGGTTGTTTGAGGGTCTATCATTGAAATTATGTTGGAAAGGTGGCGTTCCGCCATGCGGGACCCACAACTTTAGAGGATGGCATCATGGTGCATTTGGAGCTTGTCATCATGGGCCAAAAGGTGTGGGTAGGTGTTAGGTGTCGGTTATTTGGGAATGATAGGGATAGGATGGAGTCCTGTATAGGGCTGCCTACAAGAGATGGTTTTCCCAACACTCATCAGTTAATCATTCTTGCAATTCGGGTTAAGGTGGCAGAAGTAAGTTCAGGTCCTATAAGGAAGGATGGCGAGGGTAGTCAATAGTTTCAAGATAGCAGGAGTAGGGAAGAAGTCCACAGATGGCCACCCACGTTAGACAGTCCACATAGGGTTCATTAGCAAGTTAGTTTCATTCTTTCGTTCAAATGGACACAACTGGCTCGGGCCCCGAAGGGCAGAAGGTCAGTCATCAAGAGCCATTTGGAATGGTGGATAGCCTACGATGGCCAACAGATAGAATTTCGTGGGGTGAGGCCCCGCAAAGAAGTTCAAACTTGGTCATTTAGGGCACGAAGGGAAATGGTTGACAGAGGAGGGATCGAGACCCACTAGTTGGGCGAATGCTAGGGCCTCACTGTTTGGAATAGTCGTTCATGCATTGGCGAAATGCCAATAGAAGTTTGAAAAGGATGACTCACATTCCTAGATTGCTACTCTTTGACTTGGATGACGGGAAAGAGGGCGAAGTCCGATAGGAAAGAAGATGAGCCATGCAATCTATTTTAAACGGTAAGGCCAAGACTAAATTTCACATATGGAAGTCCGTAGAGAGGGACCTGCGATGAGCCCGTGCTTAGGTATTTTTCCAAGTTCAAGTTTTTTGGGTGATCAATAGGGTGGAGTCCGCATGTCGAAAGGTCATCATCAGATAGTCATTTGGAATGATGAATTTTGAAGGGCACTTTGGAGGCAGAAGCCCATAGATGTGGACTTGAGAGAGTTGATGGCTCTCCATTTGAGTTAATGAATTTCAACTAAGTTTGGGGCAGGCAAGTGTAGGGAGCCTCCTGCTAGGGTGGACCTGATGGGGGAATTCGTTGTTTTGAATTGAAAGTATTTCCAAGGCAAGGTAACGACATTGGCTAGGTTGTGGGCCCACAAAGCATGAATGCTTTGATTCAAGAACGGTCGTGAAAATCGTGAGTTCCACAAGCAGTGCATTGGGCAATTTTTTTAAGTTTGTTAAGATTTCAATTCATGGGTTTTGTGCGCCTAGGTTTAATCTAGTCAATTTCAAGTTTTCTTCCTTCAGATTTAGCAAAATTTATGCGGGAATCAAAGAAAAATCAAAACATGGTTCACGGTGGAGAACCTACCTATGCAACTTAATGAAGAAGGATGGGAAAACAATGGGTAAGAACCTAGAATTGGCGAATGAACATGGCAAGTGCGACAGCAGTGTTTGGAGGGCTCTCTGACTCCTTTTCTAAATAACTGACAAGTGAAAATGATATCTCAAAGTTGGATATTTATAGAAAATAGTGCATTTAATGCTCCTCATTAATGCTCGTACGACCGCATTAAAGGTTGGTAGGTACTCATTTTGAAAATGGTCATGGGAAGGGTAGAGTCTGCTAGATGAACAACAGCCAACAATTAGCCACTTGGGGTTTGACAATGGAAATGGTGTCAGAGAATGCGGGTTCCACGGGGCAGAAGGGTGCCAGACGATGGTCATTTGGAATGGTAGGGAGGTCGGGGAAACCTACATGGGGTGGTCCATGAGGGTGACCCACCCAACTCCAAAGATGCCAACTTCAAAGAATGAAGGTAAATAGCTAAGGTAACTCCGCGAAGTCCTAAATCCTTGAAAATTTGAGGGTGGAGAAACATGGTCACTCCAAGATGATTTCTCTAAGATATTTTGAGCACTTAGAACACAAAAATAGGGAGCACGCCAAATGAGGCAGCAACAAAATTAACCCAACAAAACAAAAAAAAGAGGGTCCTCATTCTGAACGAGGCGTGTGTGCTACAGGCACAACACATACCTTCTGATTCTATTAGATAGGTGCTAAAAAAAGACTAGAATAGTTAAATTGAAGGAAAATTAAGCATAAGAGGTAGGTTTTAATAGGGAAATAATTTGTTATACATGCATTAACTATTTTCCTTTTCTATTGTATGAAGGGTGGGTATTCAACAAGGGCAACAAAAGTTAGAAACTTAAACCCTGAAGATCCTGACTTGGATTATGCATTTTATGACTTAGAGCTATCAGAAGCTTCCCCTTCAAAGTGAATAAGAGGGTCTTCTTCAAGATGAACATCATGTCATCTAGTAACACCAAAACCTCCAATAAATCCTCATACACTAGTCCAGTGATTATGAAATATAAGACAATGAGATTCTTAGTAATAGCCTTATAAGTAGCTTACTATTTTTAGAAGTGTGCAAAGCCTAATATATGATGTTATAAATAACTCTTTGTTTTAACTTATATTCATCTATATTGATGGATTAAGCATTATTATCATTTAGGAAACTTTATTATATCTTTCAAAATCTTCTTTCTTCTGCATTTTCCATTTAGTATTCTTTCTTAGGTTAAATTGTTAACATATAGTGTGCATTAGTACATATATCCACGTGTGTTTTTGGGAACTCATCCTTAAATATATTTTTTTTACGGTTGTTTCTTGTGCTATTCCATAAGATCTAGGTGGGGAGAGAGCTTCACAATAGTCCTAAAATTGTTTTTCCACCATCCCATTCAATGCTCCATGAAACTTGGTGGAACCTTGCAAAAATATAGGGAGTAAAATAAACATATATAACTTAGGTATTTGTATAATCTAATATATGCTTGGACTAACATGATATCACTCTGGTATCACTTTTCTTTTTCTTGCTTCACTAACTATTGTATGCATCTTTTGAACTCTAATGATAAAGGTCTATTTTTATAAGGCAAAGGAAAAGCTAAAATCCCCAAATGGAATGCAATAATCTATTAGATCGAATTGAATCCTAATTTGAATATTTCTATTACAAATTCAAACCAATCAAAAGTAAATAGGGGTCCCAAAAAACACATAATGCAATTAATGAGTTCCTCAGAGAAATTGAAAAACAACTTTTTTTTCATCTTACTTTTGCATCAACATTTTAGATCATATTCTTTGATCTAGGATAAGAAAAATAAGTGATATGTTTATTGTTAATAAAATATAAGTTGAGACAATAAGCATACCTTATCAATATAAGTTTGGAGACTCTCAACTATAGAATGGATGTAATCTCTGAGCATAGGGGGGTGAGCATATTACATTGGAATATTCATATACCTTCTTCTCTCAAAAGCCTCAGCATCAACATCATCATTATCATTGATAGTTATTCCCCTTCCCCAACCAATCAATCACATAAAAAAGGAAAAATAACCACTCTTTGCATTCAATGGTTGTTTCCTTCATCACACTTGCAATGTACTCTCAGAATGAAGCTTTTGCTTGATATTTGTTGTTATAGAAAACCTTAAAATGTGTGTAGGAGCTGATACACCAAATTGTTGATTAAAATTTTGTTCAATGTGCAATCACAATGTTTTGCACCAAAAATAAACTACATAAAATTCCCTCCAAATTCATACACAACCCGACCAAGGCACCAAAAATACCTATTGTTAAAATGCACCAAAAAAAACTATTACGTGGAAGGCATGCCAAAATTGATCTTCATTTTTAGGGGAAAAAATTCATCTATCTACATTGTCATTTCAATATAGGTTGTGAAAATTAAGATAAGTATGATGTGCTCCTAAAATTACTAGAGTTCAAACTTGTATAAAAATATAACATCTATAAAAATGATCAACACACAATTGATTTCATAAATTATAAAATAATTCTATTTAAAAAAAAATTAATAATATAAAGCCTGAATGTGAAAATTTTCACATACCAAAAGCAATCATTGTTATTTCTATTTCACATTATTAAAATGGTTGAGTATATCAACAAGTGAAGATAAAAGTGAATCAATCTTCATTTTTAGGGAAAAATGTTCTTTTTTTAAGGGAAAAATCTTCATTTTCAGTAGACTTGACCATTACATTTCTACAATCCATGTAAATTGAATCTAATTGAGCTTATAGAAATAACTACTTGACCTTTTGAAATGAAAGTGTCTGCAAGATATCCCTCAAAATGAAATTAGATTGTTTAAATCATATTTATTAGTGAAATTGACCACAATTTCTCTTTGATACATTTGACATGCTAACACAATGGGAAAATAAAACTAGGTTCAAATCATAGTTAAAAACATTAATGAGTAATAAAAGTTAAAGAATGTAAATGTTAATTTTTTTAATAAAATATGTGAAGGCCTTAAGACTGCACTGAGAGGCAATGCCTTCCATGAAATAGGTATTTTTGGTGCACCAAGCAACCTAGGCAGCCAAATGGCCCACTTAGGTAGGGGTCCCATGAGGGGGGGCTTAAGCTCTATGGATTATGATCAAATTTGAAAGAAAAAAGAAGAGCAATAGTCATTTATTTAGTCACTTTTATTTTTCTGACCAATTATTTAGTTGTGATTTTACTCGATGACCAAATTAGTCACTTATGATGATCAAATTAGTCATTTATTTTCCAAATTATACTACTGTTAGTCACGTGACTAAAAGTTTTAGTCACACAACTAAAAGTTTTAGTCACGTAGTCATTTATTTGCCAAATTCTACTAGTGTATACAACAACATTTTATAGGTTATTTTACATTGTTACTTGCAAAGTTTCCTTTCACTTCTTATTACAATCAAGTGTTAGCCTTCTCACTTTTAGGTGTTTTGTCTTTTTGAATGATTTGGATGCAAATTTAATGAGTTTTAATCTCAAAACCTATAAATTTATGTCTCATTCATGGATGAATGTACACAAAATTAGTTTTAATCATAGGTCATAGGTTGTGCTATTGATTTATATTTTCCTTCATATTGTGAAAACATTATTTTCCTTCATAAAGGATAGATTATCTGCCTTTTTGTGAAACACTTATGTGATTAGACTGTTCAATTTGAGTTGTGAAAACAATTTTTTATGAGAAATAGTTGCGAATCAAGTTGCTCACCATTTAAGTTTAAGTGCATCACCTCCCATAAATTAATTTTCATTTTTAGAGTAATCCTTCTTCTCTTTTCCAAAAAATTCATTAGTTTCTAGGAAAATAGGGGAACCAACCCATAATCTAGAGATTCATCTTCGCTATGAGCATACCCATAGGCTCAAAGGTGTTTCCATGTTTCACAAGATTGTTGAGCATTCAAACATAGCATCTCGGTGCAATCTCTGTGGCAATAGTTCTAACATATACTGAAACTCCCCTTGAGTAATATGTGCATCTCTACAAACTGAAAGATAGAGTTGACTCCCCTTGATTCATATACTAGAGAAAAAAAATAAAAATTATTGGACACTATTGGATGTTGTGGTTGTGTTGATGATATGTGGTCATCATTGATGTCAACACTATTAGCATTAATTCATTAGAAGTTGTATATGTTGAGGATATTGAGAAAATTGTAATAGAATGAGTTGTAGGT
The DNA here is from genome assembly GCA_007258455.2 of Sequoia sempervirens. Classification (NCBI taxonomy): domain Eukaryota; kingdom Viridiplantae; phylum Streptophyta; class Pinopsida; order Cupressales; family Cupressaceae; genus Sequoia; species Sequoia sempervirens. The sequence goes on along the minus strand of VDFB02109042.1, from coordinate 62,064,442 downwards.
TTTCAATGGTGAAGTAAAGCTTAGTATGTCAGTAGGTTCTATATGTTGATGATCAGAGGTTGTGGACTAAAGGGTTTTTTTTTTAGTGTATCTATTTTATCCACATCAAGTTTCAAAGATTTGCATAAAAATTTGATCGAGTTATGAAGATTTACATTCTGATAGTTTTTATGTTGCTTCAATTGGTGTTCTTGATTGAAGATGATGAGATTTCAGTTAGTTCAATTTTTTTGGATGTTTCTTTGGTGATTTGTGATGTTTTTTGATGCTTCTAGATCATGCTCTATCTTTTTTACACACCCGCATTGATCATTGTGCTCGTGGTTAGTGATTTTCTCTTGTGTGTTCATGTTTTTATTGTTCTTGGCTAACATGGTGGTTGTAGTGTGTTGTGGATCTTCAAGGAGTAATTAATTGAAGTGTTTTCACATTGGAGATGTTGGTTTGGGTCTTCACTAAGTTGTGGCCGACCTTGGTTGATTCAAATTAATAATCTTTAGTGTTTTGGGCCGACAGTTTATATTCATTTTATTATTTTGTTGAGGCCGACTTGAAGGGATGAAATTTCTTATTCAAATTGAAGTGTGTGAGTGTATGCCAGAGTGTGCTTCTATGTGTATATGTGTGAATGTTGATCTAAATCATTCGAAGGTAGAGTAGAGTGTGAAGAAGAGTGAAGAAGAGAAAAGAAGTGTTCATGTGCTTAACCGAAACATTGATCAGGCATTAGAAAATGCTATTCTATCAATTCAAATCTCAGATGTAATCTAATTCTCTTTGTAAGACAGTGTGTCTTCCTTTGGGTGGTTAGCCCTATTGTAATTGAGCAGTGAGCTCTAGGCAATGTTCCTAAATGCAAGTGATTACCCATATTTTCATTTCTTATAATTTTAATAGGGTATAATCTTGTGAGCTGACCTCCACTATGGTTTTTCCCCTAACAGGGTTTCCACATAAAAAATCTTGGTGTTATGTGTGTTTCTGATGTGTTGATGATTGACGCTTTCATGGTTATTAATTAGATTCAAGAATAAAGTTAATAAGTTGAATAAGTTCTAAATTTTTGTGACAACTGATTCACCCCCCCTCTCAGTTGTCTACCCTTGTGTAGCCAACAATTGGTATCAGAGCAACTTCCTTGAAAGAAGTTTAGCAGCTTGAGGTGATCACAGATGGTGACTTACAAGAAGGATAGTTTGAGATTTGATGGAACAAATTATTCTCTGTGGAAGACTCGAATGGAGTTTCATATGAGATGCATTGGTGAACCATACTGGAGCATTACAAGTAATAGGTATGTTATTCCTCAGAGTGGTCCTACTACTATTGCTGAGATTAGAGATGTTGAGTAAAATATCCAGGCTAAGGAAGCATTTTTGAGTGCCTTGACTGATTCTGAGATGACAAATGTTATGGATCTGAAGACTACTTATGAGATCTGGAAAAAGTTGGAAACCTTTTATGAAGGTGATACTAATGTGAAGATTGCTAAGTTATAGAGTCTGAAAGGAAAATATGAAAAGTTGAGAATGGGTGATGATTAGAACATTACTATTTTTATGTAAAGAGTGAATGAACTTGTGTGTGGTACCAGATGTGTTGGTGGATTGATAGATGAATCAGAGATTGTTGCTAAATTGTTTAGATCCTTGCATGATTCTTACAAAGTCAAAGCTAGTGATATTGAAGGGCTCAGGATTGTAACAAATGTAACCAGAGACATGTTGATTGGTAAGCTTATTTCTTTTGAGTTGAATGAAATTGGTGATGCCCTTCCTAAGGTTGAATTTGCATTTAAGGCTACTACTTTCAGAAGAGATAGACACATATATGATCTAGGTGAGAGTTCATCTAGAAATAAATTCAAGTATGAGGATGAAATCAGATAGATTGAAGAAGAAGAAAGAGAGCTGGAAGAGATGGAAGCACTTATTATCAAAAGAGTATCAAGAGGAAAAGGTATGTATGAAGGAAAATTTACTCTTAAATGTTTTTCTTGCAATAAGATAGGGGTATGTGCAGGATCATCATGGAAAAAATATGCCCTTAAGTGGCAAAAAATTTAGAAAAATTAGAGTTAGGAAACTTGACGTAAAAAATTGAATAAGTTATCTATATTATTTCAAAAATATGTAAGAATAGAATCTGCAACAAATTGAATGTAGTTTCTAAACTACTAGGTTTATTTAGAAAAACAAAAATCTATTTGGTGAAAATTTAAAATTTCAATACAGTAGTACTTAAATTTCAGGGAAAAAATAAGAAGTAGGTGTCTATCTAACCACCCTAACCACAATAAAATGATAATATTTTTTTATAATATTTTAGATATAATTAGAGGACTCATGTCCCGATGTGATGCATACCTTTCTGTAATTTTTTTCCAAGTAAATAATTAGTTATGGATTTTTTATTACAACTTTTAAAAAATATAAAACTCGTATGTCTAACCACCTTAACTTGGTCAAAAATTCATGAAATTATTTTTTTCTTTTTTAATATTATAGTATGCGAAGCATAAAATGTGACACATGTTTCAGATTCAAAAAATGTGATATTGTTTGAAAGCTACAGATGTTTTTCAATCAGCCTATCAATCAAGTCTTTAGTCATAATTCAAATAGAAAAAGAATAATAATTATTTATTAAATTCAAAGTAAAGCATAATTTATATTGGTGGAAAGTTGAGAATCTCTTTTAAAAACCCTTTTCGTTTCATCAATTTTGGGTATAAAAAAATCTCGTCAGCAAAATACCCTACACATACCCATCATATCACCACTTTTTGGCCCATCATGATCCTGCACATAGCCATAGGTCATTTTGCATCAAGATGTCTAGAAAGAACTCCTAAACCAAGACATAACAAGCCTAGATTTCAAAAGAAGTGTTACTATACTATTGATGAAGGTGCGACAAATGATGAATATGATAAAGGAAATAGAAGTGAGGGTATGTGCAGGATCATCATGGAAAAAATAGGCCCTTAAGTGGCAATAAAATTCAAAAAAATAAAAGTTAGGCAACTTGACATAAAAATTTGAATAAGTTATCTATATTAATTCAAAAATATGTAAAAATAGAATTTGTAGCAAATTGAATGTAGTTTCTAAACTACTATGTTTTTAAATTTATTTAGTGAAAATTTGAAATTTAAATGTGAGTACTTAAATTTCGGGGAAAAATAAGTAGGTGTTTGTCTAACCACCCTAACCACAATAAAATGATAATATTTTTTTATAATATTTTATATATAAGTAGAGGACTCATGTCCCAATGTGATGCATATTTTTGTAATATTTTTCCAAGTAAATAATTAATTAAGAATTTTTATTACAACTTTTAAAAAATATAAAAACTTGTATTTCGACCACCTTAACTTGGTCAAAACTTCATGCAAATTCAATTCTTTTTTAATCCTATAGTATTGAAGCATAAAATGTGATGCATGTTTTGGATTAAAAATGTGATACCATTTGAAAGCTATAGATTTTTTTCAATCAGCCTATCAATAAGGACTTTAGTCATAATTCAAATAGAAAATGAATAATAATTATTTATTAAATTCAAAGTAAAGCATAATTTATATTGGTGGAAAGATGATAATATCTTTTAAAAACCCTTTTCGTTTCATCAATTTTGGGTAAAAAAAGTCATTAGCCACATACCCATCATATCACCACTTTTTTGGCCAATCATGATCCTTCACATACCCATGATGATGAATGGGTATTTATTGCTATCAAGGAAAACAATCTTGTATCTAGTAAATTTGCTAGTTGTACAAATGTGGAGAAAGCCCTAGCTGCTCGGGTTGAAGAGAAAGATGAATGGGTGATTGACAGTGGACGTTCACATCATATGACAAGAGATAAAAAGTAAGTTTGTGAGCTTGGAAAAGTATGATGGTGGTGTTGTGAGATTTGGTGATAATACAATTGGTGTGATCCGTGGTAGAGGATGCATTTATCTTGATGGTAAGCATAATACTAATGATGTCTTGTATGTGGAATAAGTGTCGGTCAGATGGTTGATAAGGGATACAATCTTTAGTTCAAGGATGGAAAGTGTAGAATATTGAGTTCCGGAAATGTAATTACATTAGGTACAAAAACAAAAGGTAATATATTTCACTTGAGTTCTACTAGTAAAAGTTGTTTGATTGCTCAAGTTGATGAAAGTTGGTTATGACATAGGAGAATGTATCATGTTAACTTTGATAATATTGTCAAGATAAGTTCTATTAACACTATGAGAGATTTGCCTAAGTTGGTGAAACCTAGTAATGCCATATGCAAGGAATGTCAGCTAGGAAAGTAAACTAGAATTTCATTTTGGACCAAACAACATTGTTAAAATGAATTGTTGGAACTTATGCATATTGATCTATGTGGTCCCTCCAAGGTCAGAAGTTTACAAGGTTATAGGTATTTCATGTTACTCATTGATGATTATTCTAGAATAGTGTGGGTTACTTTTTTAAGGGAGAAATTTGAAGCACTGCAAAAGTTCAAGACCTTTAAGGATATGGTTGAGATAGAGACAGGTCTGAAGATTAAATTTCTAAGATCGGATAGAGGTGGTGAATTCACTTTTGGTGAATTTAATTCCTTTTGTGAAGAACATGGAATAAAGAGACAATTATCTGCATCACGGGCCCCTCGACAAAATAGAATTGTGGAAAGGAAGAACAAAAAAATTGAAGATGCTACTAGAACTATGATGTTGGAAGGAAATGTCCCTCATATCTACTAGAGAGAAGCTACAAGTATTGCTATGTACAAACTCAATCAGGTACAAATCAAAGGTGATACTGGTAAGACCTCTTTTGAGCTATGGACTAGTCAAAATCCTATTGTTAAATATTTCAAGATATTTGGAAGCAAATGTTATATCAAGAGAGATGAAGACATAGGAAATTTTGATACTAGGAGTGATGAAGGTATCTTTTTGGGTTATTATACTAATAGCAAGGCCTACCAGTGTTACAATAAAAGATTGAGGAAAATGGTTGAAATTGAAAATATCAAGGTTGATGAAGACTTAGGTACACCATCCAGAACCTGTGGATATGATTTTGATGATCAGAATGTCAGTACAAACAAGGGAAAGCAGACTACAAATCAAGTGCAAATCATTCTGGTGGATCAAGAAAATCAAGAGGAAGAAGAAACCAGTGAAGTTGCAGAAGAGAGAACACAAGATCCTAAAGTTGAAGAATAGCCTAAGAAGACTCTGAGGCATGTAAGATTGAATCATTAAAAATATTAGATTATAGGAGATAAGAACAAAGGTGTCCAAACTAGGAGAAAGATTGCAGAAGAATACTACTTGATTTCAAAGATTGAGCCTATTGGTGTGAATGAAGCATGTAAAGATGAGCATTGGGTTGAAGCAATGAAAAAGGAACTAAAACAGATTGAGAAGAATGATACATGGATTCTTGTTCCTAGACCTAAGGATAAGAATGTCATTGCAACTAAATGCTTCTTTAGAAACAAACTGAATGAGAAAGGAGAAGTTATTAGAAACAAAGAAAGACTGGTATGTAAAGGATATTCACAGATGGAAGGAATTGATTTTGAAGAGACTTTTTCCCCTGTTGCTTGAATTGAAGCTGTAAGATTATTGCTTGCCTATGTTGCTTACAAAAACTACAAGGTTTATCAAAAGGATGTCAAGTCAGCTTTCCTAAATGGTGAATTAGAAGAAGAGGTGTATGTTGAGCAACCTGATGGATTTTAGTTAACTAATAAGGGAGATATGGTATCTCAGTTGAAGAAAGAATTGTATGGACTCAAGCAAGCCCTTAGAGCATGGTATACTATATTGGAAAAGTATTTGTTGAAGCTTGGATTTAACAAATGTATTGTTGATAGTAATATGTATTTCAAGAATGGTCATAAAGATTTGATTGTTGAAGTATTTGTTGATGAAGTTTGCTAATGAGATGAAGAGTGAATTTGAGATGTCAATGATTGGTGAGATGAAATTATTTTTGGGATTGCAAATTACTTAGTTAGATAAAGGTATTTTTATATCTCAGTCCTAGTATGTGAAGGAATTGTTGAAGAATTTCAGTATGGAAGATTAAAATCCAACTAGTACATCCATGGTGACCAGATGCAAGTTGACAACAAAATATGATTCTCCAAAGGCTAATCAGACTAGATACAAATCAATCATTTTTGGATTGTTGTATTTAACTCAAAATAGGCTTGATATCATGAATGTTGTATGTATTGTTGCAAGATTTCAATTTGATTTGAAGGAATCCCATGTGACTGATGTGAAGAGAATTTTCAAATACTTGAAGGGGACAGCTGACTTTGGCCTATGGTATCCTAAAGATGATGACCTTACTTTGATTTCCTTTATTGATGCTAATTGGGTAGGAGATATAAATGATAAGAAAAGTACTAGTGGTGGAGCATTTTTCTTGGGTAAGAAGTTGATTTCATGGTTAAGTAAGAAGCAGAATGCCATTTCTTTATCTACTGTAGAGGCCAAATACATTGACGCTACTAACAATTGTACTCAAGTCTTGTGGATGAAATATATGTTGAAGGATATCAAAGTTGTGTATAATGAGCCTATTGCTATATTCTTTGATAATTCAAGTGCTATTAACATTTCTAAGAATCTGGTGCTACATTCAAATACAAAGCATATATCTATTAAGTTTCACATTTTAGGAAAAGGTGAGTGAAAAGGAAGTTAGACTGGAGTATGTGCCTACTAAGGAGAAAATTGTTGACATCTTTACGAAGTTGTTGCCTAATGATACTTTTGAGTATCTCAGAGGGAAGTTATGAGTGATTACCCATCCTAATTAGAACTAAGGATGCATTACATTGCATTAGTCTATGCATTTCAAAGTCATATCTTATTTCATATTGTTGTTGCGGTGGATGCTACTCAGGGGGAGTAGTTAGATGTTCATATGCTCAAATATGTGGTTCAGATTTTGTGTGGAGCTTAGAAATCTTTATCATTGATGTCAAAGGGGGAGAAGAGTCATGTGAAAAATTGTGAATTATCTAAAGAGAAGAGTCATGTGGGGAGAAGAGTTGTGTGAAAAAGTTGAGGAGAAAATGAGTCATAACGTAAGGGGGAGTAAGTGTCAAGAGTTAGCTACGTTGATGGTTGTTTTCACATCATGTGTTGCCATTAATGCCAAAGGGGGGGATTTTTGGATGTTGTGGTTATGTTGTTGATTTTTGGTTGTCATTGATGTCAACACTATTGCATTAATTCATTAGAAGTTGTATATGTTGAGGATATTGAGAAAATTGTAATAGAATGAGTTGCAGGTTGTTAGTGGCGAAGTGAAGCTTAGTGTGTCAGTAAGTTTTGTACGTTGATGATCAGAGGTTGTGGACTAAAGGGTTTGTTGCTGAGTGTATCTAGTTTATCCATGTCAATTTTCATAGATCCACGTGAATATTTGATCGAGTTATAAAGATTTACATTCTGAACATTTTTTTGTTGTTGCAGTAGGTGTTGTTGATTGAAGATGATGCAATTTTAGTTAGTCCAATTGATGCAGATGCTTCTCTAGTGATTCGTGATGTTTTTGGATGATTCTAGATTGTGCTCTCTCTTTGTTTCATGTCTGCATTGATTGTTGTGCTCATGGTTGGTGATTTTCTCTTGTGTGTTTATGTTTTTCTTGCTCTTGGCTAACATGGTGGTTGTAGCATGTTGTGGATCTTCAAGGAGTAATTACTTGAAGTGTTTTCATGTTGGAGATGTTGATTAGGGTATTCACTTAGTTGTGGCCAACCTTGGTTGATTCACATTAATAATATTTAGTGTTTTGGGCTGATAGTTTATATTCATTTTATTATTTTGTTGAGGCTGACTTGAAGGGATGAAATTTCTTATTGTTGATATATAAGAGTGATTGCTTATTTGAATTGAAGTGTGCGAGTGTATGCCAGAGTGTGCTTCTATGTGTACATGTGTGAATATTGATCTAAATCATTTGAAGGTAGAGAAGAGTGTGAAGAAGAGTGAAGAAGAGTAAAGGAGTGTTCATGCACTTAACTAGAACTATGATCAGGCACTAGTAGATGCTATTCTATCATTTCAAATCCCTACGGATGTAATCTGATTCTCTCTGTAAGACAGTGTGTCATCCTTTGGGTGGTTAGCCCTATTGTAATTGAGTTGTGAGCTCTAGGAAGTGTGCCTAAATGCAAGTGCATTCCCCATATTTTCATTTCTTATAATTTTAATAGGGTATATTCTTGTGGACTAACCTCCACTATGGTTTTCCCCTAATAGGGTTTCCACGTAAAAACTCTTGGTGTTATGTGTGTTTCTGATGTGTTGATTATTTATGCTTTCATGGTTATTAATTAGATCTGAGAATAAAGTTAATAAGTTGAATAAGTTTTAATTTTATGTGACAACTGATTCACCCCCCTCTCTCAGTTGTCTACCCTTTTGTTTCCAACAGACACTACTCTATATACTCCACATATGTACAAATAATTTGAAACTAAAACTTGAAAATAATAGAGTAAGAAAATTTATCAATCTGAGGAGGCTAATCTTGTAAATTCAGTAAATAGATTGGCCATTCTTATTTTCCTTCCTTCCATTTCTTCATTATTGGCCCAAGTAATAGCATTGTGTTTCAATCTCCATCAATATTTCTTCTCCTTATTCTAGAGTGTTGGTATAACTAGATTAGTCTATGTAGCCTTATTAGCACTCAAAAGTGCACTGGATATAGATATAATTTTTTCATCCACAAGGTCCCTTATCTCTCCAAATTGAAAAATGACATTTTCCCTTTGTGCTTGTGATGCAGACCCAGAGGTGGAAACCAACTATTAATGGAAAATACAAGAACATCAACCCAACTCCAAAACAATATCAAGAGAACTTCACAAAATCTACCTTTCAAGCATGCACTTGCTAGAGGTTTTGTCAACCCGACTCAAGGGAATTTTTAACCAAACTTTCCAAAAAAACTTGCCCAAAAATTGATGGTTTTAGATACCCTTTTCAGTTTTATATAACATATAGAATTAATATCAACTCCTTTGGACCAACATGGAGATCCAATACCCTTACCATGGAGAAACCTAGTAAAATAGGCCTTTTTTACAAAGGAATTGTCCTCTAGACTGCTCCAAACTTCCTGAAACCTTGGGGCAGCCACTAAGATGCTCTAAAACTAGAGAATCCATTGCTAGATTCCACTAGTATGTTCATTTTCTTGTCAAACTCAAAAACCCTCCTTTTCAAATCAAATACCAAGGGTTTGTTAGAAAACAACACTCCAGAACTTATCTGTTATGAAATAACTTGCACAATGGAAGAATACGATATGAAATATGTTGATACTTGATAATAACTGAGAATAACAAGCCACTTTGAGGGGGAAAACCTCCTAATATCTCCAATGAGAGGGTATGTGCAGGATCAACATGGAAAAAATAGGCCCTTAAGTGGCAAAAAATTTAGAAAAATCAGAGTTAGACAACATGACGTAAAAATTTGAATAAGTTATCTATATTATTTCAAAAATATGTAAGAATAGAATCTGTAACAAATTGAATGTAGTTTTTAAACTACTAGGTTTGTTTAAAAAAACTATTTGGTGAAAATTTGAAATTTCAATGTAGTAGTATTTAAATTTTAGGGAAAAAAATAAGAAGTAGGTGTCCTTACCACCCTAACCACAATAAAATGATAATATTTTTATAAGATTTTAGATATAAGTAGAGGACTCATGTCCCATGTGATGCATATTTTTTTGTAATTTTTTCCAAGTAAATAATTAATTATGAATTTTTTATTACAAATCTTTAAAAATATTAAAACTCATATGTCTGACCATCTTAACTTGGTCAAAACTTCATGAAATTCAATTTTTCTTTTTTTAATCCTATAGTATTCCAAGCATAGAATGTGACACATGTTTTGGATTCAAAAAATGTGATACTGTTTGAAAAGTATAGATGTTTTTCAATCAACCTATCAATAAGGACTTTAGTTGTAATTGGAATAGAAAATGAATAATAATTACTTATTAAATTCAAAGTAAAGCATAATTTATATTGGTAGAAAGCTGAGAATCTCCTTTAAAAACCCTTTTTTGTTTCATCAATTTTGGGTAAAAAAAGGTCGTCAGCCACATACTCATATGTTGGTGTAATTAATTATTAATTACACTTTGCATAAGTTTACTTAGGCATATTTAATTCCTAAGTTATAGGTTCTTATCTTTATCTTGTTGAGCTATCTTGTTGCTCAAGATAAGATTAGGTTTATGCATCTTTTCTTTTATAAAGAAAATTATCTCTTGGAATATTTTGTACTTCAAATATATCAATTTTCACATCTTTTGCAAATCTCTACTTTTTCGTTTTTTGCATTATAATTTGCTTCTCCCTAAGTTGCACTTATGAGGTGGTGTTGGTGTAATTAATTATTAATTACACTTTGCATAAGTTTACTTAGACATATTTAATTCCTAAGTTATAGGTTCTTATCTTTATCTTGTTGAGCTATCTTGTTGCTCAAGATAAGATTAGGTTTATGCATCTTTTCTTTTATAAAGAAAATTATCTCTTGTAATATTTTGTACTTTGAATATATCAATTTGCAGATATTTTGCAAATCTCTGCTTTTTCATTTTTCTCTTCCATGGAAGGTATATTCTAGTTTGAAAATTTGATCTTGGTTTCTAACATCATCATATTGCAACCTTTTGGCCCATCATGATCCTGCACATACCCAAAACACACTTCACAACTCGATCATGAAATAAGACTTACAACCTCCTATATATACCTATTTATGCCTAGGATATCACCTAGGCCAACTTAGACACACCTATATAAGTCTTAGGCCAACCTAAACAACTAAATAACAATATACTAATGATAATATGACTTAATAAAGAGTTAAGATAGCCACAAGATGACTATTCATAACCCTGTGTACACTAATGTTAAGGGTGTAGCATGCCCCCCTTCTTCAAAGAAGTATTGTCCTCAATGCTAATCAAGTTTGGATTCTTTTAAATGAACTCCTCATCCTCCCATGTGGCATCTTCAACTAGTAAATTCTTCCATTGGATGAGATACTCAGTGAGAGTTCTATTCCTCAGCTTCTTTGTGTGTGTTTGACGAATGCACTCTAGTTCCAAAATTATTCTTCCTTCTTCATTAAGCTCTAGTAGTGTTGTTTGAGTGAGAATATTATGCCCAATTACCTTCTTCAAATAGGAAACATGAAAAACTAGATGTATCTTTGTTTTTGGTGGCAACTCTAGCTTGTAGGAAACACTACCGATCTTTTACATGATATGTTATGGACCATAATACCTTGGAGACAACTTAATATTCTTTTTTTGTTGCTTTAGTGAGATTTTCTTGTAAGGATGCAATCTCAAGAAGACCCAATCCCCAACTTCAAAACTTATTTCACTATGATGTTGGTCTGCCTATTGTTTCATTCAATTTTGTGCCATGTCTAAATTCTCCTTGAGTCCTGAAAGTACTTGTTATTGATGAAGCAAGTGGTCTTCTACTGCCTGAACTCTTGGTGAAGTTAGGAGTGGCAAGCATTGGAGTTGTACACATAGCCTCCTTCAATCTCTCAAATGTTGTATGGGTAGACTCGTTCCAATGAAAATAATCCTTCTTCAATAGAGTGGTGAGAGGTGCTACTATACGACCATAATTCTTCACAAATCTTCTATAGTACCCTATCAATCCCAAGAAACACCTCAGTTTCTTAATGGTTTTTGGAATAGGTCATTCCATGATAGCCTTAATTTTGTTAGGGTCCACCTTTACTCCATGTAAAACTATGTGTCCCAAATACTCCACCTCCTTAAGACAAAAAGAACACTTGGATGGCTTAGCATAGATTTTATGATCTTCAAGAATTTGTAATGCTTGATCCACATGTTGAAAATTTTCTTCCCAAGTCTTTCTATAAATCAATATATCATCAAAGAATACTAACACAAACTTTCTCGAGAACTTCTTAAAAATGGAATTCATCAAACTTTGGAATGTAGATGGTGGATTGGTAAGACCAAATGGCATCACCAAAAATTCATAATGGCCCTCATGAGTCTGAAATGTTGTCTTACAAATATATTCCTCCTTAATCCAAATTTGGTGATAACCAAATCTAAGATCTAACTTGGTAAAATACATAGCTCCATTCAATTCATCTAGAAAATCATCAATGACTGGAATAGGAAACTTATCTTTAATGGTGTACATGTTGAGCACTCTATAATCTGGACACATGTGCCAAGTATCATCCTTCTTATGTACCATCACCATAGGTGAGGAGTAAGCACTTTGGCTATGCTTGATAATTCTTGCATGTAGCATCTCCTCAAAAAAAAATTCTATCTCACTCTTTTGTATCTGTGGATACCTATAAGGCCTGATGTTAGGTGGTTGTGTTGGTATGTGGCGACTAATCATGCTATACTGTATAGCGCATGGTATATTGTACACCCCGACATGTATCCTTGCTGGGGTCTGGGACCGGGGAAGGCCTTGGGTGGGGGTTTGGGGGCGACAACCCCTGAGAAAAATTTCCTCCTACTTTTTCGCGTTATCACTAAAAAAGGGAAAAATCAACGAAAAAGGAAAAATTCGATTTTGTAGAACCCAAAATCTGGAAGCTTCTAAGCTTGATAAAAAGGGGTTCGTATGGGTATTACAGTATGATGAAAAATGCAATTATTCACAAGATTGTAATAAGTTTTACATTGGATAATAAAAGTATTGGATGGCTACGGTTTGGTGGATGTAGCCCGGATTGGGTGAACCACGTTAAATTTTGTGTTATGATTTATTCTATTTGTGTTTTAGTTTCTCTGTTTATTAATTAAATCTGCATTTAATTGTTAGATATCTGCCTTTCTAACCCTAACAAGTGGTATCAGAGCGGGTTGTGTTTTGATTATCGTCTATAGGAAGGTCTCACGGCTAAGTGGGAGTCTCACGGTTGAGTGGGAGCAATGGAAGACGAGGGTAAGAAGGTTGAGAAATTTAATGGGAATAACTATCAGTTATGGAAGATGCAGATGGAGGACTATCTCTATCAGAAGGATTTATGGCGGCCATTGGAAGGGAAAACCAAGAAACCCACAGCATGTAACGCCCGTCGTGCAAACCCCAGAGAACTCAAAAAGGGCAAATAATTATTTTTTTTGTTTAAAACAATTAAATTAAACTTACAATACATTAACCATAATCACATAACATATTACATCACATTAACTCACTTAGTTCTCTAGGGCACGCGAGGTTACATTGCAACCACAAAACGGAAATAAAAGATAATGATAAATCATGTAACCCATTATAATATAATAAACATGAATAAATGTGCTTCCATAAACCAAGAGCAATTATATTAAGGTACCACATAATACAATCATATGAGTCTCATCAAATAATTACATTGAATCCTAACTATTACATCATTGCTATAATGTTACATTACAATCTTTGATATAATAATTACAATGAAATTCCCAAACAATTGGGATGATACAATTTACAATGAATGTTGAATAACAAGGTGAACACTGGTGCAACTCCAGCTGCGGAAAAGCTGCGAACAAAGGATGCTGATGGAGAACCCAACGGGTGCGGAGCACGTTCCACCCAACCATGTGAATTAAAGATAACTCACCCCCCGTGCTCAGAGGTGACAATGAAGTTAACTCGACCATGATTGCCAAACCGGCTCCATGACAACCAGGTACAAACTCAAATACAATTCAGAGAACACAATTAAACCAAGCAATGACAATAACAAGCCACCAAAGAATGCTCATAAACACTAGTACAAGAGTCTGAATCAACAATATGAATACAAGCTAAGGAAACTGATACAACATCCAAGTCCAAAATACATATCCAGAGGCAAAAGCAAAAAGGCAAAATAGGAAGTCTAGTGGAGAGTTTCATCGCACAGCTCTCATGGGATCTCCTGGCTCTTCCTCCAACTTGAGGCACCGGCACCCATCTATGGATCTCCTGGCTCTTCCTCCTGCATGAGGCGCCAGCACCATAGGGTAGCTCGTGCGGAGTCAATAACCTCTCATGAAGACGAGATCATGACTTTGCCGACCACGGCCTTCTCAATCTATCATTAGTCTATGATAGCCCTAATGCATAGATGAGGAATCCAATTTCTTTTATCTTGAGTGGATTACTACCCATCCCCCTAATTCTATTTTTAAGTTATCACTTGTTTAACTACTCTTCGTGGGTTCTCCTGTGCACTTCCTCTTAACCGAGGTGCCGGCCCCCATGAAGAGCCACTCTCCCTAAGACTCCTAACAGAAAATTGAAACAAGACAAGGGTTGAACCTCAACGAATAAGCATGATATCAAAACAAGAACAAGCGAGGCACTAATCCTCTCGCAAAACTCAGAACCGAGAAGTCTCACAACCATTCAACCTTTCCAAACATGGACCATGAGTTTTCAACTCCAAAAAAAATAGGAAGTTCAAGATGAGAGTAATAATCAAAAATAAACAAGCCTCTGGACAAAGTTTTAAATCAACAATCGGTTCCCACATCGACATTAAGGCCAACACAGTAACAGAATGAAACTTCGCATAAGTTGATGAACTCAAAACACTATGACATCTTTACTCAAGCAGATAAGACATGGAGCATTACAATTTTCTCATGATCAATTATTAAATTCGTAAAAAGTAACGATCAATTAATATATGCGATTACTACATTAACTTTATTATAATAATTTTATTAACATTCTATTTCTAAAACAAAGAATATTTCTATTAAGAGAAACTATTCATTTATTTATTTATTACTATCTCTCTTTTCTTTTTTCTTTTTTTCTTTTTTTTTAAATTATTCCCCTTCATATATTTAAAATAATACATTATAATTTATTTTCTGTTTATATATATAAAATATCTATATATATAAAATTAAAACACACACAAATATATATATATATACATATATATATATATATATATATTTTCATTAATCAAAATTTAAAACCGAATTATAAATAACTTAATGAAAATTAAATTTGAAACAAAAAATAAAGAAATCACGATGCTCAAGGGCTGGGATCCTTGCAAGGGCCATGGCGGCCGGTAGCCTGGGGGAACTAAGATACGGCAGACCTTTGACGGATCGGCGCCTCGGCCCCCATAGACGGGGGGGGGGGCCAGTCCGCCCCTCCCAGCCCTATTTAATTTTTTTTCTTTTTTTTTTATATATATTTTTTTTAAAATACTTTTCAATATGTATTTTTATAACATACATTTTATTTCGTACTAAGCATCACATCCATCCT
Source organism: Sequoia sempervirens (assembly GCA_007258455.2). Taxonomy (NCBI): domain Eukaryota; kingdom Viridiplantae; phylum Streptophyta; class Pinopsida; order Cupressales; family Cupressaceae; genus Sequoia; species Sequoia sempervirens. The sequence goes on along the minus strand of VDFB02109042.1, from coordinate 62,049,095 downwards.
TCGGCACAGACGCCGAGTTCGGCTGTAGGATAAAATTTAAAAAAAAACAAATAAACTAAATAAATAAACTAAATTTTCACAGAGAAGGGGTAGGATTTTTTTTTTTTTTTCCAGCAAATTAATACAGAGAAATACAAATTCACAGAGAAGAAATAAAATTTCTTCAGAACAATAAAATTTGAAGCAATAACAGGTATTTTCCCATCCCTTCAAGACAGCAGATTTTCCCAGGTTTTTGTAAATACCAGATTTTTCCTAAAACAAAAATTGAAACCCAGATTTTGCAAATAAACAGATTTTTCCTAATTCAAAATTGAAACCCAGATTTTGCAAATTAAACAGATTTTTCCTAATTCAAAATTGAAACCCAGATTTTGCAAATTAAACAGATTTTTCCTAATTCAAAATTGAAACCCGGATTTTGCAAATTAAACAGATTTTTCCTAATTCAAAATTGAAACCCAGATTTGCAAATTAAACAGATTTTTCCTAATTCAAATTGAAACCCAGATTTTTGCAATAAAATAGATTTTTTTCTAATTCTTTTGCTAATCCAGATTTCTCCCTAATTTATTTGAAAGCTAAATTTTCCTGATTCGTTTAAACCCAAAACAATATGATTTTTAATTAAGATTTTAAACAAGTAAGGAAAGGAACGAATTTTAGAACCTGGACTCCTGCTGACTGTATTGTGACGAAGATCTTGCTCCAATTGCCCCACGAACAGCTCTCGCTCCTCTTCTTCTCTCTTCCTTGTTGACAGAATCTCCACACCAAACCTTCCACACTATCTCCCTATTTTCACAAATAAAATTCTAGAATACTGCCCTAAACTTTTTCCAGCAAAAGAATCCCCTTTTTCATTTTCCAAAGCCCACTATATTTTTTTCCTCCCTTACATGCACCCAACCACCATTTACTAAAAATAGTATTGCAATTTCTGCCCACACCAGATTTCTCCATTTGTCCATATTATTCTTTTTATTATTATTATTATAAAACTCCATTTTGTCAGCCCTACATGCTCACGCACCAAATTTAAATTTACTTATTTTATTATTATCCTCAACCTGGTAATTTTATTTACATTGACAAAACACCATTTAATATTAATAAAATACATGGCTTTTTAAATAACTAAACATTTAAATATTTTAAATACAATTTAATCTAATTTTAATCAACAATTTTAAAATTGAAACACCACAACATATAAACATACCAACAGTAATTATATACAACATAACACAACTACAACCACAAAACATGACAACTACAGAACATACAATACCATACAACAAGGCGGTCTGACATCATGGAACGGGCAAACTTCATTGTCACCTCTGTATCAACTTTATACCGTTGGGTTATTTGTGCTCGCCCTGTCCTGCCGAAGCAGGTGGAATCGAGACTATGTACCTGCAATTCCTGCATACAAATGAAGTTGTGTACATGTGCATATATATATAAATCAAAGCATTGTGTTGTGAGAAGGAATCGCAGCGTAACAGAGCACTCGCAATGAGTGATGCTACACTTTTCTTCATCACGTCTATCCTAACAATTATAATATGATTGATAAAAATAACATTTCTAATACTAACAATTCATCTCATGGCATAATCTATTAAATCATCACATCATAACATAAATATGAAAATCAACTAAAATCTCCAACCACAATGTCAAATGAAATAATCATGTCCACAAAAGGAGTAACAACATCATCAAATGTCTAACTAACCAATCACACCAAACAGTATCACCATAGTATCAATGTATCACAGTATCAAATCAAAGCATAAAACTAATGAGTCCAACTAGCAACTAGGAGGGTTATTACACAACAATTTCTGATGAGGATTGGGAGATCTTGGATAGAAAGGCTCTTGGTAGTATTCATTTATGCCTGGTACAATCAGTGGAATTCAATATTACAACAGCAAAGACAACTCAATAGTTGATGGAAACCTTGGCGAAGTTATATGAAAGGCCTTCCACTTTGAATAAAGTATTTCTTATGAAGTGTTTATTTAATATGAAAATGGTAGAAGGTGGGTCAGTTACTGATCATTTAAATGAGTTTAATACGGTCACCAGTCAATTAACTTCTGTAAAAGTAAACTTTGATGAAGAAGTTAGGGCTCTTTTGATTCTGTGTTCTTTGCCTGAAAGTTGGAATAGCTTGGTAATGGTTGTTAGCAATTATGTTTCTGGTTCAAATACATTGAAATTTGATGATGTTGTTGGTGTTATTTTGAGCGAGGAAATTTGTAGGAAAAGTTTAGGTGGAACATCCACATCAGGCAATGTTTTGAATGCAGAAAGTAGGGGCAGAACTAAGGAGAGGAAACAATTCTTGAAATTGTGGGAAGTCACGAAGAAAATCAAAGGACAAAAGCTCCCAATCTAGAGACAAGAGGGATTTTCGGTACTGTGGTAAGTCGGGTCATTTGAAGAAAGATTGTTGGTCTCAAAAAAATAAAGAAGCAAACAAAAAGGAAGGAAGTAAAGAGGCAAATGTGGTAAGTAATAAATCTGATGAGGATGCTTTGATTCTCTCCCTTGATAATGCTGATGATTCTTGGGTGTTAGATTCAGGGGCTTCATTTCATACTATCCCCCATAGAAGTTATTTTCTTGATTATGTCCAAGGGGATTTTGGGCTAGTTTATTTAGGAGATAACGAACCCTGTCAGATTGTTGGAAAGGGAAGAATCAAGATTAAGTTGCAGAATGGGAATCATTGGCTACAACGTGAGGTAAGGCATATTCCAAAGTTAAGCAGAAATTTAATTTCAGCAAGACAACTAGATGATGAAGGTTGTGTTGTTACATTTAGTGATAAAAATTGGAAGGTCACAAAGGGTGCCTTAGTGGTAGGAAAAGGTGTGAAAGTAGGCACCTTATATCTTTGTATAGGTCATACTATTCCTTCTACTTTAATTGTTCTGAAAGAGATCAATGTTCAGGAATAGTTGTTGCATTCATAGGTAGAAGATCATCACAGTTTCTATGGATCTAATCAGCAACGTGGCATAATAGACTTGGGAATATGAGTGCAAAAGGTATGAAAGTACTTCATTCAAATAATGTTTTACCAGGTCTAAAATGTGTTAATATGGATTTCTGTGAAAGTTGTGTGTATGGAAAACAAAAGAGAGTAATTTTTCTCAAGGATGAGAAGCAAAAGAAAGATGAGAAATTGGAGCTTGTGCATACAGATGTATGGGGACCAGCTTGGGTATCTTCTATCGGTGGCTCACTGTATTATGTTACATTCATTGATGATGCAACTAGGAAGGTATGGATTTATTTCCTTAGGCATAAATCTGATGTATTTGAAACTTTTAAAAAATGGTGAAACTTGGTTGAGAATAAGATGGGTAAAAAGATAAAATGTCTCAGATCTGATAATGGTGGTGAGTATTGCAGCAAAGAGTTTGAAGATTATTGTTCCTCTAATGGTATTCATAGGCAAAAAATGGTTCCAAGGACTCCACATGAAAATGGAGTGGCTGAGCGCATGAATAGAAAAATAATGGAGTGTGCACGGACTATGAGATTGCATGTTGGGTTGCCTTTAAAAATGTGGGCAGAGACTGTAAACACTGTTGTTTATTTAATTAATAGAGGTCCCTCTAATCCTTTGGGTTGTGGTATTCCAGAGGAAGCATGGAAAGGTAAGAAGGTGAGTTATTCTTTTCTCAAAACCTTCGGTTGTGAAGCATTTGCACATGTAGATTTTGAAAATAGAACCAAGCTTATGAAAAATGAAAGAAGTGTATATTTGTTGGATATGGCATTGACGAATTTGGTTATAGGCTTTGAGATTTTGAAAATTAGAAAATTGTGAGAAGTAGGGATGTCATATTCAATGAGAAAGTGTTGTACAAAGATTTGTTGTTGTAGCACGAGAAGAGAGAAAATGATTATGCAGTGTTGGATGATATTCCAAACAATGATGTTTCAGTGGTTCCTCATGCTGGGCAACAACAACAACAAAAAATACCAAAAACCCCTATTAGATGATCTTCAAGGATAAGTAGACCTCTAGAAATATTCTCTCCCTCTTTGTATACTATTTTGTTAACTGATGCTGGTGAACTAGAATTTTATGATGAAGCTATGCATGTGGATACCAAGGTTCATTGGGAGCATGGAATGGAAGAAGAAATGGACTCCTTGATGAAAAATCAAACTTGGGAATTATGCAAGTTTCTTGCAGGTAAAAAGGTTTTACCAAACAAATGGGTTTATAGGCTGAAAGAGGAGGATGGAGGTAAGAAAAGGTTTAAAGCCAAAATAGTTGTAAAGGGATTTGCACAGAAAAAGGGTATTGATTTTGATGAGATTCTTTCTCCAGTTGTTAAAATGACTTCTATTCATATTGTTTTAAGTATTGTGGTTGCTGAATATTTGCATTTATAACAACTTGATATTAAAATAGCCTTTCTCCATGGTGAACTGGAAGAGGAAATATATATGGACCAACCACAAGGATTTGAGGTCAAAGGTAAGGAGAAACTAGTGTGCAAATTGAAGAAAAGTTTATTTGGCTTGAAGCAAGCACCTCGGCAATGGTACTTGAAATTTGATAGTTTTATGGCTGAGCAAGGCTACAGTCGGTGTAATTCTGACCATTGTGTTTATTTTAAGAGGTTGGATAATGACAGCTACATTATTTTATGTATATATGTTGATGACATGCTTTTAGCAGGGTCTACCATGGATCACATAAGTGAGCTAAAACAACAGTTAGAAAAATATTTTGCTATGAAGGATTTAGGGGCAGCAAAAAAAATCCTTGGTATGAAAATTTGTAGAGATAGGAAAAACAAAAAATATTTTTTATCTCAGGCTAATTATGTTGAAAAGGTGTTGTAGAGATTTCATATGGAGAATGCAAAAGTTGTCAGCACACCTTTGCCTAGTCATGTTAAATTGACTAAGGATATGTGTCCAAAGACACAAGAGGAGGAAGAAAAAATGTCCAAGGTACCATATGCTTCAGCTGTAGGCAGTTTAATGTATGCCATGGTATGCACGAGACCGGATATTTCACATGTCATAGGAGTTGTTAGCAGGTATTTGAGTCATCCCAGAGTTGAGCATTGGAATGTGGTAAAATGGATTCTCAGGTACTTCAGAGGTACATCCAATAAATGTTTATGTTTTGGGCCCTCTAACACTAATTTAAAAGGCTATGTTGACTTAGATTTGGCAGGGGATATAGATACCAAGCGGAGTACCATAGGTTATGTATTTACAGTTGGTGGGACAACAGTGAGTTGGATTTCTTGATTTCAAAAGGTGGTTTCTTTATCCACCACAGAGGTAGAGTATGTTGCTACAACAGAGGCAGAAAAGGAGATGATATGGTTGCAACTCTTCATGGATGAGTTGGGAAAACAATAGGCTGAAAATTACTTGTTTATAGACAGCCAGAGTGCTATACATTTTGCAAAGAATTCTGCCTTAAATTCTAAAACAAAACACATACAGTTGAGATATCATTTCATTCAGTCGGTGTTGGAGGATGGACATGTCAAGTTGGACAAGATACATACAGATGTCAATCCAGCGGATATTTTTACAAAGGAAGTGACAAGGGAGAAGTTGAGCTCATCTTCAGCTTCGGTTGGCCTTCAAGGTTGAATTCAAATATAACAAAGCATCAGGATCCAAGGTACTTATTTCCAATGGGAGCTGTAATTGTAGCAGTGTCATCCAGGATCAGTCTGCAAGTGGGAGATTGTTGGTATGTGGCAACTAATCATGCTATACTGTACACCCCAGCATGTATCCTTGTCGGGGTCCCAGGCCGGGCCGGGCTCCAGGCAGGGGTTCGGGGGCGGTAGCCCCCGAGAAAAAATTTCCTCCTACTTTTTCGTTTCATCACCGAAAAAGGGAATAATCAACGAAAAAGGAAAAATCCGATTTTGTAGAACCCAAAATCTAGAAGCTTCTAAGCTTGGTAAAAAGGGGTTTGGATGGGTATTACAGTATGATGAAAAATGTGATTATTCGCAAGATTGTAATAAGTTTTACACTGGATTTAATAAAAGTATTGGATGGGTGCGATTTGGTGGATGTAGCCCGGATTGGGTGAACCACGTTAAATTTTGTGTTATGATTTATTATGTGTGTGTTTTATTTTCTCTATTTATTAATTAAATCTGCATTTAATTGTTAGATATCGACCTTTCTAACCCTAATAGGTTGGCTCCCTGGAACTAACTATATGGCATGATCATGATCCCTCTTAGGAGGAATTCCTTTATGCATATCTCCAAGAACAACTGAGTGATGATCAATTATAGCTTGCAAATTTGGATGAGTAGGAGCATTAGATTGAGAGACTTCTAATGAACATAGCTAGGCCACAAATCCATCCACTCCTTTCTTAAGCAAATTTTTCATTTGATGAGAGCTTACCATTTGTGGGGATTTTTCCTTCAACCCCCTTAGCTCTACTACCCTTCCTTCTGATTGAAATCTCTTGAATAGTTCTTGGAAGTTCACCTCAATCATTCCCAATGTAGTAAGCTATTGTACTCCCAAAACAATATCTGTTGCACCCATGGATATCGCATACATTGGGGTATCAAGTTGATAGTCTCCCATGGATAATTTAATGCTATGACACTTCCTTGAACAACTAATTGCACCACCATCTGCAATCAAAACCTAAAAATTTGGAGCCAAATATATAAAACAATTTAGACGAGTAGCTAACTTTTTGTTGATGAAATTATGAGCACTACCCGAGTCGATCAACACTGTTACCTTCTACTTCTTTAAGAACCCCACCACCTTGAGAGTTTGTGGAGCACTGAAACCTAAGACTGAATGACAAGAAATTATTGGTTGAGAATCATGTGATTCCTCATTTGACTCCCTTTCATCCTCTAGTATGGGTTCCTCCTCTTCTTCCTCACTTGGACCTTCAATATAGAATAATTTATTTTCACTGCATTTATGTCCTTGACTGTATTTGCTATCACAATTGAAACACAAACCTTTTGATCTTTTCTCCCCAATTTTCTATGGATTAAACCTAGTAGGTTGTGTTGAATATCATTTCTCTCTTGTCACATTAGCCCCTTGCTTCTTAGGAATCAAATACTTCTCCTCTACCCTGAGTGCTAAGATAAAAGACTCATTTATGGAGCTAGGGCTAAACATGCGTACCTCATGTTGAATGTGATCCTTGAGAACCCCCAGGAATAAATCATTTAATTTTTCCTCTATAATTATATCCACTCTTAAGGATAGATTTTGGAATTGTTGAATATAATCCTTAATTGATCCTGTTTGTTAAAGTTTAGCCAGCTAGCTGAAGAAGTCTATCACGCTATTGCTATATTGTGCTTGGAGTTCCATCATAAAAATTGGCCATGAGAAAGTGAGCCCCTTTGTCCTTCAATGATTGCAAAGCCAACAATACCAAATGAATTGATCTGGTTCTAGATATAGGGAATCCATCGTGACCTTTTGTCCATTTGGGATTTGGTGTACTTTAGAAAAATTCTCCATTTGGTTTATCCATGTTAGAGGATCCTTGCCATCAAACTTACACATATCCACCTTTGGAAATAAATTCCTAGATACCATATGAGTACTAATGCTTGTATCAATGTTAGCTGACCTAGAATTTTCACCTTGGTCGCTTGAGAACTCCTTTCTTGGTTCAACCATGTAGGTGCTTAACATATTTCGTATGTCCAATATATCTCCTCTTAGGTCACATATATCCATCTTCATTGAGAAAATTTCTTCCTTGACCTTACTAATTTCCTCATTAGGATTAATATCCTCTATTGTTACCCCATCCTTATTAGGAGTCTTTCCTGGAGTGACAACATTCTTTTCGCCCCTTGTTGTAGGCCCCGTCATGATGGGAACCACTAATTTTGAAATAAATCACACAAATGAAACTTAAATTATCTAAAAATTTTACTGTAACTTACTAGGATGAAAATAACTCTCAGCTAGAAAAATCTCCAAGAAATAAGCAGATTTGTAGCGTGGAGAGTGATAATTGTGAAAATTTTAATTTTTCAATAAATTTCTTATTTCGGCTCTAGTTCCTCCAAATATTTTACTGTAATCTCCTTTAGTATGTCTTCAAAAACGTAATAAAAATCAAACTCCAATTCAACAATATTTACGATATATGTAGATTCTAAAAAAATTGTGTAGAAACCCTAATTCTGCAATAATTCACTTAATTTTGCTCCAATTCTTCTGAAATTTGGACTATAGCTTCTTTAATATTTTATTCAAAAACCCTTTAAAAATTAAAAAAAAATTCCAAAATATGAAAGATATGATCTTCCCAAAATCGCCTCCAAAATTGAGAAAAAACCTTGCCTCTATGGTGCCAAGATCATGCTTTGATACCACTTGTTATGAAACAACTTGCACAATGGAAGAATATGATATGAAATATGCTAAAAATACTTGATAATAAATGAGAATACCAAGCCACTTCAAGGGGGAAAACCTCCTAATATCTCCAATGAGAACACACTTCACAACTTGATCATGAAATAAGACTCACAACCTCCTATATATATGTATTTATGCCTAGGATATCACCTAGGCCGACTTACACACACCTATATAAGTCTTAGGACAACCTAAACAACTAAATAATAATATACTAATGATAATATGACTTAATAGAGAGTTAAGATAGCCACAAGATGACTCTTCATAACCTGATGTACACTAGACTGCTCCAAACTTCTTGAAACCTTGGGGCAGCAACTAAGATGCTCTAAAACTAGAGAATCCACTATCAGATTCCACTAGTGTGGTCAGTTTCTTGTCAAACTCAAAAACCCTCCCTTTTAAAGCAAATAACAAGGGTTTGTTAGAAAGCAACACTCCAGGACTTATCCAACCAAACTAAGGCTTCAAACACCTTTCCCCATGTCTACCTAGACTTCCCAAACTCTTACATTCCCAATCCCATTAGCATTCCACTGAAAAGCATCATAAAACCACCATTTTTCAATGGGAAATAGCATTATCAGCCCTAGGGAAACACATAAACACCAAGTTTATTGTTCTATTAAACCCCTAAATGCAATGGACATCTACTCTACCATTTTTTCCACCAATCCATTGAGAAAAAGGTCCAACACAATAGGTGGATTAGTCAATTTTTCATGATTTCACCCTCAAACCCTTTAACATAGGAAAATAGGGTAGTCTCTGTGATTTATCAATTCCTCACTCAAAACAATGGACTAAGACTCCAAATAAATTTAAAAGAGAGGTAAACATGTGTAACTTCAAATAATAAAGATTTCAGACCATGAATGGCTTGTATGGGTCCATACAACACTCAGATTCTTCAAGAAAACAATTAAAAAAAAAGAATTTGCTCAAGAAACATGGTCTTTTTATTGTATGTGAATGCTACAACCTTCACCAACCATTTGATTGAGCCTTAGAAGGATTTTTAAGTCATTACAACAGGTAACTACCTTCTTCAACACCTTCAACCACCATTTCAACTATTTGACACCTAATTAACACTTAACTTGCAAATCGACAAAGTTGCCATTAACAACATTAGTAACTTTTTGTGTTATTGCATCTATTTTACCCTAAAGACCCTAAACACCTCTAGACACCTATAATATTATCATATAGACCTTATTTAAGACCTTATTCATGATTGAAAACACAAAACATCCAGATACCTTGCCTTTACCATGTTGACATTGTTGACACTTTTGACAACATTTCAAGTTTTTACACATTTTGCAATTTTCTCATTGCACAAAGATGGAAATACCTTCAAATGAATTTTTAAACCTTTTGAACTCCCTTTGTATACATCACAAGGTGTTGGTTCCCCTGCACCATACACCCCATAAAAAAAAAAACCCTTGTCCCAAGTGGTAGAATATGCTCCAAGTCTTGACCCTGTTGCTCCATGCTTCTTCAGTTGTGTTTTCTACCTTCTTGTCCTTAAATCATGATCTAATGCTGCTCCGGACCTCTAACCTGCACACAAAAAATTATTAACAAGAAACAACCCTACATTATCTTTGTTTCCATTGGTGTACTTGCAACTTTCCTCCATATTGTACATGCTCTGCCCTGTAATCATATTTGAAGCCATTGAATAAGTGTATCTTTTCTTCATTGTTCTCAATCCTCTCATGTTTCCATCAGCATGTATCCAAGCAATAACAACTCTATCCACTTTCATATCAACAACTTCCACTGAATTTGAGACATTAAACTCAACAATAGGACATACAATGGTCCCAACAATGACTTCACCCTGCACTAGGAACTTCTTTTCAAGCATTCCACCTTGTTTCTCATACTGCCATGTAGATGGTCCACCACTTACCTTGCTCAAATAAAACCTAACCATGGGTTGCATGTCAGCCTTTTGCAAAAATAGATTGTTCATTGTTCTAACACCATTTGAAGGTGTTCCATGTACTGTCCTAACACCATAACTCTGCTCCAAATCATAAAATGCATTGTCCTGTTTGTCTTCAAGCCTTAAAGGCTCCTTTCTACCAGACATAATCACCTTGGACTTACTTTTTATTTTCCCTCTTTCCTACAAAAGAGTTAGCTTGAAACTTTGATTATCCTTCCAAATTTCATAAGTATTCTCCCAACCATCATACATAGACCTTCTATCATATTGCCATGGCCTCCCCAAGAGAAGATGACAGTAATCCATTGGCAATATATCACATAGGACTCTATCTTTGTACTCCCCAATCTAGAAATCTACATAGGCTTGCTCATTCACCACTAAAGTTTGACTATCATTCACCTAAGAAACTTTGTAGGGTGCTACATGAGGTATCTTTTCTAGACTCAACTTCCCTACCATTTCCCTAGACACCATTTTATCTTGAAAACCTGAATCAATTACAACTTGGCACACTTTACCTTTGCATTTGCATGAAGTTTTGAATAGGCTTCTCCTTTGGCTCATTTCTTCTTCCTTTGGTTTTTGTAGTAATGTACTTCTCATCATGAGTGCCTCTCCTACTTCTGGATCTGCAGGCCTACTTGGACTTCCACACTCTTCCTCTTGAATCAATTATGTTCCCCTCTCAGTTCTTCTATCACCACTTGAAGTTGCACCTTGATTTTGAGGACACTTGAAGAAGGGGTGTCCAAATTCATTGCACTTATAACATCTACCTGATAACTCATTAAAATCCCTCTTTGGCCTAAAATTTGTTCTTCCTCTTCTCCATCCACTTCTTGATTCAGGAGCTTGTTCCTTGCCTTTATTAGCATCTTCATGTTCTTCCATGGATTTTCTTGAACCTCTACCTCTATTCACATTACCTCTACCCCTTTCTTGTCTTTCTTGTCTTCTTTTCATTCTATCTTCTACCATCATTGCCATTTGGAAGCTTTCCTTAATTGTCTTAGGTGGATTGAGGTTGATCTCATCCCTTATATTCAACCTCAAAACACTCGAGTATCTAGCCACTCTCTCCACTTCATTTTCATTATGACCTACTCTTATGCTCAATCTATGAAACTCTTCAGTGTAAGACATCACATCCATTTCTCTTTTCTTTAATTCTTAAAATTTCATGAAAGTTTGAATAGCATAATTTGCTGGTAACAATTGAGCCTTAACTTTTGCTACCATTCTATCCTAAGAAGATATTCTAGACTTACCTTTCTTGACTCTATCCTCTTCAAAAAAATTCCACCATGTGAGCGCTGGTCCTTTCAACTTTGTCTTTGCATACTTAGCCTTCTTGTTGTCATCAATATCTTCAAATTCAAAAAAGTTATCCAAAGCATCAATCCATGCTAAAACTTCTTCACTATCCATCTTACCTCCATACATGGGAACATCAAATTTTACCTTAGGATTCTTGTAACCTTTTACCACCTTTAACATCCTAAGCATTCCTCTTTCATCAAGATATAATTCATCTTCTTCATCTAGAACTAGAGGATGTCCTTCTTCCCCTTTAGCTTCTTCATCACTTTTCTCTTCATCTACAACTCCTCTCCTTTGATTCTTCTCCAAAGCTACTATCCTTGCTATAGTAGCCTCTTGATATTTTTTGTAAATCATTTCCTTCCTTCCCAATTGCTCCTTACACTCTTGTATCTCCTTAGCCATTACACTAGCCTTTGGAGGCACCTTTCACAACCTACAAAATCAAATGACCAACAACAAGATCTTGTGCCTGATGCTCTAATACCATTCTAATGCAGACCCATGGGTGGAAACTAACTCTTAATGGAAAATACAAGAACATCAACCCAACTCCAAAACAATATCAAGAGAAATTCACAAAATCCACCTTTCAAGCATGCACTTCCTAGTAGTTTTGTCAACTTGGCTCAAGGGAATTTTCAACCAAACTTTCCAAATAAATTTCCCAAAAATTGATGATTTTAGATACCCTTTCAATGTTATATAACATGTAGAAGAATTAATATCAACTCCTTTGGACCAACATGGAGAAAACAAAAACCCTCCCTTTCAAAGCAAATAACAAGGGTTTGTTAGAAAACAATGCTCTAGGAATTATCCAGCCAAACTGAGGCTTCAAACACCATTCCATAGGTCTTCCTATACTTCCCAAACTCTTACATTCCCAATCCCATTAGCATTCCAATGAAAAGCATCATGAAACCACCATTTTTCAATGGGGAATAGCATTATCAGCCCTAGGGAAACACATAAACACCAAGTTTCTTGTTCTATTAAACCCCTAAATACAATGTAAATCTACTCTCCCATGTTTTCCACCAATCCAATGAGCAACAAGTCCAACATAGTAGGTGGATTGGTCAATTTTTCATGATTTCACCCTCAAACCCTTTAACACAAGAAAACAGGGCAATCTCTATGATTTATCAATTCCTGACTCAAAATAATGAACTAAGACTCCAAATCAATTGAAAAGAAAGGTAAACATGTGTAACTTAAAATACTGAAGATCTCAGACCATGAATGGTCTGTACGGGTCTGTACAACACTCAGATTCTTCAAGAAAATAGTGAAAAAAATGTGAATTTGCTCAAGAAACGTAGTCTTTTTATTGTATGTGAATGTTACAACATTCACCAACCCTTTGATCGAGCCTTAGAAGGATTTTTAAGGAATTAAAATAGGGAAATAACCCCTTCAATTCCATCAACCACCATTTCAACTAATTGACACCTAATTAATAGTTAACGTGCAAATTGACAAAGTTGCCAATAACATTTGCGACTTTTTGTGTTATTACATCTATTTTACCCTAAAGACCCTGCACACCTCTAGACACCTATGATATGATCATATAGACCTTTTTAAGACCTTATTCATGATTCAAAGTGCAAAAATTCAAGATACCTTGCCTTTACCATGTTGACATTGTTGACACTTTCGACAACATTTCATGTTTTTACACATTTTGCAATTTTCTCATTGCACAAAGATGGAAAGACCTTCAAATGAATTTTTGAACCTTTTGAACTCCATTTCTAGAAATCACAAGGTGTTGGTGCCCCTACACCAACTTGTAGCTAGAATAAATTCTTATGCAAATCCTCAATTACACTCCTTGTATTACTAGCTATATAAAGTGTTGGATCATAGGCACTGGAGGCTTTATTTATCTGGGACTCAATGGATTCCATTTTTTTTTATGCTCTATGTGGCACCAAGCCACTTCATGCAATATTAAAAAATATCCCTAGCCTCATCCATAGATATTTGTGCATCCTTCAAATTATCTGAGAACTTCTTGAGTGCAAGAGCACACTTCTCTATGATTTCCAACTACTTTTTATCATTCATTTTCTTTTATAATTCTTTCTCTACTTCACCTTTGAGACTGAAAGAATTTTCCTTAAAAGAATTAATTAAAACCTTTGAAATTTCCATTCTAGAGAGTGATGTGTTTTTTTTATGTTGTGGTTGTGTTGCTCATGTGGTTGTCATTGATGTCAACACTATTAGCATTAATTCATTAGAAGTTGTATATGTCAAGGATATTGAGAAAATTGTAATGAGATGAGTTGCAGGTTGTTAATGGTAAAGTGAAGTATAGTATGTTGGTAAGTTATGTGCATTGATGATCAGAGGTTGTGGACTTAAGGATTTTTTGCTAAGTGTATACAGTTTATCCATGCCAAGTTTTAGAGATCCACATGAAGATTTGATCAAGTTATGAACATTTTCATTTTGACAGTTTTTTTGTTGCCTCAATTTGTGTTCCTGATTGAATATGATATGATTTCAGTTAGTTCAGTTATTGTGGATGATTCTCTGGTGATTTGTGATGTTTTTGGATGCTTCTAGATCATTCTCTAACTTTGTTGCATGTTTGCATTGATCGTTGTGCTCGTGGTTGGTGATTTTCTCTTACGTGTCATGTTTTTCTTGTTCTTGGCTAACATGGTGGTTGTAGTGTGTTGTGGATCTTCGAGGAGTAATTAATTGAAGTGTTTTCACATTGGAGATGTTGATTTGGGTCTTCACTAAGCTGTGGCTGACCTTGGTTTATTCACATTAATAATCTTTAGTATTTTGGGTCTATAATTTATATTCATTTTGTTATTTTTTTTGAAGCCAACATGTAGGGATGAAATTTCTTATTATGGATATATAAGAGAAATTCCTTATTCGAATTGAAGTGTGTGAGTGGATGCCAGAGTGTGCTTCTATGTGTATATGTGCGAATATTGATCTAAATCATTCAAAGTTAGAGTAGAGTGTAAAGAAGAGTGAAGAAGAGTGAAGAAGTTTTTTTGTGCTTCACCGAAACTATGATCAAGCATTATCAGATGCTATTCTATCAATTCAAATCCCTATGGATGTAATCCAAAAAAAATTCTAAGATAGTGTGTCTTCCTTTGGGTGGTTAGTTGTATTGTAATTGAGCAGTGAGCTCTAGGAAGTGTGTCTGAATGCAAGTGCATTCCCCATATTTTCATTCTTTATACTTTTAATAGGGTATAATCTTGTGGACTGACCTCCACCATGGTTTTTCCCCTAACAGGGTTTCCACATAAAAAGCCTTGGTGTTATGTTAGTTTCTAATGTGTTGATGATTTATGCTTTCATGGTTAATAATAAGATCTGAGAATAAAGTTAATAACTTGAATAATTTTTAAATTTATGTGACAAATGATTCACCCCCCCTCTCAGTTGTCTACCAAAGTGTTGCCAACAGACACTACTCTATATACTATGTATATGTACAAAGAATCTGAAACTAAAACTTGAAAATAATAGAGTAAGAAAATTTATCAATATGAGGAGGTTGAATCATGTAAATTTAGTAAATAGATTGGCCATTCTTATTTTCCTTCCTTCCATTTCTTCATTATTGGCCCAAGTAATAGCATTGTGTTTTAATCTCCATCAATATTTATTCTCCTTATTCTAGAGTGTTTGTATGACTAGATTAATCTATGTAGCCTTATTAGCACTCAAATGTGCACTAGATACAGATATAATTTTTTCATTCACCAAGTTCCTTACCTCTCCAAACTGTAAAATGACATTTTCCCTTCGTGCTTGCATCTAGAATAACTTCTTATGAAAATCCTCAATTACACTCCTCGTATTACTAGCTATATAAAGTGTTGGTTAATAGGGACTGGAGGCTTTATTTATCTGGGACTCAATGGATTCCATCTTATTTTTTATGCTCTGTGTGGCACCAAGCCACTTCATGCAATACTAAAAAAGAGCATTAGCCTCATCCACAAATATTTGTGCATCCTTCAAATTATCTAAGAACTTTTTGAATGCAAGAGCACATTTCTCTATGATTTCCAACAACTTCTTATCATTCATTTTCTTTTCTAATTCTTTCTCTACTTCACCTCTGAGACTAGAAGCATATTTCTTAAAAGAATCAATTAAAAGCTTTAAACTTTCCATGCTAGAGATTGATGTGTCTGTTGGATGTTGTGGTTGTGTTGTTGTGTTGTCATTGATGTCAACACTATTAGCATTAATTCATTAGAAGTTGTATATGTCAAGGATATTGAGAAAATTGTAATGAGATGAGTTGCAAGTTGTCATTGGTAAAGTGAAGTTCAGTATGTTAGTGAGTTTTTTGTGTTGATTATCATAGGTTGTGGACTAAAGGGTTTGTTGTTGAGTGTATCTAGTTTATCCACATCAAGTTTTAGAGATCCACGTGAAGATTTGATCGAGTTATGAAGATTTTCATTTTGATAGTTTTTATGTTGCCTTAGTTAGTGTTCTTGATTGAAGATGATGTGATTTTAGTTAGTTCAGTTGTTGTGGATGCTTCTCTAGTAATTTGTGATGTTATTAGATGCTTCTAGATTGTGCTCTATCTTTTTTCCATGTCCACATTGATCGTTGTGCTCATGGTTGGCGATTTTCTCTTGTGTGTTCATGTTTTTCTTGTTCTTGGCCGGCATGGTGGTTGTAGTGTGTTGTGTATTTTTGAGGAGTAATTAATTGAATTTTTTTTCACATTGGAGATGTTCATTTGGGTCTTCACTAAGCTATGGCGATTATTTATAAGAACAAATTTTTATTTCAATTGAAGTGTGTGAGTGGATGCTAGAGTGTGATTTTATGTGTATATGTGTGAATATTGATCTAAATCATTCAACGACAGAGAAAAGTGTGAATAAGAGTGAAAAAGAGTGAAGAAGTGTTCTTGTGCTTCACCGAAACTGCGATTAGGAATTTTCAGATGCTATTCTATTAGTTGAAATCCATGTGGATGTAATTTGAATCTTTTTTTAAGACAGTGTGTCTTCCTTTGGGTGGTTAGCCCTATTGTAATTGAGTAGTGAGCTCTAGGTAGTGTGCCTGAATGCAAGTGCATTCTGCATATTTTTATTCTTTATACTTTTAATAGGGTATAATCTTGTGGACTGACCTCCGCCGTGGTTTTTCCCCTAATAGGGTTTCCACATAAAAAATATTGTTGTTATGTGTGTTTCTAATGTGTTGATAATTTATACTTTCATGGTTAATAATCAGATCTAAGAATAAAGTTAATACGTTGAATAATTTTTAAATTTCTGTGACAACTGATTCAACCCCCCTCTCAGTTGTCTTCCCTTGTGTTGCCAAAAATTGTATTAGAGCTTGTTCCTTGCAAGAATTTTAACAACTTGAGGTGATCTAGGATGGCAACATACATAAGGATAGTTTGAGATTTGATGGAACAAATTATTCTCTATGGAAGAATCAAATGAAGTGCCATCTGAGATGCATTGGTGAACCATACTAGAGCATTACAAGTAATAGGTATGGTATTCCCCAAAATGGTCCTACTACTACTGTTGAGATTAGAGATGTTGAGTATAATATTAGGTCTAAGGAAGCATTGTTGAGTGCCTTGACTGATTCTGAGATGACAAATGTTATGGATCTAAAGACTACTTATGAGCTTTGGAAAAAGTTGGAAACCTTGTATGAAGGTGATACTAATGTGAAGATTGCTAAGTTGTAGAGTCTGAAAGGTAAATATGAAAAGTTGAGAATTGGTGATGATGAGAAATTACTATTTTATGCAAAGAGTGAATGAACTTGTGTGTGGTATCAGATGTGCTAGTGGATAGATAGACAATCAGAGATTGTTGCTAAAGTGCTTAGATCCTTTCCTGATTCTTACAAAGTGAAATCTAGTGCTATTGAAGAGATCTAGACTGTAACAAATGTAATCAGAGATTTGTTGGTTGGTAAGCTTACTGCTTTTGAGTTGAGTGAATTTGGTGATTCCCTTCCTAAGGTTGAATATGCATTTAAGGCTACTACTTCCGAAAGAGATAGACACAGATATGATCCAAGTGATATTTCATCTAGAAAGACATTCAAGTATGAGGATGAAATTAGACAAATTGAAGAAGAAGAAAGAGAGTTGGAAGAATTGGAAGAACTTATTGTCAAAAGAGTACCGAGAGGAAAAGGTAAGTATGAAGGAAAATTTCCTCTTAAATGTTTTTCTTGCAATAAGATAGGTCATTTGGCATCAAGGTGTCCAGAAACAACTCCTAAACCAAAAATAACAACCCTAGATTTTAGAAGAAGTGTTACTATGTTGCTGATGAAGGTGTGACAGATGATGAATCTAATAAAGGAAATAGAAGTGATGATGAATGGGTATTTATTGCTATCAAGGTAAATAATCCTATATCTACTAAATCTACTAGTTTTACAAATGTGGAGAAATCCATAACTGCTCGAGTTGAAGAGAAAGATGAATCGGTGATTGACAGTGGATGCTCACATCATATGATAGGAGATAAAAGTAAGTTTGTAAGCTTGGAAATGTATGATGGTGGTGTTGTGATATTTGGTGATAATAGAGCTAGTGTGATCCGTGGAAGAGGATTCATTTCTCTTGATGGTAAGAATAATATTGATGATGTCCTATATGTGGAAGGCTTGAAGCATAATCTTTTAAGTGTTGGTCAGATGGTTGATAAGGGATACAATCTTCAGTTCAAGGATGGAAAGTGCGGAATACTAAGTTTCGGAAATGTAATTGCATTAGGTACAAAAAAAAGGTAATATCTTTCACTTGAGTTCTATTAGTAAAAGTTGTTTGATTGCTCAAGTTGATGAAATATGGTTATGGCATAGGAGAATTTGTCATGTTAACTTTGATAATATTGTCAAGATAAGTTCTACTAAGGCTATGAGAGATCTACCTAAGATGGTAAAACCTACTAATGCCATATGCAAGGAATGTCGATTAGGAGAGAAAACTAGAGTTTCATTTCAAAGCAAACAAAATTGTTCAAAAAAAATGTTGGAGCTTGTGCATATTGATCTGTATAGTCCCTCTAAGGTCAGAAGTTTACAAGGTTACATGTATTTCATGTTACTCATTGATGATTGTTCAAGAATGGTGTGGGTTACTTTATTAAGGGAGAAATCTAAAGAACTAGAAAAGTTCAAGACCTTTAAGGCTATGGTTGAGACAAAGATAGGTCTGAAGATTAAATGTCTGAGATTAGATTGAGGTGGTGAACTCACTTCTGGTGAATCTAATTATTTTTGTGAAGAACATGGAATAAAGAGACAATTATCTACACTGCGGACCCCTTAGAAAAATGGAGTTGTGGAAAGGAAGAATAGAACAATTGAAGATGTTGCTAGAACTATGATGTTGGAAGGAAATGTCCCTCATATATATTGGAGAGAAGCTGTGAGTACTACTGTGTAGACACTCATTCGGGTACAAATCAAAGGTGATACTGATAAGACCCATTTTGAGCTATGGACTGGTCAAAATCCTACTATTAAATATTTCAAGATATTTGGAAGCAAATGTTATATCAAGAGAGATGAAGACATAGGAAATTTTGATGCTAGGAGTGATGAAGGTATCTTTCTAGGTTATTCTACTAATAGCAAGGCCTACCGGTGTTACAATAAAATACTGAGGAAAATGGTTGAAAGTGAAAATTTCAAGGTTGATGAAGACTTAGGTACACCATCTAGAACCTGTGGATATGATTTTGATGATCAAAATGTCAGTACAAATAAGGGAAAGCAAGTTCAAACTACAAATCAAGTGCAAATCATTCCAGTGGATTAGGAAAATCAAGAGGAAGAAGAAACTAGTCAAGTTGTAGAAGAGAGAACACAAGAGCTTGGAGTTGAAGAACAACCTAAGAAGACTTTGAGGTATGTAATATTGAATCATTCAGAAGATCATATTATAGGTGATAAGAACAAAGGTTTCTAGACTAGGAGAAAGATTGCAAAATAATACTACTTGATTTCAAAGACTGAGCCTACTAGTGTGAATGATACATGTAAAGATGAGCATTGGGTTGAGGCTATGAAAGAGGAACTAAAATAGATTGAGAAGAATAATACATGGATTCTTGTTCTCAAACCTAAGGATAAGAATGCCATTGGAACTAAATGGATCTTCATAAAAAAATTGAATGAGCAAGGAGAAGTGGTTAGAAACAAAGCAAGATTGGTATGTAAAGGATATTCATAGATGGAAGGAATTGATTTTGAAGAGACTTTTTCCCCTGTTCCTATAATTGAAGTTGTAAGATTATTTCTTACCTATGCTGTTTACAAGAACTACAAGTTTTATCAGATGGATGCCAAGTCAACTTTTCTAAATGATGAATTGGAAGAGGAGGTGTATGTTGAGCAACCTAATTGATTTCAATTAATTGATAAGGGAGATATGGTGTTTTGGTTGAAGAAAGCATTGTATAGAATCAAGCAAGCCCCTAGAGCTTGATATGCCAGATTGGACAAGTATTTGTTGAAGCTTGGATTTAGCAAAGGTATTGCTGATAGCAATTTCTATTTCAAGAATGGTAATAAAGATTTGATTGTTGAAGTCTTTGTTGATGATATCATTTTTGGAGGAGATAATGGTTTGTGCATGAAGTTTTCCAATGAGATGAAAAGTGAATTTGAAATTTCATTGATTGGTGAGATGAAATTATTTTTGGGATTGCAAATTACTCAGTTAGATAAAGGGATTTTTATATCTCATTGCAAGTATGTGAAGGAATTTTTGAAGAAGTTCAGTATGGAAGATTCAAAGCCAGTTGGTACACCTATGGTGACCAGATGCAAGTTGACAAAAAAAGATGATTCTTTGAAGGAAAATTAGACTAGATACAAATCAATGATTGGTGGATTGTTTTATTTAACTCAAAATAGGCCTGATATGATGAATGATGTATATATTGTTCCAAGATTTTAAGCTGATCCAAAGGAATCTCACGTGACTATTGTGAAGAGAATTTTTAAATACTTGAAGAGAGCTATTGAATTTGGCCTATTGTATCCTAAAGATGATGATCTTACTTTGAGTGCCTTTACTAATGTTTATTGGGAAAGAGATATAAATGATAGGAAAAGTACTAGTGGTGGATCATTTTCCTTGGGTAAGAAGCTGATTTCATGGTTAAGTAAGAAGTAAAATGCCATTTCCTTATCTACTGGAGAAGTCGAATACATTGCTTCTACTAAAAATTGTACTCAAGTCTTATGGATGAAACATATATTGAAGGATATCAGAGTTGTGTATAATGAGCCTATTCCTATATTCTATGATAATTCAAGTGCTATTAACATTTCTAAGAATCTAGTGATGCATTCAAAGAAAAAGTATATCTCTATTAAGTTTCATGTTTTGAGAGAAAATGTGATTGAAAAGGAAGTTAGACTAGAGTATGTGCCTACTAAGGAGTAGATTGCAGACATCTTTACCAAGTTGTTGCCTAAGGTTAATTTTGAGTATCTCATAGGGAAGTTATGGGTGATTTCCCCTCCTAATCAAAACCAAGGATGCATTGCATTCCATCAGTCTGTGCATTTCATAGTCATATCTTGTTTCAGATTGATGTTGTGGTGGTTGGTACTCAGGGGGAGTAGTCAAATGTTTAGATGTTCAAATGCTTAGATATGTGGTTTAGAGTTTGTGTGGTGCTGAGATATCTTTGTCATTGATGTCAAAGGGGGAGAAGAATCAAGTGAAAAAATATGAAATATCTAAGGAGAAGAGTCATGTGGGGAGAAGAGTTGTTTAAAAGTTGAGGAGAAAATGAGTCAGAGTCTAAGGGGGAGTAATTGTCAAGAGTTAGTTGCGTTGATGGTGTTTTTCACATCATGTGTTTCCATCAATGCCAAAGGGGGAGATTGTTGGATCTTGTGGTTGTGTTACTGATATGTGGTTGTCATTGATGTCAATACTATTAGCATTAATTCATTAGAAGTTGTATATGTCAAGGATATTGAGAAAATTGTAATGAGATGAGTTGTAGGTTGTCTGTGGTAAAGTGAAGTTCAGTATGTCAGTAAGTTCTATACATTGATGATCAGAGGTTTTGGACTAAAGGGTTTGTTGTTGAGTGTATCTAGTTTATCCATGTCAAGTTTCAGAGATCCGCTTGAAGAGTTGATCGAGTTATGAATATTTTCATTTTGATAGTTTTTATGTTGCCTCAGTTAGTGTTCCTGATTGAAGATGATGCGATTTCAATTATTTCAATTGTTTCAGATGCTTCTCTAGTGATTTGTGATGTTTTTGGATGTTTCTAGAGTGTTCTCTAACTTTTTTGCACATTCGCATTGATCATTGTACTCGTGGTTGGTGATTTTCTCTTGTGTGTTCATGTTTTTCTTGTTCTTGGTTGACATGGTGGTTGTAGCGTGTTGTGGATCTTTGAGGAGTAATTAATTGATTTTTTTTCACATTGGAGATGTTGATTTGGGTCTTCACTAAGTTGTAGCTGACCTTGGCTGATTTGCATTAATAATATTTAGTATTTTGGGCCGATAGTTTATATTGATTTTATTATTTTTGTTGAAGCCGACATGTAGGGATGAAATTTCTTGTTGCGGATATATAAGAGTGATTGTTTATTTGAATTGAAATGTGTGAGTGGAAGCCAAAGTGTGCTTCTATGTGTATATGTGTGAATATTGATCTAAATCATTCGAAGGCAGAGCAAAGTGTGAAGAAGAGTGAAGAAGAGTGAAGAAGTCTTCTTATGCTTAACTGAAATTGTGATCAGGCATTAGAAAAAGTTGTTCTATTAGTTCAAATCCCTACAGATGTAATTTGAATCTTTCTATAAGATAGTGTGTCTTCCTTTGGGAAGTTAGCCCTATTGTAATTGAGTAGTGAGCTCTAGGAAGTGTGCTTGAATGCAACTGCATTCCCCATATTTTCATTCTTTATACTTTTAATAGGGTATACTCTTGTGGACTAATGTCCAACATGGTTTTTCCCATAACAGGGTTTTCATGTAAAAAATCTTTGTGTTATGTGTGTTTCTAATGTGTTGATGATTTATGCTTTCATGGTTAATAATCAAATCTGAGAATAAGGTTAATAAGTTGAATAATTTTTAAATTTTTGTGACAACTGATTCACCCCCCTCTCAGTTGTCTACCCTTGTGTTGCCAACAGTGTCTATGTTTGCACTAGGTACAATATCTTTTAGTTCCTTCATTGATTCCTCCATCAATTATCCACTATTCTAATGTATCTCAATAATCTCCTTCCAGACAAATGCATGGGATACATCTCGTAATTGTAGCTTAAGGAGTGGGGAAAACTTGTCCATATCTACATTTCCCTGTTGCAATGGTAGTTGTAGCAATTTTGAAGAAACAATAGGTTGGAACTTGAGTTTCATACTTAATAGATTCTTCAGGGAATCTTCAGAGAAGCTAGAGGATTCACCAAAAGTCTTTGTAGTCTCTGTAAATTTATCCTTTATTTAATTTATTGTTTATTTCCTTTCCCTTGTCCTTTCTAGAGTTTACATGTGTCTCTTCTTATGTTCTTGCATGGAGGTATCCTCATCCTTATGTTCACTTTCCTTCTCATTATCTTCTTCCTCATCTTCCTTCTCTACATCACTAGTTTCTTCTTCAACATTTGTATTCACATCTTCCTTTGGATATTGGTTTGGGTTATCTGGTGGAGGAGTCTTTGGTTTATCTTGCACAATCTCAAAATTTTCTTCAAGCACTGGAGGAAGATAAGTATCCTCCATTGTTGCTTCTTCTCCAACATCATTCTCTACTTCCTCATCCTCCTTTTCTAGTTCTTCCACTTCCATAGGGGCATTGTCCTAAGTGTGCTCTTCATCTGTCACATGCTCATGTTGAGCATCAATTTTTTAAACTTCTTCTTTTGTAGAAACAACTTTTGGTGTAGGATCCTTACATTTTGGGCTAATCCCTAGTCTGTGTGCTAGGTCTACAACCTTATCAATACTCTCCTTTCAAAGTCTCTCATGATCATCCTTGTCTTTTCTCATCAATATTGTTACCCTTTATTTTGTTCTTAGTTTTTTTGTGTATAGTTGAGCAAATGTGGCCTTATTCTCTATAGATAGGGGAGCACTAATAACTTCAAGAGAATATGCCTTCATCTTGGCCTCTTCATCAATATCCTCTTGTCTTCTCTTTACCAAAACATTCCAAATCTCTGTAGGTAACTTCTCCTATATGTTCCTTATGTCTACTTCAAACATTATGATGTATTTTACAATGGACTCAACTATTGTGGCCTTATTTGTGTCATTAACCTCTTTATACAAAGCTACAGTCTCTCCAAGCATGTCATGCTGAATTATTCTATTTACTAGTTCCTCTACCTTCATAGGAATACGGGATTTTTCTGAAGATGTTTTCTTTTTCTTCTTCTTGACATCCAGAGTCTTCTTTGTTTCTACCTTCTTCCTTTCTGGAGACACATTCTTGGTAGTTATTTTCTTCTTCTCTCTCATTTGTATTAGAAATGCTTCCTTCTCTTTCTCTATCTCCTCTTCAATGTTTGTGTTAATAACATCAAATACTTTTCTTTTAACACTAGCTTCACCTTTTGAATCTTCACTCTTCCTTTTGCAGACCAATGGGGGTCCTTATTCATCTTATTCTTCTTATAAATTCACACTTACATTCTTCTATCTCATTTCCTTTTTCTTTTTTCTTCACTTTGTGGGGATTGTAGGCGGTGCTACCAGAGTAGACTTCTTCTTCTTTGGCCTTGTCATGTGCATAACCAGAGGGAATTTCTTCTTTACCAGTGGACTATTAGTTGTTTTCCTTTTCTCTCCAATAGGCTACCTAGTCCTGGAGGACTTATGGATAGTAGGAGAGGTGGTAGCTATCCTACTAGATCTTCTTATGCCTTCTAAACATCCTATGAAAATTTATTCTCCCTTGGTTTTTTCTCTTACATACTACACCTTTTCCTTTGAAATGCTCATTTCCTCTGCAAACTGATCAACCATCTTTCTAACCTTCTTTTTTATTTTTGTTTATGTTGCTCCATATGCAGCTCCGAAGACTTTTCTTCATAAGTTCCATACATTTCCTTATTTGTTTCCTTTGGACTCTACAACAAAATTTTGGCTAAACTAGTAATCTCTTGTTCAGTGACCTCATATCCTAATGTAGGGATCCATAGAGTGCTTGGTTCAATTTCCTCCATGATACATTCATCAATTCTTACCAAAAATGTGATATGATTTTTATGTTTCTCTACCATATTTCTTGGAATTTTATCTCTCTCATGCATCATCTTCTAAAAAAATACAAAGAAAGTAGAAAGTGCCTCATCTAATGCCTTCAAGTCACCACAATAGCTCATAAAGTCTCTGATCTAATGAGAAAGTGGTCTTCCTTGAAACCATTCGACACATCTAGCTCTAGGGAGCTCCTTTAGGAAGTATAGAAGTAAACACATAACCAAGGTTCCATACTTAAATGCACGCTTCTTTTCCTTGGTTTGTTTTAAATTCTCCATCAATTATTGTTTTAGAAAGTCATAAAAATTATAGCCAACACCTTTTTCCACCATATAATATGCCACATTGATTGCATGGTAGATACTGAATTATCTTTATTTGTGAAATAGATTTTATAACCAATTAACATTTCTACATACATCACAACTATATTTTTTATGGGATTTACTACTAGATCTCTCTTATCATATGTTGCACCAATGAGTTCCATTACCACTTAATTCTTAACCAAATTCAATACAAAAATAGGTCTCGTGGAGCATAGACCTGTAACCTCTCTAATTACCTCTTTTGTTATCATTCTAGGCATGTCAGTCCAAACAAATTTATCATGGATTCTACTTAATACCATTCTAAACCACTTGTCATCAAAAAAAAAATTCAAAAACCATTGACATACATCCAATTTCTTTACGGCTATGTTTTGATACTTTGGTTTTAGGGTAAAGTTGTCTCCAATCAATTATTTCATCCACATATCTGCTAAATTTCTATGATTATATTCATCCATCTTTCCATGAATGTAAATCCTTATATCTTCTATTTGCAAACCCCATATGAAACATACGAAAATGCACCTAATGGGTCATCTTCTATAGATTTTGCAAGGTAATTCTTGAATTTTGGTTGTGGCTTCTCGGTAACCTCAAAACCCTCAGTGTAGCCATTGCAAAGAATTCAAATTTCTTTCAAAAAAAATTCTTTTGAAAACTAGGGTTCAGTTGAGATTCTAAATAGCTTTTCTTCTATTTGCCAAACTAGGGTTTTCATGCACCAGATCACAAATAGCTTCGATCACTCCAAATCACTTCCTTGTTGCTCTACTTCTTCTCAATTCTCATTATGAAAAAAATTGGCTAAGTAAAATCACTTATGACACTTGGAACTTGTCCTAATTTTTCAATTAATTCTTCAAAAAATAAAGTTGTTAAACCTTTATGTGTATGCACAATTAACTTCTAATGCTCCACAAAATTTTGTATTATCATATTTTCTTCTACAATTTTCACCAATAGATCAAGCATGTCGATCTACATCACATACCTTCATGTTGAGGCATCAACACCATTTTCTTTGCCAGGTGATTAAAAAAAATCATTAGAGATCCCCCTGATCCAAACCTCTCAACTTAATTTCTAGAGGATCTACACCAGATTTTGGTACAAATTCATCTTTAAATTATGTCTATTCCTTCTTTCTCCAAATCTTTTCCATCTCCTTTTTTCCCACCAGATCAAATTTTTTACGGGTTTATTCCTCTTTATCAGATTATCCTTCTTCATATTTCTACTTCTATAAAACTTAGAAATGTGTCCAAGCTTATTGCACTTGTAATATGTGGCATTCTTTTAACCAACATTTCTTCCATTCATTCTATATTTGCATTGATCAGCTTTATGCCCAAATCCATAGCATGTATAATAGTAGCCTTTGAAAGATTGAACCATTCTACCATTGTTATAATCATTCATCAATTGAATTCTACACTTACTAGCTCTATGACCAAATTTCTTGAATGTAAAGCATTGACCAGAAAAAGATGGAACATTCAGATTCATTCTACTTCTACATTCAATTACCTTATGTCCAAATTTATTGCAAGAATAATAAAAACAATTAAAATATGGTTACCTTTGTGCATTTGGTTGCCTAATAGGTGGTCTTCTTTGATTCTGGATCTGCTTGCTATTGTTCTTCTTCTTTTCAAGTTGATTTTTAGTTTGATCTTCTTTTGAAATTTCTCTTGTCTCAAACCCTAACCACCTTTGTGTTTAGATCCTTTCAAATTTATGGTAATTTAATCAATCTTTGTAGAAATCATCTTGAATTTGTCTTCATGACTCCATGCTTTCTCCATATCTAATATCAGATTTACCACTTCTTGTTCAAGCCTTGTGCATTCCTTGGATTTTCTTTTCACCATTGCATTTAGACATTCCTCAATTCTTTTCTTTTCTTCAACTTGCACTTTAGAGTCGATGAGAGTTTCATTTACTTGCTTCAATTATTCATCGAATTCCTTATGCCTTTCTATGAACTTCTTGATTTACTCTCTCAATTTTTTGGTACATTTATTTTCTTCTTTGATATTTTCTTTCAAATCTATGTTTTCATCTTCAGTCCTTTCAATATCTTCAAGGGAAACTTTGATTTCTTCATCTTTATCAAACATTCAATCTTATTTTGTGGGTCCAATAGTAGGAATCTCTTTCGAAGGAGTAGCTAATCTTCTATCAGCCATGTGTTCAACATCCAAGATCTTCCCTAAGCAGTTAAGCTCCTTCCAAGGAACCAACCTTTGATACCAATTTTTGAACACCCGAAATACTGAGAGGGGGTGAATCATTATTCTTTTAAACCATTCAAACATTTAAACATCCAATCCACTTATTAGATTCAATGAAACATCACATAACACATGAACACCAAGGTTTTTATGTGGAAAACCAAAAATGGGAAAAAACATAGAGAGGATTAGATCACAATATATTATAACCAATTATAATATATTTATAGAAGTGCTCACTACAGGTGGACTCACTATCCACAAAGAGAAAAATATAGAAGAGATTGTGTGGCTCATATCCTAGATTAAACTATTTCAATTTCATCTATCATATGCATGAATTATAGTTCCAATGAAGCTTAGTAAACTGACTTTATACATTTCATCTGATTTAGATCTAACACTCTTCTTTCTTTTGCATTCACATTAATATAACACTCTACTCAACATTCACAACTTAAATCTGCACTACTCTAATAATATTCACATCATATACATGTAGAACACTCACAACATTCTACAAAACACCAAAAAAATATCTATCTTATATATCCATATTAAGCATAACATCAATTAGGTTGGCCTAATTAGATGTAACATTTAAAATATGGCTTGTTGGCTCCAAATATTTCCATACATGCCTCGTGCCAAAATTCAAATCTCAAAATAACTTGAAATAGGTCGGCATAGACCTATAATAGATCCCATATAAGATTGCAACACTTATTTAATCTTCACATACCTTCAAACTTATTAGTTTGGCATCGAAGAAGACCTAATACCAAAATTCTTCAACTGTGTACCCACATTTGGACATGTGGACCTCAAAATTCAACACCAAGAGGAACTCACACTCTAATTCCATCTACCAACATATCCTCAAAAGCACAAATCCAAAAAATTATCTATGGAGAAGTATGGACTCTCAACTCAAATGCACTGTATAGGAAATGACTATAGTTTGCTAGATCAAACTTCTATTACTTATATCTCTCAAACCAAAAGAAAAAACATGATGAAATTATGAAATTAGATACTTCTAACAACCAAAAAAAAATGTTAGAAGTGAAAATTGGAAACTTCATTTGTGGACTGGTGTAGACCCAAAAATTGGAGCTTTGTTACATAGAATTAACAATGTTGACATTTAGTTGATTTTCCATCACAACCAACTTTACTAGATCAAACCATCTTGCAAAAATGTCTTCCAAAAACACTCCAAAACTTGTTAGAATCAATCAAAATTATCTAAAATGATTTGCACCATGATCTCCACGTCAAGATACAATGTTGGCATCAATGAAAACACTGCAACACATTGTTATATACCTTTCTACTTATCCCTCATGCTCATGTTGCCAACTACAACATCAATGGCATTCTTACAACATCAGTATTCACTGAAACTCATTAAATTTGTTAATTCAAACATCCATTTAAAGCATCATATCTAAATTGCAGCAAATGAAAGGAACGTATAGAGCATGCATCACATCAAGGAACACAAGAACACCAGATTTACATAGAAATCCCTTGAAAGGGAAAACCATGATAACGATTAACTCACAATATATTATAAATAGTTACAATATTTGATACATAATGATGGAATCACTTTCTAGAAAGAGAATGGCTCACTACCAATGATGAACTGTTAAGAGTGCATTTGATATATGTTAAAGATATAGTTCCATTGAAGCTCAAAAAACTAAGTTAACACACTTCATACTTCACCACAATTACAATTCACACTTCTTTGCACACCAAAGTTTGCACATACACTCTACACACTATTTGTCCAAATATTCACACAATGAATCAACCTTATATATATCAAAACTATCTAAAACATCAATTAGGTTGGCCTCCTTAGATGTACCATCCACCACATACCCTATCAGCTCCAAACACTAGCACACACACCTTGAAAAACAAACCAAAAAACGTGTAACATCAAAATAGGTCAATGTGACCCATAATCACTCCCATGATTTTGTTTCATACACAATTTAACTCCACACAACCCAAAAAATTTTAGGTTGACACCATATAACAAAATTGGTGAAATAATAATGAATGCAACAACTATTCACTCAAAACTCAAAACATAGATCTCCAAAACACTTCTCACTTAGAGAAAAAATACTTCTGACATCCTAAAACACTTCCTCAAAATCATTGTAGAAAAATATTTATCCATAGTGCAATGCAGAGCACTCCAACATACACTCTGTAACTACAACTCTTTCATTTCCAAAGTTGATAGTCTGTCAATATTATCTTTGAAAGTGAAGGCATACAAGCTTGAATATTTGGATTTAGACACCTTCAAGATAAACAAAATTACCTCAAACTATGTGACCAAATTCTTCATGGAAATGCATTGCATACAATAAAATTGGTTCACTGAATATTGAAAATTTTACAATAAGACTTAGGAAAATCTATAAAACATTTGGATTTGTCTGAATCAACACTACTGTATCTCTATAATGGGTTTCCATCAATGGAAATACCATACATTGTCATTCTCATCAATCTTCAACAATCTCCCTACACCATACATCAACATCATCTATACATCAACATGGTCATATTTCTAACAACCCAAGTCTTCAACAATCTCCCCCTTTGTCATTGATGGCAGCACACTCTCACTCCTTAAAAATTATCCAAAACTACTCTTCCCCCTTTGACATCAAGGGAAAAGGGCTCATAATATTAGAATTTTCAAACTACTCCCCTTAAATGATATAAGTATATACACATGAGAGTAACTCCCCTTTACTCCACTC
The DNA here is from genome assembly GCA_007258455.2 of Sequoia sempervirens. Lineage (NCBI taxonomy): Eukaryota > Viridiplantae > Streptophyta > Pinopsida > Cupressales > Cupressaceae > Sequoia > Sequoia sempervirens. The sequence continues at coordinate 62,018,735 of VDFB02109042.1, read as the reverse complement.
CTATACCTAACACTTCTCTAAAAATGCTTATCCGTGAAAAATAACAATTTTTTTTTGTAACACTCATCCAATACTTTTGTATATGTAAATATAAATTAGAAACTACATAAAATAAATAGTAATGTACACCTTAAACTATCAAAGGGTAAAATACCCTTGTTAGACACCTTCAATTTCACAAGGTGTGTCTCCCAATCCTTCTTTCCTATCTCCCATTTTTTCTTGGTGAGGGGAAGTATACTACATTGATTCTCAAACTGAATAAGGAGATCTTCTCCTTCATCAAGGGTAGTAGGCACCAAATTCATCTACACCACCTTATTTTCACTAGCAATCACTCTAGTCAAGAATCTAAGCTTTGCACTTACCAAATCTCTAAGCTAACTATACTAGATAATGATATTCTCTTTTTTTTCTTGCAATATGAAGAACTATCCATGCATATTCTCTATTTTTTCCCTTGTCATACCATCTCTATCATTTTCTAAATCATATTCATCAGAGGCCTGAACAATTTGCTAATCTTTTGATTCTATTCAGTCCTTTATGATCCTTGTAGAGTTAGGCCATTTTAAGAAAAAATGGAACACAAATTTTACTTCATCTGAGCATTTATGAACATCTCTCAAGTTACCTTGTATCTTGTCATGTGCAAGACCACATTTACCAAATAATTTGGTCAATATCCCATCATTAACCTTCTTTTCCATTTCTTTTTCCACTTTCTCTTCTAGACTGACAAAATAATCTTTGAAAGAATATAAGAACAACTTAAAATTATGTACATCGAAAAAGGAATCATCAATAGTTTCACTGAGAATACCTTCTTGCAACACCTTAACAACTTCTTCAATCATTTCTACACTCTTTTGATGGTTTTTAATATTGCCTTCCTTATGGATCAGACATGAAATACATTCACCAAGTTATATCTTGTGTAGGGGAGAGATCTTGCTCATATCAACTTGTCCTTGTTGTATGGGTGTCTACACTAGCTGTGCAAACACCATCGATTCACATTTTAGCTACATATCTAACAAATCCTTTAAAGAATCTCTAGAAGCTCTAAAGGATTCACCAACAACTTTTACACTTTGTTCTTCCTTCTTCTCATACTTCTCCTTTTCTTCATTACCGAAGTAGTCTTCTAAATTATTTTCTTCTTTAGTAGGCTTCTCATTATCTAGAGGACGAAAGTTTTGATCCTTTTGTGCCTCAAACTTCTCTGAGAATTCTTGTTTGTCTTCTTCTTTCTACATATTATCTTTCTCTATATCTGGAGGAGGAAATTTTTGTGTTTTGTGCTCCATCCTTCTCTGGGATATTCTACATATCGTCATTTTTTTCTTCAACAATAAAATTCTCCACAATTGGAGGGGTATCATCATTACCATGTTTTCTTGTTCACCCTCAGTCTCACACATATGCTCATTTTGTGCATTAGTAGACTCATTGCTTTCTAGGATAGATGTATCATTATGCATTTTTTCTTCACTATCTGGAGGGACTCCCAAACCTTTTGCAAGTTCTTCAACCTTCCACAGTGTATCATTCTTCAATCTTTCAATGTTTTCCTTGTCTCTTCTCATTAGAATTTTAGCTACTTTTTTTGTTTTAAATTTCTTGTTGTACAATTTAGAAAATTTGTTTTTTTCCTCAGATGTAGAGAAGAATCAATCTTATCTAAGGAAAATTCCTTTATCTTCTCATATTCTTCAATAGCCTCTTTCCTTCTTGTGGTTAAAACATTTTTCAATTCATCAGGCAATTGATCCTAAATTTTATCTAAGCCAGTGTCAAATTTTACCATGCACTTATCGATGGCTTCTTCAATGGTTGCCTTATCCTCATCATTAGACTCTAGATACATTTTAGTTGTTTATTCCAAGAGACCAAGTTTTGAAATAGTATTAAACAAAGAATCAAGTTTCAAGGGACCATGCTCCATTATCAGAGGGGTCATTTATTTCTTCTTCCCCTTTCCTTTAGTTGATTTTTCTCCTTCTCCTTCACCTAAACTCTTTTCTCTTCACTAAAACACAAAAACTTCCTTTTCTTTTTGCACTTTTTCTTCACTTTCAGTATCTGCAACACCCTTTGTTCTCTTGGAACTAGTCTCTTCCATAGTAGCTTGAGAAATCTTCTGGAAAATTTTTGGTCCTTCTACATCTTCCCCATCCCCATAGCTAAAGTATCTTTCTTTGGTGGCCTTTTCATTTCTTCTCCTCTTAGGAGGAATTTGTTGAACAAATGGGTCAGATGCTTCTTTCTTCCTTGAACTTTCTATAGATTTTGTTCTAGAGGACTTCAAAATAAAGGGAGAGGGAGAGAGGTCCTAACTGACCTTCTTGGACTTGGAGTACCATATGAGGCCATAGATGTATCTTTACATTTCTCTGCACAACCCTTAGGTGGGTTCATAATATCTTCCAACTAAGCTTTCATATTCTCCATGTTCTTCTCAATATCCTTCTTGTTCTTTTCCAGATTCACCTAACTGGATTTCTCTACAAATGGGCCAAATTTTTCCAAATATGGATCTCTTGGTTTATTTAAGTGATGTAGAGCATCATACACAAAGGAAATCACCAAAATTGCTCAACTTCAAAACTTAATTCACTTATGAAAACAGAGTTCCAAAAGGGCATTAGATCCACCAAACACCATTAATCACCTGAGTTTATAAGTACAATCTTCAATTGCATGTTAGAAGGATTCAAAATACTTCATTAGTGCATCTTCCAAAACATTGATTCATTCAATAAAAATTAAGGCTCCTCCAATAGTCCTGATACAAACATGATCACCATAACCTTTAACACTCACCAAGAATCGAAAAAAAACCATGTCAATGATATATCCCACCAAATTCTATTGGTTCTTCATGACTGTCCTAAGGTGCTACAAATACTATGTCCTTAAAGGAAAAACACCATCAAACAACTCAAGACACAAGCTACTTCATCTATCCAACCTTGGAAAGCTTCAAAAGACATGTGGACTTCCCCTTTGTACAAATCTTTGATGAGTTTGTGACATTTACAATACATAACAACTTGATACACTACTTCTTTAGGACTGCAACTTCACTGTCTACAAAGGATAGTCAGTATAAAGAGAAATTTAGACTTGTTCACTCACTAAATACTGAAGGAAATGACTTATAACACTCTCTCACATCTTCTAAAAAAAAAATCCACTAAAGGAAATTCCTTTACAATCATCAAACATGGGATACATAACTGATCACTGTCTTTTTCTAAGTTTTCAATGAAAACCCAGACCTAGGGCCTCCTTGTTATCTCCAAAGACCATAAGATAAGGCTCAAAAAAAATTTAGTTGGAAAGATAGCCTGCATACAGGCCTTCATGTAAATTTTCAAATGATTTCACAGTACAAATTAAGAGAAACTTAATTTATTTTTCCCACTGTTACCCTAATGAGGGTTTTAGATAGTTTTGAGAAAAAATGATTGTATCTTACACAAATCTCAACTAAAATGCATGAAAAAAAATAAATTTGGAAGGTGACTGCTAATACCAACTTTCAAGAACATGCTTGCACGTTTTCAAGTCCGTACAAGTTGTACACAAGCCTGAAAACAATCAAATTTCTGGAAAATATGCACGAAAATAGGGTTTTTTCATTATTTTCTTCAAGGATTCAATCACCAACAAGGATTCAAATGTTTACAAATCATTTTTAAAGGAATTTACAACATATAGAATCGATTTCCAACTGATTTCAACTTCCTATTATTGATTAGACTCTAATGACCTATTAACTCCTATTTTATGCAACTTTTATAGTTTTGAAAATTTGACATTTTTGTTGACAATTTTACATTTCTTTGCCAAATACTCATCAAATGACTCTTGAATGAACCCTACAAATGAAAAATTATCTAAATGGAATCATCTACAAGGTAGAATCATGGTGGCCTAAAGGTGCTCCTTGACCATTAGGATAATCTCTACGAAACCAATAAGCTCTTCTATTGTAACCTCATATCCTAGCTTTGAGATCCAAAACTTTCTAGGTTCAACTACTTCCATAATGTAGTTATCTCTGTTAGCCATGAAAGTGATGTTATCCATGTGTTTCTCAACAATTTTTTCCAGTATCCTCTCACTTTCTTGTATTTTTCCTTGAAAATTATTGAAGAAGCCCAACAACAAGTTTTCTAAGTTTCCAAATTCACTAACCTTCTCAAGTGGCCTCTAATTTGAATAACAATAGGAATGTTTTCAACCCACACAATATTATTTATATTGGAAACTTCTCTAAGAAATTAAAATAATACATACAATTTTTTGGACACTGGGAACACTAAGAGGGGGGGTGAATTAGTGTTCACTAATTTTGATTTCCAAGACAAATCTAAAACCATTAACAACAATAATTAAACTTCATATAGAATTTGCAACACATAATAGATGAAATCATGCAATCTCATTAATGAACACCATAACACCAAATATTTTTTTTTACATGGAAACCCTATTAGGGGAAAAAGCACGGTGGAGACTAATCCACAATATTTACTCTGTTAAAAGTAAAATAGAAAGAAGGGGAATGCACTTGCATTCAGGTGCACTGCCTAGAGCTCACTACTCAAAAGAGAAAGGCTCACTACCTTACAAAATATAATTTAAGTTACAACAAAATTTTGAAATGAGAGTACAACATCTACAAATGCCAGAATTCAGTCCCACTGAGGTTCTTGATCATATTCTGAATCTCTTGGCTGGATCACACTTCTACTCTGCTCTACTCTGCATACCAAAACTATTCTACCCTCAAATAACTAATCTTCTTTTTTCACTCTCTTCTTCGCACTCCTTCACTACCACATTATGTCTACTACTACGAATTTTTTTTTCACACCCAAAATGGTTTACCAAACTCCTTTATATACTTGCTAATAAAAAATTCAATGTATGTCGGCCTCACAATAAAACATAATATTTTTGCTTATGTCAACTCAAATATCTAATTAGAATTGATGCATACCCACACAAGTCAGCTAGACTTTAGTAGGGACCTAAACCAAGATTCCAAAAATAAGAAATAGAAAAATACATATTCTACATATATCCACGATACACAATATGAAACATGTCGGCCATAATGGAAAATAAACCATGAAACATGCTACAGAATCTCTAACTCGAACTCCGATTTAATAATATACCACAAAACTCATTAGAGGATAGTGTAAATGCTAAGAACTATTTCTTCGAGATCCACACCATGAAATAATGATCCGGAGAAGTGATTGGATCAACTTGCCAACCGGATGTCCTGTTCTTCATTCTTCTTGTCAGTAGATTATAGAGTCTAGTAGTTTCCTTTCCGGTATAACCAATGCTAATACTATGGATCATATTGATAACTCTAGTTTCCATCAATGACAACACAAATAGCCAAAACCGATCTCTCAAAGACATATGCCAACAATCTCCCCCTTTGGCATTGATGGCAACACTTAGTGAAAATTTGACTGAGTCAAAACCAAAAACTCAGCAAGACCAAAATTACTACTCCCCCTATGGATGTCAAGGAAATTTTTCACTGCATTCTCTCCCCCTTTGAAATCAATGACAAAGCTCTACTAAATCCACTCTAAACTTCTCTTCTTATTCTCTCCCCTTTAGTATTTTACTACACTTACTCTTACTCCATTCTCCCCAATTGATCAAAATTTGGACAACTATTGTAAGAATCTAGAAAATTATTTTATACTTAGCTTTCATTTATGGAATGAATTTTTTCTAGGAGTCTACTACAATCCAAATACCTATGATCAAGCTATTATTCTCTGATGTTCTATTAATGATATGAAAAAGTGACTTAGGAATGGTGATTGCATCTTCCAAATTTTCTCCTAACTTAAGCACTTCAATCATCTGCTCTAATCTTCCTTCAGTTATGTCTTTCACTTTCCAGAAGGTATCAATAAGAGTATTCCTAGCAGAGCAGACCTTTGCATGCTCAACTTGTAGAGCATAAACCTTATTCTTAACATCTCCATTATTGTCCAAGGACATATTGTAATCTTGTCCAATTCTGGAAAGCTCTTTTTTTATTTCCTCCAAATTGTCCTTGTACTTGTCAACCATATGGGGCCACTTAAGACAGTAATTGAAAACTTTATTAGTAGAATCAATGCACTTTCTTAACAAATTCATTTTCTTCTTCAACTTGAAAAGAGATAGCCTAAACTACATCTTTAAATGGGAAATTATTTCCTCCTCTTTTCTGTCCAGAGGCACAAATTCCATGGTTTCCTTGACACACTCAATTAGTTCTTATGGGAGAACATTCTGCAGACTCTCCAACTCAATATTATTAATAGAAAATTATCTCACCAGAGAATTTTCAATAATATCTTGCTCATAAGATGGTCCATTTAACCATATGTCTGATATCTTTTAAATACCATCCACATCCTAAATGATTTGCACTATCTTTGACTTGAACAAAGCACCTTCTTCATCACTATCTTTAGGTATTATTATTTCCTATTCACCTAGTTTTGGTTGATCTCTTAGAGTATATTCTTCAGAAACTTCATCCTCTACACCCGCAACCAATTGCATCTTCCCTTTTTCTTCAACCTTTGCTGACTTGGGTACTAGATGAGTGACACCACCCATATCACTTCCTCTCTTCTACTTTTTCCTTGTCTCTCCGGAGGATGAACCAAATTTAGTTAACATTACCAGGAGAGGGGTAACACTTCCCCCAAACCTTTCTAACACCTTTCTAAAGAAGCTTTCATACACTTGTTCACAATTGTCAAAAGAGTTATAATGATTGAAGATTTTCTTACAAACCATCATGTTTTCTCTCCACACTATATTGTCCTTCATAGGAAAACAGTTTAGAAAATACGTCATAATACATATTGCCAGAGTGCCAAACCTGATGTGCTAGTCAATATCCTTTGTTAATTGAACATTTTCCATCAGTTAATCCTTCAACAGACTACATAGGTCAAAGTATTCATTTTCAATCATCATTTTATGAGTGATATATGCAACACCTGTCGAGGTTGATCCTTCTCAGTTTCTGAAGTAGATCTTATAAGAGATTCCATGTGCAACATACCTTGTCAAAGGATCTTTAATCATTGCAATTGTCAGATCCCTCTGATCTCCCCTTATTCCAGTTAGGGATTCAACCTCAACATTGTGAATTGACTTCTTCTTCGATATATCACCAACATTGCATAAGCCCATTAGATTTCTATTCACATCCTTAGAAATTTGATAAGTTTTGTCAAGAGTGAGGATATCACCAACCAATTTGTTCAGAACAAACTGAATTATCTTTGCATTGATGAAATGAGGGTATTTGCTCTATATATCCAAATTCTTATGCTTTGATCCTTCAAGCCTCCTAAAATTGGTGAGTGACAAAAAAATTCTTTCATCCCTAATCTTTTGGCTGCTATACTCATCTAGAGTTATTGTTCCTTTGATTTTCTTCATGTTTCACCCCGAATAGAGTCCTACTAATCACAAAAATAGATATGAAATCAATGATCAACAAAAATACCTGGAAATTCGCTGCTAGGATCACCTTTCACACTTTTGAAATTTTGCAGAAAATGCTCTCTAATTGTTATCCTTCAATGCACAATAATGAATTAGGGTTCCAAATGCCAATTTTATAACTTCACCTACTTTATTTTCTACTGCATTAAAAGTGTTTCCCTAGAAGTTTTGGTCACTCTGCAAACTCAAACAACAAGTGAAGAATTCAACTGTGGACCTATACCATGTCATCCAATTCAACATACGATTGTTGATAATTCCATTAATAAATAACACAATGACTAATGACATCTAGCAACTTGGTGCCAATTATACACAGGGGGACAAGATATTTTCATGAAAAACTTTTCCTAGGCCACTGGCCTAATATCAATTACCGGAAGAGTTACTAGAGGGAGCTTCCATTACAGCTTTTTTTTCTTCATCAGATTCACTTTTCTTCATCTGATCTCTTATCTCTTCCATAGATGCTTTCTCTTTTCCTTTGTTGTCTTTCTGTGAATTTATTCCTTGATAAACCAAACCTCTTTTATTCATGTTTCTATTCCTACAAAATTTTGCAAGGTGTCCAAGATTATTACAATTGAAACATACCAGACCTTTCTATCTATACCAACCATTCCACTAATTTTCTCGTGACCTGCATTGATTAGCAACATGTAAAAATCTTCCACATGTATAGCATTTAATGTTATTTGTATTGACAGTCATACTTCTGCACTCTAATGCTTTATGACCAAAATTTTTGTATTTAAAAAATTGACCAAAAAATGATGGAGTACTAAGGTTTATCCTTCTTCTACACTGAGAAGCCATATGTCCAAATTTATTACAAGTAAATCAATATCCATTAAATCTTTGAGCATTTGGTTGCCTTATCGGATGTCTTCTACCTTTGTTCTTCTTTTCAGAGTTCTTCTATTCAGATCTAGAGCTTTCACCCTTCTCATAGCCGAGACCTCACTTGTCATTGGTATCTTTTTGACTTTTGGTTATCTCATCAAGCTTAGCATAACTTATTATAAAATTTTCCTTAAATTCATTTGTAGTAGCAAGCTCATTTCCAAGAGTAACTATTTGTCTCTCAATCTCATGTTCATAGTTTCTGGCCTGTTCCAGTTCTTCCTCCAACTAAATGGTTCTACTATTAATTCTGTTGCATTCTTCAAATTTTCCTTTTAGGGATTGGGCAAGATTCTCCTCATTCTTCTTCCTTTGTTCAATCTCTTTGGTAAAATTTATTGCCACAGATTCCATCTCATCTTTTAGAGCTGCATTGTCCTTGGCTAGCTTTTCACATTCTTATTTTATTTCTTTTAGGGTTTGATTCAGGTGGACATCATCCAAACTTTTTCTTTCTTTTTGCTTCAATTGATCACACAACTCCTTCCTCTTCTCCCTTGACTCATTTATCTTATCCTTCAATGATTGAATGAATTTTTCAGCATCTGCAAGATTTGCCTTTAATTCCATGACCTATGCTTTAGATTGATCAAGATCATCAAGTGCTACCATAAGCTATTGTTGAAGACCACCAACATCCATTGTAATTCAAGATTCACCTCAAGTTGTTAAACTTCTGAAGAGGAACCTACTCTAATACCAATTGTTGGACACTAGGAACACTGAGAGGGGGGTGAATCAATGTTCACAGATTTTGATTTCCAAGATAGATCTAAAACCATTAACAACATTAATTAAACTTCATATAGCATTTGCAGCACATAACAAATGAAACCATGCAATCTCATTAATGAACACCATAACACCAGATTTTTTTTTTTACGTGGAAACCATGTTAGGGGAAAAACCACAATGGAGATTAATCTACAATATTTACTCTATTAAAAGTAAAATAGAAAGAAGGGGAATGCACTTGCATTTAGGCGCACTTCCTAGAGCTCACTGCTCAAAAGAGAAAGGCTCACTACCTTACAAAATATAATTTAAGGTATAACAAAATTTTGAACTGAGAGTACAACATCTACAAATGCCAAAATTCAATTCCATTGAGCTTCTTGATCAGATTCTGAATCTCTTGACCAGATCACACTTCTGCTCTGCTCTACTCTACATACCAAAACTATTTTTCCCTCAAATAACTAATCTTCTCTTTTCGCTCTCTTCTTCACACTCCTTCACTACCACATTATGTTTACTACCATGACTTTTTTTTTCACATGCAAAATGGCTTACTGAACTCCTTTATATACCTGCTAATAAGAAATTCAATGTATGTCGGTCTCACAATAAAACAGAATATTTTTGCTTATGTTGGCTCAAATCTCTAATTAGAATTGATGCGTACCCACACAAGTAAGCTAGACTTTAGTAGGGACCCAAACCAATATTCCAAACATAGGAAATAGAAAAATACATATTCCACATATATCCATGATACACAATATGAAACATGTCAGCCATAATGGAAAATAAACCATGAAACATGCTACCGAATCTCTAACTCGAACTTCGACTTAATACTGTACCACAAAACTCATCAGAGGATAGTGTAAATGCTAAGAAAGATTTCCTAGAGATCCACACCATGAAATAATGATCCGGAGAAGTGATCAAATCAACTTGCCAACTGGGTGTCCTGTTCTTCATTCTTCTTGTCGGTAGATTACAGAGTCTTAGTTTCCTTTTTGGTATAACTAATGCTAATACTGCGGATCATACTACTAACTCTAGTTTCCATCAATGACAACACAAGTAGCAAAAACTGATCTCTTAGAGCCATATGTCAACACAATCAAGGTACCATATCAGAAGGGGTATCAAGATTCTTTTATCTTTTGAAGATTCTCCATTAATTATTGTCTTAGGAGTTCACACAAATCAATATCCAAACCTTCTTTCATAATCTGGTGAGTATTATGAATAGAAATAGCTAACACATATTTCTCTCTATTTGTGTAAAAGATCTTATATCCAATAATCATTGATGCATATTTTACTACCAGATCATCAATATCCTTCACCGTTATGACATATTTGTCAATTTTTTCATTGGTGAGCTTCATTATCATTTCATTCTTTATGGCCTTCATTTCTAGAATGGGTCCATTTGCGTACAACCTTGTAACAAACCTAATAGCTTCTTTGTTTATCATGTGTAGCATGTACAACCACATGAACTTATCATGAATTCTATTGATCATGTAATTTATCCATTCATTCTCATAGCATAAATTGGGGAAATTATTCTAGACATCCAATTTCTTCTCCATAAAATTATCAAATTCATGTTTCAATTCAAAATCATCTCTTGTCAATTCATTTACCCAATATTTTTCCGTCTTTGTATGATCATGTTCTTCCATTTTTATGGAACCCTCAAAAAAGTACCTTTAGGGTCTATATCCATGGATTTATAAGGGTGTTTCTTAAACTTAGGTCTTGGACACTCCAAGACAACAAATACTTGTGGAGTAAACATCTTGAATCACTTATGAAACTAGGGTTAAGCAAGAAATGATAAATACCTTTCAATTCTTTGTTGGTAGATTTTTACACATCAACTCAGAATCACTTCAAATCACCTCTTCTCTACTCTTCACTTTAATTTATTGATTACAAATGACTTAATAATATGAAAAATAACATATAAACACTTTTTTGATGACCTAAAAATGCATTGATTGTCGTTGATAGAGTTAGGTCAAAAAGCTAGAAAACACTAACTATGTCATCACAAGCACCTCCAATTGTTTTTCAAATCTCCACAATAGGAGAATTTCATATCGAAATACTATCAACAAATAAACCATGTTGATCTACACATATACTAGTGTTTTGAAGGCATCAACACCACATCTTTGGTAGGGGTTGGAATATTTTCTACTAAAACTTCCCCTAAGCCAAAGCTCTTTGTCTAGTTTTTCAAAGGAAAAATATGCACCAGGAGTTGGAAAAAACTAATTCTTCACTTCACTCTCTTCCTTATTTTTTCCAATTCTTGTTCATTTCCTTCATCTCAACTTGATAAATCTTCCTTACCAGATTAATCTTATTTTGTGAAACAAAGGGTTTCACATTCTTGCTTCTGCAAAACTTGGATATGTGTGTTGGTTTGTTGCATTTGTGACATGTGGCACCTTTTTTAACAATCATACATCTTTCCATTTTATATTTTAACTCAAAATCCTTTTTTCCAAATATATTGCATGCATAATAATTTAACCATTGAATGATTGGAACATCGTACCATTATTATAACTACTCATCATCTAACTTCTACATTCACTAGCTTTATGACCAAATCTATTACATGTATATCATTGACAAAAAATTATTGAACATTCTAATTCATTCTACTTCTACACTCTACAACTCTATGTCCAAACTTATTGCAGGAATAATAGTAACCATTAAAAGATGAATACCTTTGTGTAGCAGGTTATCTAATAGGAGGTCTTTTTGAATTCTTTCTTTTGGTTCTGGATCTATTTGACATTGTTCTTCTTATCATTCTTCTTTTTAACATTTTTTGAAGTCTATTTTTCTGTTGAACTTTCTTCTTTGTCCTTAGAAGCCTTCTAACTTGCAATCATCTCATCAATCATTGTGAAACTCTTCTTGAATTTGTCTTCTTGAATCTTTGCTTTCTCTAGATATAATCTCAAAGTCACAATCTCTTGTTCAATATTTGAACATTCAATAGATTTATCTCTTAATTCGACATTCAAACAGTCTTCAATTCTCTTTCCTTCTTCAACTTGCACTTTCAAATTAGTGACTATTTCATTTTATTTCTTCAGCTACTCATTTGTTTCCTTGAATATTTTTGTAGCTTTCCCGAGTTTCTCTCTCAACTTCTTGATACATTCATCTACATCATTAATATTCTCTTTCAGGTCTTTGTTCTCAGATTATGCTTTATCCATATCATCAAGAGCTAATTTGAGTTCTCCTTCCATATCAACCTCACAATCTTATTTAGGAAACCCTTCAGGGATAATCTCTTTCAGAGGGATAGGATACTTCCTTGTAGCCATGTGTTCAACCTCCAATATTTACCTCATTGTTCAAGCCAATTGAAGGTACCAAGCTTTGATACCAATTTTTAAACACCTAGGATACTAAGAAGGCGAGATGAATCAACATTCATTGAAACTCAATAACTTTGTCAATTCAAACATCCATTCAAAGAATCATATTTAACTTGTAGTAAATGAAAGGAACATATAAAGCATGAATCACATCAAGGAAGAAAATAACACTAGATTTACATGGAAAACCCTTGAAAGGGGAAAATGACAGTGAGGATTAGCTCACAATATATTATAATGGACTAAAATCTTTAGTATAGAATGATGTATTCACTATCCAAGGACTCACTATCCAAAAAGAGAATGACTCACTATCAGTGGCTCACTTCCAAAGAGCTCACTACCCAAAATAGAAAGAGATAGAAGAAAGGGTGTCATTTCCAATGATGAACTACTAATAGTGCATCTAACATATACTAAAGATATAGTTCCATTGAAGCTTAGAAAAATTACCTAACACACTTCAAAATTCACCATAATTACACTTCACACTTCTCTCCACACCATATTTTCTACATACACCCAACAAATTTTCTATCCCCACATTTACATAATGAATCATCATTATATATACCGCAAGTATTCAAAACATTAATTAGGTCGGCCTAATTAGATGTACCATGCACCACATACCTTGTCGACTCCAAAAACTAACACACACACCTTGAAAAACAAACCAAAATGTGTATAACATCAAAATAGGTTGGAATGGCCCATAATCACTTCCATGATTCCACTTCATACACAATTTAACTTCACATGGCCCCAAATTTTTTTAGGTCGACACCATATAAAAAACTAGTGAAGTAATAATGAATGGACCAACTGTTCACTCACAACTCAACATGAAGACCATCAAAACACTTGAAAATTGGAGCACACATAGTTATAACATCCAAAAACACTTCCTCAAAACCACATAGCAAAATATATATCTATGGTGGAATGCAAAGCATTCCAACATACACTTTGTCATTTCTTGAGTTGATACTCTGTCAACATTATCTTCAACTATGGAAGACATACAATCTTGAATCTTTGGATTTAGACACCTTCAACACATGCCGATATTACCTCAAAATCACATGACTATATTCTTCATAGAAGAGCAATGTAGACCATAAATTTGGTTCTTTGAACACTACAAACTACACACTGAGACAGGAAAATCTACAAAACATTTGATTTTTTCCAAACCAACACTACTATATCTCTATAATGGGTTGCCATAAATGACAACACCATACAATTTCATTCTCATCAATATTCAAAAATCTCCACACACCATACATCAACATCATCTATACATTATCATGCTCATGTTACCAACAACCCAAGTCTTAACCAAACTTATCTCAGTGGGGCCACTTGGATGAGATGCAAAATTGAAAATAACATGAAAAGTTTCTATTAGGAAATACTTTTCAAAGAACATAAAATATTTTTAAAGAGGTTAGAGCAATTTGGACCATTAAATTGTGTCCTTTAAGTAGAATATCAACAACCCATGTTCAAACTTGGTGAACGGTTAATTGGATGCACCTACCTCACATGAACAAAAAGCAATGGGAAAAGTAACTAAATTCTACCAGATTTATGCCAAATATTGTTGGAAACTTCTAGATACTTAGAGGGAGGGTGAATTAGTCTAAACAAAACTTGATCCCTTTCAGAACTTGAAACTTTTAGCGCAACTCAAACTCCTTTAGCAATTAAAGATATAACTTTAACCAAAGCATGAATATAAAAGATTATAGAAATTATAATCCTTAACACCTTTAACAACCTTAACAAATAAAATATATAGTAGAAATCAAAGAAATAACAAAGAGATGGAAAATGGGAACACACACATGCAAGGAGATACTAGATTTACATGAAAAATCTAATGAGTGAAAAACCACGGTGAGAGTTAACTCATAATATAACGCTCATTTCTAAAAAGACTTGCAAAAAGGCTCACTACTTAGGACAAGATACAAATAGGAATTGCAAGACTGAAGTACCAACTAGCTCTAGGAGCAAGATACAAGGACCTAATGAGATTCACTATCTCAAAGTAGGATATAAAAATGATTTAAAGAGAATTATAAAGATTACCAACACAATGCTTTGTTAACTAAGGAATTATAACACAATTGATCTTTCCCTTCACAATAATTAGCACTATCTCTACTAGATATTCAATATGAGTGTCACACACACTTCTTCAGACTTGTACACTTCTCCTCTCTTGTTGTAACTAAAATTATCTTGCATTTATATCCACCACAATACTTCAATTCTTTAATTAGGTTAGCTAGGAAGAGAATAATCAATGAATATAATTAGTTGGCCACCAAGGAACAACATGGTCCTACCCCAAAGGTGGATAGGACCAAAACAAGCTTAACACTTATCAATGCGATCCAAAATTGATGTACATGCAAGCACAGATCAATCTAAGTCGACATCAGGGAAACATGTGGATAAAGCATTTGAAGCACATAACCAATTTTCCCATAAACTCTCTTTCAATTGAATTTACTTGATGTGGAACTAAGAAGGATATATTAGGACCAAAATCTATCATGAAACATCTTCCATTACTGATGTAGTCCCCCAATCACAAGACACAAGCAAATGAACAAGCTTTATTGGCCAAATATCCACAAATAACCTAGAAATCCAACTCAAGACACAATGTGGAACCAAACCAGTCAATTAGAAGCATGTGGATCATATAGGTATGTTCCTTGAACATCCAATATCACTTCCATATATTTCTTTCATACTTTCATGCCATAAATAGCCACCATAAATCAAACAAGTATAGAACACTCTATTTAGGAAAGACATGATATGAGATTGAATGATGTACCATTAATAGAATAGCTTGCAGACCACTTTGGCATGTGATAATAGAACTGAGACATTGCAAAGATATTGAGATCACATTCACCAAGCCACATGATTAGGTATATCAATGTGGAGAAATGTGGAGCATTTTTCAGACTAGTCTAGACAACTAGCAACACTACAAACCTCTTGCAATTCTTAGATTTATCCTCGACAACATAGGTGACCTAAAAAGATAGGAGTGCAACATACATAGAGAGCTTATATTGAATACCAAACCTCAATACTAGAACTACAATAGTGGAGGAATATGGAGCATTCTCCTTGAAAAACTTCAATGCAACTTTTAGAACCAAAATCAATTTAGGAACATGTGGAGACTAGATCTTTCTTTCAACAACACATAGACTATCAAGAACATCAAGAGAGAGAAAGAGACATATTGTTGACCTTCAAAAACATCTCTCCAACATTACTCATCCTTCTAATCATCATCTTTATTCTTCTAATCCCCATCTTAATTCTTCTAATCCTCATCTTAATGCTTGTAATCCTTATCTAAATATATAAGTGTGAGAACAACTCTGTTGATAGAAACAATGTGCTATATGAACATCAGTAATAATACTACTCTCATATGGCATGATATCCAACCATGAAATTCTTCAACTCTTCTCTTCTTTGATAAGACATGACATCTAATCATGAACTTCTTCAATTCTTCACTTCTTTGATAGGTCATGACAGCCAACCATGAACATCAATTCTTCACTTCTTTGATAGGGCATGAAAACCAACCATGAACTTCTCCAAATATTCAATTAGTGTTAGTGCAAACTAAATTTAACAAAAACAACCATTTCTTAAGTACTAAAAGCATATTACTCAGGGGTAGACATCAATGACAACAACACAAGCCTTAGTGTTGACATCAATAACAATAACAAAACCATAAGTGTTGAAATCGATGACAAAAACTACCAACAATCTTGCCCTATAGAATTGATGGCAACACAAATATTCACTCTCCCCCTTTGACATCAAGGATAAAGGGCCAAACACTTCTTCACAAGATAGTAGGAATTTCTTTTATCTTCAAGAGAAAAGGACAAAAATATCTTATGTTGAAGCAGCAACACATGCTCCCCCTTTGACTAACATCACTTCTTTATCCAATTGCACAATTTCTTCATGACTCCCCCTGACTACTAGCTCCCCCTGAGGGGTAGCACCCATCAATCTAGGAGAAAAAATATATGACATGAATTTTCCCCAATAGAAAGATGCACCATTTATGCATCTAGTGAGAACAAGGAGGGACAATGACCCATATCTTTTACCACAGATACTCAAAAGTATCCTCTAAAAGTTTCTTGGTGAAGAAATTTGCAATATGATCCTTTGTAGGCATATACTTTAATTTTTCTACATGTTCTGCAACTTTCTCTCTTAGAAAATGGTACAAAATTGAAATGTGTTTAGTCCTTGAATGCATTACCAAATTTTTAGAAATTTTGATTACATTAGTATTGTCACATCATATGGGAATAGGTGCATTATAGTTCACATTTACATCCTTCAAGGTCTACTTCATCCACAACACTTCAATGTAGCAAGATGCTACAACAATGTATTATACTTTTGTAGTGGACAAGGATACTAAATCCTGCTTTTTACTAAACCAAAAGATTAATCTATCCCCCAAAAAGAATGCACTTCCACTTGTACTTCTCTAGTCATCAACACAACCTACCCAATCAACATCAATGTAGGTACTTGTTGTGCATTTCACACACATTCCCCACTTGAACTAGGGACCCCCTCTTTTGTCTTGATTTTTTTCAGGTTGGTCCATGCTCATTTCACTTTTGATTTCACATTTTTTGCCTAATGATAAAATTTCCTTTAAATTTGAGGAGTCTCCATGATGCCTTAACGATCTAAAAAAGTTTCACCAAGTTTATAGGAGTTGTGGAAACTTGTTTGTGGGTTTCCATCATGTGGAATCCAAACTTATCTATGCTACTTACAAAAATTTTGAGGAAGGATGCCTTTGCAAAATGTCATCATCTCAATGCCATTGGACTTGGAATCTGCATTCACATTTTTTGCATGGCATCAACCTAAATGACATATATGTATCAATTTTCTGCAATTAGGGTTTCCACTCGTGCTTTTCAAAAGAATACATTTATGACCTGTATTTATTGCTTGAAATTCTATATATAGGTGACCATCAATTTTCATTTTCACCCTTTGCATTCAAAAATATAGGAGATCTCTATTACACTATTGCTTAGACAATCAATTTAGGTTTCATGCAACATTCTCTCCTTAATTTGCATAACCATTAGGTTAGATTTGCACCACTGTCATTATCATTACATTACTTGATGTTGAAATTGTCATCTTGTGATAAGTTGTATGTTCAAGGTATCTAGGGTTATTAAAATGATAGGTCTTGGAGATTGTCGAGTCTAATAGTCAGGCATTTCGAGGGGCTTATTGTTGTATAAATAAATCATTTAGAGTATCAATCCTTTGGGGAGGGCTTCACAAATAATTAAACCCTACCACTATTAAAATTCAAAGTCTAGATGGAATTGTGGGTAACACCAATCAAAAATCTAGTAAACCATGTGCTATTTTGATGGCATGAATCCTCATGACATTTGCAGTGGTTATTTCCACAAGCATTAATGTCAAGCTTCCAAAATGACAAAGTATTGGACTCCATGTGGAAAATATGATGCGAGAAGTTTCCTGTGGAATGTTGATCCATGCAATCCATTTTGATAGCATAAAACTCAATGGCTTCCACTCCCATGGTATTCACATGAGTAAAATCTGCATTCATCCAATCTTGCAAATATGTCATTTTATGATGCAAATCATTGACTTTTATATCACATATGATTCAATGAGCTTAATTTTGATGAAAATACTAAGTGTGAGTGCATTGTGGAAATGTGATTGTGGGATATCAATGGGAGGATGCCACAAAATCTAAGTCGTTTTGATGGTAGACTCTCAAATGGAATCCGCTTCGATGGCTTTCACCTTGAATTTTTTTGTAAATTACAAGATGAGCCATAACAATAAAATATTTGACTTTAATTTATTCTTGCATCTTTTATTAATTTTGAAACAGAAATTTCAAGTGTCTAAGTGCATGCAAATTTTCCCTTGTAGGAAGCCACATGTGGGTTGCCACATTCTCTAAGTCGTTTTAATGGCGTATCCTTAGATGGCATCCATAACAATGGATTTCGCATGCTAACTTTCCACAAAACTCAAATTGATGAAATTCATGAGTATGGTGACTTGAAATGGCCATGATTTGACTTTCCCACATGCTAAATAACTTTACACCAAAATTTTCTAAGTATAAACTGAATGCAAAAACTGTGGTGTAGGAATCCATTTGTAGAATGTTGTCTCCTACAAGCCATTTTTACGGAAAACATCTAACTAGTATCTACATTGATGGATTCCACATTGGGCTTTTTTGCAAAGACTAAGATGGAAAATTTTACAAGTGTGATGGTCTTTAATGTCTTTGATTTATATTTTCCACATGATTAAATGCATTTGCATTGGAATGACTCAAAAATTTGCAAATGCGGAAATGGAGTTGCAAGATTTTGTTTACAGAATGTCATTGTATTAGTGCCACTGCTAATGGCTTCTATATTGATGAAATCCACATAGCTCTAGCCCACAAAATGATTAAATTTACAAGTGGCAAGAAAATGTTAGAAATGAGTGAATTTAATAAATATCTTGGGCGTTTGATGCATTTTATGATGTTTTATGATGATCTAACTAACATTTTCTCCTCAATTTTTCAAGGTACTTATTACATGTTATTTGTGTAGGATTTATGGAAAAGGTTGAAAAGACTAAAAAAGCTAAAAAAAACACCAGGGCTATGAAGAATGAGAAGGAGAAATTGAAAATGAAGTACACATTCCATGGAGTCAAGTGCACCTCAAAGATCACGACACATTAGGACAAGGTGACAGATGCCGATTTGGGACAAATCAACAATGATGAATTTTGGAAAACATGTCTTGGTCTAGCCAAAAAGCAAAGAGGCATGGAAATTAAAGAAGAGTGGCATTGCACGAGCAACAGGTTTTTGCCTAGCTCTGATTAGTCCAGAATTGATATTCGGATGCCAAGAATTCTACCACAAGGAATCTAGGAGAATAATAACCATCAATGGGAGGGTATTGGTTGATCTAACACACATTTCCATCAGGTGAACATTCAAGATCCATTCATTTGATAAGATGGAAGATTGTGAGAAAGGGTACATAGAAAATGTATGGAAGGAAAATCCTATGGATTGCAAGGAAAAAATAAATTAGATATGGATGCTTGATCATTGCCCTAGTGCAGGAAATATGCCCCAAAAACTTTATCGAAGTGACTTCATCAAGGAGGTTAATGATCTCGTAATACTCCTAAGTAGGGGGATGGAACTCCCAACCTGTGGTACTTAATAGAATAAATTCTAAGGGGAGATACAAGGTTTCATTAGGAAAAAATGATAATTGATAATATCCATACCTTGTTTTTCATAGTAAAGAAGACTTGGGAATTCTATATCATTTCCTATATTATTTATCTCTTGGAAATAAATTTTTCTTATAAGGGGCTAACATTCATAGGGGAGCTCAAAACAAGAAAAGGACAAACCATTGTTTATGACTGTTTCCTGTAGTTGTAGTATAGGAATTTCAAGAACTATCAACACGTGAATAATGCCTTCATCATGCATATTTTGCAGACATTGGAAAATGATTTCAGAAAAAATATTATCACATTATGCTAGAGCTTTGATAAATAACTTCAGGTATTGGTTCATCCAATTCCCAAAGTTCACTTAAGAATTGAGGGCTTCTTGGGGTTCCCATACTAAATGTTGAGATATTCAAGTGATAGGATATTTTTACTAGAACTCACATGACAATTGTAGGCTTCACATCTATTGTTGCAATAAAAACACCACATTGGAGTCCCTTATCCTATCACTTTTGGTTGAGGGTTATACTTGTGTCCTATTGCCCCTTGTGAAAAATATTTGGAAAAGGAATTGTAGAATATGCTCTTGTGTTACACACTGAGTGAGGAAGCATAGACCCATGGGGGAAGCTAAAGAAGTAGGTTGGGAGACAACATGCTCATAAAGCACATATCAAGGACTTCTAGGAAAACTGTGAAGATTATCATGAGGTTCGAAAATGACTCTACATGAGAATGACAATCAAATTCATGAGGTCTATTTATTTATTTGCAATCCCAAACTAGATGGTAGAAGATGATAGAACTCTTGATGAAAAGAAATTTAATGTTGTTTCGAAGGCTCCCTTACCAGTAGTTGATTGAGTTGAAGAGGAGGTAGCCAATTCAAACATAATCATACACCTAGTAATGCAACAAACAAAAAAATGGTTAGATGATCAAGTGGATGAATTAGAGAAATAGGGTGTTGAATTGACATATGGAGAATGGGAGGAAGAAAAAGATTTATAAAGTGAAATAGAAAGCATGGAAAAGGCTGGTTCATTAGGTGAAGCACCAAAATCTCCATTAGCCACTCAATCTACAAAGCGAAAAGAAGTAGCAGAGAGACAACCAACAAGAAATAAAAGGGTTTATACCAACAACATGGTGGAAGGGAAAAGGCCACGAAAGAAGTCAAAGAAGATAGGAAATTTTGTTCCTAAAATGGAAACAATCAAGGAAGAGACCTCTCCTCCTGAGGAGGAAGATTCCAAACTGCAATCACCTCCACCATCCACTGTGCCATCCACTTCTACTCCACCTCCACTTCCCATATCATCCCCACCTATTGTGGAAATCTTGGTCCACCTCACCTTGGCCACTCCAACCATCTCCATGGTTTTGATTTATTCTTCCTCTTTGACCTTGTCTTCCCCATCTTCCTCTTCACTCTCAGCTCTGCCACCCATTTTCTCTACCTTGCCTCCTACTATTTCTACCATCACTTTACCAAAGGCCTTTGTAGCCTATTTACCGAATATGCCTCAAGGATTGTTTGAGACTTTGTTGTCTCCATAGGATAAGATCTTAATGACTCAATCATTTGCTACTCTACCAACTCCTCCTCCTATCAAGCCACCAAAAATGGAAGCCAATGAAAAGGTATGGAAAAAAATGCAAAATAAAAGTAAGGATTAGCTTGAGGAGGCAACCCATGCAATAGAAGAGCCTACATACTCTGATCATGATGATTTCACATTGATGAAGGATTGAGAATTGTTGACTTGGATAAAGTATCCTTAGATGATGAAAGAAAAAAAAATCTAAAAGATGGAGATCTAAGCGGATTTGATGAGTAATTCAATTTGGAAGCCTCTAATAAAGAACATGGTGAGGAGTACAACAAATAAAATTTTGAAGATGAAAATCTAGGTGAAGAGGAGCATCATTCAAGAAAGGAAAAGGATGAACAAGATAAAGAAGAGCTCTAAGAAACAAAAAAAGATGAAGGTCAACATGATGAGGTAATCAAATTAGAACAAAAGGAAAATGTTAGGAAAAATGAAGGAGAAGAGAATCTTGAAGAAAGAAATGTGAAATCTACTCAAGAAATAGGAGCCAAACTTGATAAAGAGAAAGAAATACTACAATAAGAAGAGCATATTGAAGAAGAGAAGAACATTGTATTGAAAGGTGCATGACAACTAAGAGGGGGGCTGAATCAATTGTTACTAATCTCAAACAAAAATCTCATACAATTATCAACTTCACATCCATTGTATTTTGTTATTAAGTATGAACATGAAATGCAAATAACACAAAGAAAAATCAACACAAGAAACACTAGATTTACATGGAAAACCCAATAAGAGAAAAACCATGGTGAGGATTAACTCACAATATAAATTAATTAAAAAAATGATTACAAAGAGGCTCACTGCCAGGAGGCTCATTTCCTACAGATACAAAAGGATAACATAAAAAGCCACCACAACAAATTACACACATCTGCAGCCTTAATACGAAGATTGTAGACACCATCAACTCACTGCTTTCAAGAATATGACACATTAAGGTACTTTTGCCTCAACTCACTTTCGCATAACACTTGCTTCTCAAACTTGTGGCTCATTTGATACATCAATACATAACATCTCAACTTGTATTTATACCATCTTCAACCTTAGAAACGTTATCCAAGGTTGGCTACACATGCTTCAATTTACAAATTCCAATTAGGTCAAAAACTCAACATTCCCGCAATGGAAGAGAATGGGAGAGGACCAAACCAAATCTTAACCAAGACCCAAAACAACACCTCAAAACAATCACATGCTTGCTCAACTCATACATATCCTTCGCATGAAGTGTAGAAACCAGGTTGACCAAACCTAATGAAAACACAAATGAACTTTGAAGTGCACGCTTCCAAAAAAAGAAGATAACATGTAGACCACATAACCTGTTTCACTATGCATGAGAACACATCTCAGATACCTTTAGATTCATTTGCAGAAAATGCAACAATCTTCATACACAATACTTTTCATCAGTCCATATAGACTATAGAGACACACACAACAACTCTAAAACTCATCTTCCAAAGAACCAAACCATGAACACCTTTTCTAGAACACAGATAACATCTTTACAAGCCATCTTCTAGATCCGCAAGTCCTTAAATGAACCAGCAGAGGACTACAGAGTAGATACATTTCTCTCAATCCATAGACAAACAACTCTGCCAAACTAGTTCACACACTAGTTCACACAACTTTCACTCTCCATCAAACCAAAAAATCTAATCTAGGATATATCACCAACAAATTCCCATAAGCAATACTTCAAATCCATACAAGTATATGATCAACATAGAGGAAATGTGGAGCACATACCGAAGCACATTTTGAACACACACTCAACTTTGTCTTCAATATTCCTCAAAAGTACTTGTCAAATCATCATGTTAGCACACCTACAACACCATAAAGATAGTTCCATGTACTCACAACATCTCAAAAATATCTTAACTATACATGCACAACCTATAATCATTTGATTCCTTTCTCTACAACGACATGCACTATGTTGACATCAATGATAACAATAATGACACCACCACCATACTCATTCATACTTACAACAATCTCCCCCTTTTTCATTGATGGAAACACATGATGTGAAAAACCATCAAAGAAAACATCCTTTCTATTCCTGCACTCTCAATATTCCTTGCAATATTTTCTCTTTCACATGAATCTCTCTCCCCTTTTTATTTCACTTTTTTTCACATGACTCTCTCTCCCCCTTTAACATAAATGTAAAAGAACAAAAGGTTTGCGTGAATCTTCAACCATATGTAGCTCTAATCACTCCCCCTTAGGAGTGCACCCATTTCATACTGCAACAATGATACTTTCTACTCCCCTTATGGAGTAGACCCAATCATCAATCTAGACAAATGAAGAATTTGTAGATCCATTGAACTGATGCACCTCCATGTGCACTTAGTTCAAAGGAGGGCCAATGACCCCCAACTTCTCCCTGAGATCCTCAAAATTATCCTTTGGAAGAGCCTTAGTAAATCTATCTACAATCTGATCCTTTGTAGACACATACTCCAACCCAACTTCATTCTCCAACACCTTATCTCTCAAGAAATGATATCTGATAGATATATGCTTTTTCCTTGAATGCATTACCAATTTCTTTGAAATTTTTATTGCACTTGCATTATCACAAAAGATAGGGATAGGCAAATCACATATCACTCCTATATCCTCCAATGTTTGCTTCATCCATAAAACCTGTGTGCAACAAGATACTGCAACAATGTACTTAGCTTCTATAGTGCATAAATAAACTGAATCTTGTTTCTTGCTTAGCCATGAAACCAATCTTCCTCCAAGAAATAATGCACCACCTCTTGTACTCTTCTAGTCATCGACACAACCAGCCCAGTCTACATCAATGTAAGCACTCACAGTAAAATCATTATCCTTAAGATACCATAAGCCATAATCCAGAGTGCCTTTTAGATATCTACATATTATTTTCATAACTATAACATGTGCTTCTTTAGGTTCTGCTCGAAATCTAGCAACCAAACATATTGCATGCATGATATCTAGGCTAGTAGTAGTAAGATATAACAGTCCACCAATCATAGATTTGTAAATTCTCTAATCAACTTTAGGAGATTCATCATCTTTCCTTAGCTTGCATCTAGTCACCATAGGGGTATAGACCAATTTGGAGTCATCCATTCCAAACTTCTTCAACTCTTTGACATACTTTGATTGTGAAATTAATATGCCTATATCAATTTGATTCACTTGAAGTCCAAGTAAGAAATTCAACCGACCAATCATAGAAATTTCAAACTCTTTTTGCATCTCCTCTGCAAATATTTTGCACATACCTTCATTTCCTCCAAAAATGATGTCATCAACATACACTTAAATTAATTGAGATGACTTATTACTCTAACACCCCCCCTTAAGATGAACTTAGGGAGTAGCTAAAACACTAGAAAAAGGTGCATGAAAGCAAAGATGGGTCCCAGAAACAAGGCCTAATCAGGTACCCATGTACAAATGCAATGCAAACTAAATCAAACGAGGTAAAGGAGAAAATCATGTGGGAACAAAATTCCTCCCCAAAATAGAATGCATATAAAAACTAAGTGATGAAAGATGGAGGAATCCATAAGACCCTCCAAGGACACTATCCATCACAAAGAGACATGAAAGAACCCCTCCAGAACAATGGGGGATCTATGGAGTTCACAAGTGATTTTGTTATCATCAGAGACTTGGAGAGTAGAGTAGTTATTACTACTGGGATGGTGGATCACACATCTTGGTTGTATTCCTTTACCAATTTTTCTACTGATGGTGCTTCTATTCCTATAGCTGTTAATCACACTTCTAGTGTGAATCATCATTTAGAGGGGACATTTCGCTTCTTGAACATTGGTGTTCTCACTTCGGACCCAGTTCTTGAGCCTTTTGTTTCACCTCCTATTGTAGTTGTTGATACTTATATGACTACATATGTAGTTTCATCCATTTCAGTGCAGTGGGACCTAGTTGATCATTCATCTTTAGGGGTTTCTCTTTAGTCTTCACCTAATTCTATGGAGACATCTTGGGCTACACCTTCTTCACCTTTAGAGATTGCATTCATATGACCTCTTCCCTCTCACTTCTTTCAAGAGATGCAGTTTCTTCAATCTTTTTGGAGCTACTTCATTATGGGGGGTTTTGTGGTCTCTTCATTCCTCTCTTCTAGGGGGGTTCTTTCATGTCTCTTTGTGATGGATGGTGTCCTTGAGGGGTCTTATGGAGTCCTCCATCTTTCATCACTTAGTTTTTATTTGCATTCTATTTTGGGGAGGAGTTTTGTTCCCACGTGGTTTTCTCCTTTACCCCATTTGATTTAGTTTGCATTGCATTTGTACATGGGTACCTAATCAGGCCTTGTTGCTGGGACCCATATTTTCTTTCATGCACCTTTTTCTAGTGTTTTAGCTACTCCCTAAGTTCATCTTAAGGGGGGGTGGTAGAGTAATAAGTCATTTCACTTAATTAATTTAAGCATATTGGTTAATTAATTAAGTCACTTATTCCTTTAGGTTTACTTAACCTACACTTAGGAACATTAATAATTAATTATATTTATTAATTATTAAGTGTGCACACTAGGGTTTTCATTTTTAGGTTTTCTTTAGGGTTTCTTGATCTCCTTCATAAGGATTTATCTCATTGTAAAAATTTTCACATTCAATAATCATTATTCTAGTTTTTCTTGCACATTTTTGCTCTGAGGTTTACATAACATCTTCTTCATTGTTCTGGATATCTGTTGCACGTGATAGGTGATTGCATGTAGGTGATTCTTGGGGACTGTGAAGTTGGACATGTTAGAAACCAAGATCAGACATGGAAACCAAAAATCCTTCTACCACTATGAGAGAAGATCTTCAAATCATGAACAAGCAGCCACAGGTCTGGAGCTCTGATACCATGTAGAAGTTGATCAATCCAACTTCATAGTCCCCAAGAATCACCTGCATGCAATCACCTATCACATGCAACAAATATCCAAAATAATGAAGAAGATGTTTTGTAAACCTTAGAGCAAAAATGTGCAAGAAAAACCAGAATAATGATTATTGAATGTGAAAATGTTTACAATGAGATAAATCCTTATGAAGGAGATCAAGAAACCCTAAAGAAAACCTAAAAAGGAAAACCCTAGTGTGCACACTTAATAATTAATAAATATAATTAATTATTAATGTGCCTAAGTTTAGCTTAAGTAAACCTAAAGTAATAAGTGACTTAATTAATTAACCAATATGATTAAATTAATTAAGTGAGATGTCTTATTACTCTAACAACTACTATCAACATTTTGTTTCCAACTTTGAAATAAAAATTACTGTCTGTGGAGCCTTTTTTGAACCTTTATTGTGTCAAATATTTGTCCAACCTTGCATACCATGCTTTGGGAGCCTATTTGAGTCCATATAATTCCTTTTTCAACTTACAGACCATGCTTGGTTTATCTGATAGTTGAAATCCCTCTGGTTTTTCCATGTACACCTCTTCTTCCAATTCTCCATTTAGAAATGTATATTTAACATCCATCTGATATACCTTGAAATCTTTGTGTATAGAGAATGCCAAAAACATCCTAATGGCCTCCATTCTTGCCATTGGGGTAAATGTCTCCTCAAATTCTATTCCTTCAACTTGTGAATAACCTTTGCATACAATTCTTTCTTTATTTCTCAAAACTTCATCATTTTCATTCAACTTATTCTTGAACACCCACTTTGAACCAATTGCATTCTTATTTGCAGGTCTAGGAACTAGTTCCCATGTCTAGTTTTTCTCTATCTGTTGCAATTCCTCTTTCATTGCTCTAACCCAACTCTCATCTTTGCATGATTCACACACTAATTTAGGTTCTATCTTTGAAAGTAAACACAGATTTACCTTAGTTGCTACCACTTTGCTTCTTGTCTTTACACCTTCACTGTTATCTCCAATTATCTATTCTTTAAGTTGATTCTTCTGTACATATTTTTGGGTCTTAGGAGCAAGTTCTAGAGCTTCTTCTTCTTCTTCAATCTATTCTTCTTCTTCTTCCTTATTCTCCTTTGGTACTTGTCTATAGATAGGTACATCTAGTTCAACTTCACTTATTTCAACTAGTTTGTGCATATCTTCATCAACTTTCACATTTGCACTCTCAACAATCTTCCTCAATATTTTATTGAATCATCTATAACCTTTGCTACTATTTGAATATCCAAGGAAAATCCATTCAACACATCTTTCATCAAACTTTCCAAGGTTCTCATCATCCCTTTTAATGTAACATCTACTTCCAAACACCTTAAAGTACTTAATAGTAGGAATCTTGCCAGTCCATAACTCATAAGGGTCCTTTGTGTTGTTACCTCTTATCTGAACTTTGTTAAGAATATAAATAGCAGTTTGGATTGCCTCTCTCCAGTATACATTAGGTGCATTTGCTTCTTTTTTCATAGTTCTTATAGCCTCTTGCACAATCTGGTTCTTCCTCTCAACAACTCCATTTTGCTGAGGGGTTCTAGGAGAAAAATAAATATCTTTATTCCATGCTCTTCACAAAATGTATTAAACTCACTGAAAGTGAATTCTCAACCTCTATGAGACCTTAAACATTTGATTATTAGGTTCAGTTCATTCTCTACCCTTGACTTGAACAATTTAAATCTATCTAGAGCTTGAGATTTCTCCCTAAGAAAATTAACCCATGTCATTCTAGAATAATCATCAATAAGGAGCATGAAATACCTATAAACATTAAGAATTACTATTCTTGTGGGACCATAGAGGTCTATATGAACCAATTCCAACATTTTGGTAGTTGATTGATCTTTTCCTTTAAAAATGCATCTTGTTTTCTTTACCAACTGACAACTCCTACAAACAGTATTGGTAGGCTTTGTGATTTTAGGCAGATCTTGGAAAACATCTCTTGAACTAATCCTAATCATATTATCAAAGTTTACATGTGCCATCCTCTGATTCCATAGCCAACTTTCATTAAATTGAGATACAAGGCACTGGCCATCAACACCCTTAAGTTGATAAATGTTTCCATACGTTCTCCTTCCTACAATAACCATAGTTTCAAACCCTTTTTTGATCTCACAAGTGTTATCCTGAAACACAAGCTTGAATCCTTTTCTACACATTTTTCCAACACTCAAAATATTATTCCTTAATCCCTTAACATAACAGACATCATTAGTATTGTGTTTTTCATCAAAGATAATTGTTCCTTTTTGAGTAATATTTGCACCTGAATCATCTCCAAACATGACTAATCCATCATCATATTTTTCAAGGTTAGTAAACTTACTTTTGTCTTCAATCATGTGATTTTAGTAGCCATTGTCAATCACCCAATAGTCTTCATCTTGTCTAGCATGAAAGATAGTAACCAGAGTATCATCCATCTCATCCTTCTTGTTCTCCGAACCACTTTCCCTTGCACATCTTCCAGAGTTAGTAGACACATATTTATTCTCCAAGGCTAGAAACAAGCACTCATCATTATCACCCTCAAAATTAGATTCATCATCAGAGATTCCAACATATTCTCTAACATAGTACAATTTCTTGAACTTCTTATTCTTTTTATCTATATTGTCTTTGTTCTTGTTGTGTACAAATCTATTTAGACATCTTGAAGCATAGTGACCAATATTTCCATAACTAAAATATTTAAAAGGTAACATACCTTTGTACTTATCAGTACCTTTCTTCAACTTCCTTCTAAAGTTTTCTTCTGACTCTTTTGAACCATCACTATTCAGATCATCTTCTTTAGTAGCTTTAAAAGAAGTTTTTGTTTTCTCCTTTTCTTTTACAAATTCCCTCATCTCAAATGCAGTCAAGGTGCCAAATAGTTGTTCTTTAGTAAACTTATTAGGATCATAAACTTCCTCAATGGCTAAAACCTTATCACTATAACTCTCTAGTAGAGTCAACAAAATATTCTCCACCACATCTTCATCAATTAGGGTGCCACCTTGATTCAACACTCTAAAAATAGCTTGCAATGTATTCACCTTCTTCCATTTTTAATTTCTCATATATGCGCTTAGCTATTAGCTTCTTTGAAAATTTCACTCTATCATTTCCTTCATAGATGTCTTCCAACTTTTTCCAAACTTCATAGGTAGTGCCTAATGAAATAACTTTTGTTTTCTTAGTCTTAGATAAAGCACTATAGATTTCATACCTTGACTTTTCGCTTTCCTCATAGGCAGAAATATCATCAGCAAAAGAAGGACCACTTCCTGGTGCAACATACTTTTTCTCAACAACTTTCCAAGTCTTGTAACCAAGAGAGATCAAGTAACCTCTCATTTTCACTTTCTAGTCATTATAGTTGGATCCATTAAACATAGGGATTGAAAATTTGTGGGTCATTAGATCTACCTCAAATGGTTAAGCTCTTCTCCAAGGAACCAAGGCTCTGATACCAATTTTTGAAAGGCACAAGACAATTGGGAGGGGGGTGAATCAATTGTCACCAATCTCAAACAAAAATCTCATACAATTATCAACTTCACATCCACTATATTTTTTTATTAAGTATGAACATGAAATGAAAATAACATAAAGCAATATCAACACAAGAAACACTAGATTTACATGGAAAACCCAATAAGGGAAAAACCACAGTGAGGATTAACTCACAATATAAAGTAATTCCAAAACCGATTACAAAGAGGCTCACTGCCAAGGGATCACTACCCAAAATACAAGGCTCACTACCTATAGAAAGGACTCATTGTCCAACAAGGAGGCTCATTGCCTACAGATACAAAAGGATAATAGAAAAATCCACCACAAAAAATTACACACATTTGTAACCTTAATCAGAATATTGTAGACACCATCAACTCACTTCTTTCAGGAATCTAACATATTAAAGTATAGTTGCCTCAACTCACTTTCACACAACTTGCTTCTCAAACTTGTGGCTCATTTGATACATCAATCCATAACATATTGAGTTTTATTTATACCATCTTCAACATTAGAAACTTTCTCCAAGGTTAGCTACACATGCTTCAATTTATAAATTCAAATTATGTCAGAAACTCAACATTCCCACGGTGCAAGAGAATGAGAGAGGACCAAACCAACTCTTAACCAAGACCCAAAACAACACCTCAGAACAATCACATGCTTCCTCAACTCATACAAATCCTTCGCATGAAGTGTAGAAACCATATCAGCCAAACCTAATGAAAAAACAAATGAACTTTGAAGTGCACGCTTCTCAAACAAGAAGATAAAATGTAGACCACATAGCATGTTTCACTATGCATGAAAACACATCTCAGATACCTTCAGATTCATCCACAACAAATGCAACAATCTTCATACACATAATGCTTTCCATTAGTCCATCTGGACTATACAGACACACACAAAAACTTTGAAACTCATCTTTCGGAGTACCAAACCATGAACTCCTTTTCTAGAACATAGATAACATTTTTACAAACCATCTTCTAGATTTTTAAGTCCTAGAATGAACTAGCAGAGGATTGCGGAGTAGATACATTTCTCCCATTCCATAGACAAACAACTCTACCAAACCAGTTCACACAGTGGTGAACACAACTTTCACTTTCCATCAAACCAGAAACTCTCATTCAAGATATATCACCAAAAGATTCCCATAAACAATAATTCAAATTCACACAAGTATACGATCAACACAGAAGAAATGTAGAGCACATACTGGAGCACATTTTGAACACACACTCAACTCTATCTTCACTATTCCTCAAAATCACTTGGAAACTCATCATTTCAACACACCTACAACACCATAAATATATCTCTATGTACTCACAACACCTCAATAGTATCTCAACTATACATGCAAAACCTACAATCACTTGATTCCTTTCTCTGCAACCACCTGCATTGTGTTTACATCAATGAAAACACCACCATACTCATTCATACATGCAACACATTGAAGATCCTCCAAATCACAGAGAGGAGAATCCATTGAAGGATCATGAGGACATTGAACATGAATTAAACACTACATCCTCTTATCAATAGGCACAAATTTCTCTATGGTTAGAGAAAAAATTGAAAAGTAAGGCTCCAATGTTTCAGGATATCAAGGCTTGTTTGAAGGCTATACTAGGACGTCCCCAAATAAAGTCTAAGGAAAAGAAGAAGCCTAAAATCAAGTCACACATCACTATCGACACATTGGGCTCTTGTATTCTATAGGTGGCAATGCCAACAATAGACAAGGATGTGGACACCATTCAAGCCAAGGATTATTAGATAACGTCTATCAATATTGGTCCCACCACCCCAACATAGAAGATAGATGAATTTCACGGGTCTATTACCAATATTTTGAACTAGATGGATAAGGATCAAGCAACCAAGGAAGAATTGAAAGTGGAGGTGGCTGAATTAGCAACCTTCATTCAATAATGGACTACACTTAGAGAGGAAGCTCCAACTAAATCGCCAGCACCTACAATTTTATCTAAAGAAGTGTTAGCAACTCAAGGGAAAACAACTGAGAGGGGGGGTGAATCAGTTGTCACTGAATCTCAAACTTATTCAACTTATTAACCTTAATTTCAGATCTGATCATTAATCATGAAAGCATAAATGAACAATACATTAGAAGCACACATAATACCAAGATTTTTACGTGGAAACCCTATTAGGTGAAAAACCATGGTGGAGGTCAATCTACAAGATTATACTTTAAAAGTATAAATAAATATGAATAGGGAATGCACATGCATTCAGGTACACTGCCTAGAGCTCACTACTCAAATACAACAAGGCTTACTGCCCAAGGAAGGCACACTATCTTACAAAAAGATTTGGATTAAAACCATCCAAATTTGAACTAAGAAAAAAACATCTCCTAAAGCCTAGCTACAGTTCTGGTTAAGCACATGAATACTTCTTCAATCTTTGCTCTGCCTTTGAATAATCTAAAACTTATTCACACATAGGAATCATACACTTCACATTGACACACCTTCCACACTTCAAACAATCGCTCTTATATATCCGCAACAAGAAATCACATTGCTATAAGTAGGCCACAAAAAGATAATAAAATAATTACAAAAAGTTAGACCAAAACAAATAAATATTATTCATGTGAATCAACCAAGGTCATCCATAACATAGTGAATACCGAAAACAACATCTCCAACATGAAAAAACTTCAATTGATTTCTCCTCGAAGATCCACAACATGCTTCAACACCTTGTTGGCCAAGAACATGAAAAAACATGAACACACAAAATAAAATCTCGGATCATGAGCACAAAAATAAATGTGGATGTGCCACAAAGAGAATGAACTAGAAACATCCACAAGAATAATGAAACACCAAAGAAGCATCTGCAACAACTAAACTTACTGAAATCATGGAAGCTTCAATCAGGAACACTAACTGAAGCGACGAAAAAACTGTCAGAATGAAAATCACCATAACTTAATCAACTCTTCATGCATATCTCTAAAATTCAACATGTAGACATACTCAAAAAGAAACCCTTTAGTCCACAACCTCAGAAAAACAACGTACTAAACACACCAACAGAAAGAACTTCACTTCACCACTGACAACCTGTAGCACTTCTTATTACAATTTTCTTAATATCCTCGACACAT
This sequence comes from Sequoia sempervirens, assembly GCA_007258455.2. NCBI lineage: Eukaryota > Viridiplantae > Streptophyta > Pinopsida > Cupressales > Cupressaceae > Sequoia > Sequoia sempervirens. The sequence continues at coordinate 61,985,511 of VDFB02109042.1, read as the reverse complement.
ACTTGGACTGAGATATAAAAATCCCTTTATCTAATTGAGTAATTTGCAATCCCAAGAATAATTTCATCTCTCCAATCATTGACATTTCAAATTCATTCTACATCTCATTAGCAAAATTCATACACAAGATATCATCTCCAAATATGATATCATCAACAAAAAATTTAACAATCAAATCTTTATCATCACTCTTGAAATACAGATTACTAGCAACAGTACCTTTGTTAAATACAAGTTTCACCAAGTACTTATCCAATCTAGCATATGATGCTCTAGGGGCTTTCTTAAGACCATACAATGCTTTCTTCAATCGACACACCATATCTTCCTGATTATTCAACTAGAATCCATTAGGTTGCTCAACATATACCTCTTCTTCCAATTTTCCATTTAGAAAAGCAAACTTAACATCCATTTGATAAACCTTGTAGTCTTTATAAGCAACATAAGCAAGAAAAAATCTCATAGCTTCAATTCTAGCAATAGGGGCAAAGGTTTCTTCAAAATTAATACCTTCCATTTGATAATATCCCTTACAAACCAGTATTTCTTTGTTTCTAACCACTTCACCTTGTTCATTCGCCTTGTTTCTAAAGACCCATTTAGTTCCAATTACATTCTTATCCTTAGGTCTAGGAACAAGAATCCATGTATCATTCTTCTCAATTTTTTGCAGTTCTTCTTTCATTTCTTCAACCCAATGCTCATCTTTACATGCTTCATTCACATTGTTAGGCTCAGTCTTTGAAATCAAACAATACTCTTCTATAATTTTTCTCCTAGTCTGGACACCTTTGTTCTTATCACCTATGATCTGATTCTCTGAATGATTCAATCTTACATACCTCAGAGTCTTCTTAGAATGTTCTTCAACTTCACTCTCTTTTGATCTCTCTTCTATTCTTCCATCGGTTTCTCCTTCTTGATTTTCTTGATTCACCAGAATGATTTGAACGACTTGCAATTTGACCTTGATTTCCTTTGCTTGTACTATCATTCTAATCATTAGAATCATATCCACAAGTTCTAGATAGTGCAACTATGTCTTCATCAACCTTAACATTTTCACTTTTAACCATTTTCTTCAATCTTTTGTTGTAACACTAGTAGGCCTTACTTTTAGTAGCATAACGCAGAAAGATTCCTTCATCACTCCTAGCATCAAACTTTCCTATATATTCATCTCTTTTGATATAACACTTGCTTCCAAATATTTTGAAATATATAATAGTAGGCTTTTGACTAGTCCATAGTTCAAAAGGAGTCTTACCAGTATCACCTTTAATTTGTACCCAGTTAAGTGTGTATATGATAGTGCTCACAACTTCTCTCTAATAGATATGAGGCACATTTCCTTCCAACATCATGGTTCTAACCACATCTAGAACTATTTTGTTCTTCCTTTCCACAACTCCATTCTATTGAGGGGTCCATGGTGTTGATAACTGTCTCTTTATTACATGCTTGTCACAAAAATAATTAAACACACCGGAAGTGAATTCCCCACCTCTATCTAATATCAGACACTTAATCTTCAAATCAATCTCTATCTCAACCATAGCCTTAAAGATCTTGAACTTTTCTAGAGCTTCAAATTTCTCCCTTAAGAAAGTAGCCCACATCATCCTTGAATAATCATCAATAAGCAACATGAAGTATCTATAACCTTGTAAACTTCTAGTTCTAGCAGGACCACATAAATTAGTATGCACAAGTTCCAACAATCCATTTGAAGTTTTATGTTTACTTAGAAATGAAATTCTTGTTTCCTTTCCTAACTGACATTCTTTGCATATGGAATTAGTAGGTTTCATTAGCTGAGGAAGATCTCTCACAACTTTAGTGGAACTTATCTTGATAATGTTATCAAAGTTAACATGACACATTCTCCTATGCCATAACCAACGCTCATCAACTTGAGCAATCAAACAACTTTTACTAGCAACATTCAGATGAAAGATATTATATTTTTGTTTGTGTGCCTGATGCAATCACATTTCCAGAATTTCTTAATATTTCGCACTTACCATCCATGAATTGAAGATTGTATCCCTTATCAACCATTTGACCAACACTCAAAATATTATGCTTCAAACCTTCAACATACAAGACATCATCAATGCTATGTTCATCATCTAGAGAAATGCATCCTCTTCCACATATCACATTGGCTTTGTTATCACCAAATCTCACAACACCACCATCATACTTCTCCAAATTCACAAACTTACTTTTATCTCCTATCATATGATGAGAACAACCACTATCAATTACCCATTCATCTTTCTCTTCAACTCGATCAACTAGGGATTTCTCCACATTTGCACAACTAGCAGATTCAGTAGAAACAAGATTATTTTCCTTGATAGCAATAAACACAAATTCATCTTCACTTGCATTTCCTCTGTTAGCTTCATCAGCAACATAGTAACACTTCTTTTGGAATTTAGGCTTGTTAAATCTTGGCTTGGAAACTCTCTCAGTACATCTTGATGCAAAATGACCTATCTTATTGCAAGCGAAAAATTTAATAGGAAACTTTCCCTTATACTTACCTTGTCCTTTGGCTTCTCTTTTCATAATCAATGCTTCAAGTTCTTCAAGCTCTCTTTCTTCTTCATCCAACTGTTTCATTTCATCCTCATACTTGAATATCTTGCTTGATGAACTTTCACCCGGATCATATCTTTGTCTATATCTTTCAGAAGTAGTAGCCTTAAATGTAGATTCTACCTTAGGAAGGGCATCTCCAAATTCACTCAACTCAAAAGAAGTAAGCTTACCAATCAACATATCTCTGGTAAAATTTGTCACAGTTCGGAGTTCTTCAATAGCACTAGCCTTGACTTTGTAAGAATCATGAAAAAGATCTAATCACTTTAGCAACAATCTCGAAATCATCTATCTATCCACTAGCACATCTAATACTACACACAAGTTCATTTACTCTTTGCATGAAAGTAGTAACTATTACCAATTTTTTACCTTAGCTCAATTGGTGGAGCTGGCTGAATGTTATTTATTATGAGGTGGAATTGCGGTTTGAGTTCAAATGTTGTTTCACATTGTTATCATTATTTATCAAGTGACTGCTATGCATTTTAAAAGGAGATGGAGTTCCAGAGTGCCATCCACATGTTCCAGAATTAAGTAAAATACAGAATTGAGTAAATGAGCAAAATGCATTTTAAATCCTTTCATTTATTTCATGAAAGGACTCATATTTTACAAGGCTTCATTTCATTTCAAGAATCATAATGATATTACAACATTTGCATTTAAATGCATTTTATTTTCAAAGGAAAAGCATAAAGGATGAAATCAGAGATCCACACAAGCTGTGGATGTGACTGTTACAATATATCACTAATAGCACATTACACTACTGAAGATGCAAAAAATAAAACATATAAGTGATGACATAATCATCATTGCCTGATTATCGACGTTTGACGTTGTGATGCACCTTTGTCTTCTTATGCTCCGTCGACCTGTAGAAGAAAAGAGGGGGTCTCAGTGGCTCTGATTATGAAGTAACCTATATGAGGCACTCACAATAGTGCAGCCTACTATTAATCATGCATTGAAACAATCAATCAAGTGCAGTACGGAAGAAATAAACTAAGGAGAAATAAAACTATCATGGCCATCATATTCCATTTTTTATGCTAACATTGTTTGTTCCTTTGTGCAAGTATAGGTAAAATCACGAAGCTGATCATTATTTGAAGATCAAGCATGTGGAGAAAAACGGGCTCCCACAAGGGTAGAGCTCAGCATGCTGCCCTATTCATTAAATGGGCTGACTTAAAGACTACATCATCATGTTCATCAAAGTGAAATGAAATACAACTGAAAGAGTAAACAGAGTTATCTATCGAGCAAATAAACCAATTGTGCATTCATAACGATCAGGTCAAGTTTTCTGAAGGCTACAGGTGAACAGTGAGTTTAGTTCACTGAGTTAATTCAACCGAGTACCATTTACATTAGATATTACTACACAGTTCATGTTCTGTGTTTATCATAATCATATATGTCATGCGAGTTCCAGTTCATCATTCATTCTTTTCACAGTCAAGGATAGTGAACAAGCATACATTATGCCTTAACAAAGAGTTTTATTTTGATTTTCATCATGAAAGAGAGCAGATTTTTTAAAGCAGTTTGATAAGTGGAACATAAAAATGCATGAAGAGTACCATGTTGCTCAAAAGTACAAAAGACAGACAATGCATTCAAGTGACAAATGAATAACCAGCTCCATTTGACCAATAAGAAAATACAACTTTAAGAATTACAAGGTGAGAGATGTTTGTCCCAGAATGAAAAGGAAATGATAGCAATTTCTTTTTGGGAGGTGTTTCTAAGGCTTTACGTATGCAAAGGAATTGATGAGTAGAGGTGGTTCGTGCTGTTGCAATGATTCAATCTAAATCTCTACGAAGTCCAAGAACAAAAGGAAAAAGTTGTTGTGTTAAGGTTAAGGAAAATCAAAAAGACATGATTGTGCGTACAGAGAACAAGCATGGAGATAATATACATTAAGAGGTCCTTCTTTTCACAACAAACAAACACTGGAGTTTTTTAAAGGTATCAGACAGACAAGTGTGTATAGTTTCAACAAGAATATTAACACATAAAGGTTATTTTCAGAATGAGTAGATTATGCATGGAATAAGTAAATCTCCAATTTCAGTCAAGAGTAAATTATGTGAGGAAAAGGAAATGGCATAAACTCATATGGCTATAGTTCAAACAAGGGATACATCTCTAGAATTTCATAACTCAGTGGTTCATTTTCTTCATGAAGAGACAAACACATAATCATGCTAAAAGTAAAGATTTCAAATGCTAAAGAAGCCCAGTTTTATATGAGCATTGAAGTATATAGTCCCTCTATATTACAACTGACCTCCTTTGGTGAGGGTTTCGTAAATGCGTTTCACAAATGCAGAAATAAAAGACATTTTGAGCCAATCCTCATGGAGCAGTTTTCTTCACATCAAGGAAATCCCACAGTGGGGTTTGAAAAATATAGTCATAGAATATCAACGAGCATCACCAACTATTATGGGCCGAGTTATAAATTGAATGCCAAATGAGTACATGATACCCATTTTCAAGGTTCAAGCTTCAAAATCTCAGAAGAAAATGCAAGTTTCCTAAGGTGGGTCGAGCATCAGAAGAAAGAAAATATAGTTTTCTTCAAAAATATACAAATACCCATGTCATTATTTTGTTTCAGGAGTCCGAAAGAAACCACCAGTTGTTTTGGGTCGAGCCTATGTGAATAGAATCATACAAATAGATTTGCAGTTTTGAATCTCAAGTACCCAGTTTCGAGGCTGATATTTAAAATACAATAGAATACAGGAAATGCAATAATGGAGATAACCCATATGGGGTTTTTACATAAAACAGCTGAATACATGAAAATGCCAATTTCTTGTGTTGGGTCAGACCCAAAATCTCAGAAAAAAATGCTTTCTATAATATATATATGGCAGCCGATATATGGCCATGGTTTTTAAGTGAAAGAGGTCGAGTTTTCCAAAAGAGGAAGTATGTATGTAACTCACCACTTTGGATCTATAGAAGGATGCTTATGGCATGGCTAGACCCATAGTAGATTCTCAAACCACATGAAGATATCTAGTGCAAGCTTGTGTAAGGTGGTCGGCAGGCATAAGGAGTACAGAGACAACAATATTTGTGTGAGAGATATACAAGAAAATGCATTAGAAGGTATGTATGGCCGCAGCCATAAGGCCAGAGTAAACAAAGTGAGAAGCCATGAAACTATGACCTGAAACTTACCTTGTGCTAGGAAGCAAAAGCATAACCTGCAAGCTCTCTCATAGAGCTTTCAAATGGAACTCGAGCTCATAGGACAGAGACCAAGCAAGGAAAAGTCAGGAATAAATATGACAGGCCGCAGCCTTAGGGTCTTTTTGATATTCCATAATGAAGGATGTTGGTGTAATTAATATTTAATTACACTTTACATAAGTTTACTTAGGTAATTATTTAATTCCTAAGTTATTAGTTGTCATCCTTATCTTATTGAGCTATCTTGTTGCTCAAGATAAGATTAGGGTTATGCATATTTGCTTTTATAAAGCAAATCATTATCATGTAATTATTGAATTCTCGAATAATATTATGTTGCACATCTTTTTTCAACCTCTCTGCTTTTTCTAATTTTCTCTTCTATGGAAGGTCTTTTTGGTTTGCAAATCTGATCTTGGTTTCTAACATGGTATCAAAGCCTCAATTTGCAGCCGCTTCTCATCTTTTTTGGACGAACACAATGCAGAGCTCGTTTGAGGTCCCTCAAGGGTTTCAATCCTTGAGCATCTTTATGTAGCATCTTGGATTAGATCAGGGTTTTCCGTTAGATTCAGAGCGCTGGAAAAAGTTAGAAATGGCTTTTATTTCATTGATTTTCATCACCGTTTGCGAGATCTGTGAGGGTTTCAAGCTCGGTGATTTTTCTAATAGATCTGGGGGTCGCCTGATTTTCAGAGCACTTTGGGCCCAAACAAACCTCGCCATTGGATTTATAGCACCCAAAAACCCCTATTTCCATATAAAATTTGTCCAGTTTGGGCAAAATCATCTGGAGAGGCAAAAAATTTTTACCCGAGGGCCGTATGGCCCCCAGGGATGCATTCTGATGCACATTTTATGAAAAAAATTCAAAAAAATGTTAAGAAAATCAAAATTTCTGGTGCAGGGTTTGCACGGCCAGTTGATATTCAATCTGCCACCCAGTCGCCGCCCGAGGGCCACTGGATGGCCACCGCAAGCCCACCGCCGCCCACAGTCACCACTAGCCTGCCGCTCTATTCTCTCAGCCCCCGCGGGCTTTAGCACTGACCATGAGGTCCTATGGGCGATCGAGTGCCCAGATCTAGCCCCTGCATGGATCTTAAGCCCCCACCCCAGCTGGGGGCTCTGCTGGAGCTCCTTGCACTTCAGCCCCTAGTTCGCCCATGTGACCAGGGGCCCTATTTTTTTAGCCCCTGAGGGCTTCTAGGGGCCGAATCGGACCTTTTTAGACAACTTTCACGGAAATGGGAATAACTTGGGAATACAATGTCCTTTTTTTGTAAACGAGATATCATCAGAAAGATGTTTCGACGCTCTACGCAATGGTGCTAGTGTGATTTTCTAGTTTTTCTTTTTTGATGCCTTTTTCAGCCTCAGAAGTCAGATGTTTCTATTTTCACTCCAGGAAGCATATCTTTTGACTCGCTTATCCATTTTTCATGATTTTCACGGCGTTGGAAAGCTGGTTTCAGCCTCTATGAAGATCTGAGGTCATTTATAGAAAATTGGTAACTTATTTTATGCATGAATTCATTTTTGTTTCGTGCTCTAGGTTTGCATTTTCACTCATGTTTCTGTAGTTTTGCATTCTCTCCTTCTGCAATCATTGGGTATTGTAATAACAAACTGATATGAAGTTCCATTAAGGGGGGGTTTTTGCATCCATATTTCATGTTGGTGACAACTCGCATGAGTTTGTCTGGTTTCTTGTTGTTTCCCTTAGCTTCTTTCTTGCTTAGCTAGACACATTGTTGGTTTTCTTTGGTTCACACTTCAGTTGGGATTTTATAGTTCTTGATCCACATTGGTTTAGATATTTCTCATTTGAGGGCCATGTTTTTATGGTTAATGTTCTAGAATCTTGATGGTACTCATCCTATGAGCAGTTGTAGTTTCAGTTTGGCATTTTCTTCGAGAGACACAACTTCCAGATTTGTCATCATTATGGGTCCATTCATCTTTCATCTACTGTTGCTTATAGATCCCAGGGTTGATTCTGTATATGAGTTTCCAATGTTCCTTGGCATCGGGTTTGTTGTTGCATTTGTGATTCCCTTTTTGGTTTCAGTTGTAGACATAATTATCTTTCCTTGCTTGCCAGATTTGGGGTTCCAGTGTTGCTTCATCAGAGTTCTTCCAGTTCTTCTTTGCAGCAATTCATCTCTCTGAGGGGGGGTTTTTCCCACTGTGTTTTCTCTCTCTTTACATTTGTACATGAGTACCTGATCAGGCCTTGTTGTCAGGACTCATATTTGCATAATAATTTGCTTCTCCCTAAGTTGCACTTATGGGGGGTTGTTGGTGTAATTAATATTTAATTACACTTTACATAAGTTTACTTAGGTAATTATTTAATTCCTAAGTTATTAGTTGTCATCCTTATCTTATTGAGCTATCTTGTTGCTCAAGATAAGATTAGGGTTATGCATATTTGCTTTTATAAAGAAAATCATTATCATGTAATTATTGAATTCTCAAATAATATTATGTTGCACATCTTTTTGCAACCTCTCTGCTTTTTCTGATTTTCTCTTCTATGGAAGGTCTTTTCGGTTTGCAAATCTGATCTTGGTTTCTAACAAGAAAGAGCTATGATACTGCAAAAAAAAGCTTACCCACTAAAGATTCAACTATCTAAAGAAGCATGATGAAGTTCTCAAGGCACACGAGTACCAGTCCAAGCTCAACTGTCATGGCGGCCTGCTCTCAAGCACATCTCTTTTCCTTTAAAGTGAGAGTGCGAAATGAAGTAACGATTAGGGTTTGAACTTGTTTTGTTTGAAACCTAATTCCAACCTTATCATCATCTAGAGTCTTCATTCAAAGCACGTGGAGAATTTTGAATGGAAGCCAAGACTTATAATCTTTGCAATATGATTTTATCAAAGTCTGAAGTTTGATATATGTGGGGGCTGAAATTCTATATTAGGTCGATATGTTAAGTCTTTTAAGACTTATTTTATGTGCTTAGGTCATGGTTAAGTCTTAAGACTTTTTCTTTTTCCTTAGAGAAATATGAAGGCTTGAATATGGATTATCAAATGTGAATGTAGTAGTGAATGCCTTATAATTTAGGGTTAGGTTTTGATGATTATACACTTAGAGCTTCTAATTTTGATTGATTTTAAAGAAATCAATGACAGATTTTTTATAAGAATGAGAGAAGATAATGATGTGTAATGTTTTCATGATTTAGTGAGAAAATCAGATATTGTAATGGAGATATAAGGATGTGTTCCTTTTTGTAAAATATTTTTAATCTTTAATTGCAAAAAATAGATAAATTGTGCAAATCTGCAATCCTGTAAAGAAGAATCGTAAAGAAATCTTTTATAAATTGCTTTATGATTTCTTGCTATTTTTAGCAGATTTTTGTTGACTTTTCCTCTTGGTCGGATTTGTGACTTATCTTGGAGAGATAAGGTGTTTTTCTGGCTTTTAAAGTAGATTCAACCTATTTTTAGAGGCTTGATAGTGTGATCATAAAAGCATTATGCTTTTTTTTGCTTTTATGTAGTTTTTGAGATAGTTTGAAGCCTTTTTCCTTGAGCTTTTTTCTGAGCTCAGATTAGGGTTTATTGAGAGTGATGCCTTTCAAAAGACTTATTCTTTTTAGCTCTCCTTCTTAGCAGTTTAGTTGGCAGTTCCTGCTCATACACATCTTGAGTTTTTGAACCTTTTGTACTCAGTTCAGAATTATTCACTCTTTTAGTTTTAATAAAGCAGTAGTATTCTCCTTCTCATTTCTGTCTCAGTTTTATAATAGCAATTTGATGTCTTTGTGGTTTAAATTAGAATCCTTTTATGTCTTACTGTTATAGGTTGTGTTTCATAATTGCATAGTTTCAGGTTGCCTGTTGTATTTCGTTTAGGAATCTTCATGCAAAATACTAATGAAAGTATGTGTCAGTGAGATTGTGAGTTTCATTGTGATTGGAAAGCTGTTGTGAAGTGTCAATGTTTGAATTTGATAACTTTAAGTGAAATCTTAGTTAGATTCAGATTTGTTTTTAGTTCAACTTTTTATCCCTTTTCCTAGAATAATTAGAATAATATTCATCATTTGGAGAACTAGCTCACTCTGGAGACTCGTCCTTCACTCAGATCACCCACATCTAAAGGAGGTTTCCATGTTTTAGTAGATTGTCGAATATTGCATTCAGCAAGGTGCAAATTTATTGACAACAATTTTTGGCACGCCCGATGCGACTTTGAAAGCTACTTTCAAGAGAATTTTTGATATTTTAGTTTGTTGTTTGGTGTATGCAACAAGTTTTCTAGCCTTTTAGAGGCTATCACAATATACCTGGCGACTCTGGTTCTATTTTTTGCATGCTAGTGCAGCTCGCGCATGAGAAACATTCAAACAAGATCAAGTTTTGTGCCCTTCAAGTATCGAGAGTTGTCCCCATCACGAAGAAGAGGCAGGACAACAAGGAGGCTTTTTGAAGCACCCACGAGGTCGAAGTCAACCCCTCCCATTTTTAGTTCCTTGGTGTTATCACTAGGTGCACTAGTTTCGATTTCACAAATACCACCAATGGCAGCATCGCCAAGGCAGCACCGTTCGTGCCCTTCAATGGTGGTACCCCATTGAATATACTTCAGCATGATGATATTCCAATTGCACCCCTTAGAGGACTGCCATACTTCACCGAAGAATATTATACTACACTAGTCGAGCACATCCGTGACATGGCCACACTATGCTCGGTGCACAACATCACGCAGGAGAATGTCACACTAAGGCTGTTGGCTGCATCTCTCAAGGGCAAGGCTTTACAATGGTTCAGAGGCCTCGCAGCCAGCTCCAACTTGATTGCAACATGGGATGCGTTAGGTAATGGCTTGTACCAATATTTTGCTGATAAATCTAACAATTTTTCCTTATTAGAGTAGCTCAGCACCATTCAAAGGGCGCCACACGAGCACTTGGCCGACTTTAATTACAGATTTCAGAGGACCTGGGATAGGATCCCTACAATGATAAAGCCCTTACTAGCACATGCATTTATGTTTTATTTAAAAGCTTTGAATAGTAAGATTGTTGTTATGACTCAGTCTATGGGTGGTCTAACGCTTCCTAATGCTTATAATATTGCCATTAATGCTGAAAATTGCCTCATTCAAGCTAGAGACATAGATCCTAGGCCTCCTATGCCTTTATTTCCAGAAATACATCCACCTATTCCTATTGCTATACCTCCTTTGGCTGTTGTCCTGCCTATTCCAGCGATAGATTACCATAATATAGCCCAAGAGGTTGTTGCCCCAGCCCCAAATCCGGAGATGCAAGAGCTTAAAAGCATATTGAAGACCTTTAGAAATGATCTTGTGACTATTAAAAAGCACATTGGCCAAGAAAGTAAGCCTTATCAAGCTCCTTATCAGCAAAACCAGCAAAATAGGCCTGCTTTTCAAAATGATTATCAAGCCCAAAGAAGGAATTTTAACCCTAGGCCATTCCAACCATACAATTCGAACGCATCTAGTTCATCAAAGGAACTTATGCCACAAAATAATGTTTCCCAGGATTGCAATTGGTGTTATCCGTGCAATCAGCCCCATAGCTAATCAGCATTCACCAATGGAATGAGAAATCAGACATTAATGGTTCAAAATAGCTATGTTGTTCCAGAAAGTGTTGCAGATCAGAATCAAGAGCGGCAAGATAATGTGGAAGTTTCCTTGCCGAACTGGCAGAGCTCTGAATTCTGTGGCGTGAATGGCCAAAATCAGGAAAAATCTCCTATTTCAGCTAATACCAGGTCAAAAAAGAGAGCCATTGATCCAGGACAACAAGTTGGAATTTCACAGCAATAGCCTGTAATCAGTAAACAACCTATTTTATCAGAGGTTAATGCTGCAACGTAGCCCAAAATGCAGATTTTGCAAAGGGGACATGAGATACCCAGCATGGAACCATCAAAAATGAATTCGCAGCCTCTGTAGAGGCTAAACGATGTTGTTGTCACAAAAAACTAGCAGAAGGTAAACTCTTCAATGTTCAATATAGTTGAGCATCTCAAGAAAACAACTATTAGCATGTCAATATTAGATGCTCTACAGCTTCCAGGGAAAAAAAGTTTACTACAGAATGCTTTGGCGGAGTTGTCTATTTCTAACAACGTAAATCAAGGAATTGCGAAGGTTGTGCTGGCTAACAATCTGGAGGATAAAAATGGGCAGAAAGAAAAAGAGGTAAAGCCCCCTCCATTTTATTTAAGTCTGATCATAGGTGATAAAATTGTTCATAACTGTATGGTTGATTCTAGTGCTAGTAGTTCAGTCATGCCTAAGAGTTTAGCTAATAAATTAGGTCTTGTTTATGAGCCTAATCCTCAGAAAGGCGTAGTGCAATTAGATGGGTCTACTGTTAAGACTACTGTTATTATCAAAAACTTAGCTCTTACCTTGCACACATCCCCAAGTTTCACTATTCATCAGGATATTCATGTCATAGACTTACCACCGCACTTTGGCATTTGTCTATCAAGCGATTTTATAGCCAAATTGGGTGGGTTTTTGTCTTCTGATTGGTCTCATTTGTTTTTTAGAACTAAGTATGGTACAAAAGTTACTATAAAGTCCGAGCCTCTTGACAAAGACCATATCGAACCATACTCACCAAACCTTATAAACACTAACCTCTATGCCACCTCTGCAATGGAGGAGCAAACCATGACCTCAGACTATAGCACCCATGTAGACAATATCAGTCTAGATGATTGGGCAACTGAAGATCATGAGTTTGATCCATTCTAGAACATAGATGAGATAGGATTAGGAGTCTATATGATTTGAGAGTCTGATTGTGATATGCCTAATCTTTTTAAAGAGGATGAACCGTTGCAAAAAAGGATAATGAGCTTTGGAAGCTTTATTTCGATGGTTCGAGGAGTAGTGTTGGTGCCGGTGGTGGAGCTATGTTGATATCACCCAAAGGTGATAAGTATTTTTCAGCTTGCAGATTTTCTTTCAGCTGTTCAAATAATATAGCTGAGTATGAAGCATTGGTGCATGGCCTTGAGTGGGCCCACAAACGAGGTATTAAATGCTTGTAATTTTATGGTGATTTTGAGTTGATTGTTAATTAGGTCGGAAATTTAAAAGCTGCTAAGAATGATTTGCTTAAGAAATACAAGCATCTTGTATGAGATTTAATGAAAGATTTTAATGCTTTTAACATCATGGTGATTCCTCATAATCAAAATAAGCATGCTGATAGGCTCAGTGCCATAGGATCCCAGTTTGATATTCCCAAGGAAATTCATAAGGTAGAAGCACGTCAATACTTGAAAATAGTGGTCAGACCTTCTGTACCTAACAATAACGTGAGCTGGCAGGTTTTTGACAACGATGAGAAAATTGTAAATTTTCTCATTGCTGAAGCTGAATTCACAGATGGAAATCAGCAAAAGTGGCAGCAGCAATATGAAGACCAGATTGTGCAATTAAAGACCAATAAGCTGCCAAAAGGATTGGTGACGTTAGAATCTGTGTTTAATTCAAATGATCAAGTGCAAAAGGACAAGTGCAGTTTGACAGTTAAAGAGGAACATTATTCAGCCATCAAAATCTGCAAAGGTAAACTTCTCAAGCTAGGCAAGCTATGTAGTCAAGACGAACAACAAGCTTTTATTCTGTTATGTCAGAAATTTAGTGATGTTTTTGCTTGGGAGTACAAGGATTTGAGAGGTTTTAACCCTGAACTAGCCCAGCATACCATCGAGCTTGAACCCGATGCAAAACCAGTAAGGCAGAAGCAAATACCGCTTAATCCCAAGTTAGAACACCTTATGAAGACTGAACTAAATAAACTAGTTGAACGCGGTATTATTTTTCCTATCAAGCACACCTCTTGGGTGTCAAATTTAGTGCCAGTCAGGAAGAAGAGTGGGGAAATCAGATTATGTGTCGATTTATGAGATTTAAATAGAGCATCATTGGAAGACCATTACCCACTCCCTTCCACAGAGCAAATTTTACAAGTAGTTTTTGGTTCTGACAAATTTTCCTTGCTAGATGGTTACTCAGGATACAATCAAATTTTGGTGAAGCAAGAGGATCAATTCAAAACAGCATTTACAACCAAGTGGGGCATGATGGTCTACAAGAAGATGCTTTTTGGCTTATCAAATGTTGGAGAAACTTTTCAATGTGCTATGGATATGGCCTTTCACTGCCTTATGAACAAGTTTGTTCTGGTTTACTTAGATGATATTACTATTTTTTCCAGAAATGCTAATGAACACTTGGATCATTTGGAACAGATTTTTCAGAGGTGCAGAGAGTTTGAAGTATCTCTCAATCCAAAGAAGTGTATATTTTCAGTGCACGAAGGAAAACTGCTTGGACACATTGTTTCAAAGCAAGGTATTTCAATTGATCCTGAAAGAGTTTCTGCAATTCTTGAATTGCCATTACCAGCCCACAAGAAAGGCTTGCAAAGCTTTCTTGGGAGGATAAATTTCATGAGGAGGTTCATACCGAATGTCGTAGCCTTGCTGCAACCTCTCACTTCTATGCTAAAGAAGAATATGCCATTCAGTTGGACCAAGGAAGGTAGAAGGAGCTTCGAGCAGATCAAAGAAGCACTCGCAACTGCTCCTACTCTCGTTAATCCAAACTTTGACAAAGACTATTTTGTATGCTTTTGGAGGAATGGATACAGTTTTAGCCATATTATGCTAGAAAAATGATGAAGGCTTGGAGCAACCTATAGCATTTTTCAGCCGAGTATTGCATGATTACGAGGTAAAATATTCTTTTGTTGAGAAACATGTTTTTGCTGTTGTAAGAAGTTTGAAGAAGTTCATGCATATGCTATCCAACAACAAGATTCATTTATTAGTGGCTCATTCAACTATTAAAGATTTTCTGCTTAACAAGGATATTAATGATAAGCGTGCTGGTTGGATTACCAAAGTAATGGAGTTTGATGTTGATATAAAAGTAACCAAGCTTGTCAAAGGCAAGGGTTTGTGTGAACAGATTGCTGGAAATGAGAACAATAGCTTAAATGAGGTTGCAAATACAAAAGCAATATTAAATAATGACGTTGCAGGTGTTGTTCCAGCACTTCCTGTTACTTGGTTGCAACAAATGATGCATTATCTACAAACTGGTGAGTGCCCCAAAGGCTTAGACAGAGCAAAAAAAAGGTACTAAATATTACAAGCCATCCCTTATGCAATCATTGATGGCATTCTTTATAGGAGGGACTTCCAAGGTGTCTTATTACATTGTATTCAGCCTGATCAAGTTGACAAGTTGTTAGCAGAATTTCATGATGGACCTTTAGGAGGTTACTTTGCTGCAAGAACAACAGCTCTGAAGGTTATGCAAGCTGGTTATTACTGGCTAGATTTGTTTAAAGATGCTATTTCTTGGGTCAAAAAGTGTGAGAAATGTGCTTTATTTGCTGGTAAACAGAGGCTTGCACCGCTGCCCCTGCATCTGATTCAAGTAGAACAACCCTTTGCTAAGTGGGGCTTAGATTTTATTGGCCCTATCAATCCGCCTTCAAGTGTGGGTCATAAGTGGATTCTTACTGCCACCAATTATTTTACAAAATGGATCGAAGTCGTTGCTTTAAAGGAAGCAAACGAGACCTCAGTGCTTAATTTCTATCAAGATCTCATATTGAGATTCGGTGTTCCAGATTCAATCATTTCTAAAAATGGTTTAGCTTTTATCAGTTTAAAGATTTCAGATTGATTTGTTAGAAATAACATTTATTTGAACACATCTTCCAATTATTATCCGCAGGGCAATGGTCAGGCGGAATCCACAAATAAAAATCTGATTCGGATAATCAAGAAGACTATCAAAGATAATCAAAGGACATGGCATGAGAAGCTGAAGCTAGCCCTTTGGGCTGACCGGATAACTCCTAAAAGGGCCACTGACTATTTTCCTTTCATTCTGACTTATGGTAAAGAGGCTAAGTTACCTATTTCAATTGAGTTACCAACCTTAAGTTATGTTAAAGAACTGGAGTTGCTTAATGAACAACCTCTTGAGGTGAGATTTGCACAGCTAGTCGAGCTCGAAGAAACTAGAAAAGAAGCTTTAAGACAGCTGGAAATACATCAAGCTCAAATGAAAAATTCTTTTGACAAGAGGGTGAGAACACATGATTTCATTGTTCGAGATCTAGTTTTCAAGTGGAATGAGTTTAAGAGCAGACCTGGAAGACATTCAAAGTTCGATGCAATGTGGGACGGGCCTTATGTGATTACAGAATGCAAGGAACACAATGCATTCCAACTTTCAAAGATGACTGGCGAGGTGATGTCTATCCCAGTTAATGGGATCCACCTCAAGCACTGCCTTTGAGATAAGTTTTCTTGCAATTAAGTAGAGTAGTTTGCAAATAAGTGCATTTTGCACATTTTATTTTAGTAGTTTTTCTTTCTCTAAGCGCTATTGCGCATTGTTCTATTGGCCACCAGGGCCTGTTAGTTTGCTTTCAGTTCAGTTCTATTTTCTTGCTGCTGTTTGGAGTGTTGCTATTCAAATTATGAGTTTTCAAGAAGGGGCAGAATTGACTCCATTCCCAATGAATTTTTTTAAGGCCACTGATCTATGCTTAGCAGGCAAGCATATAGCGTAAACCGCCAAAATGTTACCAATTTTTTGCCTCAGCTCAATTGGTGGAGCTGGCTGAATGTTATTTATCATGAGGTGGAATTGTGGTTTGAGTTCAAATGTTGCTTCACATTGTTATCATTATTTATCAAGTGACTGCTATGCATTTTAAAACGAGATGGAGTTACAGAGTGCCATCCACATTTTCCAGAATTAAGTAAAATACTGAATTGAGTAAATGAGCAAAATGCATTTTAAATGCTTTCATTTATTTCATGAAAGGACTCATATTTTACAAGGCTTCATTTGATTTCAAGAATCATAATGATATTACAACATTTGCATTTAAATGCATTTTCTTTTCAAAGGAAAAGCATAAAGGATGAAATCAGAGATCCACACAAGCCGTGGATGTGACTGTTACAATATATCACTAATAGCACATTACACTACTGAAGATGTAGAAAATAAAACATATAAGTAACAACATAATCATCATTGCCTGATTATCGATGTTTGACGCTGTGATGCACCTTTTTCTTCTTATGCTCTGTCAACCTGCAGAAGAAAAGAGGGGGTGTCAATGGCTTTGATTATGAAGTAACCTATATGAGGCACCCACAATAGTGCAGCCTACTATTAATCATGCATTGAAACAATCAATCAAGTGCAGTACGAAAGAAATAAACTGAGGAGAAATAACAATATCATGGCCATCATATTCTATTTTTTATGCTAACATTGTTTGTTCCTTTGTGCAAGTATAGGTAAAATCACGAAGCTAATCATTATTCGAAGATCAAGCATGTGGAGAAAAATGGGCTCCCACAAGGGTAGAGCTCGGCATGCTACCCTATTCATTAAATGGGCTGACTTAAAGATTACATCATCATGTTCATCAAAGTGAAATGAAATACAACTGAAAGAGTAAACAGAGTTATCTATCGAGCAACTAAACCAACTGTCCATTCATAACGATTAGGTCAAGTTTTATGAAGGCTACAGGTGAACAGTGAGTTTAGCTCACTGAGTTAATTCAGCTGAGTACCATTTACATCAGATATTGTTCCATAGTTCATGTTATGTGTTTATCATAATCATATATTTCATGCGAGTTCCAGTTCATCATTCATTCTTTTCACAGTCAAGGATAGTGAACAGGCATACATTATGCCTTAACAGAAAGTTTTATTTTGATTTTCATCATGAAAGAGAGTGGATTTATTAAAGCGGTTTGATAAGTGGAACAGAAAAATGCATGAAGAGTACCATGTTTCTCAAAAGTACAAAACACGGATAGTGCATTCAAGTGACAAATGAATTACCAGTTCCAGTTGACCGATAAGCAAATACAACTTTAAGAATTACAAGGTGAGAGATGTTTGTCCCAGAATGAAAAGGAAATGATAGCAGTTTCTTTCTGGGAGGTGTTTCTGAGGCTTTAAGCATGCAAAGGAACTGAATAGTAGAGGTGCTTCGTGGTGTTGCAATGATTCAATCTAAATCTCTACGAAGTCTAAGAGCAGAAGGAAAAAGTTGTTATGTTAAGGTTAAGGAAAATAAAAAAGACACTGTTGTGCATACAGAGAACAAGCATGGAGATAATATACATTAAGAGGTCCTTCTTCTCACAATAGACAAACACTGGAGTTGTTTAAAGGTATTAGACAGACAAGTGTGCACAGTTTCAACAAGAATGTTAACACATAAAGGTTATTTTTAGAATGAGCAGATTATGCATGGAATAAGTAAATCTCCAATTTCAATCAAGAGTAAATTCTATGAGGAAAAGGAAATGGCATAAACTCATATGGCTGTAGTTCAAACAAGGGATACATCTCCAGAATTTCATAAGTCAGTGGTTCATTTTCTTCATGAAGAGACAAACACAAAATCATGCTAAAAGTAAAGATTTCAAATGCTAAAGAAGCCCAATTTTATATGAGCATTGAAGTATATAGTCCCTCTATATTACAACTGACCTCCTTTGGTGAGGGTTTCGTAAATGCGTTTCACAAATGTAGAAATAAAAGACATTTCGAGCCAATCCTCAAGGAGCAGTTTTCTTCACATCAAGGAAAGCCCACAGTGGGGTTTGAAAAATACAGTAAGAGAATATCAAAGAGCATCACCAGCTATTATGGGCCGAGTTATAAATTGAATGCCAAATGAGTACATGATACCCATTTTCAAGGTTCGAGCTTCAAAATCTCAGAAGAAAATGCAAGTTTCCTAAGGTGGGTCGAGCATCAGAAGAAAGAAAATACAGTTTTCTTTAGAAATATACAAATACCCATGTCATTATTTTGTTTCAGGAGTCCGAAAGAAACCACCAGTTGTTTTGGGTCGAGCCTATGTGAATAGAATCATACAAATAGATTTTCAGTTTTGAATCTCAAGTACCCAGTTTCGGGGCTGATATTTAAAATACAACAGAATATAGGAAATGCAATAATGGAGATAACCCATATGGGGTTTTTACATAAAATAGCTGAATACATAAAAATGCCAATTTCCTGTGTTGGGTCCGACCCAAAATCTCAGAAAAAAATGCTTTCTATAATATATATATATATATGGCAACCGATATATGGCCATGGTTTTTAAGTGAAAGAGGTCGAGTTTTCCAAAAGAGGAAGTATGTATGTAACTCACCACTTTGGATCTATAGAAGGATGCTTATGGCGAGGCCAGACCCATAGTAGATTCTCAAACCACATGAAGATATCTAGTGCAAGCTTGTGTAAGGTGGTCGGTAGGCATAAGGAGTACAAAGACAACAATATTTGTATGAGAGATATACAAGAAAATGCATTAGAAGGTATGTATGGCCGTGGCCATAAGGCCAGAGTAAACAAAGTGAGAAGCCATGAAACTGTGACCTGAAACTTACCTTGTGCTAGGAAGCAAAAGCATAACCCGTGAGCTCTCTCATAGAGCTTTCAAATGGAACTCAAGCTCATAGGAGGGAGACCAAGCAAGGAAAAGTCAGGAATAAATATGACAGGCCGCGGCCTTAGGGTCTTTTTGATATTCCAGAATGAAGGAAAGAGCTATGATACTACAAAACAAAGCTTACCCATTGAAGATTCAACTATCTAAAGAAGCATGATGAATTTCTCAAGGAACACGAGTACCAGTCCAAGCTCAACTGTCATGGCGGCGTGCTCTCAGGCAGAGTTCTTTTCCTTCAAAGTGAGAGTGCGAAATGAAGTGACGATTAGGGTTTGACCTTGATTTGTTTGAACCCTAATTCCAACCTTATCATCATCTAGAGTCTTTAGTCAAAGCATGCAGAGAATTTTGAATGGAAGCCGAGACTTATAATCTTTGCATTATGATTTTATCAAAGTCTGTAGTTTGATATATGTGGGGGCCGAAATTCTATACTAGGTTGATATGTTAAGTCTTTTAAGACTTATTTTATGTGCTTAGGTCATGGTTAAGTCTTTAAGACTTTTTATTTTGCCTTAGAGAAATATGAAGGCTTGAAGATGGATTATCAAATGTAAATGTAGTAGTGAATGCCTTATAATTTAGGGTTAGGTTTTGATGATTATACACTTAGAGCTTCTAATTTTGATTGATTTTAAGAAATTAATGACATATTTTTTATAAGAATGAGAGAAGATAATGATGTGTAATGTTTTTATGATTTAGTGAGAAAATCAGATATTGTAATGGAGATATAATGATGTGTTCCTTTTTGCAAAAGATTTTTAATCTTTAATTGCAAAAAATAGATAAATTGTGCAAATCTACAATCCTGTTAAGCATAATCGTAATGCAATATTTATAAATTTCTTTATGATTTCTTGCTATTTTTAGCAAATTTTTGTTGACTTTTCCTCTTTGTTGGATTTGTGACTTATCTTGGAGAGATAAGGTGTTTTTCTGGCTTTTAAAGTAGATTCAGCCTATTTTTAGAGGCTTGATAGTGTGATCATAAAAGCATTATGCTTTTTACTGCTTTTATACAGTTTTTGAGATAGTTTGAAGCCTTTTTCCTTGAGCTTTTTTCTGAGCTTGAATTAGGGTTTCTTGAGAGTGATTCCTTTCAAAAGACTTAGTCTTTTTTAGCTCCCCTTCTCAATAGTTTAGTTGGTAGTTCCTACTCATACACATCTTGAGTTTGTGAACCTTTTGTACTCAGTTTAGAATTATTCACTCTTTCAGTTTTAATAAAGCAGTAGTATTCTCCTCATTTTTGTCTCAGTTTTATAATAGAAATTTGATGTCTTTGTGGTTCAAATCAAAATCCTTTTATGTCTTATTGTTATAAGTTGTGTTTCAGAATTGCATAGTTTCAGGTTTCCTGTTGTATGTTGTTTACGAATCTTCATGCAAAATACTGATGAAAGTATGTGTTAGTGAGATTGTGAGTTTCATTGTGATAGGAAAGTTGTTGTGAAGTGTCAATGTTTGAATTTCATAACTTTAAGTGAAATCTCAATTAGATTTAGATTTGTTTTCAGTTCAAATTTTTATCCCTTTTCCCAGAATAATTAGAATAATATTCATTATTCGGAGAACCAACTCACTCTAGAGATTCCTCCTTTGCTCAGATCACCCACATCTGAAGGAGGTTTCCATGTTTCAGTAGATTATTGAATATTGCATTTAGCAGGGTGCAAATCTGTTGACAACAGTAACATTTTCATCATCACCCATTTTCAACTTTTCATATTTTCCTTTCAGACTTTGTAGCTTATCAATCTTCACATTTGCATAAGCTTCATACAAGGTCTCCAAATTCTTCCAAATCTCATAAGCAGTCTTCAGATCCATCACATTTTTCATCTCAATATCAATCAAAGCACTCAAAAAATCCTCCTTACCCTTGATATTATATTCAACATCCATGATATCAATAGAAGTAGAGGGACCATTTTGTGGAATAACATATATATTTTTTGTAATGCTCTAGTAGGATTCACTAATGCATCTCAGATGGCATTCCATTCGATCTTTCCACAAAGAATAATTTGTTCCATAAAATCTAGGACTATCCTTCTTATAATTCACCATCTTGGATCACCTCAAGCTATTAAACTTCTTCCAAGGAACCACAAGTTCTGATACCAATTGTTGGAAACTCAAGGGAAGACAACTGAGAGGGTGAGTGAATTAGTTGTCACTGAATCTCAAACTTATTCAACTTATTAATCTTAATTTTAGATCTGATATTAATCATGAAAGCATAAATGAACAATGCATTAGAAGCACACATAACACCAATATTTTTACATGGAAACCCTGTTAGGAGAAAACCATTGTGGAGGTCAATCCACAAGATTATACCCTTTTAAAAGTATAAAGATATATGAATGGGGAATGCACATGCATTTAGGCACACTTCCTAGAGCTCACTACTCAAGTACAACAAGGCTTACTTCCCAAGGAAGATGCAATGTCATAGAAAGATTTAGATTAAAACCATCTGATTTGAATTGAGAAAATAGCATCTGCTAATGCTTGGTTATAGTTTTGGTTAAACACATGAACACTTCACTCTTCTTCACTCTCTACTCTACCTTTGAATGATCTGAAATTTATTCCCACATAGGATTCATACACTTCACATTCACACACCTTCCACACTTTAAAAAATCACACTTATATATCTACAACAAGAAATTACATCACTGTAACTAGGCCACAAAAAGATAATATAAATAATTACAAACAGTTGGCCCAAAACAAATAAATATTATTCATGTGAATCAACCAAGGTCAGCCATAACATAGTGAAGATTGAAAACAACATCTATGACACGAAAAAACTTGAATTAATTTCTCCTCGAAGATCCACAACACACTTCAACACCTTGTCGGCCAAGAACATGAAAAAAAAAAACACACAAGAGAAAATCTCAGATCACGAGCACAACGATCAATGTAGATGTGCCGAAAAGATAGAGAATGAAGTAGAAACATCCACAAGCATAATGAAACACCATAGAAACATCCATAGCAACTGAACTTACTTAAATCATAGAATTTTCAATAAGGAACACTAACTGAAGTGACAAAAAAATTGTGAAAATGAAAATCACCATAACTCAATCATCTCTTCATGCAAATCTCTGAAATTCAACGTGGATAAACTAGACATACTCAACAAGAAACCATTTAGTCCACAACCTCATAACAACAACATACTAAACACACCGATAGAAAGAACTTCACTTCACCACTGACAACCTGTAGAACTTGTTATTACAATTTTCTCAATATCCTTGACATATACAACTTCTAATGCAACAATGCTAATAGTGTTGACATCAATGACAACCACATATCTGCAACATAATCACAACATCCAATAGGAAGAAATAAATAAAATAGAGAAAATGAGGACATGGACCAAGTCTACTTCAGACTGGTTCAAGAAGGTAACATATATGGGTAATAAAACCATTCATTATGTTGTTGACATGCATAATAATTTTTTGGTTCTAAAGAATGAGATTGAAGAGTGCAAGGATTTTTCTAATCTTTATAGTATCACATGCCCAAAGTTGCATTGCATCTAGAGGTTATTTGTAGAGGTTTTGAAGCAAGAATTGGTTCTCCAAAAGGATCAACATGATCTACCTGAGGCTTGGTTAGTTTCCTTCGAATTTAGAAGAGAAGTTCTTGGAAAGGAATTTCCAAGTTTTATGTCTATCAAAGAAAAGGTTATTGAAAATCTGTTTGAATGTGATGAAATTTTGGAGTTGTTGACTAGAGCAGAAATATCTACTCAAAAATTGGATTGAGAGCCTATAAGACAAGTGTTTAAGAAGAAGATGAAAGAAGGAATTACTATCAATTTATGAGGGATTTCCTTGGATTTTTCCATATGTTCCTTCACCCACTTCGAACGGGTAATTCAGAGAAGAAGCTATTGCATGAACCAACATTCAAAATTGATGGATGAGTTTAGGTTGATTGACTTTAAGATCAGCAAGTCAAACTTCCCAGATCACTCTAAGCTCACAAAAATGGTGAAGAAATTTGTTCAATATGCCATTTTACAAAAAAAAGCTAGAAATATTTTAATAGAAGATAACTTTTTGTAATTTCCAGCTAAAAGAAAAAATAGCCACCTCAAAGTGCGTTCTAGATTCATTTTGATATTTCTTTAATATAAAATAGGTCAAGGAATATTATGCATTCTCCTAGGTTCACATGTGAACACATTTGTATTAAGAAATATTGTATTAGCATTTAATGTGATGTAAACCCTAAGTAGTAGTGAATCTGAGCCCTTAGATGTAAATCAATATTTTCCATTGATTTGAACTATAAAAAAGTTATAAATAGAGGCTTCCTCTTATTTGTAAAGAGAGAGATGAATTGTTGTATGAAGAAATTTTGAAGCAATATAAAGGAAGGCATTGAATTAAAGTGAATTCCTTATGTGTTCTCTCAATGTATGCATGATTCCATCTTCTCATTTCATTTATAGTTTAGTTTATTTGCATTTTAACTTTCTTTTCAACTTCATTAGTTCTTGTTCAACTTTAATGGTGACAATGTGTTAAGGTATCAAATGCACTTCCAACTAATGCTTTTAGTGATTTGTTGATAGTAAATTACTGTGTAAAGCTAGTCTGAGCTCATTCTTTTAATGCACTCAATTTTAACTATGTATGTTCATGTTTAATATGTTAATGTCATAGTATGAAAATCTAAAGACAACCTTGGGAGATTTCACTGGTTTTGTGATACTGTAGAATCTTCTTGGTTAAACAAAATCTAGTTTTGGGAGTTTTTCTACCTTCATACCTTCCATTATTTTTGTTGTTCCTATTTTTAAGAACTAGAATAACTCTTCAATCCTTACATATTTTGATATTTCTTTAAAAATTTGAGTTAGTCTTAGGATTCTAGCATCACCATATTGTTCCATCTAATGATTAAAAGTAAATTTTAGAGTATTATTTGGGAGTTACAATCAAGGTCCTATCATCCTTCAAATTTCTAAAATTATAGTTGTATACCTATAAGTTCCAACCTTCTTAACCATAAATTCCCTTTGTGTTACCAATAAAACACATCATACTTGAGCTATTTTCTGCATTTTCAAGACCTCACATTAGAGACCTTCAGGTTACTTTCTAAAATTTTCTAAAGTCACCTTTCAAGAGAGATAGAGTACTTGTACTTTGTCTATGTTGTGCAATAAAAAAACACTCATTAAAAACAATCAAAGAGAAGTTTTGTTCCTTTTTGTATTATAGCCCATAATTCGGAGTACCCTTTGGGTATCTAAAAATCCTTTTCACTACTTTTTCAAGAGATTTCTTAGGATTGGATTGAAATCAGGAAACCAAACATATCACATGCATGATGTTAGGTCTAGAAGTAGTTAAGTATAGTAATCCTCTAATCATAGACCTGTATAGAGTTTGATTGACCTCCAAAGATTTATCTGGTCCACTTAGGTAATAGCCAGACACCATAGGGGTTTCCACGGGTTTGGAATCATCCATTCCAAACTTCTTTAGCATTTCCTTAACATATTTGTCTTGAGAAATAAAAAATCCACCTTTTTGCTAAATAATTTAAAGACCAAGAAAAATAACTCACCAATCATTTACATTTCAAATTCCTTTTTCATCTCCTCTACAAATATTCTACACATATCATCATCTCCACCAAAGAAAATGTCATCAACATACACAACTATAATCAACAACTTGTCTACTTGAACTTTAATAAATAGATTGATGATTGTATTACCCTTTATGAATCCTTTCTGAAGTAGATACTTATCTAGCCATACATACTATTAGGTCTCAAAAATGTAGGTTTTTAACCTTAAGAGGGTGCCAATCTCTTACTATGTTTTTGGCTAATGAATGAGGTGAATATGATTAATAACCCCCTACTCTTTAGGCTTTGCTAAACCTTAGAGGCAGGTGTACCTAAATGATAAGGGAGATTTGAAGGTATAAATATGGTCTCTAATTTGGGAAATCTACTCACAGTGGCACGCAGGTGTAAAGTAGATGCAAGGCTAATGACTAGTTCCTACTGTAGATGTCTTGAGAATCAAATGTATGAGTAAATTTTGTGTAGAATGTTCTAAATTTTACTAGTTCCTAATCCTATTGGGTGAATGGATTTGAAGGGTGGATGATGATGATGAATAAAAATATGTAAGATAGGTGAGTCTACTTCTCAACTTAACTCAAAATTTTTTGGGCACTTTAGATGTTTGCACCTTGTGCAAACATGCAGATTTGTCAGTTGTTGAACTCTTCTTCACGAATCCTAGTTTTATTCTCCTAAATTACTATGGTATCATGAAAGGATTTTTAATTCTTAACTTGAGGAAAACCAATTAGAATAATAAATTCAAAAGGATTTTAATTGCTAGCAGGAACCAATTAAAATGAGTTACTTGAAAGAAATTTAATTCACTCTCGTTAGAACCCAACCAAGATAACCATACAGTAATAGCAAATGTGTCCTAAAAAATTGTATAAATTTGAATAACTTAGGAAAACCACTTTGGAGAAAACACAACAACATATAGGAATGAACATTAACACAATATTTGAACACTGAAAATAAATCACCAATCATGAACAATCTTCTCCATTATATCGCTTCAAAAGATATGCATTAATAGAAGAAGTTTTTGAAATATGGAAATGGATGAGTGGAATATTCTAATGAACCTATCTAATATTACTACTAATGATGATGATAATGAATGATTCTTCAAAACTGGGCCTTGGTTTCCCTTTTTTATATGGGAAGCAACAAGCTACAAACCTATTACAAAAAGGTATATCTTTTCATAACTTAGCTAATTATAATTTGTTAAACATAAAGAAATCAGTTGAGGAAACAACAATAGGTAGTAACACTTGCTCCATTATTCATCATAGAGAACTTGTGACCTCTCAAGATATAACAAAGTTCTCCTCTCCATGATGAAGTGCTCAATCATCTTATAGACCTCAACTCAAAACTCATTCCTCCACACTCGGGGTCCCTTCAGTTCTAGTGATGAATAGGTGCATTTCTGACAAGTGCTCGATATAATCCTCTTTGATGCATGTGTCAATATTTGACAGATAATCCATCATATTGTACTCCATATAATTTATTCCCTCAAGTTGCTTATAAGTATTGTCCAATACCCTCTCTTTGTCATTAACCATCTCAAGTGCTCATGGTAGTATCTAAACCAATTCATCCTTCCAATGGTTTTTTTCTTTAAGTCCTCCTTCATCATCGAAAAACATAGGAAATGGGATATTGAATGGTTGATCAAAGTCATCAATCTTAGCCTTAATCTTGGCACAAAAATCCTCATGTCGATTGGTTAACTCATTATATTTGTGGAGGATTTGTTCATTCATGACTTCCTTATTGATCAATTCTTTTTTCTTTTCATCCATACACTCCTGTAGTTTCTCATGTTTTTGAAGAGAAGAGTGCACCTTTACGAATATTTTCCAATATTGGTTAGCTTGGTTCATTATCTTCTCGAACCTCTTCTTGATTATCTTAGAGATCATCTCAAACTTGATGGTTTTGATTTTTGTCTCTAGTTCACTACACTTCTTTTGAACTCTCTCATGACAACGTTTCCAATATATGACATCTTCCATTGCATCTAATATTTGTTTCTCATAGTCCACCAATGGAGAATAGAATTCTGATGAAGAAGAAGAGGGTAGTTTATCTCTGTAATTGGCTACCTCTTTTTTTAGTTTTTCATTATCTCTTATTAATTTTTCAACCTGAGCGTTATTGAATTTTTCCACATTTATGTTTAACTCTATTGTCTCAATGAGATTATTATCTCCCACTCTATGCACCAAGAGATATTGAAACACTTGGCTTGGATTACTAATGATAGCAGGTCTCTTGTCTTGGGGATATAATTTTGAAATCAAAAGTGTAGCTTCATTTGGATTGTAACCTGACCCTAAATACATTTTGTCACTTGCCTCTTCTGTTAGGTGCAATGTCTTATTTTGTCTTTTCCTGAATCTATCAAACACTATGACAAAACTAATATCCCATCCTGGTAAGAGCAAGAACCCAGCCTCTTGAAGTAGTTCTCTTCCTCTCTTAGGGATGATAGATTTCATCTCCTGATCTACCTCCTTTCTCAATTCCTCCAAAGTAGTCGTATCTTGATCAAGAGTGATATCTTCCATTCTTTTCCTTAGCACTTACCTTTGTATTCATAGAAAAATGACCTAAACACTAAAGTTTTAATGAAGCCACTATGAAAAATAAACTCTTGACCAGCCCTAACTCTCACATCATTAAAGATTTTGTTTGATGCTTCAAATTTAACAATACTTTGTTCATTGGGTGGCTCATTTTGTGTGACAATGGGTGAACTTATTTTTTCAACCTCATCTTCTTCTTCATCACTTTCCTCTTCATCCTTTTCCTCACTCATGGCAATATCCACAAAGAAACTAACTTCTAGAGTGGGGTATGATGGTATATAACTAAGGGGTTCCATATTCTCAACCTACATTCTAAATCAAGTTTCCACATGTTTTTTAAAAACCATAGGGGGTACATCTCTAGTTAGTTCATCCTCATGAGTGATCAAATGCTCAACTCTTTCTAATGAATCTTGCACATTATTGAATGTTTTTATATATGAAGGAATATTCTCCTTCCTCCATGCCTTGGCTAACATGATCTTGTTGTATATGCCTATCCTTTGAGCTATCAAAGTTTCATGATAATTTCTTATCACATCATCCATAGAGAACTGATGTTCATATCGACATACTATTTGTGACAGTTTTTCCCTATTGATAAAGTTCTCTAAATCAAAATTATTTCCCTCATTTCCCAATGAAAAATTGTAATGTGCCAATTTGTTATCAATCTCTTCATATCCCTCACTAGAAAAAATTGTGAAATCTCCCAAACACAAAGTACTCAGCATAATTGATTGCCTACTATACCCTTTAAGGTGCTTGGCATATGTTTTGGCTAACTATATCACAATCTAAAAATAGGCCACCCTATTAGGAACTATTCTTGGTAACAAGTGTGGTGATCCTTCAAACCCATATGCTCTAATCATAGTGCAATTAGAGAATTTGTACCAATCTCCCCAATTATGATTCACCCTTTTCTTGGGATCCTTCTATTTAGGTCCAAGAAACCTTTGTACTTCAAGAGACAAATTATAATCACATGGATGCCCCAATAATTTCAAGAAGATCTTGAAAAAATAATCCCCAAAGTATAAATAATGGGATCTCCCATATCTACTGTCCCATATCGAAGTCCACATCTAAATTGGTTTGAAATTTCCATCCTCATCTATATCTCTTATCCTTAATTCCTCTCCCCAAAGCCCTCTAACTTTTCCTTCATATAGAGGTAAGTGCATGAATAGGGAATAATGTTTAAAATTAATATAATCACTGATTTTTTTAATTCTTTCCAGTCCTTGGTTTAAACCATTGGCTAGATAGCCAGCATAATCAAATGATCTAGCATCTTGGCTTTGCACATCTACTTCCAAGATGATTGGGGCTATTGACATGAGAGTTAGAACTTCCACTCCCAACACTTGTCTTGTAGTGTAATATGTGTATTAAAAATACTGCTCAAATAACTCTTCATGAAAGGGAGGGTATTCAGTGCTGGAGAACCTTTTAAGTTTATTCCCTTCCTCTCAGGGCTTGTGTAAGGGAAATTTTCA
Organism: Sequoia sempervirens; assembly: GCA_007258455.2. Classification (NCBI taxonomy): domain Eukaryota; kingdom Viridiplantae; phylum Streptophyta; class Pinopsida; order Cupressales; family Cupressaceae; genus Sequoia; species Sequoia sempervirens. Next base: position 61,956,389 of record VDFB02109042.1, on the reverse strand, counting down.
CCTTTTGTAGCTAGTGTCCATGTAGTGATATTATTTCAAGAGGTATTTCACTATGAATGACATATTCATGGTTCAATCTAATTGAAAAATAGTGGAATTGAAGTCCTTGGAGATGATAATGAATTCTAACCCATCATATAGCTGAACTACTCATCGTTTGGGGTCATATCTACTAGCTAGTGCCTTAACCAACTCTACATTGATGAATACATTATGCAAAACTAACTTTCTCAAGTTCATTTTCCATGGATTATAGACATGCTAGAACCTATTTTTTTCTATAGTGGTACATGAACAACTCATACCCTCTTTGCAGTGTCCACACATCCCCTAAGTCTTTGTGTTTATCCCACAACTTATCCATGAAAGGATTTAACTATGTAGTTCTCTTAGGCCTCAACCTCGACCTAGGACATTGATCAATCAAGTCGTGGTTTAAAAGTCTATCTTCGATTTTTTGTTTTATAGTTTTTGGTGTTCCTGAACTTCTTTCTATTATTCAGAACCCTAGCTTCTCTTTACAATTCTTTACTTCAAAGGAATTTCTTAGTTGGTCTTTGTATACTTACTTGTATGCTTGCTCCTTTTTTCCTTTTTTCCTTTGACTATGCAGCAATGCGGTACCTCCAGCTTTTTCACTCCACTCCTACTCTTTGTAAGCTTCTTCAATTTTTAATGATAGAAATGAGATCAATTTTGAGGTATATGTTGCTCAGCTCTAGCTCATAAATGTCACACTTGATTTTTTTCTTGTCATCATGGAGATCATTTAAATTGAATATCTCCTCGATATTTCGGGTTTTCATGTCAGTCAAAAATGATCATCATCATTGTATCGGTGGGACTGTGATTTTACTCCTATTGATATCCACTTATCTCCTCAATGAACTTTATGTCTTTATCTTTCCTTTAGGGTATCGATGGGATGCCAAATAATTTCACCCCAATATGCTTTAGTCCCTTTGATCCCTTTCCTTAGCTTATATTTGATTATTTATAACATGATATTTCTCTTCATGTATTATCGACTCATTGGGGAAACCTTTGTTCATATCCTATTGATAGCCATTGTTCCTCCTGATACCCTTTTCTTTTGTTTGTTTATCATTACATCAGGGGAACCAAGTTTTGTGTCAGCCCAATGGTTTTGTGTCTCTCATACATCACTTACTGATGCACATTTTTTATTAATAAATTTCATGCGTTGTTCCATCGATGGGACACCATGTCATCTCTCCCTGATACGTTTCACTTGGGCTATCGAGGGGACTGCAAGGTATGTCCTACCAATATGTATTACTCACTCTGATGAACTCACCTTGGTTAGCTTCATCGGTCTATCAAGAAGACCATGTTAGAATTCCACCCGATAGAAATTTGTCTCATCGATGGTGTATGTTTTGTGTCTAGCCTCCTTTGGTTTATCAGAGAAACCAAAATGAGAGTCTCATCGATGTGGTGTTTTCATGTCGATGTGTCTTATATTGTTGTGGTAATACTTTAGGAAGGGGAATTTCTTAGGATAATGATTTGGAGACTTAATTATATTTACAATGGTAAGTATGAGAGCTATATACATTAGGGAAATTTTATGTTTTAAGTCAAATATAGTGAAATATTGATGGAAATGGGGATTATGAAGTAAATGGAATAAAAAATGAAAATTAATTTTTTTTAGCTCCAACAGTGGCTCTAACTAGGGATGAATGAATGTGAGGTCATTGTAGGAACCCAAAAGTGATCTTTGGGAGGTATACCACTGGTGAATGTGACTAAATGGGATGGGAGGGGGGGAACCTAAACTACTGTGCATGGGAAATTATTTTTTTAAGAAAAGAAGTGTTTCAAGAATTGTCCATGCATTGGCAATTCCTAATCTTCTCTTGACATATTTTGAAGATAATAAAAATCTTCACCAAATTTTCTTGTAATAACAAATGGCCCTATCCAAAGAGCTTCAAACTTTCCATGTTTCCCTTTGTCTTGGCATCTGGAATTCCATAGCAAGACCATGTCATTCACTTCAAACTTCCTATCTTTTTCCCTTTTGTCAAACAAGTATTTTGTTTGTGACTACATTTTTTTGTTACATTTTTGGGCCAAGCTCCTAATCTCATCCAATTTTTCTAGCTACTCCATTCTATCCTCCATGGCTTCAAGGATATCCAAGTCTTCGTGAAGCACAAACTTATATACTGGTAAAAGGTTTTGCATGGGAATCCTCACTTGTGTTCCATAAACCAACTCAAACGATGATTTTCTAGTTGACTTCTTTACTGTGATTCTATCTACCTAGACTGTTAGCCTCAATTTGGAATCCCAATCCTTTTTATTGTTTTTCAATATCCTTTTAATTATTTTTAGGATACTCTTGTTGTTTAATTCAGCGCACCCATTTTCTTGTGGATGATATCGAGATGCATATGATATTGTTATGCCATATGTCTCATAGAACCTTTTGAACTCTTCTGATCTAAAGTACATACCATTGTTTGTAGCTATCCTCACAGGTGTTCTAAATCTAGTGATGATATTCTCCATTAGAAATTTTATCACAACCTTACTAGTGGCTTGCTTTGTATGGATGACTTCTATCCATTTTGTAAAATAGTTAGTTGCCACTAGAATCCATTTTTGGCCTCCACTAGACTTCTCTGATATTTTTCCAATAAAATAAATCCCCCATTGATGAAATGAAGCTTTAACTTGCATTATCCTAAGTGGAAGTTCTCCTTGATACTTCATTTTTCTGGAAAACCTTTGACAAGCGTCACACTTTCATACATATGTAAAAGAGTCATTGAATACTCTGAGCCAATAGTATCCAACTCTTAGGATCTTGTGGGTAGTGATCTTGGCCAAAAAATTTCCTCCACAGACTCCTTCATGCATCTGTTTTAACACATGGTTTGCTTGTGACTCATCTAAGCACAATAACAACACTCCATCTTTGTTCTTCCTGTATAAGTCTGTCGATAAAGAAATAATTTGAGGCATGCAATTTTAAGGTTATTTTTTCATTTTCATTTAATTTTTTGGGACATTTCTGATTTTTGAGGTAATACATTATATTGGTGTATCATGGGGTATTCTCAATGCTAGCAATCATACCTTCCACCTCCCCTATGTTACATATTTTAGATGCTTCAAGATTTGATTTAGTCATGAGCTTAGCTAGCCCTTGTCCTCTTATGAATTTGGTGATTTGGATTTCAATATCAAAATCTTGAACTCTGTTAATGGGTATGTGCAGGATCATGGTATGCCAAAAAGTGGCAATATTTGTAGGGTATGTGGCTGACGACTTTTTTTTCACCCAAAATTAATGAAATGAAAAGGGTTTTTAGAGGAGATTCTCAGCTTTCCAAAAATATAAATTATGATTTAATTTGAATTTAATAAATAATTATTATTCATTTTCTATTAAATTACGACTAAAGTCGATCGATAAATTTGATTGAAAAACATCTATAACTTTCAAATGGTATCATATTTTTGAATCAAAACATCGTCACATTCTATGCTTTACATAATATAGGATTAAAAAAGAAAAATTAAATTTCATGAATTTTGACCAAGTTAAGGTCGATAGCGAGTTTTTATATTTTCTAAAAGTTGTAATAAAAATTCATAATTAATTATTTACTTGGAAAAAAATTACAAAAATATATGCATCACATGGGACATGAGTCCTCTACTTATATATAAAATCTTACAAAAAAATATTATCATTTTATTATGGTTAGGGTGAATTGACAGACACCTACTTCTTATTTTCCCTGAAATTTAAGTACTCTTGCATTGAAATTTCAAATTTTTCACCAAATAGATTTTATTTATTTTTAAATAAACTTAGTATTTTAGAAACTACATTCAATTTTCTACAAATTCTATTCTTACATATTTTTGAAATAATATAGATAACTTATTCAAATATTTATGTCAAGTTGCCTAACACTGATTTTTCTGAATTTTTTGCCACTTAAGGGCCTATTTGGCATACCATGATCCTGCACATGCCCTAATCCACCTACACCTTCTCCCTTTAACTTTAGTCTATGCAAATACATCCTTAACTGCAGCATTAGGAACATATGCAATTATTCTAGCACCTACCAAATAAAGTCTAAATGGATTCACAAATTTGACAAGTGCATATGCCTGCTTCTCTGTAATTTCATACTTTAGTTCTAATCCTTGAAGGTGTTTACTAAAGAATGATATTGGTTGTGCATACCCTTCATCATTTTTCTGCAACATCACTATTGCAATGGTGTGATAAGATGCAAATGAGAAGATCTGAAATGATTTACTGAAGTCTGGTGATTTTAACATTGGGGCCTCCTTGATTTCTCTTTTTATAGATATGAATGAATCAATTGCTTCTTCCATCCAATCAATCTTGGAACCTCTCTTTAACATTTTTGAAATAGGCTTGGCAATTTTAACAAAATTTGATATAAATTTCCTTACAAAGTTTATCTATTCAACATGGTCTTCTACTTTCTTAGAATATGTTGTGAGATCATCTTGATATACCACCATTATTGTATTGATCAAGTCAGAAAAGGAAACATCCATAGCTCTTTGAAAGGTGGCACCAGAATTTATGAGGAAAAATGGCATCCTTACATATGCATATGTGCACCAAGGTGTAGTAAACACAGTCTTATACTATTCTGATTCTTTTACTTTCACCTGGTTGTACCTCAAAAACCCATCCATCTTGGACAATAACTCACACCATTTTACCCTTTGCAGCATATTTTCCATGTTTGGGAGGGGATAATTGTATTTAAGAGAGGAGACATTCAAATTTCAAAAATCTACACACAATCTTATGTCTCCATTCTTCTTTCTGATAGGAACCAAGTTGGAAACCCAAGTAGAATGTTTGATGGGCTTAATACTACCTCCTTCTCTTAGCTTCATGAGTTCTTCATGCATCTTGGGTTCTAGAGTAGGATTTATTGGCCTTTGTTTCTATCTAAATGGTTTTGTGTCAAGCTTTAGTGGGATTTCATGTTGAAATATATCTTCTCTATATGCTTTAAGGTCATCATATGACCACACAAAAACATGCTTAGATTTTCTCAACAATGTGATCACCATCTTTCTTATCGTAGGGCTTATCTTCTTCCCAATGTAACCTTTTTTGGAGCCAATTTAGTTCCAATATTAATTTCCTCAATATCTTCCCTTCTTACTGGTGTTTGCTTCATAATTGCTCAATCACTCCCATTGAACACCCTTTCTAATGCTACTAAGGCTTTAGGAATCTTGTTTTTTTTTAGTTGGACTACTTTTTGGACACAGTTTTTTTTCCATCCACTTCTTCAAAAAATGCATTGAAATCAATTTCTTGAGCCTCATACTGATTTAGTGTAAGAACTTGATCAATTTTTTTGTTGTCATTGAAAACCTACCAATTATAAATGTTGTCAAGAATTGTAGGCCTAGTCTTGAGTTCTATTTTTGAGAAACCTACTAAGGTAATGTCATCCCTTTTCAAGGCCACATTTTCTAAGAAGTTAGCAATTAATTTTTTTATTTATCCACCCTGTCAATGGAGAAGGCATCAAAGAGTTTTATTGTATCCCACACTGCGTGTTTGTATTTTTTTAATATTTTTTCTTTTGTAGAGTGCTTTTACCTCACTTGTGAAACAACCAATTCTAAATCTCCTAAAATAGTTAACACTTTGATCCCATGCTTCATGGAAATATTTAAACCTAGCAACACGGCCTTGTACTCTACTACGTTATTTGTGCATTCAAATGTCACCAAAAATGAGTACTTAAATGTTGTGCCATTGGGTGAGATGAAAATAATTCTATCTCCATTCCCCTCTCTATTGTAGGATCCATCAAAATACATCTACCATATGCCTTGTTCATTTTGAGAAGAATCTCTAGCAATTGGATGTGTGTTTAGTAATTTAGGATTTGAATGCTCAATTCTAAAACTCCTAAGGTCTACATCACAAAATAAATTCATTTTATTAGGGTCAAAGATCTCAATGACATGTTTTGATTTGGGTTCTTTGTACAACTTGACTTCCCTTCCATTCACAGATATTGTGGCATAGGATAAATCTAGTTGGAAATTTCCACCTACTACTACAGTCCATTGCCTAGATAATAACATTCCATAGTAAGGGGGAGTGTCCACCATAGTGATTTCTATCCTATATGTCGCCTCAAGGTATGATTCTAATTTCAATTCTACGTCCCATATCACTCCAACTAGTGGGATTGATTTGTTTTCGATGGTGTAGCACTTCCTATAAGTGGTGTTCACCCACAAACCTAATTCCTTCATGATAGCCAAAGGCATGATAGTGATTGTTTCCCCTAAGTCAATCATGCAATTTTTTACCAATTTTTTATTGATTACCAATGAAGTGTAAAATGGATCCATCTGGGAAGGATTTTTTGTAAGGGTGTGTCCCAAATAGACCTCTAGTGCCTTTGTATTTTCTTGCTCAACAACATTGACCTCTTTGTTCTAATCTTGTTGTTTGTGAGATGTGTTGGAAATCAATTTGAGGGTTATTTCTCTGTGCTCATCAATTTTCATCATCTCCATCAAGGGAAATGTGATTTTTATTTGACTTAGTGCCTGAGAAATGTCAAATGAAGGGGTAGTCATCCCTTGTTCAGTCTTCTCTATTTTGGAAACCCTTTTCCCTTCACTTTGAACTTTGTTATGATTTGGTATTTTCTCTAATTCAACATTTTCATCCTCCATTTGAGCCATCTTCTGAGGCTTCTTTGTTTCACCTTTCTTTTGGTCAGATGTGACCTTCTCCTTGTTCTTTCGTTCTTTATAAATAGGCCTTGTGGTGTTCCCTGGTCTACATTTGTGACTATGCTTCTTAGGTTGTATTTATTTATTTTTTCTTCATCCATAGCTTTTGTTGTGATGGCTCTCTTATCTTGTTTTTTTGGTGTTGTCAATTGAAATTGTGGTGTTGTATTGTATGCATAGGCTACTTCTTCTATATTTTCTTCCAGATTAGAGAACACTTCTTGCTCCATATTAACATTGTTTTTTTGATTGTTGACATCATATTCACACCCATCCTCAGAGGATGTGTATCCATCATTGGTTTGATGGGACCTCCATCTTAACATATTCATAGTGTGGCCATCTCTATCATGTTATTGTGACCATTCATCTTCCTGGAAAGCTTGAGCCACTACACAATGTTTTGGGGCATGAGGTCTATGACATGGTGGACACCATGGTGTAGCATCTACTGTGTGTGTTCCACCCCTTTTCAAAGGATCCAAAGTATCTTTCTAATTTTTCTTTCCCACTGGTTGTCCATCCTTCCAGGTGGTGTTATAGGGAATGTCATGCAATCTTGGCCTTTCATTCCTATATTGGTTCTCTTGTCTATTTTGGTGATTATTAGGATTTTGTGATATCCTAAGGTTATCTCTTTTTCCAATCATTCTGACAGCTTTCCTATTGTTTTCAATGGTTATAGTAGCCTTTTGTTCTTTGATCAAGCTATTAGGACATTTTTTTATGAGCTCATACCATATTTTAGGATCAAAGGCCCTCAAATAGATGCTTAAAGCTACTGAGTTAGCTAATTTAGATCTATGTGGTATCTTGTTACTGATCTTGGAGAATCTCTTATTGAAGTTAAAAATAGATTCATTTTGATGTTTTTGAATTCCTAATAACTCATGTAAGGAAAATTCAAGAGCACATTGATTCCCATATTGCTCTAGGAATTTATTTTTGAAGTCTTCTACATAGGTAATTGAGGCATCTGGTAGGCTATTGAACCAGTCCCTTGCTTCTTTAGTCAAGGACATCATGAATAGCCTCATAAGGACATCTTCATGTTCCATTCCTAAGCCTTGGACAAAATAATTGAATTTTCTTACATGTTCCTCTATTGTAGTTGCATTGCTCCCTATGAATTTAGGGATGATATTCCTCAAGTTACTGTCAATGGGGTATGGGTATATTGGATATTCGGCCAAGTCAAACTTTCTACTTATACTTGCGAAATTCTATGGGAAAGGATTTTGAGGTGGCAGATTGGGGTAATATTGATATCCATGTTGAGGTTGGTATACATTTTGTTAGATTTTCTGATGAAATTATACATTTTGTTGTGGCAAAGGGTGCTAATAGTGTGGAACATTTTGTTGTCCCGGTGGTGGGTGAGATTGTGGAATGTTGCTGGTGTTTTTTTATTGTGAGTTTTGTGGTTGCATATTATGTTGCACATGTTGATTTGATTTCCTAGCTACATTGTGAGGTGTTTTTGAAGTATTTAGAGCACCTGTATTCTAAAATGACCCATGAAAATTGATTCTTCCCTCTTTCTTATGGGGAGGGACATATTTTGGTGGTTTTGATGAATGAATATTCATATGCGACAGTTGTTCATTCAACTCTTTACTTTATTTTATCAACTGTTGTCACCTCCTAACTTCCTCCCTTTATCTTTCCACATGTTGTTCCAACTCTTGAGTGGTCATTTTGTCATTATTCTCATCAGGGGTAGAATGGTCCATAAATCCATATTGGTTCTCTTCTCCTTGTTGTGATGAAAGCCTCTGGTTATATTCATTTTGTCTTTTAATTATTTCTTCATCTATACATGTGAGGAATTCATTCTCCTCTTGAGGATCTAACTTAAAATTGAGAATGTTGCTTGTTAGATTATTTCGTTCAAGTGGCATTGAATGGTGTCCTTCATCACTTTGAAAAGGAATATTATGCACTGTGAAAGGTTTCTCTAAGGTATTCCCCTTATCTCCACACATGACATTTGATTGATTAGATGCCACTCCATTCCTATTTGTGTTGGTTTTTGAAGGGGGGATCCATGATTGTCTGTCCACCTGCCATTGTTCTTCTTTGGACTTTCTTGGTGCAAAGATCCCTTGCCATTCATTTCATATGATGCTTTGAACTCTAGGGTTTTTTATTCTTGATGTGTACTTTAATTTCTCATCCATTCATTCATTCCTACAAAATTTTGATAGATTTGCCACTCAATTTTATGAAAAGTGAGAAAAGTTTAAATTTTTTTTATATTTGTTCCAAGCAGATTCTCTTGATGAATTGTACAATTAAATAGTTATGAATGACTCTATGGTGACCTTTTTCAAGGTACAAATCTACTTAGTTATTCCCTAGCAGAGTCACTAATCTGTTAGGTCTAAAAAATGTAGGTTTTGAACCTTATGAGGGTGCCAATCTCTTAGTAAATTTTTGGCTAATGAACGAGGTGAATATGATTAATAACACCCTACTCTTTAGGCTTTGCTAAACCTAGGCGGGTGTACCTAAATGATGAGGAAAAATTGAAGGTTTAAATATGGTCTCTAATTTGGGAAATCTACTCACAATGGCATGTGGGTGTGAAGTAGATGCAAGTCTAATGACTAGTTCCTATTGTAGATGTCTTGAGAATCAAATGTATGAGTAAAGTTTGTGTAAAATGTTCTAAATTTGACTAGTTCCTAATCCTATTCGGTGAATGAATTCGAGGGGTGGATGATGATGATGGAGACAAATATGTAAGATAGGTGAGTCTTTTTCTCATCTTAACTCTAACTTGTTGTGAACTTTGGATGTTTGCACCTTGTACAAACATGCAGGTTTGTCAGTTACTGAAGTCTTCTTCACAAATCCCAGTGTTATTCTCCTCAATTATTGTGGTATCATGAAAGGAATTTTAATTCTTAACTTGAGGGAAACTAATCAAAATAACTAATTTAAAAGGATTTTAATCACTGGAAAGAACCAATTAAAATGATTTACTTGAAAGGAATTTAATTCACTCTAGCTAGAACCCAACCAAGATAACCGCATAGTAACAACAAATGTGTCCTGAAAAATTGTATAAATCTGAATAACTTAGGAAAACCACTTTGGAGACAACACACCAACATATAGGAATGAACATTAACACAATAGTTGAACACTAGAAATAAATCACCAATTATGAAAAAAAAAATTCATTATATTTCTTCAAAAGATATACATTAATAGCAGAAGTTTTTGAAATATGGAAATGGATGAGTGGAATATGCTAATGAACCTATCTACTATTACTATAACTAAGGGTTATTTTAGGTTAGATTAAAGTTAGCAAATCAATGAAGATAATCAAAACCCAAAGCAATTACAAAACACAATAGAAGTAAACAAAAGAACAATTATACCTATTAATTGTTGAGACCTCCATGATTCACTTTTGTAACACCTTCTAGCTTGTTGGATGATGTGTTGCCCTCAGATTCGACGTGCGAGCAATCTGGAAATACAAGTCTAAGTCCTACACCAAGCTTAGAAGGATTTGAACAAATGTCTATGCCTATGACTATGATTGACAATGCCTATGCCTAAACATGCTAAGACGTAATAAAATAAAGACAATAAATGCTACAATGGCTATGAATAAATCTAAGTATGTTAGTGCATAGGTATGTAATATGTCCGTGTAATCGAAAAATGAGAGGAAAATGGCATTTTATAGAAAATGCCATTTTGAATGGACGGGTGAGATTGACTTCTGATGGAGACCTAAAATCAGAGGCCCAGATTAAATTTGATAATCCCTAATCAGGGTTAGGGCAAAGTCATTAATCGAGCAGTCGAGATGCCATATGAGAGAATCGAATTGGTGATGGAGAATAAATGAGGAAATTAATTCAAAAATAAAGATTTTTGAAAAAGAAGAAGATAAAGACTGAACTGAAGATCAGATTTGGAAAAATCAAGAATCTACCTGATTACTTGATTTTTGGAGGAAAGTTACCATTTTGAATTAAATTAATTCAAAATATGGATTTTGTGAAATAATAAATAATTGATTTTCCAATTATTTTCCAAAATGGACTGTCAGTTAAGAATTTGATGACATTTTAAATAATTTCATTTATTTAAAATGAGAGGAATATTAATTTTGGTAATTAAATAATTAAAATTTAATTATTTAATTTAGCAGATAAAGCTAATAATTAAATAAATTAATTAATTCATTTAATTATGACAGTTAGTGACATATTAAATAAATAAATAAAACTTATTTATTTAATAATCCGGCAAAAATGACTGAAGAAGGGTAATTAAATAAATTTAGAAATTTATTTAATTAGGGGAAGACTTAGATAATTAATGACGTATTTAATAAATAAATAAAGTTTATTTATTTAATAATCATGAAGAATAAAAGGACATGAATTAATCAAATAATTATGAATTATTTAATCAATAGTCGAATGTGGACCAAAGACATAATTAAATGTCACAATTATGCTAGGACAAAAGTGGCAAAATGAAGCTTGCAGGCCTAGGTCATTTTAGGTGTCTACATTTTTCCCCTCTTTTTCATAATGTCGCATGTTGCGTTGTGACAAAGAAAATAAGTCAAAACCATGCCCCAGTGAAGGTATAGAGTATCAATGCCCCCTTGGGAAATTTTTCAAATTTTGGGTCGACGGCAGAAAAATTTGTAAAGGGGTCGCAATAAGTCAATTTGATGACTAGAAAAACAATGGCACGGTTGGTTTTGGATTCTGACATGTTTAAAGTAGCCAACGGGGTGGTCAAAGTTGGTCAAATGAGCCTCCAGTAATAACCTAGTTGACAAATGTCATTTTGACTTTATAAATAGGTTGGCAAAGGGGTAAAAGTCAATTCATTCTTACTAGTCACTTTGCAAATTTCAAGAGCTCAGAGTGAAAAGGACAGTAGTGAGGATGGTGATTCCAGTGTTAGAGCATCACGGCGAGATCGTGCGGACTTTCATGTGGCCAGAGGGTGCAGAGCCAGTGGTATCTACCCCTATCCTCATTCGTAATTTTTATGTTATGCATGCCAAAACTAGGTTTCTAGGGGGAACAACAAATGCGCCGTGATGCATATGCGTTCGCATAAGCCACATTCGCTGTCGCGTAAGCCACATTCACTGTCACGTTTGATGCATTCATTGCGTCACGACGCAAGTGGAAGTCTAGATTAGGAAAGGGTGGTGGTTTGCAATGCATTTGCCAAAAATCGAGACGCAATCGCCTTTTTGAGTCGCAATCGCCATCTAGAATGCCGCAATGAACATGTTGCAGTGCAATCGCATGTTAAAGTGATGCATTTGAATGGAATGTCGCAATCGCTATATATCGTGATGCAAGTGTTCTGATGCGACGCATTTGAACAACCGAGTGCTGCAATTGCCATGTTGTGATGCATTTGAAGTACGAAACGACGCATTCGATGTTTTGAGATGCAATTTCCTTAGTGCGACACATTTGACTTTAGTTGTGACTAGAGTTGAATTTGATACTTCTGAAACCTTGCATGCTTTTGATGATACTGACAGTTTTCTAGTAAGTACTGATATGTTATTTGGCTTCATGCAGAGACAGCTTGCCCCGATTTATACCCGCAAGAGCAGACCGACGACATTTCGGTTTGCTAACCAACTGACTCTGAGGGAACGACGACGACTGATGCAACTAGGTTTGTTCTATGTCGCCTATATGCTTGCCATTAGGGAAAATAAGGGACTACTGACTGTGTTGTACGAGCGCTGGCATTCAGAGACATGCTCTTTCCATCTGCCGACAGGTGAGGCTACTATCACGCTTGAAGACGTCTACCGCATCCTACGAGTGCCAATCAGAGGAGAGTGGATTGTCTACGACCCTCGCCATAGTGAGAAGACCTTCCGAGCGTATTACCGAGATGAGGGTGCAGGACTTGGGATCTAGGGATATGAGATATGATGGGAGTTCATGGCAGAGAACTATGCTCATTTTGATGCTTTTTTAGCGACTCTTATTGGCAGTATTTTGATTCCTGACCATTGCGGACATGGATTCCCTATTGGTTGGGGAGACGTCTTGGTTGGGATGAGGCGGGATACGACAGTTTATGCCTAAGGTCTATGTTTACTAGGGATAGCCTACCATCAATTGCATGATGTTGCTTACAGGAGGGCAGAGAGTATCTCGTGTGGTACCACATTGATGATGATATGGGCCTGGGAGCATATTGTTATATTTCACCCACTGATTGAGAGACCACAGTTGGCAGAGGGGAAGCCAGTGGGGAGATGGAGGCAGGGACATAGGCAGGGGGAGAGAAGGAGGTCAGGACAGAGGCAGGGATGGAGGCAGAGACGGAGGCCGGGGGGAGATGACGAAGATGATGGGGATGATGGGGGAGATGGCTGTTGGAGGAGGAGAGATGGTCAGAGATAGGGCCGGAGGGTGTGCCCATGTGTGGCGAGGGTAGCATTAGATGTTATCCCCAAGGTGGCTGAGGAGGGAGAGAGAGAGGGGGAGGAGCAGCCGAGGCAGGAGGAGGATGTGGCCGAGGTAGAGGTGGAGGTGGAGAGACAGGAGGAGGATGTGGCAGAGGAGGAGAGATGGGAGGGGGATGCAGAGGTGGTCGAGGAGAGACGGGAGGAGGATGCGAAGGTGGTGGAGGCCAAAGTGGAGGAGGAGCAGCCTCAAGATGAGGGATTCAGCAGAGAGGATGTGGGAGAGGATGATGATGATGACGATGATGCTATGGATGAGGCCGAGAGACTCCTAAGATGGCAGATGGTGGAGGGAGAGGAGGAGATACTGTCTAGTTTAGCGTTGCCCCCTGATGCCACGACAGACCAGAGAGTGGTAGATCTTTAGAGGAGATTGGATGAGAGTGTTGTATAGGTCCGATCACTACAGTCAGCCTAGGGGTGGCCCGGGTAGAGCAGGATTAGGCAGTGATCTGCCAGCAGGACTTAGCTCAGTGGTGAGTTGAGTTTTCCACATTATGCACAGGGCCTTCAGGGGATATGGCTCATGAGCTAGCCAAGGTGAGCACGAGGTTGGGTCAGTACAAGACTCTATATGAGCAGGTAGTGCCTCTCGAGCGACCAGATCCTACCTTGTCGCAGTCACAGACGCGGACAGGCAGTGGACACCGATTAAGGAGTGCTAGTGGCAGCAAGAGTCACACGAGTGCAGGAGGGTCTACCTCGACAGGGCACACATCAGGGCACATTTCTCACCACTCACGCAGGCATGCCTCGAGTCACCACTCTAGCCACAGTCACAGGTCTACTGGTTTAGTGTAGAGGTCCATATAGAGATAGCCACCAGTGGTTGATCCATCTACTTCTCAAAGTCAGGTAACAGTGGCATCATCTCCATTACCATGGAGATGATGCCCTCAGTGTCAGTTCTAGTGGTTGCACAAGTAGAGGTTGCCATAGGTCTACCCATCATTTCATTTCCACTCCTAGAGTTCCAACCACCACATTCTTCGCCATGAGGGGATGATGAGAGTGTACTCTAGGGGCATGTTTGTTATTAGGACACATCATGTATAGCCTATTGAGCCCGTGAGCTCCATTTTTGGGATATCTGTTGACTCTATCATGTGACATTCTATATTTTTGAGATGGTATTATATGATGATGTAGTTTTGATGTGGCCTACATGTGTGTTATGCAATGTTATTTGATTTATGCATTCTGAAATATGTGATGTATGATGTCGATTTATGATGTATCATGTATGTCTTATGATGCTTATTTATGATTTTGATGCCATGATGATGCAATGCTTACTTATATGAGAAGATGATGATAATGATATGCCTAATGTATTTATTAAATGGATGCAATGTTTATGATTATGTTAATGCAATGTTTGTGATTATGTATATGATTTAATGCTATGGATGATGTATGTATGGACCTAATGCAATGTTTATATGATCATGGATGCACTTATGTTTTTGGATGTCATAGGATATCATCATGAGATGGAAAAGAGAAGATGACCAGACTGATGAGAGAAGATGACCAAAATGAAGAAGAGAAGATGAGCAGACTGAAGAAAATGCATGTTAGTTCCTAGACCGAATCCTTCAAAGCTTTACCATAGGACTTTAATATTTATTGCTCTTAATCATCATTGGGAAAACTATTGTAATGGCCAAAAAACACCATGATATGACAGATCAAGGTGTGCAAGGTCATACCATCACATAAGATAAGAAGTCACAGACAAGGATGATCACGATGTATACTAAGAGCATGACTGCCCCAGTCTTTTTGTCATAATCAACCACAAGCAAAAAAAGACAAAGACAACTCATGAAACATCGTTGCTTCTCTAAAACCTGTTCCCAGGACATCCTTGAGAAACTAGCAACATGATTGTCATAATACAAGAATAGAGCCATTATCATGATACGTCGCTGTTTTTCTAAATCTTAGAATCAAGACCTTGCTGAGATACTAGTAGTCATGTGTGTCAATCGTCATGATACGTCGCTGCTTCTCTAAATCTTGTTAGTGGGATCTTGCTGAAAAAATAGTAACATGATAAAAGCCAAAAGACAAGTGTCCAATGTTTTCCAAGTGCATTTGGATATCCATTGTTTTGATGTCAAGATGCCATGTTTGATGGTGATGAGATGCCAGAGTGTCAAAGCTTTGATGATGCCCAGATGACAAATGTCCAAAATTGCCGAATTCAGGAAGGACACATCCTAAATAATGTTGATGTCAAGAGGATTGATCCCTAAATGTCAAAAGGGATCCCTCAAAATGCCATGTGATAGTGACGATGATGATGCCTAGGAAGGACACATCCTAAGGCATAAATGATAGAGTTGGTTCTTTAGAAGGACACATCTAAAGAATACTGATGTCAAGAGGATCCCTCAAAATGTCGAATGACAGTGACAATGCCTAGGAAGGACACATCCTAAGGCATGAATGATAGAGGTTATCTTTTAGAAGGACACATCTGCAGGTTAACCAAGAGTTGACAGTTTGACAGGTTATGATGATTTGACTTGCTTTGGCCGAGTTTGACTTGTGTTGACCATATTCTGATATTGTCATGATGATGTGATTGACTAGATGATGAGATTGTCATGCTAAATAAGTGATTGTTTTACTTTGTTTTAGGAGTTTTCCCATTTGAAAAATGATTTGTCATGACTTGAAGACTTTTGACGTGTGTTTCAGTGTAGTGACATGAACCCTAATGGACTGACCTAGTGCGGCCTCAGGGGCTCATCGACAGATGGCCTTGCCTATGTCATACACTCAGAGACCTCGTAGTTCGACACAACCAATGACTTTGTATTGATGACCAAAGATTGTATCATAATTTTATTTTGACAAACCTAAAAGGACTGACCTAATGTCTCGGGGACTCAAGTATGAGTCTTGCCTACGTAGCAAATGCGCAGAGACAACGTAGTTCAGACAAATGACAAAGACTGATTGATCTAACATGATAGACTTTGACTAGGGATGACTCTGTGTTTGTGTTCTTTGAGTAGTCTGATGTTTTGTTGTGGTTTTCTTCAGGACATTTTTTGGTTTTTAGGTCTTTTCTTCAGAACGTTTTGTGATGTTTTTGACTTTTTTCAGGATGTTTTGCGATGTTTTTGTCTTTTGTCCTCTTTTTTTTTATAGAAATTTTGTGATGTTTTTGGCCTTTTTTCTAGACTTTTTGCTGTGTTTTTGTCTTCTTTTTTTCAGGACATTTTCTAATGTTTTTGTCTTTTTTCAGGACTTTTTTCCAATTTCCAAAATCATGTGTGACATCCACTACAGTTACATGATAAAAAAATTTCCCCCAGTTAGGTCCAAGACTTAGCCAATTTTAAGGGACATGAAAGGGATGCTTTTGCTGTACCAGATGGACAGTTGTTAAGACTTGATGTCAACCGTTTATCAACCATGAAAGGAAGGGTATAATGTTGTGGAAATTTGCATGATAATGGCGGGAGATGCATTTCATCCCAGGCCGAGGTAGGCAAAGTGACAGTAGATGGAAGAGCAATGATTGATTATGCATGGCATGACACCTGTTTGCCAAGTTTTCACCATGGTACTTATCCAAAGCGCTTGTTTGCCAGGTTTTCACTATTGGAAAAATCATTTTTCTTTATTATTTTTGTCATTTTTCTTATTTTTTTGGTGTTGCCAAGACGCCTATTTTCTAGGTTTTGATCAAGGCAATGATTTTTTTTATCATTTTTCAAATTTTTTTGTATTTTACGTTTTTTTAGCTCGATCTCATGATGCCATACATAGAACCTTCAGAGATGTAAACTATTGATAGGCTTTGTCAGTTTTTCTCCATCTAGAGTCGCTAGGTGATAAGCTCCAGAACCAAAAGAAGATACGATGATGTAGGGACCCAACCAATTTGGTTCAAACTTTATTAGCTTTTCTCTGTCAGCTTGGTTCTTGGGGTTCTGCATGAGAACTAGGTCACCAATGTCAAATTTCATAACCATAACCTTCTTATTGTAGCTGCAAAAAAGACGGTTCTGATATGCTTGAAGATGGTTCAGTGAATTTTTCCTTCTTTCTTCTAGCATTTCCAGCTCGTGCAGGCACGATTGTCTATATTCCTCTTCATCAGTTAAACCCTTCAGGGAGACTCGTAACGAAGGAATTTCAACCTCAATGGGAAAGATGGCCTAAACGCCAAAGACCAGGGAAAATGGAGTGGCTCCTGTAGGCGTACAAATGCTAGTGTAGTAAGCCCACAGAGCAGGGTTGAGTTGTATGTGTCAGTCACGGCCAGCGTCATTGACAGTCTTTTTAAGGATTTTAATAATGGTTTTATTTGATGCCTCAGCTTGACCGTTTCCTTGTGGGTAATACAGAGATGAAAAATGGTGTTGGATGTGAAATCGCTCACATAACTCACGAACATCTTGGTTTTTAAACAGATGTCCATTGTTAGTGATGATGGATTGCAGAAGGCCATACCAACAAATGATGTAGTTAAGGATGAATTTGGATATTTGTTTGCTAGTTATGTATGTCAGAGGTATGGCTTCGATCCACTTCATAAAATAATCAGTGGCGGTGATGATGAATTTGTGGCCATTGGACGAGGTTGGATGGATCTTACCCATGAGATCAAGTCCCCATTGAGCGAAGGGCCAAGGAGAGGTGATCAGGCGAAGTTCCTGTGCTGGAGCATGGATCAAATCATTATGAATCTGGCATTTGTGACAAGCCTTGACATATTCTATTGCATATTTTTCAACAGTCAGCCAGTAGTACCCAGGTCTCGTTACTTTCTTGGCTAGATTAGGACCACTTGAATGAGACCCACATATACTGTCATGTACTTTGCATCAGGTTGTACGTGCTTCATTGGTGTTGAGACATCTAAGGAGCGTGTCATCAAAGCTACAGTGGTAAAAGGTGTCACTGATGATGGCATACCTTCAGCTTTTCGGATAAAAGACTTCCTTTGGTTATTGGACAGGTTCGGTGGAATGGTTTAAGACTTAAGGTAGTCATAAATATTCTAGTACCAGGGAGAGTCAGGACCAACAAGTTTGCAGACCATTTCTGACTCTAGAATGTCATAGGTAGGGACCAACAATTGCTCTATTAGGAATTCCAAATGAGGAAAATTGCTTGGTATGTCAAGGAGAGAGCCTATTGTAGCCATGGCATCAGCTGATTTGTTCTATGATCTTGGAACTTGTTCAAAAGTTACCATATGAAAGTACATTTGGAAACTGTCAACCATTCATTTGTAGGGCATCAGCTTCTCATCTTTTGTGTCATAGTCCTGGTTGATGACTAGCTGAGAATCCCCATAGACATGTAATGCTCTGATTTTCCACTTTATTGCCATCCTTAGTCCTGTAACTAATGCCTCATATTCTTCCACATTGTTTGTGCATGGGAAAGCAATGCAAAAATACTTAGGAATGGAGTCTCCTTGAAGGGTGATGAACATGATTCCTACCCCTGAGCCATGATTTGTGTGTGATCCGTCGAAGTAGAGTTGCTAAGGTGCCTTAGGTTCCATATGGAATATTGACTCATCTAGAAAATCTACCACTAACGGGTGATCACTTTGCAAAGGTGCATCCACCAGCTAGTCCGCTATGACTTGTCCTTTTATTTCCTTTCTTTCCACATACTGAATGTCATATTCACTCAGAATCATAACCCATTTTGCTAGCCATCCTGTTAATGCTGCCCAACTTAACAAATATTTGAGTGGGTCGATCTTTGCTACTAATTGTGTCCGATGGCTTAACATATAATGTATTAGCTTCTATGCTGTAAAGACCATGGCTAGACAAGCTCGTTCTATTGGTGTGTAGTTCAGTTCATACCCGACCAATCTCCGACTGATGTAATATATAGCTTTTTCTTTTTCTTCTTGGTCATTCTATGCTAGTAATTCCCCCAGTGCTGAACTCGTTGTCGAGATGTATAGGATCAATGGATTTTCGTGAATGGGAGGAATGAGGACTGGCATTGACAGTAGGTAATATTTGATTTGCTGAAAGGATTCTCGACATTTATCTATCCACACAAAGGGGATACCCTTGCGCAACAGATATTGGAATGGGTGACACTTGTCTGCCAATTGGGCTATGAAACACCGAATAGATTGTACCCTGCCTTGTAGAGTTATGAGTTCACTAATTCCTTTGGGCGGAGGCATGTCCATGATGGCTTTAACTTTTGTTGGATCAACCTCAATGCCTCTTCGAGAAACTATGTATCCCAAGAGTTTACCTGATGTGACACCAAAGACACACTTTTTATGATTTAGCCAGACTTTGTATTCTTCCAGTCTCTTGAAAATTGTGTCTATCACCTTCAGATGATCTTTCCTGGTTATTGATTTGGCCAACAGGTCATCTACATAATCTTCCATTATTTTATGCATCATGTCATGGAAGATTGTGGTCATAGCCCTTTGATATGTGGCGCCTGCATTTTTGAGACTGAATGGCATGACATTCCAACAGTATGTACCCCATGGGCAAGTAAATGCCATTTTGTGTTGGTCTTCAGGGGCAATGCGAATCTGATTATAGCCAGAGAAACCATCCATGAGGGACAACATCTCATATCCTACTATGAGATCAACTATGATATCAATATTTGGTAAAGGAAAGTCATCCTTTGGGCATGCCTTATTTAGGTCTCTAAAGTCTGTACAGATGTGGATTAGCCCATTTGGTTTGTTACCGGTACCAGGTTAGAAATCCATTTAGCATAATCAATAGACCATATGAATCTAGCGTCTAGCAGTTTCTTTAACTCGGCCTTGACCAATAGAGCAACTTGAGGGTGTATTTTGCATAACTTCTGCTTGACTAGTTTGGCATTAGGCAATAGTGGCAGATGGTGCAAAACCAGTTCTGGGTCTAGTCCTGGCATGTCAGCATAGGACCATACGAAGTTGATTTTACATTCTGCAAAGAACTTATGAAATTCCAGTCTCTCTTCTTCAGTCAATGATGCAGCAAAGAGGACCATCTTGGGATCTTCTGCAGTTGCTATGTTGTCCTCTATTGTGTATTCAATAAGCATAGCTAATTTCTCTTGTTGCACGGGAAGAAAGTCCAGTCCTCCATCTTTGGGTGCCTCAGAGAGGTTTTCACCCACATATACGTCCTTTGTTTTTACTATCTTATCATCAAAAGATGCCTTTCGATTTTCACCTAGAGATGTTTCATTTTTTTATTTTTTTTACTTTTACTTTTGTGACTGGAGGATGGAGCAGTCTTGCCAAAGTATGTCATACAATATAAATCGATGGTGAATCCTAACTTGTGATCACCACTGGGTATGCCCTCACGTAATCCCATAAATTTTGCTATTGCCTCATCATTCTGAAATGTGTCCAGGACTGGCGGGCCTTGTTGGTCCCAATCGACTAGCTAAGGATAAACTAAGGAAATGCCATCGTCTGTATTGGTGAATTGAGGTGAGGATGCGGAAAGCATGCAGACGGATTCGTTGATATTGTATATGAGATTATCATCATCCAACTCCACATCAAACTCTATCCAATATTCCCCTTCACTAGTGTCATATTTGTTGTCAAAATAAGGGGTGAAGGCCTTGGAGTCCTGGTTGTTGGTGTCATCTGGTACTTTAGATGGATTGGACTGAAGGGATTCAGATGGTGGGTCTTGTATGTCATGGGGAGTGGTAATGGGACTTTGACTATTTGGTGCTTGTTCAATTTTAAATGTTTTCCAAAATCTTTGTTCAGAGGTCAGTTCCCCTGCTTCAACAAACAAATCATCAAGGCAACAGTTACTTAAGGATCGTTCTGAGCCAAATTCCCACTCTTGGGAGTCAATTTCGGTGAGGGTTTCCTTAGTAGTCTCGACATTGTCCGAAGCATGTAGTCGCTCACTTGAAAGTCCAATGGTACGTCGATCGTCATTAGCGGGTGATCCAAACCCTAATCCAAGATACTTTGGTATTTGGAAAGGTTCTATGGGCTCTCTTCATCCTGCTTTATTTCTGCCTAGGCCACTAGTACCATCATAGCCCTTAGCTTTCATCATGTCATATCCCTTTCCATATTTCTTAATTGGTAATGGGGGTAGTGTGACAGTATCCTTATAGATCCATCCTGTGATATCAGCAAGGTCCTCATTACTCATATCTCCCCATTTGATAAAAAATGTTTTTGGTGGAACTTTGAAAATTTCCTTGGGTTCCATTCTAAAACATGGCCGACCATAGACCTTTGGAGACTTGGGAATTGTTGTTATGTTGTTATGTTGTGTGTAGTTTGAACTCTCCACAGCCGAGGTCCTGGATTTTGACAGTGGATTCATCCTTTGGGTTTGCAGAAGGTGGTGGTGTGGCGGTAGATGTGGATGGAGCGAATGTGGAAGATGATGTGAGTGTGGATGGGTCAATGTATTTGGATGATGAGGAGCTAGGTGCTTCTCGGTTAATAGGCACTCGGTTTTCAGAAATACCCCTTAGGTTGGTACAATATTGGAAAGGGTCAAGGTCTCCATATATGGTTATTTCCGTGCTGTCAAATGGAAACTTTAGGCATTGGTGATATGTGGACAGAACTGATTTTAAGGCATGATTCCATGGACGACCGAGCAAGATGTTATACGGTAATTCCAAATCCAGGACCTGGTAGGTTGTGTCCACAATGACTAGTCCCACTCTGATAGGGAGAGAGATAACACCACATGAAGAGCATTCTTCATCATCATATGCTTTGATCACTATACTCTTTGTCGGGTCTACACATGCACCGAAGAATGCTAGAGCCTTAACCAGTTTGAGAGAGCATATGTTCAATCCTGCTCCACCATCTACTAAAACCTGTCTAATTTTGTGTTTGTGGACAAAAGTTTCTATGTGCAATGCATCATTGTGGTTGGTTTTAGGTGATGAGTAGTCTTGATCTGAGAAGGTGATGTGGTGAGGCATAGTGAAGTATCCCACCATGGTCTCAAACTGATTGACATCAATGTCCTTGGGGACTGATGACTCTTGTAAGGTTTTATCCAGTATATCTTTGTGCGTAGGAGAGATACGAAGCAACTCAAGTATAGAGATTTGCACGGGGGTCTTGCCTAGCTGGTCGATAAGGTTGAATTGACTTTTGGGTTGTCATTGCTTTGTCGTCGGGACAGGTTTTGACTATTTAGCAGATGGGCCAGGTATGGTGATTTTGAGTTGTCTAGTGGGAGGTGGACCAGCTATGGTGACCTTGCCACTACGAGTAGTACCATTACATTGAGTTACTCTCTTGACTGTAATGGTATTGATGTATTCGTCGTCAGTTCAGACATTATTTATAATTGGTCCACCAGAATAGTCGTACTTGGCTCGGGAAAAGTTAGCTTGATTATTGTTCATTTGTGGATCTGAAGTGGAAGCATTATGAGAACCATGGTCCTACAGTGGATTCTTATGGATAGTATGATCTGAATTGGAGGCGAACTATGATCCCCCTACCTCAATTATGCGACTTTTTATAAGATCTTGTATTAGGTTTTTCAATTGTCAACAGTTAGAGGTTGTATGTCCTTTTTCTCGATGGTACTCGCAAAATGCATTATCATTCCACCATGCTAGTTTGAATTGTCCTAGGTCATACGGTTTGGTTCTTGAAGTGTGATGATCCCATTCTGGAGACATTTATTGAGGAGTTCTTCAATGGGTTCACCCAAGGAAGTGTATGTGCGACCCCTAGGAAATTGTCTCATCTGACGGTATTGTCCCTGATTATTTTGACTATTCTGATTGTTTGAAGGGACATTAGTAGGGGGTGTCAATGTCATTATTGGTTTGTTTTGTTGTTGAACCCCTTTTAGGGCCAGTACAGGACCCACAATGTTTGCAGTCTTGGTGTCAACAACACCGTCATTTGTAACGTGCTTATTTTTGACCTAGTATTTATTCTTGTTGGCGGGAGGATTGGCATTTGTGTTTTTGGGACTGTACCTTACTTCTCCCTTTGTGATAAGGGCTTTCTCAATTTGGACCCCTTTTATGACTAAGTTCGTCAAGTTTGTGCAGCAATGCACTTGCAATGCATATTTTAGGGGCCCCAAAAGTGTTTGCATGAACATGTCGACCTTTTCCCTTTCGGGTATGTCAATGTGACACCAACTAGCTAGACTTCTCCATTTTTGAAAGAATGGGATGAATGTCTCACCAGCATCCTCCTGTGTGAGATTGCACAAGCTAGTGATAGAGGTATCCATGTCGATGTTGTATGCATAATTTTTGATGAATTTTTGTTTAAGCTCATCCCATGTTTGGATATCATTTTGAGTGGAAAACCATTCAAGGGCAGGACCTGCCAGAATTTTAGAAAAAAGTCTCATCAAGTATGTTTGTTCATAGGCGACGTCCATACAATTGGTTGCAAATTCATGAACATGTTCAATGGGGTTTGTCTTGCCTCTTTATTTTGTGAAATTGGGTGACACATATCCCAGAGGAAATAGTGGCATGTATAAGCTCATGTCGAATGGGTATACGTTTAGATCATATGATACTTCTAATTTTTTGCCTGAAATGTATATGTTTTGGATAGTTTTTTCTAAACCCATCAATCTTGTTTGGAAGGTATCCATAACAGGGTCATTTGTGGTCTCGTGCATTGTATTGCTTGGTACACCATAGGTCCCCGTTTGTTGTGCATGAATATTGGTGTATTGTGGCGGTATGGATTGTTGTGACATGTATGATGTGTGTGGATTGGTGTGTTGTTGGTACTAAAAGTTAGGATTGGGTGTATGTCGGTGAGTATGAATGTGGGATGAGTAGGTTGGGATATGTCCCCCAGCCATTTGTGTCGTTACCTAGGGAATATGGTGACCATGAATGTTGTGGTGTATTAGTGGTGTCATGGGTTGTGTTATTTGGCCACCTTGTGAAAATTGTTGGGTTTGCACAAGGGGAATGTTTGTATTTGTACCTTGGGAGGCAATGACATGTGATTGTGTTGTCGTGTTAACATTTTTTTGTTGTCCTTGGATAAAGATACGTCTTTTGCCTCCTCCCAAAGGATTTTGTGAAATACCATTGAGCAGATATGTCGAAGGTGTGCTCATGGTAGTAGATGTAGCTGTCAAGGGGGGATTGTTGTGACTTGATGATGCCCCCGTGGCATTTATTGTCGTGGTAGAGAGAGGGTTTGAATAATTTTCCCACATTTCCGAGGAGACAAAGGTGGTTCCAGCCGATTGTGATTGTATTGTGGGTGTTGTGGGCATTGTGGCAGATTATGATCCTCCAATGGATGTAATGTTTATCGTATTGGAGGTGTTTGGGATGTTAGAGGTAGCATGCACTGTCGTTGTAGTGTCAAAGAAAGTATTGCTCATGGTGTTTGGAGGCTGACCACTATGTGACATGTTATGTGCGTTGTTGTCATTAGGGTTCGGAGATGTTGGTCTCAACATGTTGATGTCGAATCCATGTCGTAACTTAGCTCCTTGACTTAAGATTATGGCTAAGTATCTATCTCTGTCGTATAGGACCATTTGTTCGACGAATTAAGAGGCCTCTAGATCTTGTGCTGCTACCTCTAGGTTTTCCTCAATTATTTGACCATATTCATCCTTATGTAAGAATGGTTCAAATGGACTGTTTGATGAGGAAGGTATTTTTGTGAGAGGTTGATTGTTTGTATTGCCAAATGGGTCATCAAAAGTCCAATTTGGGTCGTATGTGGGATTATTAACAGTGGACGTGGGGTCTTGTCGAAAGTTTTCCATTTGTCGTTGTTGTTTTTGGAGTCTAGTTTCCACCATAAAATGACATTGCTCAAATAAAAATGACAACTAAATGCAAAGATGACACTATGCAAGGTCTAAGTTCAAAATGACGACTAGGATGACTAATGTTTTTGGATTTTTTGGGAATAAAATATGAAATGTCTAACTTATGATGCAATTTAGGACAAGGGTACCTAAGCACTTCTAAGCTCAATCTTTGTTTTTGATTTCTGTTACTAGACGAATTTGTTGAAAAGGACAAGATGACAAGGTCTAAATGACTAGTGAGTTTTCCTAACTAGACTGTTGAGTTGGAAAATCTCACAAAAGGGACAATGACTGAAAAAGGGATTGATAATTTAGTCCAAGAGAACCTAGTTTTGAATGCAATGATGTTGCAAATTGTGCTAAGATTTACCTAATCCAAAGTATGCAATATTTGAAACCTAGGGACAAACTAATGCCTAATGTATGCACCTAAAAATAATGAATGGTGAAACCTATGGTGAAGAATGCAACTAATGGTCGAAACTTTGAGCAATTTCAAAATTGGTTTCTGACATAATCCTTTTGGAAACAATGTTTGAAAAATGTTTGACAAGGTGTAAACTTCAGATTTGACTTTTTGTGACATTTTACTTGTGATAGGCAAATGCGTCATTTGAGGCAGTGAATGCGTCACGGTTTTGCGAATGTGCCTCAATTTGAGTGAATGCGGCTCGAGAACTAACAAATGTGAATCAGTTTTGTAGATGCGACTCTGTAAGGTTCAGTTGTGTCGTGACGCATGCATATGCTGTGTTTGAATTTTTGAATGCAGTTTAACAGAGCAATTGCGTCTCAAAAACTCGAATGCAGTTTAACAAATGCAACAAAGTTTGTGAAAAATGAGTTTCTTGTCATTTTGATGGAAGATTTGATCTATCTAATGTTGAATGTTTTGCTCAGAACTGTAAATGTGGTGAATCCAAAAAGCACTTGACAAGCACAGTGTTTTAAATGTAAATAAGTGCACATAAGACAAGTACAATCTTAAAAAGGCCAATAGGCCAAGGGTTTGTATACTTCATACATCCCACCGATATACCCTAGATTGGTGATAAACACCTTTCCTTCTTAAGAGCAGATAGCTTAGAATTTTGGTGGCATTGGCTCCCCTCCACGGCTGATTAACATCTTTTGAGCACACCAAATTCAGATTCTTTAGGTAATGACTTCCCAAGAATTGCTATCTCTACTCAAGGGGATTAGTAGTGAGTGTCTTCAAGCATGATATTGTACCCTGCACTATATCAAGCAACGGCCAATAGAACGGTTGGACACTAAAACAAGAGGTTTTTAATATGGGCATTCCATTTGTGGAGCATGATCCATGCGGTGAGAGTCCCCTTTCAGATCCATCTTGTCAGAACCACACACGTGATTCTTGGGCTTTCCCCAAGAATCCACTTTTGTATACCGGCTGGAAGTCCCTCGGTGTCAGGGTGCTACCGGTCTAAGTCATTCTGGGGTGAGTACTTTTTCCCACCAGAATAGGCCCAAGTTCTAGAGTTAGTAACTGTTTCTCTTACACCTAGGATCACTCAAAAGCGCAAGGGGAGAGGATACTTCGATTACCAAATCGTGAGGGTAAAAAAATATAAAAACGGGTTTGGTTTTCTAATCACCGAGTTTTCACAAGGTGAGAGCATACTCACCTACCATTTTGCAAACACACTCAGACAAAGTAGAAACACAAGTTCGTTTTAATTGCACCAAAAGGAAATGTGTATTATACTAAGAAAAAGAAAGGCACATTGTTTTGATGTTTAGTCTTCGACGTTCAAACCTGCAAGACCACACATTAGTAGTTTCAATGTTTTCCTTTGACCCACAAAAAGTAACTGCCAAATACTGCAAATCCTGATTAGTAACACAAAACCTATACTAGGCAAAATGCAGAAAATAACTAGAATGAAAAGAACATAGAAAACAGCAAAAAAAATCCGAATGTAAATCAACAGAAATCGTTACCAGTCAAATGCGTCATGACAGAGTGAATGCATCGCTCTATGTGTCGAATGCTCCTCGGGATAACAAATGCGGCTTTACATACTGCGATTGCAGCTCGACAGAGCGATAGCATTGTTTGAGTCTGTGAATGCATCGCGATGCATTAGATGTGTCATGATTGAAAAAAATCACCTGCATCGAACCGTACCTGTACCTACAAAAATGACATAAAGCACACGAAAACCATACAGAAATAACAAAAAAAAAAAGTCGAGTTCACTAATGTAACTAAGGGTTATTTTAGGTTAGATTAATGTTAGCAAATCAATGAAGATAATAAAAACCCAAAGCAATTACAAAACAAAATGGAAGTAAACAAAAGAACAATTATACCTATTAATTGTCGAGACCTCCATGATTCACTTTTGTAACACCTTCTAGCTTGCTGGCTGATGTGTTGCCCTCAGATTCGACATGTGAGCAATGTGGAAATACAAGTCTAAGTCCTACACCAAGCTTCAAAGGATTTGAACAAATGTCTATGCCTATGACTATGATTGACAATGCCTATGCCTAAACATGCTAAGACTTAATTAAATAAATACAATAAATGTTGCAATGGCTATGAATAAATCTAAGTATGTCAGTGCATAAGTATGTAATATGTTTGTGTAATCAAAAAATGAGAGGAAAATGGCATTTTATAGAAAATTCCATTTTGAATGGATGGGTGAGATTGACTTCTAATGGAGACCTAAAATCAGAGGCCCAGATTAAATTCAATAATCCCTAATTAGGGTTAGGGAAAAGTCATTAATCGAACGGCCGAGATGCAATCTAAGAGAATCGAACCGACGATGGAGAATAAATGAGGAAATTAATTCAAAAATAAAGATTTTTGAAAAAGAAGAAGATAAAGACTGAACTGAAGATCAGATTTGGAAAAATCAAGAATCTACCTGATTACTTGATTTTTGGAGGAAAGTTACCATTTTGAATTAAATTAATTCAAAATATGGATTTTGTGAAATAATAAATAATTGATTTTCCAATTATTTGCCAAAATGGACTGTCAGTTAAGAATGTGATGACATTTTAAATAATTTCATTTATTTAAAATGATAGGAATATTAATTTTGGTAATTAAATAATTAAATTAAATTATTTAATTTAGCAAATAAAGCTAATAATTAAATAAATTAATTAATTCATTTAATTATGACAGTTAGTGGCGTATTAAATAAATAAATAATACTTATTTATTTAATAATCCGACAGAAATGACTGAAGAAGGGTAATTAAATAAATTTAGAAATCTATTTAATTAGGGGAAGACTTAGATAATTAATGATGTATTTAATAAATAAATAAATTTTATTTATTTAATAATCATGAAGAATAAAAGGACGTGAATTAATCAAATAATTATGAATTATTTAATCAATAGTTGAATGTGGACCAAAGACATAATTAAATGTCATAATTATGCTAGGACAAAAGTGGTAAAAATGAAGCTTGCAGGCCTAGGTCATTTTTAGGTGTCTATAATTACTATTGATGATAATGATAATGAATGATTCTTCAAAATTGGGCCTTGATTTTCCTTTTTATATGGGAAGCAACAAGCTACGAACTCATTACAAAAAAGTATGTCTTTTCATAACATTAACTAATTGTGAATTGTTAAACATAAAGAAATCAGTTTATGAAACAACAATAGGTAGTAAAAATTGATATGTTATTCATCATAGAGAACTTGTGACCTCTTATGATCTAGGAAATTTCTCCTCTCCATGATGAAGTGCTCAATCATCTTGCACACCTCAACTCGAAACTCATTCCTCCACACTCAAGGCCCCTTCAGTTTTGGTGATGAACGGGTGCATTTCTAACAAGTGCTCGATATAATCCTCTCTAATGGCAGTGTCAATATTTGATATAGAATAGATCATATTGTACCCCATATACATTATTCCTTCAAGCTTCTTATGATTATTTTCTAATACCCTCTCTTCATCATTAACCATCTCAAGTGCTTGTGGTAGTATCTGAGCCAATTCATCCTTCCAATGGTTTTGTACATTAAGTCCTCCTTCATCATTGAAAAAAATGGGAAACATAATATCCAATGGTTGATCAAAGTCATCAATCTCAGCTTTAATATTGGCACAAAAATCCTCATGTCAATTGGTTACCTCATTATATATATGGAGGATTTGTTCATTCATGACTTCCTTATTGATCAATTCTTCTTTCTTTTCTTCTATATGGTCTTATAGTTTCTCATGTTTTGAAGAGTAGAGTGCACCTTTATGAAGAGTTCCCAATATTGGTCATCCTAGTTCATTACCTTCTTGAACCCCTTCTTGATTATCTCAAAGATCATCTCAAACTTGAGGGTTTTGATTTTTGTCTCTACTTCACTGTACTTCTTTTGAACTCTCTCATGACAATGTTTCCTATATATGACATCTACCATGCAATCTAATACTTTCTCCTCACAATTCACCAATGGAGAATATAATTCTGATGAAGAGGAAAATGGTAGTTTATCTCTGTAATTGGCTACCTCTTTCCTTATTTTTTCATTATTTCTTATTAATTTTTCAACTTGAGCCTTGTTGAATTTTTCCACATTTATGTTTAACTCTATTGTCTCAACAGGATTAGTATCTCCAACTCTATGCACCAAGAGATATCCAAACACTTGGATTCGATTACTAATGATAGTTGGTCTCTTGTCTTGGGGATATAGTGCACAAATCAATAGTGTAGCTTCATCTAGATTTTAACTTGACCCTGAATCCATTTTGTCACTTGCCTCTTCTATTAGGTGCAATGTCTTATCTCCTCTTTTCTTGAAGATATCAAACACTATGCTAGAACTAATATCCCATCCTAGTAAGAGAAAAACCACAACCTCTTCAAGTAGTTCTCTTGCTCTCTCAAAGGTGGTAGCTTTTAGCTCCTGATATACCTCCTTTATCAGTTCCTCCAAAGCAACTTCCTCTTGTTCAGGAGTGATATCTTTCATTATTTTCCTTAGCACTCTACGTTTGTATTCATAGACAAATGACCTAAACTTTGAAGTTTTAATGTAGTCACTTTTAGAAATAAACTCTTGACTAGACCTAACTCTCACATCATCAGAGATTGCATTTGATGTTTTAAATTTAACAATAATTTGTTCATTGGGTGGCTCATATTGTGTGAAAATGGGTACACTTTTTTGTTCAACCTAATCTTCTTCTTCATCACTTTCCTCTTCATCCTTTTGCTCACTCATGGTGGTATCCACAGAGAAACTAACTTCTAGAGTGGGTTGTGAGGGTATATAACTGATGGCTTTCATATTCTCAACCTGCATTCTATAGCAATTTTCCACATGTGTTTCAAAAACCATAGGGGGCATATATGTAGTTAGTTCATCCTCATGAGTGATCTGCTACTCAACTCTTTCTAAACTATCCTGCACATTATTGAATGCCTTTATATATGAAGGATTATTCTCCTTCCTCCATGCCTTGGATAACATGATCTTGTTGTATATGGCTATCCTTTGTGCTATCAAATTTTCATCACAATTCCTTATCACATCATCCACAGAGAGCTAATGTTCATACCCAGAGAGTGTTTGTGATAATTTTACCCTATTGATAAAGTTCTCTAAATCAAAATTCTTTCTCTCATTTGCCAATGGAAAATTTTAATGTGCCAATTTCTTATCAGTCTCTTCATATCCTTAACTATAAACAATTGTGAAATCTCCAAAACACAGAGAAATCAACATAATTGATTACTTATTGTGCACTTTAAGGTGCTTGGTATCTAATTTGGCCAACTATCTTACAATCTCCAAATAGGCCATGCTATCAGGAACCATTCTTGGTAACAACTATGGGCCTCCTTCAAGCCCATATTCTCTAATCATAGTGCAATCAAAGAATGTGTACCAATCTCCCTAATTATGATTCTCCTTTTTCTTGGGATCCTTCTCTTTAGGTTTAAGAATCCTTTGTACTTCAAGAGACAAGCTATAATCGCATGGATGTCCCAATAATTTCAGCAAAGGCTTGACAAAATACTCCTCAAAGTATAAATAATGGGATCTCCCATATCTACTATCCCATATCAAAGTCCACATATAAATTGGTTTGAAATTTACATCCTCATTTGTATCTCTTATCCTTAATTCCTCTCCCCAAAGCCCTCTATCTTATCCCCCTTATAGAAGTGTTACCATGTTTTCACCTATAGGCTCAATCAAGAAGAGCCATCTATGTTTCAAAATGAATGGTACATTTTTATTAAACCTTCTATGTTACATTCAATTATAAAAATGAAACAACTTTACAAGATTAAAACAATACAAAAATATTGCATTCATATAAGTGAATGAAACATAAAACATTTACAAATTTTTTAAAAATGTAATCTTTATTTAATGTAATTAGATACATGTGTCTCACACAGCAAGCCATGAGCCTGACTTACTCATTTGATACAAATAAGAATTAAAGTATACATGAATGAGTAAATTCTCAAAATAAAATGAACATGTAAAGAAGGTAACCATCCATTGCTTGAATGACTAGTACTACAAATAAGTCTACTCATGATTGCCTTGCCTTGCTCCCTATAGCTCCTTAACCCCTAGGTGCTTGGTGTCTAGTTGCCTACATTGGGTAAAAGAAATGGGTTAGAACACTAGGTTCTAAGCAATGAAAGGTTACATTCTGAAAATGCACATCTAACCATACATACATATGTTAATTCCTATGTGAATCAAATGTAATACATGTCTTAAGTGTTCATAAAAGCCAAAATAGAAGAACATTATACACACTTAACGTAGGAACTTTATTTCTAACTTGTTTGTTTCATGTGCAAAAATAGGTGTAATTAACTTCTAATCAAATGAGTGGGGAATAATGCGGCCCCCACAAGGGTTGAGCCCAGCTCATTGTTATGCACAAATTTTATAAAGTGCATTTAGTACATTTAAAATAGATCAACATGTCAGGAATCTTATTAATGGCAATTTTTGAAATGTAAAGTGAAAGTACAATATGCAGTGATAGTCATCCAAAGGGGCTATGGTATTGAACAATGCATAGTATAGACAAAGTGTGATTAGGAAATTTATTTTTATGAGAAAATAATATTGATACAACACAAGGTGTCATTATAACCTTGCTTGCAAGAGGATTCTGCATTTTTAATCATAAAACATTCTAGCTGGAATTATCAAAATCTATACAAGGATAGATGGCTATGCAATTAAAAATAGTTTCAGTCTAAGTGTAGTGCCTAAGTAGTAGATATTGTGTAAAGCCATTTTAATTACGCTTAAAGGCATCTATAAGACAGTAATGGTGAAGTGAGTAGTAGCAAATGAAAAATATAATGAAGAAAATAGTAGTGCTCTGTAAAGAGACAAATAATGCTCAAGGTTTGAAATGATCAATAACAGTGATAAAGATACCATATATCATACAGAGTCTCATATGGTAAATATAGGTACCAACAACATATCATTCTCAGCAAGAGAACATCAATTGGATGACTGTTAGTAAAGAGACAAATACATACTCAGAATTAAAGAGATATGAGAGTATTACAAAACATAATCATAATGATGCTTTATGGCTTGATTGTGTGAAATGACAAAGTAATCAATAAACAAACATAGGTTTGTCAGACTATCATATAGGTATGTGAGCTATAATTCCATGAGGCATTCTTGCAATGACAAGAGGATAGATCAGTACTCCATACAACATAGATACCAAGAGACACTTCACCTTCAACAGTATATGAACGTCGACAACATGAGTGTACAGAAAAATGCTATACAATAGTAATGAGCACATTTATAAAAGCAGTGGGATGATTTTATGGAAATACAATAATTTTATCAAGAGGCAGCATAAAGATATAACAAATGGAGCACTAAACAGAGTTCATGGGTATTGCTACAGAATACATATATGGCAAAATGAAGTTGTCCAGATTTACAGATGCCGATATCACAAAGTCTGTAATGAGTGATTAAATGATGTCTGTAGCATGTATGCCTGTATAGGAAAATACAAACCCTTGTTTATTGAGGAAAGGAAATATAAGGAGGTTTCAGCCAAAAGAAATTGAGCCCAGAATGAGGCTCAGCTTACAGAGAGGATAAATCCAATAAGGCGTGAGTTTCTTCACTATTTTCATAGTTTCTAACGACAATATGATATGTTGGCCATCGCCATTAATATATGGAGATTTTGATATTTTTACATAGATTTTCTCTTGTATATGGAAATCACAAGGACAATAAACCTAGGTCGGCCATGAAAAGAACATAATGAATAACTCACCATGGAGAAAGCTCAAGGTCATGGCCTATTCAAAGATACCCATAACTGGAAATCAATAGAAAATGTAAATGGAGATCACAAATACAAAGGATGGGAATAACTCTTGTTTCAACCAACAACATATATCATAAAAAATCATTCATATTATGATCTAGCACAATATTATAATGAGTTACAAGTGCATTGTCACGACCATAATGAATGGAATTTGCTTCTATGTCTTCTATGACATAAATAGAGAACAAGAAAATATACAAAAAAGTTACAGGAGGGCTTAGTTCAAGCTATAAAATGTTATAAAAAAAAAATTATGACTGAAAAATCTTTAGATTTGAATTACCTGTCAGATATCTGTAGAAAATCCTCTGAAGAATGCATAGTGGCTGCTATAAATATACAAAAATAATTCCAACAGAGCTCTAGAAACCCTCAACATGGCGGCTGAATAGAAGAAAAGCCACATAAGAATGTGAAAGGGAAAATCAACAGAAAAATATAGATTGATGCTTGTATACAGCCATGGAATCCATTAAAATCCTCCATGAAAGCTCAACTCGAACCCCATCGTGGCACCCTCAGTTGAGTGAGAATGAAATAATGCAAATAGAAAATGCTTTGGCTACATTTTTGTTTTTAGGGTTTTCTTTACCATAAGAACCTGTTGGAACTATAATTTTCTAATAATTTTTCATGTTGTCCATACCCATGCATTTTCAAAATGAGTCCTACCTTGAGCGCATTTTCCTCTTTTCATGATATTTTTACCCACTTTTTGCCTATATACCCCCATAAAATCCATCGATTCTTGCATAATTCACATCAGGGTGCATATCGACATGAGAATACCGGGGTCTCCCCGATCCTTTTTGCATTTTCTGCTGATAAATTTCTATGTTGCCTATCGGTAAGACGTTTTTGGTATCATAGCGATTGAAGTTTACTTACAGGTGCCTATCGGTGTGACATTTGCATGGTTTTGGTGACAGAGAAAAAGATGCACATTTCGGCAAGAGTTTGGTCTTCGGCATGTTGTTTAACCGAGCACTTTATGTCTCGCCGACCGGCATGTATGGAGATACATTGGTAAGAGTTGATGTTTTCGGCATTGTGTCTTGGCGAGTTTGAATTGTTACATCGACCAACAGATATATTAAGGATTCACTTCGGCCAGACATGTTGTTTTCGGTGTGAGGTCATAGCAAATTTACATTGTCACACCGACCGGTGGTGGGAAGATACATATCGGTATGAGTTAGCAATATTGGAGTGAGGTCTTGGCAAGTGACATTCAATCTCGCCGACATTACACAAAGGGTTTCTATCAAAAGGCTCATCGGTGAGATATGTTTTCTTTGGAATAAGTCATAGTGAATTCAAAGGGGTCTCACCGACCAACATAAAATGAATACCTCGGCAAGACTAGTGTGACTTCGGAGTATGGTCTTGGCAAGTACGATGGGTCTCACCGATAGAGAAAAAGGTTTCCATTGGTGTGAGATTGGTATTGTCTTGGAAATCTATGGTGAGCTTGGGGGGATCTCGGTGAAATATAATGAAATCTACAGGTGGTCTCCCCGATATCAGAATGTTACAGCGAAACAGAAAGAACCATGGGGCAACTGTGGCAATTTAATTGCCTTCGGCATGACTACGATATGTCTCGGCGACTATTTTAGTGAGTTGAACAAGAATTCAAAATACTGTGGCCGACATGTGAATTCCTAAAATACAGTTGCAGGCCAACATGAAATGAGCCTGAATTCAGCGGTTGGGCGACATTGGATCTCAATGTGATATGTTTTTTTGATGCTGGTGTATAAATACCTATCTTGTGATTGTAAATGATCACGAGCTATTAGATATTCAATATACAGTAGATTGGAGATGAATATCGTAGAATAAGATTTTCATAACAGAGGCTATGATTGCATGATTTCAGAATGGAGGTATTTATGAAAGTCAATTGATGTTGCTGCACATTTCTAGTGTCAATTGTCTGTTGAATTTAGTGAAAATATTGCTAAGCTGTCTCCAAGATTGATTCTTTCTAGTTGTTTAAATTGATATAACAAGATTATATTCAATTCATCAGTGCACATTTGTTGTATCTGTGTGATTAATCAATTGGTTCTTTCAAGCAAAGATCAAATCCTTTTAGTTGATCATAGTAATCAAAGAGATTCATCTGGATTATTAAAGTAGAGCTTAGTAGTTACAATCTTGCATGTTTATACAACTTGTAAATAGAATATATGCTAGATAATTTGATTTTTCTCCAAAGAAGTGTTGCTCATCTTTATTTCATTTGACTCTGCATACCCAATACGGCACTAGTCTCTGCACTTCATCATTTGAATTCATTTAGTTTCTTTACATTTGTTAATTGAATATTTTAGAATTTAGATTAGAAGATTGCTATTACATTTTGTACCAAGTTTGAATTCATTTGTTCACTTCCATCTGCCATTGTGGACAAATCATTGGAAGAAGGATAATCCTAAGTCAAGTCTGCCCAATTCAGATAGGTACACCTGCCTAGGTCTGGCAGCACCTGAAAAGTAGAAGGTTTAATTCATTTGACCTTGTTTGTTACCCTAAAATGTATCAAGAGATTGGCAGCCTCTTGAGGCATCCCGCCTGCATTTTTGAGAGCTAACAAATTGGCAACTCTGCTGGGGAATACATTTAGAATCAAGGCCTTAATCATAGAGTCAAGAATTTTATACAGACTCCGCTGGGGATAAGAAATATCAAATATTTTCACTTTTTATAAGTGAGTGGTGACTCTGACAGAAACATTGCAAACATGAATGGAAGAAGATCTCAATACAGGGGAGGTCATACTAGAGCTCCTACTGGTAGCAATAAGTGGACACACAAAGATGACAAGGTTGATAAGGGAAAAAGGATAAGTGAGGACATGTGCATAACAGAAAAAGGCAAAGCAACAAGAGCACATTGTGAAACATATGATCATTATGATACATGGAGAGATAGTTCCGGTGCAGAACTTTGTACCCCTGAAGAGCAAGTAAATCCTTTTCACGATTTTTAGAAACAAGCTGAATTTGAGGCTGAACAAATAAAAAATCAACAAGAATATGATCTAAAAATGCAGGGTAATCAGAATGAACCTATTGATCATGAATCTCCTCAAGATGATTATGAATCTTTGACTTATGAGGAAGTTAAAGCGTGGTTTGAATCTCAGAAAAAAAAGAGAGAGGAGCAGGAGAAAGCCCAGATGATACAAGCAATGAGAAAATGCAAATTGCAGGAAGCTCAGAACATTACTTAGACAGTTGGTTGCCCCACAAAGTATGTACCACCTCATAAGCAGGGTGAATGGTGCAGGGCCCTCTAATCAATCAAATGCTCCTCACAATCAGATAGGGAATTAGTACAGACAGCCAAATCATCTGCCTCATATTCCCACACAACATATGCAGCAACCTCATGGTCAACATTATATCCCATAGCATAATGCACAATTCAATAATCCAATGTACCAATATCAGTATCCACCTAACCCTCCCCCTCACCAGTACACAACAATGATCAGAGAATTTGATTTAGCAGGGTTTCAATTATACCCTTACCCTATGGATGGTAGCTAGAGAGGTCTGGTTCCTAAGTTTATAGGGAGTGATGCAATTACTGCTGAAGACCACTTAAGGAATTTCGATGTTTTCATCCAAGACATAGATGTGCCATATGAAGATTTACACATGAGGCTATTTATGATGTCACTTATTGAAGATGCTAGGGATTGGTTCAATAGCTTACCAGCATTCTCAATTAATTCTCTTCAAATATTCCATGATCGATTCCTAGAGCAATATGGGAATCTAAATGCACCAGATGTTGCTCTTCATGAATTGATGTGAATTTAGAAAAATCAGAATGACTCAATTTATGATTTCAACCAAAAATTCAATAAATTGCAAAATAAGATACCTGCTGGATCAAAGTTGCTAGATTTTGCAGCACTGAGTGTTTATTTGAATGTATTTGATCCTAAAACAAGGTATGAACTAAGAAATAGCTTCCCAAGAGATCTGGCTGAAGCTCAGAAGATGCACTGATAATTGAAAACAATAGGAAGGTTGTTGGTATAATCAATAAAAGAGACAACCCTAGGGCTCCTCAACAAAGCAACAATTATTAGTACAGGCAGGAAAGCACATACAGGAATGAAAGCACATACATGAATGAAAGGCTGAGGTTGCATGACATGCCTTATAATATAGACTGGAAGGACGGAAAACCTATAACAGCTAGGCCTAGAAGCAAAGAAACTCCTGATCCATTGAGCAAGATGGGAACTTATATGGTGAGTAACAATTACTTCTGTGAAGCTTGTGATAAGCCACATTCCCTAGATTATTGTGTTGTAGCCCAGAGAATTCAAGAGGAAGGAATGTTGATGAGAAATAGTGGAGAAGATCACACAGTGTATTTGACTTCAAATACCTTTCACCATGTTGAGGAGAGGTACTCATCTTCAGAGGATGAAGGTTATGAGTATGATGTTTCAAATCAGAAATACAATGTACATATGGCTAAACAGCAGGTCCTTTCTGACTTTGAGAATGATTATCCAGAGCCACATTTTGTAAAGATGCCTACTCAATACAGTATGAGGAGACTTACTGATGAAGAGATAGAGAGATTAACTGTTGCTGCAATTGAAGAAGCCAAGACTAAGTACCTGTTGAGAAATAGGACAGTAAATGAGAATGAAGGTGTCTCCAGGGGAATCTTTTTAAAGGATCAGAAGGTGACACAAGGAACTGTGAAGAATCCGGATATTAGACAGCCTGATAAATGTGAACAGAAGCCTGTCCAAAAGGAGGAAGTAAAGGAATTACACAAAGAGATGCAAAAGCCTGACCAGCCTAGTGAAAGAGAGAAGGAAGAAAACAAAGGAGAAATGTTAGAATAGAAGAAAATTGTTAAGGTGGAGGGTTCTTCCTTTGACTTCACTCAGGTGTTATCCCAGGTAAAAATGTATGTTCCTCTACTTGAGATGATGAAAATTAAGGAATACAGAGACAGTGTTGTTCAATTGATAATGAATTCTGAAAATAAAGTGGCTATTAAAGCAGTCAATAGGCAGAAGAAAGTAGATATCCCAGAAGTCTGCTTGAGTGATGTATTAACAACTCCCCCACAAGTTGATCCTTTTTTCACTACATTACTCATAAATAACAAATTGTTGAGGAATTGCATGATAGACTCTGGTGCAGCTATAAACATCATGCCAATAGGAGTTATGAAGCAACTTGGCATGTGGGTTGATACTAATGGAGGAAAGTGCTATGCAATGGATAACAAACCCGTTCCTATGGTAGGTATTATGAGAGATGTTGAAGTCAAACTGGCTACTTATTCACAGGTGGCTTATAATATAGATATAATAGTAATTGATACCCCTCCTTAGTTTGGGATACTTTTATCAAGATAGTGGACATCAATAGTTGGGGGAAATGTCTAGTTTGATTTGTCTTATGCAACTATTCCAGTGAATGGTCAGGAAGTCAAGTTATACAGGGAGCCAAGAATGAATCAACTTGTTGACTATGTACCGCAAGATCAAATCAATTGTTTTTGTGATGTGGATCTTGGCAGTTTCAAGATAGAATCATCCCAGCCAAAGTTAGTCAATATTGATCCAATTGAAAAGTATGTTGTGCATGACTGCAATGGTGTGTGGAGGACGTACTTTGGTGGAGCACAGAAGCATGAATCATTTTATTGGCCAGAGCCATCAAAACAATGTACCTTTGATCTAGTGAATAAATTTATTGACACCATGCAGGGGAAAAGGTATGAAGACAATGGTGATACCACATATGAGCAACATGAGATTAATCATACACTACAGCCAATAGAAGATGAGACATGTGCAACTCAATATGGTTCATATGATAGCCTACATGAGGAAGAAGAGGATATTGAATTTCTTTCCTGTATAACAAATTATGACATAGAAGGTAGTGTATGTTTTGAGGGATCCAGTGAATATTCAGATTGTGAAGATGGATTTGTGGATTTTGATCTGCAATAGGGTGATTCTTGTGGTTCTTATGATGATCAAGAAGAGGAAGCAATGGAAAATGTGGATCCATTTGATAGTGAACAAGTAACACTTCCAGCCACGGTTGAGTACTATGAAGATACATTTGATGATGAAGAGGTATTTTCAGATCCACTTGATGATGAGGAAAAGATATTTTCATACAAACAAAATGGTGTGTCAAACTATGGAACAAATGACTGTGCTGGTAATATTTCTGATTTTTCATTCTCTGATGATCTTGGACCTCTTTTTTATGATGACAAAAGTGAAAAATATAACTATAGTAATGTAAATAAAGAAACATGTGCACTCAACAGTGAGCAAATTTCATATTTTCTAACTCTTGAATATCAGAGATATACACATGAGGGTGATCTTGAAGTTCTGTGTCCAACTTGCATTTGTTTTGATAGTGAAAGATCTTTGTGTGAAGATTCTTATGACTCCCAATGCATTTCTTGGAATGATGGTGAAACCTTTGGTGTTGATCAAAAGTCTATGTCCATTTAGGATGAGGTATGTGATTTTGAAATTTCTAACTCATGTGAAGAAGACTTTTATTTGCATACAAAGGATGATAGAGGTCCAGATTTGATTGGTTCATATATGCTTGATATTGAAGATATGAGTCATATTCAAATATTGTCTCCAAATGACGATTTGAAGGAGGTGCAAAAGGTTTCAAATTTGTTTATTGCAGACAGTGTTGATATGACATAATTTTTTGATTCTCAAGAGAAGCACTTTGATGGTCAATTTTCAATACAACTAGGAGAATGTTTCACAATTCATAATAGTGAGAGAGGTAATATAAAATGTCGTATTGAATATGCATGCATTTTGTATGTTGAAAATAATAGGGGTTTGTCCCATGGTGATGAAGAATTCGAACTGCAGAAGGGTGTAGGGATTTTGGCCTAGACTAAGCATGATGATTCTCTAAGAACTTTCAATAATAGTGACAAAGCAGGTTGCATGATTGTCTTCAAGAAGAATCTAAAGAAACTCAAGACAAAACCAAGTATTTGATAGGGGAAAGTATGGTTTGAGTTTCAGATCGTAACAGCTCAGAACAGGTGAAGTTAAAACACTGAGGATTAAGGGTTTCCAATGCATGGACAACTCTTGATGGTCCTCTTTAAAATTTATTTTCCATGCACAGTAGTTTAGGGTTTTGTTCATTTCCATTTTGGCTCATTTTGTGTCTGGTCTGCTCACCCAAAGATCTGGATCCTTGCAATGATCTTACTATCATTCATCCCCAGACGGAGCCACTATTGGAACTATAATTTTCTAATAATTTTTCATGTTGTCCATACCCATGCATTTTCCAAATGAGTCCTACCTTGAGTGCATTTTCCTCTTTTCATGATATTTTTACCCACTTTTTGCCTATATACCCCCATAAAATCCATCAAGTCTTGCGTAATTCACATCATGGTGCATATCAGCATGAGAATACCGAGGTCTCCCCGATCCTTTTTGCATTTTCTGCTGATAAACATCTATGTTGCCTATCGGCAAGACATTTTTGGTGTCATAGTGATTGAAGTTTACTTACAAGTACCTAGCAGCATGACATTCGTGTGGTTTTGGCGACAGAGAAAAAGATGCACATTTCGGCAAAAGTTTGGTCTTCGACATGTTGTTTCACTGAGCGCTTTATGTCTTGCCGACTAACATGTAAGGAGATACATCGGTAAGAGTTGATGTTTTTGGCATTGTGTCTTGGCGAGCTTGAATTGTTACATCGACTGACAAATACATTAAGGATTCACTTCAGCCAGACATGTTGTTTTCGGTGTGAGGTCATAGCGAATTTACATTGTCACACTGCCCAGTGGTGGGAAGATACGTATCGATATGAGTTAGCGATATCGGAGTGAGGTCTGGGCGAGTGACCTTCAGTCTCGCTGACATTACACAAAGGGTTTCTATCAAAAGGCTTGTCGGTGAGAGATGTTTTCTTTGGAATAAGTCATAGCGAATTCAAAGGGGTCTCACCAACCAACATAAAACGAATACCTCGGTGAGACTAGTGTGACTTCGGAGTACGGTCTTGGCAAGTACGATGGGTCTCGCCGATAGAGCAAAAGGTTTCCATCGGTGTGAGATTGGTATTGTCTTGGTGATCTATGGTGAGCTCAGGGGGCTCTCAGTGAAACATAATGAAATCTACAGGTGGTCTCCTTGATATCATAATGTTACGGTGAAATAGAAAGAACCATGGGGCAACTGTGGCGATTTAATTTCCTTCGGCATGACTGCGATATGTCTTGGCGACTATTTCAGTGATTTGAACAAGAATTCAAATACTGTGGCCGACATGTGAATTCCTAAAACACAGTTGCAGGCCGACATGAAATGAGCCTGAATTCAGCAGTTGGCCGACATTGGATCTCAATGTGATATGTTTTTCTGATGCTGGTGTATAAATACCCGTCTTGTGATTGTAAATGATCATGAGCTATTAGATATTCGATATACAGTAGATTAGAGATGAATATAGTAGAATAATATTTTCAGAACAGAGGCTATGATTGCATGATTTTGGAATGGAGGTATTTATGAAAGTCAATTGATGTTGCTGCACATTTCTGGTGTCAATTGTCTGTTGAATTTAATGAAAATACTGCTAAGCTGTCTCCAAGATTGATGCTTTCTGGTTGTTTAAATTGATATAACAAGATTATATTCAATTCATCAGTGCACATTTGTTGTATCTATGTGATTAATCAATTGGTTCTTTCAAGCAAAGATTAAATCCTTTTAGTTGATCACAGTAATCAGAGAGATTCATCTAGATTATTAAAGTAGAGCTTAGTAGTTATAGTCTTGCATGTTTATACAACTTGTAAACAAAATATATGCCAGATAATTTGAGTTTTCTCCAGAGAAGTGTTGCTCATCTTGATTTCATTTGACTCCGCATACCCAATAAGGCACTAGTCTCTGCACTTCATCATTTGGATTCATTCAGTTTCTTTACATCTGTTAATT
The DNA here is from genome assembly GCA_007258455.2 of Sequoia sempervirens. NCBI lineage: Eukaryota > Viridiplantae > Streptophyta > Pinopsida > Cupressales > Cupressaceae > Sequoia > Sequoia sempervirens. Next base: position 61,913,894 of record VDFB02109042.1, on the reverse strand, counting down.
GAATATTTTAGAATTTAGATTAGAAGATTGCTATTACATTTTGTACCAAGTTTGAATTCATTTTTTCACTTCCATCTGCCATTGTGGAAAAATCACTGCAAGAAGGATAATCCTAAGTCAAGTCTTCCCAATTCAGATAGGTACACCCGCCTAGGTCTGGCAGCACCTAAAGAGTAGAAGGTTTAACTCATTTTACCTTGTTTGTTACCCTAAAATGTATCAAGAGATTGGCAGCCTCTTGAGGCATCCCGCCTATGTTTTTGAGAGCTAACAGAACCAACCACACAAAGGTGTTTTTCCTTTTCTTTTAAATTTGTGAGTCAAAATTAATATATGTTGTGGATTTATGCTTTGTATAAAATCCCATATCTTTTCTCTTTGGAAAAATTTCATAGTATGTATGCATTGCTTTCTTAATGTAAATCTTTTTAATTAATTGATGATTTATAAATCATTTAATTAAAAATGCTATTTTAAGTGTAAAACATTAACTTAGGTGATATTTTATAAATCACTTAATCTTTTAATATTATTCCTAATGCAAAGTGATATGCCTTGAATTCTCAACGTATGATGAGGAGAAATAGTGGATATGGTTCAACTTATGATTTTGCAAGCATCTAGGGAGATTATGAGGTTGTTGTAAACATTTAGAGAGAATCTAGGAGGTTTTTATTGCTCTTAAGAGCCTTTTAAGGTCAGTTTTATGAGTCATCTTGGTGGAATAATTCATGTTTTATTTTTTCTCATATTTGGAACCCTTTTGGAGATGATCTAGAGGCTAGATTTTAGGCATTATGGTTGCATCCAACCCAAGGTGGTTGAAAACTCCTTGTTTGGTGGAGCTTTTGTACTTAATCACTTTGATTACTCATTATTGAGGCAATTCTAATTATGTAGATTTGGGTAGTTAGTGATTTTTCAGCAATCCTTTCTCAACTTATGTATGCTTTGTAACTCATTTGGGGATATGAAATACAAAAATTACCTTGGAAACTAGTGTTAGTCTTATCTTACCTTCATTCTTCTTGTGAGTTTAGTGCATTGTTAAGTGATTGATAAAGTTAATTGTGAAATTTTCTCATTTTCCTTTTAATTTTGTCTCATATATCATGCCTTTTCTCAAGTGGGATTATGTAGGTTGTGACCTGTGCTTATTAAGTTTGCATTTGAACTTTTTCCTTCTTGAAAATATATGCAAATCAAGCCTTTTCAAGAAGTATTTATGCATAAGCCTACAAAATTTATGTTGTGTAGATGTAATAACTATCATCATTTTTCCCAGTGTATGTTAATCTATTTGTTTCATAATTCCTATCATTTAGGTGTGTCACCATAGGAAATAGTTTCTACCAATTTTGTTTTTTTGCTTTTAGTAATCTTTCTCCTTTTTCCCAATCAAGAATCATTAGTATAGGTGATAACTAGTTAGGAAGCTGACCTTCTTCGAAGGTTGATCTCTGATTATTCGTAGTCCCATAAGGTTAGAAGTCTTCCCATGTTTCACTAGGTGACTGAGTTCTTAAAACTCAGTAAGGGTGCAAACTTTAGTGATGAAAATTTTGGCACGCCTGGTGGGACACATTCTCCACAATTTTTTTTGTTGGTTTGGTATGCAACCAACAAGTTTCAAACTTTACAGAAGTTGTTTTTGTATACTTAGCAACTCTGTAAAGTGAAAGAATAGCAGAAATAGTGTAATCATAGCCTATGGGAAGAGTACAAACAAGAAGTTCCAAAGGGTTCAAATTTTTGTAGTTGTCACCACCCAGAAGACAAGGAAGAGCAATAAAAAGAGTACCTCCTTCCAAGAGAGTACAGTCAACACCACCTGGTGTTAGACTAGTATCATTATTTTCACCACCAAGGAGGAGAGGAAGGCCATCTAAAAATAAGAGTGAGAATCGTTCAGCCTCACCAAGCCTTAAAACAATAAGGTCACCTTCAAGCAGTCCAACTTCATTTGTTGTCTCTATAGGTTTTACAACTTTTTCTTTTTTAAGTTTTGTTGTTGTAGCAAGTTCATTAATTGTTGTTCTTACACATTTGAATCCACCTCAGCCACCTCCAATGGTTGCTTCCAGAAATCAGCCCTTTGTGCCATTTAATGGAGGCAATCCATTAAATTTGGCACAACATAATGACATACTAGTTGCAGCTTTGAAAAGCTTGCCAATCTTCACTAGTGAAGACCAAACAACTCGAATTGAGCACATTAGGGATGTTGCTTCCTTATGTGGTATTCATCATATCACACAAGAGGACATAGCTATAAGGATACTTGCAACATCATTCAAAGGAAGAGCATTACAGTGGTTCAGGATTCTTGGAGTAGGTTCTATTGCAACATGGGATGAGTTGGGTGATAAGTTACACAAACAATTTTAGGATAGATTTGATAACTTGTCACTATTGGAGCAATTGATTACAATAAAAAGAGCTCCTCAAGAGCAAATGAATGATTTCAACTTCAGATTTCAGAGGACCTGAGATAGAACCCCTGCAACAGTGAGACCACCTCCAGAATATGCATTTTTGTACTATTTGAAAGCTCTTAACAATGACATAGCTGTTATGTACAGTCAATGGGAGCTATTTCTCTACCAAATGTATATGAGACAACAATTAGAGTAGAAAATTGCTTAATACAGGCAGGGAAGATTGCTCCTAGGCCACACATGCCTATTTTTCCAGAGATATAGCCAAATATGCCATTTCAAATTCCACCATTTTCACCATTACCTGCTATACCAACATTACCAGTTGTTAGTGTAGATAGGAAAAAATCCAAAGGTTTATATGTGTTGTTGAAAACAATAAACTAATTAAAATCTATCAAGCACCATGAACCACAAACTAGAATGAAAATTTAAATAAATGAAAGACATGCAAACCGATTTTCAAACTTAGACTTGATTGATCTCCATGGCTCTTCTCCACCTACACAAGGATGCAAGATTTCGAAGGTTGATTGTTGAGGGAATGTTGGTTGCTCAATTCTATAGCATAACGACCTGATGAAGATGATAGATTGGAGATGGATGGAAGATAGAAGAATGATTTTGACAGCATAAGGATGTTTGAAGATTCGATGCAAATGGCCTATGAAAGGTTAGATTTATATATTTTTGATGTGGATAGAGATAAGATTTGATAAGATTGATAAGGATTTGATTTTTGACAAAAGAGGAAATACAATGAGGTGAGATAAGATTTTCAAAAGATAGAAAGATTTTGATTCTCTTTCAAAGGAAATAAATTTTGAAAAAGATGAGAAGGATAATTGGTGAATTATCTAATTAAATATATTAATTAGATACACATGAGTTTAGATTTTGGAAAGAAAGCGAGATGATCCTTTTAAGATTTTATTAATTAAATAAATATTTGATTTATTTAATTAATGTTGGATTTATGATTTCATCAATTAAATAATATAAATTATTTAATTAACATTAGAAGAATTAATAGAAATGATTTAATTAATTAAATAATATAAATTATTTAATTAATATTAGAGGAATGGATGGAAATGATTTAATTATTTAATTAACATTAGAGAAATTGATGAATTATGCATAGGAAGGGAATAAAATGAAATTAGTCAAATAAATAAGATTTATTTAACTAATTAGATGATGACATGGGTACCTAGGGAAAAACATGATACAAGGTGTCTAAATGATGCAATGTTGTGACAAGGTATCGTACGAGGACAAGTTTTTGATGTCTACATTTTTCCCCTCTTTGAGATGATGATATTTGTGTTGAGTAACATCATTTCAAAGAAGTTAAGGTATGGATAGAGGAAAATGGATAATGATATAAAGATAGGATGATGATGGAATGATGATGTCCCCTCGAGAGGATAAGCGGGTTGAACAAACACGGGGAGGCTCTTGAAATGAAATGATAAAGGGAGGGATAAGACAAATGATGCAAGATAGAAAGTGGATGAAGGAGATGAATGATACGTTATGCTGCAATGAAAGTGAGCAACCATGGTGTTTGATATAGCACTAGACCTTATGCACCAAGATATAAGGACCAGGGTGACGATGTGTCTTATGCCCCAGTGTAATACAATCTTGTCTAGACATATGAGAAAGTAAAATTAGAGCATTAAAGTCCTAATGCACAAAAAGTATTATGTGACCTTAGATGCAAAGGATAATGCAAAAAGATATTCCAACATACACAAGATATGAATATTAGCTAGAGTGATACGGATTTGATACAAATGCAAGATAAAATGATAACACATACAAGCAAGCAAGAAAGCATGCACAAATGATACAAAAAAAACAAGGTATTGCCCCTATCAAGCTGTAAACCATTGATTGATTGATTGATTGATGATGATGATGATAGTGTTGTCATTATGGGGAGTGGCATTTCCCTAGATCAACACAAGGATGATGATAATTGATTGATTGACTTTGATTTGGTTTACGACAAGATTAGGATCAAGACCAAAGGATGTGTTTGGATAATTTGACAAGATTGATTGACTTGATTGGTATGGATTAAGGATTGACTTGCATTTGGATTATTGCTTGGATTGATTTGATTGATTTGCTTGGATGAAATGGTTTTGATGAAGATGATTGAGTGGATGACAAGATGTGATGAATTGAATAGAAGAATTGATGTGATTGGAATGATTTTATTGCTTGGATTTTTGTTGGCTATTTGATTTTTTTGGTATTTTTTTAGGACCTTTTTCCACTTTTTGTATTTTTTGGGATATTTGGATTTTTTTGTATTTTTAGACTATTCGATTTTTTTTTTAATTTTTGAAATGTTTTGATTTTTTTTTTTTTGTTTGAAATGTTTGAGGTGTCAAAGGATGAAAATTGGAGTAGCCTTTGTGCTAGATACCAATGACAAGGGGAAAACCAAGTCTAGGTGCAAGGAGATAGATGTGATTGATGGATGAAAGGGTGGGTGATGGGAAAAGGGCTCATGATATATGGATGGATGGAAAGGATAGGTCATAGTGAATGGAATGGATGTATGCATCATAGGAGAGGAAGGATGCGATTTTCAAAGACTATGTCGCATAGGAATAACATGCCCAATTATAGGTACAAGACTTAGGATTTTTCATGACAAAGCTTATGACAATAGGATAATGATAGGCTTGTTTGGAAGGATGAGGTATATTAAGATATCCAAAACATGTTTCAACATTGTGCCCCTATGTCTTTACCAAGATCAAAAGGAGAAGGGTGGATAAGTGGACTTAATATGATAGGAATGTATGATGGCTAAAGATGGTAGGTAGGATGGAAATGATATGATATGCAAATGATAGGTTGGATAGATAAGACATTGTGCCCCCAAGTGTAAGTGGCATAGAAGATCAACCTACACATGATGCCTATTTGCTAGGTTTTCATCATGGTACGTATCCAGGGTGCATGTTTACCAGGTTTTCACCGTTGGACGAAGGGATTTCTCTTTACTTTTCTTTTTCTTTTCTTTTTTTATTTCAACTTTTTTTTTGACTTTTTGACTTTTTGACTTTTTGGATAGGAGAAGGGGAATATGGATAGGAGGGACTCAAGTGTCTAGTTGAATGAAAGGTGATAGTCCCGCTAGATATGGATGTCAAATTGCATGGACCATGTCAAGTGATCATAGATGTTGGTAAGGAATTGCATGAGTGTGAGATGGATCAAGTAGATGGTAGATTATGAGGTGGATTATGGAGGAAAATAGTTGATTATGATGTGGATTATGGAGGAAAATAGTTGATTATGATGTGGATTATGTAGGGAAGATGATAGGGATTATATGGGACTTATGCAAAAAGATGAATTGGGAGGCTTAGCCAAAAGCATGGACCATAGGAAGGTGGTGGGGGAGATACGTAGGATAATGAGTGAAGGATGAGGAGATTGAGGTATGTGGAATTGTTGTGAAATGGAAGGGAACCATGACCAATGGTTGCACACACTGTGACAAACATTGAAGCTTTTGATGCAGATGGCATGTAGGAAGCAATGGAGATGTTTTCTTAGGAGGTGGTGGATGAAGTGTTTTAAGTACCCACATAGACTTAGTATTTTTATGATTTTTGTTTGGCTTGTGGGTTTTAGGAATTTGAGATTTTTGAATAGAATGTGCATTTTTGATGGAAGGGGATGGTTGGGATTTTTGTAATGTAGATTCCTCATTTGACTTGCTTTCTTTTTTCTTAGGTACCCAAACCAATTTAATTTTGGCCTTTAATTTTGGAGGTATGCGCTTATATAACTTTTTGGATGTATTTTGCTTTGACTTTTTGTATTGATTTCCTAAGGCATGAGAACCCTTAGGATTTTTTACTTTATAGGTAGAGGCATTGAAATTCTCACTTTTGTATCCCATGGGTATGGTGGAATGGGTGGAAGCTTCATGTTTATACAATGTGTGCATTTGTTGGTCATGATTAGCAATGTTAGGGTATTTATGGATGGAGGGATAAGGGGATTGGATAATGGGGATATTAGGTGTTGGGAGAAGTGGAGGTATATTAGATGGAGGGATATTAGGAGTTGGAAGCAATGGTGGAAAATTTGATGGAGGGATATTAGGAGTTGGAAGCAATGGTGGCAAAGTTGATGGTGGAAGGTGTATGGTCAAATGCTTTTGACATTTGTAGGATGATGGAGGTGGAATGAAAACATATGTTTTGGGTGTATGATAGGGATTATGATGGAAAGTGGACTTAGGATGCATGGAGAAAGTACCAAAATCTTTAGGTTGTTGTCCTTGGGGTGTAGGTCCAAGGCCATAAGAGCGTGGAGGGACTTTGACATGGATGGGCTCCAAAATACCTTGTTCATGAAGGTCTAGACATTTACCTTGGTGGTTCATATTTTGGAGTGTGCAATGGATAATGGGACTAGGAGTAGGTGAAACACTAGACACAAGTTCCTTATTGGATGGAGAAAATGATGCAAAAGAAGATAATGGTTTTTGTTGTTCTAAGGAGGAACATTCATGAATGAGGGTGGAAAGAACAATAGGATATGATGGAGGACTTGCAATGGGATCGATAGTGGGTGACGAGGGCTCATTAGGATCTTGATTAGCATTGTGTTCACTTAGATCCAAGATATTTGTTTGATCTTCTATGTGTGCTTCAGAGGCATATGTCTCATCAAGGGAAGTGGATGTTGGTGGATCATGGATAGGACTAGGTTGAGTTGAATATAGAATATCTTTCTCATGGATGGGTATAGGATCAAGTTGTTCATGGATAGCCTCTTCATCATTATGGATATCATCTTGATCATAAAAATGATATAGATTATGGATAGGTTGGATGAAAATGATTTGATCTTGATTAGGACTAGGGCTTGATGTTTCCACATGTTTGGGAGTAGACTCTTGATATAACTCTTGGGTTGCTTGAATGGAAGTGGAAGGGGATTTCTCATGGAGAGACTTGACATGTTCTTGATGGTCAACAACATAGGAGCATGAAAGAGGGTGACTTGTACTTATGATGGGAGACTCTTGAATTGGCTCAAGGGGTTGTGGATGACATGGTTGACTTGAAGGACTTGGCATGATGTTTGAGGACTCTTTCATATGTTCAAGTATATGTGTTGAATGACATGGCAACAATTGATTCCTTGCTTGTATCCCTTGGGTCACATCCTTTATAGGTGGATGGGTGGATTTAGGTAATCCCATCAATTTATTTTTTATATATCTATATTTAGGGGTGTGACTTGATTTAGAAAGTAAAGAGGCCAATGAATCAGGACTTAGACATGGTGGCTTATGGATAGGATTTTGATTGGATAGTGGTATGATATATTTAGAGGGTAAATGACCTAGGTTAGTGTTCCCCTTGCCAATGGTTGCATTAGAACTTAAAGGCTCTTGATTTTGTTGCAATGTAGAAGTTAAATTCACATGTGTTTGTCATGATATGGCTTGATAGGTTGATGTGGCATTGTCATGCGAAGAAGTGGATGGATTATATTGGTATGAGGTGGAAGGGTGATAATGAATGGATAGGGGATGATGTGGTGGTTGTTGGATTTGAAAAGTGACCATGAGGTATTGGGCTTGTGCTAGGAGGTGTTGGATTTGAGGTGACTTGTGTGCTTGAAGTTTTTGTATTACGTCATGGAATTCATGAATGATTTGTTGGGGTAAAGGTGTTTGAATTGTTTTAGCTATGTGAAGCATGTTAACACCATCTTGTGTTATGTCTTCCAATGTTTTCATGGTGTAAAATGATGTTGATTGGATTAAAGATATGATGATGATTAGGATATGATATGGAATGACAAGATTGTATGATTTGGATGATGTGGCAAGTGTTTATTGGAAGTTTGATTTGGGCACTACAAAATTATTCACATGTAAATGCATAAACACACACACCAAACAAAATGATAAATTTGTCTTTGAAGATTAGATGTTATGATTAAGAAAACACTTGAATACACAACAACAAGCCCTATGACTAGTCAAGTGAGGTATGGCCAATTAGGTCTCAAGTTAGTTTGCACAAGGTTGACTAAGGGTGATTTTGAAAGAAAAATCCTACCACACAGCCTAGAGAAAGGGGTAACCCACCCTTCACCTTCACTTCCCAAAGGTATAAATTTCTTTGGGGCTTAGCCAAGAGTGACAAAATTTTAACTCCCAAACAAGCTTGTCTTTCGATTCACACTTCAATTTAGGTCATCCTTAGGGGTGATGAAATCCCCTAGCAGGCCTCCTATGAAGGGTTTGACAAAAGCAAACCAAGTGAGGTGTTTGTGATCACACACACACTTGATTCACACTCACAGTTGTTAATTAACCCTTAGAAAGGAAATGTGTGTAAAAAAATTCAAGCACTTGTTACTTTTAACCCCAAATCAAGATGTGATGAAAGACAATGATTAATTTTAGACCCAATTTTTGAAGTGTGATTGAAGACAAAATTCGTTTTAAGCCAATTTCAATGATGTGATCAAACAAGATTGATTTTATGCCCCAAATTGAAATGTGTGACAAACAAGATTAAGAGATTAAAAATGGAATGTGTGCACCTGATTATTCACTTTCCAAATTGTTTTTGTTATTGATCCCAATGCTTTTCCATCTCCGTATGATTCACCAACAAGTCACCAAGACAAAAAGAAACAATTTAACAATGTGCTAGAACAAAAAGTCATATACTCTAAAGAATATATGAGTATTTGAGAACTTTAACTCTATAAAAGTTGATAAAAACCAAAATCATTGGATAGATTATGAAATTCTACCCCATTTCAAAAAAAAATCTCTGAAAAAGACCAAAAAATGACCAAGATACAGGGATTTTAAGATTGACTAAAAAAATGTTGAAACAGAGGTATATGTGCTAAAACAGAGGCCATATGCGCTAAAAAAAGTCTCAGATGCACTTCAGAAACCCTCAGATGCACTAAAAGAATTCATAAATGCACTAAAACAATAAACTAATTAAAACCTATCAAGCACCATGAAGCACAAACTAAAATGAAAATGCAAATAAATGAAAGACATGCAAACCGATTTTCAAACTTAGACTTGATTGATCTCCATGGCTCTTCTCCACCTGCAGAAGGATGCAAGATTTCGAAGATTGATTGTTGAAGGAATGTTGGTTGCTCAATTCTACAGCATAATTACCTGATGAAGATGATAGATTGGAGATGGATGGAAGATAGAAGAATCATTTTGACAGCATAAGGATGTCTGAAGATTCAATGCAAATGGCCTGTGAAAGGTTAGATTTATAGATTTTTGATGTGGACAGAGATAAGATTTGATAAGATTGATAAGGATTTTCTTTTTGACAAAACAGGAAATATAATGAGATGAGATACAATTTTCAAAAGATAGAAAGATTTTGATTTATTGTTTTAAAGGAATTAAAATAAGATAAGATAAGATGTGAAAAGATAGAAAGATTTTGATTCTCTTTCAAAGGAAATAAATCTTGAAAAAGATGAGAAGAATAATTGATGAATTATCTAATTAAATAAATAAATTAGATACACATGAGTTTAGATTTTGGGAAGAAAGCGAGAGGATCCTTTTAAGATTTAATTAATTAAATAAATATTTGATTTATTTAATTAATGTTGGATTTATGATTTCATCAATTAAATAATATAAATTATTTAATTAACATTAGAAGAATTAATAGAAATGATTTAATTAATTAAATAATATAAAATATTTAATTAATATTAGAGGAATGGATGGAAATGATTTAATTAATTAAATAATATTTAATTAACATTAGAGGAATTGATGAATTATGCATAGGAAGGGAATAAAATGAAATTAGTCAAATAAATAAGATTTATTTAACTAATTAGATGATGACATGGGTACCTAGGGAAAAACATGATACAAGGTGTCTAAATGATGCAATGTTGTGACAAGGTATTGTAAAAGGACAATTTTTTATGTCTACAGTTGGTAAACAAGAATCTATTATATTAGCGTAGTCTTAGGAATTGCAGGAGATAAAAGAAATCTAGCAAAAGATTGAGAACATTTTACAAACTTTTGGGAACAAATTAGTTAATTTAGAGAAGCAACAATCATATAATAGACCTGAAAATCAACCATTTCAAGGTAATAGGCAGCAGTACCAAGGAAATTTCCAAGGTCCAAGAAAAAATGTGAATCAAAGGCCTTTTCAGGCATATAATCTAGCACCTGTTAGTGCAGCTAGGGACCTTGTCCCTATTCAAAATAATCTTGTTGTTGATTATGAGTGGTGCTACCCATGCAATCAACCACATAATTAAGCTACATGCTCCAATGGAGTTATAAATCAATCACTTATGGTACAAAATGCTTCAATTTCACAACATAATGCACTTAATGATGCACCTCCACAACACCAAGATCAGATTACAAATGAAACTACTTTACTGAACTGGTAGGGTGAGGAATTTTGTGGACTGAATGTAGATGATTCTCTAGTTACAACAAATACAACAACAAAGAAAAGATCATTTGAACTTCATCAAGTAGCTGATAAGGGAAAAAAACCAGCTGTAAGACCATCTACATCACAAGTACCTCACATTTTGTAGAAGAATCAACAAGTTACTACTAAGGAGCAGCCACACTTGCAAGTTGATCATGCTAGCGTAAAGGTATATCAAAAAGTAAACCCAGCTATACCTTACAATATTATTGATAACCTGAAAAGAATGAATGTAACGATGTCTATGTGGGATTCATTAGCTATTCTAGGCCAAAAAGACATGTTACAATCAGCCTTGTCAAATCTAAAAGTGTCTGATGAGTCTGAGTCTCCAATAGGTCAAGTTAGAGTTGTATTGACAAATGATCCTCAAGAAAATGATAAAAAAACCCAGCAAAGAAGCAGGTAAGGACATCAAACCACCCTTTTTTTTGTGTCTGTAATCATAGGTGATACGTTAGTCCACAACTGTATGGTGGATAGTGGAGCTAGTAGCTTTGTAGTGCCAAAACAAATTACTGACAAACTGGGACTGAAATATCAGCCTTTAGAGAAAGGAGTGATTCAATTGGATGGTACCTATGTTAATACTCTAAGTGTTATAAAAGGCTTGATCCTTACCCTTCATGCTTTTCCGAAATTTTCAGTTCCTTAAGACATATGTGTCATAGATCTCCCACCTTTCTTTGCCTTATGTCTCTCAAGAGACTTTACAGCTAAGATAGGAGGTTATGTGTTAGCTGATTGGTCACATATGCTATTTAGAACAAGATATGGGACCAAAGTGACTATTAAATCTGAAAAGTTGGCCAAAGATCATATCGAGCCATATAACCCGAGTGTTATCAATGTTGTTCCTACTATTGTAAACACAAATTGTGTCATTTTTACTGGCAGTGAGTTGGTTGCCACTCAAGAACTGTAGATAGAAAGTGTCCCTAATGTACTTTTACATGAATGGGTAGCAGAAAATGTGTTAGAAAGTCCCAAAGACCTTATTCAAGATGTTGGTATGGGAAATTATGTGATGCTTGAACCTGATGCAAAGGTTCCAAACCTTGAAAATGGTGCAGATCAACTGTTACAACAACAAAATGAACTTTGGGAAATATTTTTTGATGGTTCCAGAAGCAAGAATGGAGTAGGTGGAGGTGCAATGCTCATGTCCCCACAAGGTGACATATTTTTTTTCCTTTCATTTTTCTTTTGCATGCTCAAATAACATTTTTGAGTATGAAGGACTCATTCAAGTCCTTGAGTGGGCAAGGAAAAGAGGAATTAATTGTTTAAAATTCTATGGAGACAACAAATTGATAGTTAATCAGGTTAGAGGCCTGAATGTTGCCAATAACAATGCTTTGAAATCCTACATAAATAGAGTATGGAACATAATTGAAGATTTTGATGCCTTCAATCTGATTTCTATCCCAAGAAATTAGAATAAACATGTTGATAGACTTGCAGCAATTGGAGCACAGTTTGATATCCCAGGTGATATCAAAAAAGATAAAATACATCAATATGTTAAAGTTGTAATCAGGCCATCAATTCTTGACAACAAAATCAACTAGAAGGTATTTGAAAGTGACGAGCAGATTTTAAGCTTTTTGCTTCAAGAAGATCAATTTTCTATAGTGAATCAGGAGAAGATTAAACAATAGTATGATGATCAAGTTATACAGCTGAAGACAAACAAGATTCCCAAAGTCCTGTTTACCTTGGAATCCATATTCAACATCAATGATCAGCTTAAGAAAAGAAAAGTCAGCATTCAAGTGAAGGAAGATCATTATGAAGAAGTTGAAATCTTTAAAGGCAAGCTTCTTAAATTAGGAAAAATCTATTCAACTGAAGATAGAAAAGATTTCATTGCTTTATGCCAAGAGTATCATGATGTTTTTGCTTGGAAATATTTTGATTTAAAAGGGTTTGATCCTCATATTGCACAACATATAATTAAGTTAGAACCTAGTGCCAAGCCTGTTAGACAGAAACAAAGACCTTTGAACCCAAAGCTTGAACCTTTAATGATCAAAGAGCTAACCAAGTTAATTGAGGGGGGTATTGTATTTCTGATTAAACATGCGTCATGTGTTTCTAACCTTGTTCTGGTTAGAAAGAAGAATGGGGAGATAAGATTATGTGTAGATTTTAGAGATTTCAATAGAGCATCTTTAAAAAACCATTACCCCTTACCCTCAATGGAATAGATTCTCCAAGCTGTTGCTGGTTTAGAGAGGTTTTCTCTTTTGGATGGCTATTCTGGTTATAATCGGATCTTAGTCAAAGAGGATCAATATAAAACAACATTTACAACAAAGTGGGGAACTATGGCCTACAAGAGAGTTCATTTTGTCTTATCTAATGTTGGTTCCACCTTTCAGTGGGCCATGGATATGGCGTTTCATAGTTTAATTCATAAATTTTTTCTTGTTTAAATAGATGATGTAATTGTTTATTCCAAAAATGTAGATGGGCACTTGTCACATCTCAAGCAAGTTTTTGAAAAATTCAAAGAGTATGGAATATCTCTCAATCCAAAAAAAAGTATCTTTTTGGTTCATGAAGGTAAACTGTTAGGTCACATAGTGTCAAAAAAAGGAATTACCATTGACCCTAAAAGATTCAAAGCCATTATTGAACTACCATTACCCAATCACAAAAAAGGATTGTAGAGCATTTTAGGTAGAATCAACTTTTTGAGGAGATTCATACCTAATGTTGCAAACTTATTACAACCTTTGGCTTCCATGCTTAAAAAGAATGCAATTTTTACTTGGACTAGAGAAGCCAAGCATAGTTTTGAAGAAATCAAAGAAGCTTTAGCATTAGCCCCAACATTGGTAAGCCCAGATTTCTCTAAAGACTTCATTTTGTATGCTTTTGGCAGCATTAGTTCAATTTCTGCTATGCTGGTTTAGAAAAATAATGATAATTTAGAGCAACCAATAGCTTTCTTTAGTCAAGGACTTGTTGATTATGAAGAGAAATATACATTTGTTGAAAAACATGTTCTCGATGTGATCAGAAGCTTGAAGAAGTTTAAATATCTAGTTTCCAACAATAAAACTCATCTTTTAGTTGCACACCCAATTGTGAAGGAATTTCTATTAAACAAAGATCTGAGTGAGAAGAGAGAAAGATGGATCAAAAAAGTAATGGAATTTCATATTGACATCAACATCACAAAACTTGTCAGAGGTAGAGGAATTTGTGAGAAACTTGCCTCAACCTTTGAAGATGCACATAAATCAAAATTAGGAGTTGTTTTAGTCAATGACAATGAAATTCAGAATGTTTCTCCTGCATTATCACCAAGTTGGGTTCAAGAAATGACCCATTTTTTTCAAACTGGTGAATGTCCATCAGGCCTAGATAGGGAAAAATGAAGATACTTTAGATTGCAATCAATTCCATATATCCTAATTGACAATATTCTTCTTAGGAAAGATTTGAATGGTGTCTTATTAAGGTGTATTGATACTGATCAAATAGAAAAGGTACTTCATGAATTTCATGATGGAGTTTCAGGAGGTCACTTTACTCCAAGGACAACTACTTGGAAAATCATGAGAGCTGGCTATTACTAGCCCAACTTATTTAAAGATGCATATGCATGGTCAGAGAAATGCATTAAATGTGCTTTAATTGTAGGAAAGGAGAAGCTGCTTGCTATGCCTCTACATCCAATTTAGGTAGAGCAACCCTTTATGAGATGGGGCATTGACTTTATCAGGCCAATTAATCCACCTTCCAGTGCTAGTCACAAGTAGGTGCTTACAACAACTGACTATTTTACACGGTGGACAAAAGTAGTAGCTTTGAAAGAAGCTAATGAGTCTTTTGTTCTGAGTTTTTATGAGGATATAGTCACCAGATTTGGAGTTCCTGACTCCATCATTTTAGATAATTCTCTTAATTTTTTTGGGTTAAGAGTTACAGATTGGGTTGTTAAACATGGAATTCATTTGAATGCCTCAAATTATTACCCACAAGGTAATGGTTTAGATGAAAGTACAAATAAAAATCTGATTAGAATTATTAAGAGAACCATGGAGGAGAATCAAAGGGTTTGGCATACCACATTGAAATCTTCACTTTGGGAAGATAGAATAACCCATAAGAGATCAGTTGGTAATTCACCATATGTAATTGTTTATGGTAAAGAGGCTAGATTACCTCTATCTATAGAGCTTCCAACTCTTGACATTGTACATCAATTAGAGATGTTTGAAGAACAAGACCCAATGTCTGTGAGATATGCAGAGCTCATGGAGCTCGAAGAAATAAGAGACAAAGCAATGAAAACTTTGGAGTATCATCAGCTCCAAACAAAGAGAACATTTGATAAGAAAGCTACAACCAAAGTTTTCAAGGAAGGTGATATTGTTCTCAAATGGGATGTGCTAAAAAGTGGACCAAGCAAACATACAAAATTTGACCATTTTTGGGCAGGCCCATTTATTATCACTGAATGCAAGGAGCATAATGCATTCCAACTTTCAAACATGGATGGAGAAATGTTACCAATCCTGATTAATGGGATTCACCTCAAATGTTGTTTTGAGGTATGATCTACCTTTGAACATATTAGGTTAGGTTTATGGTTTCAATAAGTGTTGTTGCACTTTAGTTTAGCTACAAATTTCATTCCCTAAGTGTTCTTCCAGCACAATTAAGTAATTTTAATTCAATAGATTTTTTTTTTTCAATAAATTTCCAAATAACCTAATCTATTCTAATGAGTTACAAGTGAGCTATAGCCTTGAGCAAGTTGTTTTAGGTCTTCCTTAGAGTTTATCAAGTGACTCCATTCCCAATGGACAAGTCTAGGCTACTAGTTATATGTTTAGTAGGAAAACATCTAACTAATGTCGCAAAAAATGTTACCATATTTTCACCTACAGGCTCAATCAGGAAGAGCCATCTATGTTTCAAAATGAATGGTACATTTTTATTAAACCTTCTATGTTACATTCAATTATAAAAATGAAACAACTTTACAAGATTACAAGAATACAAAAATATTGCATTCATATAAGTGAATGAAACATAAAATATTTTCCAATCTTTTTGAAAATGTAATCTATATTGAATGTAATTAGTAAATGTGTCTCACATAGCAAGCCATGAGACCGACTTACTCATTTGATACAAATAAGAATTAAAGTATATATGAATGAGTAAATGCTGAAAGAAAATGAACATGTAAAGAAGGTAACCAACCATTTCCTAAATGACTGGTACTACAAATAAGTCTACTCATGATTGCCTTGCCTTTCTCCCTATAGCTCCTTGACCCCTAGGTGCCTGGTGTCTAGTTTTCTGCATTGGGTAAAAGAAATGGGTTAGAACACTACGTTCTAAGCAATGAAAGGTTAAATTTTGAACATGCAAATCTACCCATACATACATATGTTAAATCCTATGTGCATCAAATGTAATACCTATCTTAAGTGTTCATAAAATCCAAAATAGAAGAACATTATACACACTTAAGGTAGGAACTTTATTTCTAACTTGTTTGTTTCATGTGCAACAATAGATGTAATTAACTTCTAATCAAATAAGTGGGGATTAATGTGGCTCCCACAAGGGTTGAGCCCAACTCATTGTTATGCACAAATTTTCTAAAGTGCATTCAATACATTTCAAACAAATCAACATGTCAGGAATCTTATTAACGACAATTTTTGAAATGTAAACTGAAAGTACAATATGTAGTGGTAGTCATCGAAATGGGCTATGGTATTGAACAATGCATAGTATAGACAAAGTGTGATTAGGCAAAAAAAAATCATGAGAAAAGCGTATTGATACAACACGAGGTGTCATTATAACCTTGCTTGCAAGAGGATTCTACATTTTTAATCACAAAACATTGTAGCTAGAATTATCAAAATCTGTACAAGGATAGATGGCTATGCAATTAAAAATGGTTTCAGTCTAAGTGTAGTGCCTAAGTAGTAGACATTGTGTAAATCCTTTTTGATTGTGCTTAAAGGAATCTATAAGACAATAATGGTGAAGTGAGTAGTAGCAAATGAAAAATGTAATGAAGAAAATATTAGTGCTCTATAAAGAGAAAAATAATGATCAAGGTTTGAAATGATCAATAGTAGTGATAAAGATACCATATATCATATAAAGTCTCATATGTTAAGTATAGGTACCAACAATATCTCATTCTCAACAAGAGAACATCAATTGGATGACAGTTAGTAAAGAGACAAATACATACTCAAAATTAAAGAGATATGAGAGTATTACAGTGCATAATCATAATGATGCTTTAAGGCTTGATTGTGTGAAATGACAAAGTAATCAATAAACATAGGTTTGTCAGACTATCATACAGGTATGTGAAGTATAATGCCATGAGGCATTCTTGCAATGACAAGAGGATAGATCAGTACTCCATACAACATAGATACCAAGAGACACTTCACATTCAACAGTATATGAACATCCACAACATGAGTGTATAGAAAAATGTTATACAGTAGTAATAAGCACATTTATAAAAGTAGTGGGATGATTTTCTGCGAATACAATAATTTTATCAAGAGGAAGCATAAAGACATAACAAATAGAGCACCAAACAATGTTCATGGGTATTGCTACATAATACAAATATGGCAAAATGAAGTTGCCCAGGTTTACAGATGGCCATATCATGAAGTCAGTAATGAGTGATTAAATGATATCTGTAGCATGTATGCATGTACAGGAAAATACAAACCCTTGGTTATTGTGAGGTAAGAAAATATAAGGAGGTTTCAGCCAAAAGAAATTGAACCCAGAATGAGTCTCAACTTGTAGAGAGGATATAATCCAATATACCGTGGAGTTTCTTCATTATTTTCATAGTTTCTAACAACAATATGATATGGGGTCCATCGCCATTAATATATGGAGGTTTTGATATTTTACACAGATTTTTCTCTTGTATATGGAAGTCACAAGGACAATAAACCCATCTCGTCCATGAAAAGCACATAATGAGTAACTCACCATGGAGAAAGCTCAAGGTCATGGCCTATTCAAAGACACCCATAACTGGAAATCAACAAAAAATGTAAATGGAGATCACAAATACAAAGGATGGGAATAACTCTTGTTTCAACTAGCAACATATATCATAAAAACTCATTCATATTATGATCTAGCATGATCTTACAGTGAGTTACACGTGCATGGCCATGGCCATAATGAATTGAATTTTCTTCTGTCTTCTACAACAGAAACAAAGAACAAGAAAATATACAAAAAGTTACAGGAGGGCTCAGTTCAAGCTATAAAATGTTATAAAAAAAAAATGACTAAAAAATCTTTAGATTTGAATTACCTGTCAGATATCTGCATAAAATCCTCTAAAGAATGCACAGTGGGTGCTATAAATATACAAAAAGACTTCCTACAAAGCTCTAGAAACCCTCAACATGGCAGCCAGATAGAAGAAAATCCACAAAAGAATGTGAAATGGAAAATCAACAGAAAAATACAGATTGATGCCTGCATACGACCATGAAATCCATCAAAATCCTCCATGAAAGCTCAACTCGAACCCCATGGTGGCACCCTTAGCTAAGTGAAAATGAAATAATGCAAATAGAAAATGCTTTGGCTGCATTTTTGTTTTTAAGGTTTTCTTTACCCTAAGAAGAACCGACCACACAAAGGCATTTTTCCTTTTCTTTTAAATTTGTGAGTCAAAATTAATATATGTCGTGGATTTATGCTTTGTATAAAACCCCATATCTTTTCTCTTTGGGAAAATTTCATAGTATGTATGCATTGCTTTCTATATGTAAGCTTTTTAATTAATTGATGATTTATAAATCATTTAATTAAAAATGCTATTTTAAGTGTAAAACATAACTTAGGTGATATTTTATAAATCACTTAAGCTTTTAATGTTATTCCTAATGCAAAGTGATATGCCGTGAATTCTCAATGCAAAATGAGGAGATATAGTTGATATTGTTCAACTTATGATTTTGCAAGCATCTAGGGAGATTATGAGGTTGTTGCAAACATTTAGAGAGCATCTAGGAGATTTTTATTGCTCTTAAGAGCCTTTTATGGTTAGTTTTATGAGTCATCTTGGTGGACTAAGTCATGTTTTATTTTTTCTCATATTTGGAACCCTTTTGGAGATGATCTAGAGGCTATATTTTAGGCATTATGGTTACATCCGACCCAAGGAGGTTGAAAAATCTTGTTTGGTGGATCTTTCATACTTAATCACTTTGATTACTCATTGTTGAGGCAATTCTGATTATGCAGATTTGGGGAGTTAGTGTTTTTTCGGCAATCCTTTCTCAAATTATGTATGCTTTGTAACTCATTTGGGGATATGAAATACAAAAATTAACTTGGAAACCAGTGTTAGTCTTATCTTACCTTCATTCTTCTTGTGAGTTTAGTGCATTGTCAAGTGATTGATAAAGTTAATTGTGAAATTTTCTCATTTTCCTTTTAATTTTGTCTCATATATCATGCCTTTTCTCAAGTGGGATTATGTAGGTTGTGAACTGTGCTTATTAAGTTTGCATTTGAACTTTTAAAGTTGTGGAATTCATCTTTCCTTCTTGAAAATATATGCAAATCAAGCGTTTTCAAGAAGTATTTATGCATAAGCCTACAAAATTTATGTTGTGTAGATGCAATAACTATCATCAGTTTTTCTAGTGCATGTTAATCTATTTGTTTCATAATTCATGTCAGTTAGGTGTATCACCATATGAAATAGTTTCTACCATTGCTATTTTTTTTGCTTTTAGTAATCTTTCTCCTTTTTCCCAATCAAGAATCATTAGCATAGGTGATAACTAGTTAGGAATTCAGCCTTCTCCGAAGGTTGATATCTGATTATTCGTTGTCCCATAAGGTTAGAGGTCTTCCCATGTTTCACTAGGTGACTGAGTTCTTACAACTCAATAAGGTTGCAAAATTTAGTGAGAACAAGAAGTAAGTGCATGAATAGGGAATAATGTTTAAAATAAATATAATCACTATTGTTTTTAATTATTTATAGTCCTTGGTTTAAACCATTGGCTAGATAGCCAACATAATCAAATTATCTAGCATCTTGGCTTTCCACATTTGCTGCCATGAACATTGGGGCTATTGACATGAGAGTCATAACTTCCACTCCCAACACTTTTCCTGTAAGGTAATATGTGTATTGAAATTTTTACTCAAATAGCTCTTCATGAAAGGGAGGGTGTTCATTGCTGGAGAAACTTTTAATTTGATTCCATTCCTCTTGAGGCTTGTGTATGTGAAATTTCCACCTTTTGTAGCTAGTGTCCATGTAGTGATATTTTGTCAAGAGGTCTTCACTGTGAATGGGATATTCATGGTGTATACTTATTGAAAAATAGTGGAAATGAAGTCTTTGGAGATGATAATGAATTCTGACCCATTATATAGCTGAACTGCTTGTCATTTGGGGTCATATCTACTAGGTAGTGCCTTAACTAGCTCTACATTGATGAATACATTAGGCACAAATAGCTTTCCCAAGTTAATTTTCCATGGATTACAGACAAGATGGAACCTATATTGTTTTCTATAGTGGTACATGAACAAATCATACGCTCTCTATGGCATCCACACATCCCCTAAGTCTTTGTTTTTATCACACAACTTATCCATGGAAGGATTTAAATGTGCACTTCTCTTAGGCCTTGACCCTGACCTAGGACATTGATCAATCAAGTCTTGGTTTAAGAGTCTAGATTCTATTTTTAGTTTTTTAGTTTTTTGTGTTCCTGAACTTCCTTCCATTATTGAAAACCCTAGCTTCTCTTTACAATTATTTTACTTCAAAGGAATTTCTCATCTGGGATCCATATACTTATATGCTTTCTCCTTTTCACCTTTGACTATGCACCAATGGGGTACCTCTAGCTTGTTCACTCCACTCCTCCTCTCTATAAGCTTCTTCAATTTTCAATGATAGAAATGATATCAATTTGTGGTATATGTTGCTTGTCTCTATCTCATAAATGGCACACTTTCTTTATTTCTTGTCATTGGTGAGATCATTTAGTTTGAATATCTCTTTGATATCTTAGGCTATCACATTAGTCAAAAATGATCAACATTGTTGTATCAGTGGAACTATGATTTTACTCCTTCCGATATCCACTTCTCTCCTCGATGAACTTTATGTCTTTATCTTTCCTTTGGTGATCAATGGGACACTAAATAATTTCACCCCAATAGGCTTTAGTCCCTATAATCCCTTTCCTTAGCTTATTTTTGATCATTTATAACATGATATTTCTCTTCATGTGTTATTAGCTCATCGAGGAAACCTTTGTTCATATCTTTTTGATAGCCATCATTCCTCCCAATACCCTTTTCTTCTATTTGTTTATCGTTACATCTAGGGAACTAAGTTTTGTCTCAGCCCGATGGCTTTATGGCTCCACGATATTACTTACTAGTGCAAATTTGTTATTAATAAATGTCATGCATTTGTTCATCAGTGGGACACCATGTCATCTCTCCCCGAGATGATTTAGTGCCTCCAATATTTTTTTCTTGGGCTATCGGGGGACCACAAGGTATGCCCTGTTGATATGTATTACTCACTCTAATGAATTCACCTTGGTTAGCTCTGTTGGTCTATCGAGGAGACAGTGTTAGAAGTCCACCTAATAGAAAGTTGTCTCGCCAATGGTGTATGTTTTTTGGTTTGCCTCTATTGATTTATTAGAGAGACCATGATGAGAGTCTCCCTAACATGGCATTATCATGCCAATGTGTCTTTTATTGACGAGGAAATACTTTAGGAAGGGGAATTATTTAGGATAATGATTTGGAGACCTTATTATATTTATAATGGTAAGTATGAGAGCTATATAAATTAGAGATATTTTATGTTTTATGCCAAATATAGTGAAATATCAAGGGCAATGATGATTATGACAGAAATGAAATAAAAAAATGATAATGTGAATTTTTTAGCTCCAACACATACAAAGCTCTAGGAGCTTGCTTGAGACCATATAGATCCTTTTTAAGTATGTAAACCATGTCTATACCCTCTGACAACTAGAATCCATCTGGTTGTTCAATATATACTTCCTCCTCTATGTCACAATTTAGAAAGGTTGACTTAATATTTAATTTATAAAATTTGAAGTTCTTATGAGTAAAAAGAGCAATAAACATTCTTAGAAGCCTCCATTTTGGCTACTAAAGAAAAATTATCCTCAAATTCAATGCCTTCTACTTGTGAATATCCTTTTCACACCATTCTAGCCTTGTTCCTCACAACTTCACCTTCCTCATTTAGCTTGTTCTAAAACACCCACTTTGTTCCTATCACATTTTTATTAGTAGGTATGGAAACCATTTCCCAAGTCTGATTCTTTTTAATATGATTCATTTATTCCTCCATTTATTTTATCCAATTGTCATATTTGTTGGCATCTGAAAATTTCTTGGGCTCAACTTTTGACAATAGGCGCATATTTACTTTCTCACTAGTTCTTGCAAACCTCTTCCTAGTCAGTACACCTTCTTCCTTATCTCTAATGATCTAATCGGGAGAGTGATTCTTCTACACATATATTTCTAAAGTCTTGGGAACCTTCACTGGTTTTGGTTCCTTTTCTTCTTTCTCTTTGATTTCTTCTTCTTCTTCAACCTAGGGAAGCATATCAAATCCAGAAGCTTCAGGCTTAGGAAAGATCTAACTCAAATATTCATCTACTTTAAAATTTATAATTTAAATTATCTTCCCTAGCCTTTTTTTGTAGCATCTATATGCCTTTCTTCTGGTAGAGTAACCAAGAAATACTCCTTCGTCACATCTGGAATCAAACTTTCCAAGATCACCTTCATCTCTTCTGATGTACTATTTTCTACCAAAGACTAAAATATTTAATAGTAGGAGCTCTTCCACACCATAGCTCATAAGGGGTCATATTTCTATTGACCCTTCATTGCACTCTCTTGAGAAAATAGACTATATTATGAACTACTTCCTTCCAATATATATCTAGTAGGTTAGCATTTTTCATCATTGTTTTGGCCATCTTTGCACAATTCTATTTTTCCTTTCAATTATGCCATGTTATTGAGGGATTCTAGGAGTAGATAATTTCTTCTAATGCCATGATATTCACATAGCTTTTCAAATTCATATGATGTAAACTAACCTCCTCTATCTGACCTTAAACATTTTATTCTATCATCCATTTCATTTTCTACTTTTTCTTTAAAGACCTTGAACGTATCAAAGGCTTCTGATTTCTCTTTTAAGAAAGTAACCCAAGTCATTCTAGAGTAATCATCTATAAGAAACATAAAGTACATTTCACCTTGCTATATCCTTATCCTTATGGGTCCATTTAGATCAGTATGAATCAACTCTAATGGATTTGAAACAAAGGACTCATTTCTTTTGAAACTATTCTTTGTTTTCTTTCCCATCTAGCATTCTTTGCAAAATGTTTTTACAAGCTTGGTTATCATATTCAAATCTCTCACAGTGTGAGAGGAATTGATCCTTAATATTTTTTCAAAATTGATGTTCCCCATACTTTTATTCCACAACCAAATTTCTCTAAACTAATCCAATAGGAAAATTCTTCCATTAGCCTCCTTTAGATGACAAACATTTCCATTTGTCATTTTTTCTTCACCAACTACTTTTACAAACCTTTCCTTTCTAATTTCACATCCATTAGTATGAAATGTAAGATTGTAACCTCTATTGAACTTTTTTCTAACACTCAAGAGATTATGTTTCCAACCTTTGACATTACAGAACATCTTCAATTTCATTCTTTCCATCAATTTTTTATCTCCTTTGCCATAAACTTGTGTTGAATTGGCATCACCAAACTTAGCAGCTCCACCATTGGCCTTATTAAGATTGATGAACTTACTACTATCACTAGTCAATTGATGAGAACAAAAACTACCAATTACCTAGGCATTGGCTTCTTCCTTTGCATGAAAATCAGTCCATACTACCATAGACCTTCCACTAGTCTTTTTGTTAAGCAGAGTACCAAACCTTTTGCATTCATCAAAAAATTTCTTTTTTCATTCAAAGCCATGAATAAATATTCATCATTTGAATCATCATCATCTTCACAAGAGAAGTTTCCTTCCTTAGAATAGAAACTTCTTTTGATCATATTTCTTTTATTACCATAAATTGATTCTTTATATGGGAACTTAGATGCAAAATGACCTATTCTTCCACAATTGAAATATTTAATAGGTAACTTTCTCTTGTACTTGATAGTACCTTTCTTTAATATTGTCAAAAATTTAGCTTCAACATCATCAAGGTATTCAATATGATCAAGAGCCTCATACTCCATATTTTTTTGTTTTTATTGTAGCTTCTTTGTTTAAACCATCTTCACCAAACTCTCTCATTTCAAAGGTAGTAAGAGTACCAAACATTTTTTCAACTGAGTACTGATCCAAGTCGTTGGATTGTTCAATGGAAGATACCTTATGAATGTAATATTTTGGAAGAGATATCAAAACCTTATTTACAATTGTACTCTTTCACTTCTCCACTAAGACTAGTAATGTTAGTGACAACTTCTTGAACCCGAAGCATATAGATTACTATGCATTCATCATCTTCCATCCATAGGGTTTCAAACCTACTCTTAAATATCTACATCTTGGATTGCTTCACTTTGGAATCTCCTTCATAAATAATACTAAGTTTCTCCTAAGATCTTTGGTATACTTGAGACTCATCACCTTCAACAATTATGAATCAACAAATTCACATAGAATAACATTCTTGGCTTTAGCATTACATTCATACAGTTTGATTTTAGTAGTATTTATGATAGGAGTGGTAGGAGTAGTATGTTGAAATAATGAAGAAGGTTTTCATTAATGAGTTTTCATTGATGTTAACACTACATGATAGTTTCCAAAGCAGTATGAATAATGGTCATAGAAGAAATATTTTTCAAGAAGGTTTCATCCTCACATCAAAACCGTTGAGTACTTTTGGTAAGCATCTACTCCACCAGATTAAGCGCACAATGCCCTCCAATAGTTTGGTTCACATTTTTTCACCCATATAGATATACTTATGTGGTTATAATATTTTTTTCATGTGCATCACTAGCATCTTAATTCATAATTTTAGTTCATTTGGATAAGTGGTTTAGAATTTGCAAGTAAAAGAAGATCGACACATATGGTTGTAAGATAGGGGGGCCTCCACATGCAAGGCCCCAGGTCAGGGAGGGCCAAGATACAAAAGGATGCCCAAAATTATCTCATCTTAGCTAGGAGTTTAGGAAATGAGGATGAGAATGATGAGGATGATAAATTCCTACAACCACTCTGCAATCTTGAGATTCAAATGGGGCTAGGCAAGTTGGTTTTTGAGCTCAATATTGTATCCCAGATAGCTCTCTGTCAAAGGATGAGAGTGCAGTTCCAAGACAACAATGTGACATGCTAGCATCTCTCAGGTGCACTTGCATCCATACGACTAGAGGAATGAAAACATAATATGAAATTATTAGAAAACAAGCTAGAAACTTCTAAGAGAGCAAAATAACACTATGAATTATGAGAAATACAAATGAAGGTGATAAAGTAAATATACCAAAGATGGGGTGATGAAGATGATTTCATTGAAGAGCCTATTCTCCAGTGAGCTTCACAAAGCATGCAAACCTACATACTAAAAGAGATGAAAATGTTGGGTGGCTGTATAGGGGCCTACCTCAATCAAACCCCTATTTAGGTGTTTCCACCTCCGTTGACAACTAAGAAATTGAGATAAAGAAATAATATAGTAAAGAGCACTAAAGCACTACAAAATAGTCAAGTGCTAACTCAACCAAGTGATAGAAGGAAAGAAAAGGGAAGCTTACCACCTCCACCAAGAGAAACCAAGGTTGCTTAGGGGAGAAAATGAGAGTACTCAAGCCTCTGCTACAATGGTGTTTCATTCCTAACTTGCTTTACCAAAGTGATGGAGTGTTGTGTTTGCTACAATGAGGTGCTAGTATGTTGCTTGAGAGCTTTAAAGTGAATGAAAGAGTTTGATAATGGATGCTTTAAGTGTGTAGAGAATTTTTTGAATGCTTAGAGGATTAAAATGCTTGTTCAAGGAATGAATTTGAAGAGAGGAATGAAAGAAATGACCATATTCGGGTCAGTCGGCCGAATGGGGCATTACAACTTGACTCTTAGTGAGAAGTGTATTGCCTTTGTAGGTTCAACCGCAAAAATCTACCAGGGACATAAGAACGTCGCACAGACATTTGCATGTCGTGTGGGAATGCTTTAAAAAAACACCTCCATCGACACTCAAAACAAGCACCAAGTGGGATGCAAGCAGTGGGCTTAGGTGGAATTAAGTATCCAAACTTGGTTTTCTAAAGTGGAAAGAGGCAAAAGGGGAGTTTACACATGGGGTTTAAATTTAATCCTATACATTTTACCTCGACTTTAGTGAGCATGAATACTAATGAGTGCTCGGTAAATTAGATCAAGGAGAATGTAAGGCTAGAAATGTATACCTGAACCATCAAAGAAGCAGATCACAATCTGATGAACCTAAAGGTGTAGGGAAAGCAAAGGACTTCATAGTTGCTCAGAACTATGAAGTTGAAAAGAGAGCACCTTATAGGTTCTCTGTCCTGTAAGGAAGGCATCCCCCAAAAACTCTAGCATGGAGGATACTCGGTGAAGCAAGTTCCTTACAAGCTCTCATTCCTACAAGGAAGGTGTCCCCAAAAACTCTAGCATGGAGGAGACCCAAAGGAAGTGTCCTATAGGCTCTTAGTCCTATAGGGAAGGTATTCTCCAAGAACTCAGGCATGAATAATACCCAAGGAAGTTCCCTACAGTCTCTTAATCATATAGGGAAGGTATTTTCTAGGAACTCAAGCATGAAGAATACCTGAGGAAGTGCCCTACAAATCTGTAGCCTTGTAGGGAAGGTAACTCCCAAGATCTCTTGCATGGAGGAAACCTGTGAAATTTCCTTACACGATCTCAGTCCTATAAGGGAGTTGCCCCCAAGATCTCTCACATGGAGGAAGCTCAAAGGAAGCACCCTATAGGCTCTTAGTCCTATAGGGAGGTATCCCCCAAGATCTCTCACATGGAGGAAACTTGAGAAAGTGGATTTCATAGAGTCAGGAAGCAGCCACATAGGTGAGTAAGCAGACAGTCACACAAACTATTGATAGTTTGAAAAAAATTCAAAGGGGTCCCTTGGGAGCCTGTCATGAAGAGAGGGTCCACTCAAGGGATGTACGGTCTGGAAGTAGATGTTCTCTTTCTCAAATTGATTGTTCATCAAGGTATCCTTTTGAAAAATGTTCACTTCATCAAGGAATTGGAAAGGAAGAATATGCCCCCATGTGAGGGGAAGGTTATTACTATTCCCACTTCAGAGGAAGGTTTAATTCCTTTCTTTATGAACCCCTGATGAAGGGAAGAATGTTCCATTAGGGTTCCAAGCTTAGAATACAATTCTGAAGAAAAACTTGCAAGGATTTTTGAGAAAAGATTCATTGGCTATGAATGAATTTTTTGAAAATTGAAATATTGAAGAAAGCAAGTTGTCACACATAGGAGAGACAACTCAAGCAAAGAAAAGATAAAGAGAAAGAAAAAAGAGAAAATAAAAAACAAAGGGCATAAGGGGATCTGGTTTACTAAGGTCATAACTGTCGAAGCTCATATAATATAGGTAACTGCAGTGCAAGGAAAAAGATTATCAATCCCCAACTAGATGAGGAAGAATGCATGGAAAACAAAGTAAAAACAAAAAAAATGGGTGAACATGGAAGGGAAGCCTAAATTCCCCCAACACTTTGCATCATCCCCAGTTTATCAAAAATCAAGCACAAACATGGAAGAATGATGATACAAATAGGAGAAGGTTTACGACACAAAAACCACACCTGTATCCAAGCACCAATAGGGGTGATAAGGGTCATCCAAGCACACATAACACAATCATGGGGGAACACATCACAAAACACACACACACACACACACATAAGATCAAGAAGAGGCCTCCTCCTAACATTGATTAGCCAAGAGGTCATTTAGTTCCCACTCTATATCATCATAGGGGGAAGGAGGATGAACCTCTAGTGGAGGGATGTTACGAGGAGGAGTGGCTAGTCCTCCTACAACAAGGGCCAAGGAAGAGGGCCCCTTGAGGTCCTCTCCACTGAGCTCTTATGGAGTCAAGGTCAACAATTTCATGAAGATCACTTACAAGGCCAAAAATTCATCCATCGATTCAAACATGCACCCCATAAGAGTGTCATGTCTAACTTCAGTGAACGGGTAGGTTGCACCTAAGATTCACTACTAGGCTTGCTGAGTGACTTGAGAGCAATGAAAAAATTAGGGGAAGCTAGGACTAGTTCCATCACTAGGACAAAAAAAGTCAGCACAGGACCATCTTGTGAAGGTGGGCTCCTCTTATGTCCTTCGTTTCTAGAAGGACCGCTCTCCACCTTTTTCTTCACCGGAGGAGATCAACTCCCCATAGATGAGGCTAGAGGTGCAGAGGAAGAGGAGGAAAGAACTACAGCAGATACGACCTAAGTATTAACCATATCCATGAGCTTCAAAAAAGGTTGAATATCCAAAATGACATCAGCAAAGGCAGCTCCACCAAAGGAGCGATGAAAACCTATACCCCCGTGGGGTTAGGTGCATTTTCACTCGTAGTGAAAGTCAAAAGAAACTCATAAATAGACTAGAGAGAAGCAAAAGGAAGGGAAGAGGGTGACAATGTAGGAGGCCCTGAAGTAGGGGTGGTCATATCTTCCTCCCTCCTTTTGTGACATGGCCTTCTTAGCTAAGAGGACCCTTTGCCGATGCTTGGGCTCACTCATGAGGCAGTTTCTTCGACTCTTGGAGCTAGAGGCCGAAGGATGCGAAGGAGAAAAAGGATCCTACTCAACCATACGAACATCTACTATAGCCATTTTTAGTGGAGGAACATATTCCTAAATGGGAGTAGGAGGGACAGGTTGAAGAGCAACAGGAGGAGTCGGGTTGAAAGTCTCAGCAGCGGGCCTCTTCTATTCACTACTTTAGGAGTAGGAGTAGTGGGAGGCCATAGATCAAATTACCTTTGAGAACCCTTCTTTCTATCTCATAAATAGTACCACGGTCTGGGGTATTCATTAGGGACATCCATGATCCTAAGCTTGGGCCTATGCCAAGGATGAATCATTGGACTTATTGGATAACCATCGAGCCTACTCATCCAATACTCTTCCTAGGAAACGGGAGAGGACAAGGAAGTCTGGGGAAAATTTTCTTCTCTTTTCCTTTATGGGAAGGAGAGGGAGCTGGTGTGGAATTTTCCTCTTTCTTCTAAGAAGGGGGAGTGATCAGTATGACCTTCTCCTTCTCCTCTCGAGAGGAGGGGCGACCGATTGTTGTATCATAGGAAGGGTCAGTTTTGGCTATCCCTTGCCCCCAGTCTTATACTTTACATAATTCTTGTAAAGTAGGTCCATTCTTAGAGGAAGTGGACCAACTAGGGTGGGCCAAAATTGATCCAATTTATATCCACCACAAGACACCAGAGGCTAATATCCAGTGTCATGTACTACATGCTCAACACCTTCATGGGAAAACTTCAAACACTTGTGAATAACGGAGGAGATCTTATTCATGGAAGCTAGCCAAGGGATACCTAGGTTCACCCTAAATAGATCTGACTCTGGGATAACATTGAAAGTCATGTGAATGGCCCTAGTTCCAACTAGGATGGACAAGGTTATTGAGCCATAAGGTTTAAGACTCATACCATCATGCGTACAGATGGTAGATTTTGTTTCTTGATGCTCTTCCTTTTGTAATGAATTTAATACTAATGTTTCTTTTGTGATAACATTCACGAAGCTCGCGGGGTCTACCAAGATTCCTGTCACAATGTTACCATTGATGTGAGTGGGAGTGTAAAGAGGTAAGGGTTTATTGTTCAAGGGAAAGTCTTGCAATGTGAATGTAATGTCTAGTGAACTAGTGCGCACAGAGCAGTAGAAGTCACCATGTCAATGTTAACATAGGCCTTGAGCTGAGTAATAGAATTAGTGGGATCTACAATCATGTTAGTAGAGTGTGATGGAAATGGGTTTGTGTATATCTGCAATTCACTATTACTGATTTGTTAGCATTTTCTTTACTCCCATCAAGACAAATGGTAACATCCTCGATCCGGTCCTATATCTCATGATGTAGGCACATGCAACATTCGATATCATGTCCATTAACCTAATGGTACTGACAGTAAGCACTCCCATCATACCAATTAGGATAAGGATCCTTAATAGGCTTATGATTCGGAAAAGTTATGATCTTATCCTTTAACAACTTCTTTAGAATAGAAGAATAAGATTCTGATAATTTTGTGAATTTTTTATTATTCTTGGGGCCATTGTTATTAGTAGTGGAAACTATATTCATAACCATCTTACCTTTCCCAGAGATTGATATGATGGATTTTCCCTCAGAAAAAGAGCATGAGGAGGATCCCCCAAATTGAACGTCCATCTGTTGGTACTCTCGTAAAGCTACACACAAGTGTGGAAAAGAAGGGTAT
The DNA here is from genome assembly GCA_007258455.2 of Sequoia sempervirens. NCBI lineage: Eukaryota > Viridiplantae > Streptophyta > Pinopsida > Cupressales > Cupressaceae > Sequoia > Sequoia sempervirens. The sequence goes on along the minus strand of VDFB02109042.1, from coordinate 61,883,313 downwards.
TTCATAAGTGCAAACTTTTCTTGCCAAGGCCTTTGTAAGTTCCCTATGAATACCTTCTGCACGTTAGAATAAAATAGATGATATGAGATTTGTGAAAGGAGTGATTGGTAATGTGCTATGAAGTTAGTGATTTTTTCATTATCTCCTTGTTTGTATCAGACGAGATCCGAAAAGGTCATCTTTGGCCTGATGCTTGCTTGAAATTTTCTAAGGAATTGATTAACAAGTTAGTTGAATGAGAAAATGGAATTATTGGGCAAGGAATAATACCACTCAAGCATTGTGTCCTTGAGAAATCAGGGAAATAGTTTGGCCATCAACGCATCGTGGTGGAAAAAAATTGTGCACAGGGGGTTAAAGGAAAAAAAATGTGTCTGTGGATCTCGTTTATTACCATACTTTTCAAATTTAGGTATCTCCATTCATTGAGGAAAATGAGTACTTAATATTGCAACCAACAATGAGCTATGTCAAAAGAAGGGCTAGAAGATAGGTTGGGTAGAGGCTTGGGAAAGACTCACTAACTAGCTCTGCATCTTACCCATATTCTGAAGAAGAGTGTTCAGAATAGGGTCATTAGAAGATAAAGGGCTAGAGGAACATCCTCCAGAGTCACCACCTAGGCCACCTCTAGAACTGCCACCAGTGTGACTTATGCCAGAACCACTACCAGAGCCACCACCGCTAGTAGGGCCTTCTCCATGACCTCCATCGAAATCGCCTCCACCAACACTGCCTTTGCTGCCCAATCCACCACCATTACCAAAGCCTCCACCACTAGAGGTGATAGGGGGTGAAGCTAAAGCCCAAAGGGACCTTATTCACTTTGATAGTTTTGGGTTGTTTAGAAAAAAATGGATTCTGATAGAAGGGACCGCATTGGCCATATAAATGGAAGTGGGGGGCATCGATATTCATAACTATCCTTCATGCTCTTCGAAAGACACCCTTTGTGCAAAAATAGGTTTTCTCAAAGGAGTGCACACTTTTTTGAGACCGAGGAGGCTAGTCAAAAGCTTTATGCATGTTTGATATTTACTCATCATATGTTTTAACTCACTAACAACTTGAGTAGCTCTAGCCATCTTCAGATTTCTTTCCAAGTGGTTTTCTAAGTTTCCTTGTCCTCTAGCAAGGGTGCACACATTCTGTAGGGATCTGAACAACCTCATGTTTGTCCACCGATGATGGTGTAGGATACGTAGGGGGAGTGGGAATGTGATTGGTCTCGTAAACAAATCCCATCTTGTTCCTTGAAAACTATTCCTATGCGGCTACACTAATGATGGGACCAAAGGAAATACTTGTAGATAACCCAATAGATACCTTTGTCCTTTACATTGGGAGGTGTTGTAGACTTCTCCTAATGATAAACCCAGAAGTTGTGGGTTAGGTTGTGATAAACCGTCACAACACTCAAAAATAGAATAGTCAAGAAGTACAAGGGAGGGGTCTCAACACCAGTGGATGAACATATATTGGTTCACATCGAGTTCACCAAAATGTAAGATAGGGGGACCTCCACATGTAAGGCCCTAGGTCATAGAGGGCCAATATACGAAAGTTTTCCCTAACTTACCTCAGCTTAGTGGGGAGTTTAGGAAATCAGGATGAGAATGATGAGGACAATAAAGTCCTGTAACCACTCTGCAATCCTGAGATTCAAAATGGGGCTAGGTGAGCTAGTTTTCAAGCTCAACACTTTATCTCAGATAGCTCTCTATTAGAGGACGAGAGTGTAGTTCCAGGATGATAGCGTGGTGTGTTGGAATCTCTCAAGTGTACTGGTGTCTATATGACACGAGGACTAAAAGAATAATGTGAACTTATCATAAAACAAGCTAGTAGCCTAGCTAGCAACTTCTAAGAGAGAAAAATAACACTATGAAATATGATAAATACAAACAAAGGTGATAAATTAAATATACCAAAGCTGGGGCAACGAAGATGATTTTGTAGAATAGCCTATTCACCAGCTCTCTTCAAAAAGCACACACACCTACACACAGAAAGAGAGGAAAATGTTGGGTGGTTGTATAGGGGCCTACCATAGTCAGACCCCTATTTAGGTGTTTCCACCTCCATGGGTAGCCAAGAAAGTGAGACAAAGAAATAATATAGAAAAGAGGACAAAAGCACTACAAAACAGTAAAGTGCTAACTCAACCAAGTGGTAGAAGGAAAGAAAATGGAAGCTTACCACCTCCACCAAGAGAAATCAAGGCTGCTTAGGGGAGAAAATGAGAGTAATCCAACCTCTACTGCAATGGTGTTTTGTTCCCAACTTTCTCTACCAAAGTGATGGAGTGTTGTGTTTGCTACAATGAGGTGCTAGTATGTTGCTTGAGAGCTTGAAAGTGAATGCAAGAGTGTGAGAATGGATTCTTGAAATGTAATAGAGGATTACTTGAATTCTTAGAGGATTGAGATGCTTGTTCAAGGAATGAATTTGAAGAGATGAATGAAAGAAACAACCATATTTGGGTCAATCAAACTAAGGTAATGTTACAACTTGACTCTCAATGAGAAGTGTAATGCCTTTGTAGGTTCAGCCGCAGGAATCTGCTAGGCATGTAAGTGTGCCACGTGGATGTTTGCACACTACGCTAGCATCCTCGATAGAAATACCTCCACCGACGCTCAAAACAGGTGTCGAGTTGGATGCAAGTAGTGGGCTTAGGTGGAATTAATCCTTTGAACTTGGTTTTCTAAAGTGGAAAGAGGCAAAAGGGGAATTTACACATGGGTTACAAATTCACTCATATACAATGGTTTACATAGTTTTCTGTGTACTGGTTATGCTCTAACTGGCCTACAATCCTCCATAGATTTGAGTTAATCTTTGTGGTTTTGGGATAATGTTGATAATTTTCAGCATATTGTATTATCTAGTTGGCATAACATTTAGTGGTCCATGTATTCTATGGCAATGATCAGTTGGAGTTTTTTTCTTTTCGATTCTATGCCTGGATGACTTAATGTATGTAAATTTTTGTGAAGATTAAATATGTGATGTGAATGAAAAAGGTAATTAATATAGGTCAATGCTGACCTATATTGCATATGTTTAGGTGCAAAGACATTTTGGTTTGAATTAGGTGCCGACAAGGTACATTTTGTGTGGTTTGAGGCTACATCCAATTGGGATGACCTAATTGATGTTTGTGATGGAGTTTGGTATATATAAAAAGTTGATTTGAGTTGTGAAGATAAGAATCTAATGTGTACATGATCCAAATAGAAGCAGTGATGCAAAATTTTGTAGAGTTGTAAAAATAAGTTGCAAGTGTTGAAAAAAGGTGTGTGAATACATTACAGAGTAGAGACTTGTAATCTGAGTTGATTAGAGTGTATTAAAGTATGTTTTATGAGCTCCAAAGGAACTAAATCTATCATATGTTATATGAAATTATATTAGTTAAAATATTGGATATGAATCCACCTCTTTCTATCTTTCTTTTATTTGTTAACAACAAGTTCACTTGGATAGTGAGTCCACCTAGAAGTGAGCATTTTTGTAATATATTATAACCAGTGATGCAGCCACGGTCGGAGGGTCCTCAAAGAGAACAATTTGGACCATGCAACAAGAGTCTCACAATATAATTAACACATAAAATGAAGAAAAAAACAAATCCAAACATCCTTATTATCAGAAAATTCAATTACAAACAATCAGCAACATTTGGGCTTACAAATTCGGCTCACAACCCTAATTACAACTTGCTCAAAATACCATCTTCCCACATGCTCCTCAATGTGAGAAAAAATCCTACAGAGAAACTCTTTCTTTCTCTAATATCTAACTCTACTCTTCACTACCACTACTTCCTAATGATCATTTACAATGCTTTATATACATTCACAAATCTGAAAACATCCACATTGGCCCAAGGATTATTACAATCTCTGATTAAAGAAAATGTAAGGTGAGCATGCATATGTCGGCCTCAAATTTGAATTACTCCTCAGTGAATGCACAAGATGAAATATGGACCTAAATTAAGGTTGGGAACACCCCATAGAACAATTTGAATCACACCATCAAGATCCGCAAGATACAGAAATGATCCACAAGTGATCAAACTAGCCATTAGATAAGAACATTATTCTGGTGTCAGTTCAAGAAACTACCACATAATCTGGAAGTGATAACTTGTCAGAAAATGAACCAATCGCACTCAAATTTTGGAATAAGGTAAATGAACATGAAGACAATGCAATAGATCCGCAAGGTCTAGCAAACAAATATGAAGAATTATCAGATTTTCCAACTTGAACAGAATAGAAGCTGAAACAAAACAAACTGGAATGACAATATTTTTGGGTAATGCAAGATTTCCACAACCCAAGGATGCTCATGCATCAACCAGTTATAACATATTTTGAGTTAATCATCACCGTGGTTTTTCCCTTCTTGGGTTTTCCATGCAAAAATTCTAGTATTCATGTGTTGTGTGTGTTATGGGTTGTTCATGCTTTCACTCCTTATAACTATTAAGTATTATTTTGAAATTGGATGGTTTAATATAATACTAATTCACCTCCCCTCTTAGTATTCCATTTTTTCAACAATTGGTACCAGATCTTCATGCCTTGGAAGAATCTTGACCACTTTGGGAAGATCTTGTAAATTGAACACATGGTTGACAGAAAATTTTCTATTTCTCCAAAAGTGATTCCTACTATTGGATACAAAGAAGAAGATTCCATTTTTTAAAATATGGGGAACTCAAAGCTTCTCTTGAAGACCTTGAAAAAATTGAAGTTGAAAAAAAATATCTAAAAAGGAAAATATTAAAGAAGCAAATGACTGCATCAAAAATTGAGAGAGAAAATCAAGAAGTTCAAAGAAATATTAAAGAGGTCAATGACCAACTGAAACAAGCAAATGAGAACAACACCAGACTAAAAGTGCAATTGGAAGAAAAGAAAAAAATTGAGGAATGTTTGAACACAATGGTAAAAGGCAAGACTGATGAATGCACAAGGCTTGAAAAAAAGTGGTAAACCTAAGATCATATCTATAGAAAGTAAGAATTCATGAGGAAAAATTCAAGAAAATTTCTACAATGCTTGATGAGCTAGTTGTGTTGGAAGTGATGTTGAAGTTTTTCATTGATGATGTTGTTAAGAAACATGAGCATGGTATGTACATTTTGTATGATCCAATTTTTTCATTGATGTCAACATTGTTTTGGATCATTCTAGCATGACTTGGAAGCATTTTTGAAGACTTTTTTACAAGATAAGTTGGTCTAAAAAGTATAGCTACAAAGAGGAATTTCTAAGTGTCAAATATGCTAGTACAGTGGTTCAAAGAATTAGTTTTTTGTTTTGCACTCCATTTCAAAGTGAGATGTCACTCTGTGAGTCTAATAATGTTTTTATAATCATTAGATGTATCTAAATCTAAGAGTTCATATGGTTTCGTGAACTATTAAAGAATATATGGTTGATAGATCTTAGTCCTGTACATTGTAGTTATTTTCTATACACATTGTCGGTGTGGGATATTTTTCATTCCTTTGTAGATAATCATTTTTTTCTACGATGTTGAAGATAATATTTTTTATGTCAATTGAGCGGGAATTCAAAGTAATATTGATTGTTGAGTCACATGTTTGACAAATTGTGTAAAATAGATCAAAGTCTTATGTTTAGGTCTTATTTGATCATGTTTTGATGTTAAGAAAAGGATAAATAAGTGTTTCTATCCTATGTATGATCTTTTATAGGTCTATCTCAACCTATCCTAAGGTGAATTAAATTTTGGATTAACGTGCAAAATGTGGATGAAATTTTTTAAGGATGACAAGTTCAATTTTGTGTGTTACTTCTAATTAGGCCAACCTAATTGAAGTTACACCTAATGTGGACATAAATAATGGCTTGATTTTGATGTTTTAGAGAAATAAAAAAATGAGAATGGTGCGATTAATGTATTAAAAGTGACTACATGATGCGAACTTGATTAGAATTGAGTGAATTATATTGCAAAGTATGTGAATATAGAGTGGAGCGAAGCATTGATCCAAATCAATGAAAAGATTGTTTTATGCTTCATTGGAACTGTATCCTTGCATATTGTAGATGGGATAGTAATTTTTCAAAAGGCTATGAGTCACCCATTTCTTCTCCTATCTTATTGTTTGTGGATAGTGAGTCCACCTGTAGTGATAATTTTTATAATATACTATATCTGAATATAATATATTGTGAGCTAGCCCTCACCGTGGTTTTTCCCATTTTGGGTTTTCCATGTAAAAATCCTAGTGTTCTTGTATCATGTGATTTTATGGATGTTTCACTCTTTCTTTCATCATTGCAATTAAATAAATTTTAGTAATTGGATGGATATTATTAAAATGGTTTAATGGAATATTGATTCACCCTCCTCTTAGTATTTTGGGTGTTCAACAATTGGTATCAGAGCTTGGATCCCTAGATGGAGCTTGACCACTTTGGGAAGATATTAGAGTTTGAACACATGTCCATCTAGAAGAGATTCTTGTTATTGGATATATAGAAGAAGATTGAATGCTTAACAAAGATGGAGAACTTAATGTTGCTCTAGAATATTTTAGCAATGTTGAAAATGGAAACAAATATCTGAAGGAGAATATTAAAGAGGCAAATGAATGCATAAAAGAAATAAGAGAGTAGATCAAGAAGTTCAAACAAAGGAATAACAAAGTCAATGAAAAATTGAAATAAGTAGATGATAAAATCATCAGACTTAAAATGCAAGTGGAAGAAAAGAAAACTATTGAGGAATGTCTAAATGCAATGGTAGATAGAAAATCTAATGAATGCATGAGGATTGAACAAGAAGTGGTAAATCTAAGATCAGATCTAGAGAAGGCAAGAATTCATGAAGAAAAATTAAATAAAAGTTCTACAATGCTTGATGAGTTGATTGCAGGCCATACAGAATCTAAAGAAAAAGGTGGTTTGGGACTTGAAAAAGGAAAAAGCTCTAAAGTAGATCGGACACTTAATGCATAGAAGATCAATGAACTAGAGAAGATTGAAAACAAGAACAATGGAAATTTCTAAAATCCATGAAACAATTCTAGAAGACCCCCTATTTGACAACCAAATGCTCAAAACATGAATGGAAGGAACAATGTTCAAATAAATGTCATATGAAACAACTACAGTAGGCCTAGAAATATTGCTAAATTTTACAAGAGTAAAAACACAAGGATGATCTGATACAAAAAAATGAACAAGTCAAAAAGATTGATGCAAAAGAAGTAAAGAAGGAAATGGAAAGGATATGGAGAAAGAAAGAGGAGCCTGAAAACAAGGAAGAATCAAAGACTACAAAGGAATCTATACTACCTTCTAGTGTAGATAATTCCTTTGGGAATTGAACCTAGGTATTGGATTACGAGGAGCAGTAATAGAAAATAAAATAACCCCTAGCCTATATGAGGTTTCATGGTTTGGAATGAAGATATTGATAAGGTGGAAAAATGGTTGCTTTATAGTTTAGAACATAGAACAACACTTTTCTTCCACAATCATTAAAGGAAAACCCTAGAGATCTCAATTTAAAGTATGCAAAGGAGAAAGAGATCTTGCAATAGGGTTGTCCTAGGGTCTAATAAAATACTAAAAAGGCGTTCACCACCAAGCTAGGGCTTGGAAAGACAAGAGATGAATAAGTCATAAAAAGTACCATGAAAAACCTAGCTAAATGACCTAGGAAATAAAACTGAAATACATAATGATATCCTGAGAATGGGGTATGTGTAGGATCATCATGGAAAAAACAAGCCCTTAAGTGGTGAAAAATTCAGAAAAATTAGAGTTAGGCAACTTGACGTAAAAATTTGAATAAGTTATCTATATTATTTCAAAAATATGTAAGAATAGAATCTCTAACAAATTGAATGTAGTTTCTAAACTACTAGGTATATTTTATTAAAAAATCTATTTGGTGAAAATTTGAAATTTCAATGCAGTAGTACTTAAATTTCAGGGAAAAAATAAGTAGGTGTTTTTCTAACCACCCTAATCACAATAAAATGATAATATTTTTTTATAATATTTGAGATATAAGTAGAGGACTCATGTCCCGATGTGATGCATATTTTTTTGTAATTTTTTTCCAAGTAAATAATTAATTATGAATTTTTATTACAACTTTTAAAAAATATAAAACTTGTATGTTTGACCACCTTAACTTGGTCAAAACTTCATGAAATTCATTTTTTTAATCCTATAGTATTTGAAGCATAGAATGTGACACATATTTCAGATTTAAAAAATGTGATACCGTTTGAAAGCTATAGATGTTTTTCAATCAGCCTATTAATCAGGACTTTAGTTGTAATTCAAATAGAAATGAATAATAATTATTTATTAAATTCAAAGTAAATAATAATTTATATTGGTGGAAAGATGAGAATCTCCTATAAAAACCCTTTTCATTTCATCAATTTTGGGTAAAAAATAGTCATCAGCCACATAACCATCATATCACCACTTTTTGGACCATCATGATCCTGCACATACCCAATGAAAAAATGTGCACCTGGAGGATATATGTGATAAAAAAAATCTCCAAAATCCAAAAAAATTATTGTTTAATTCCTAGTAGGACTCATACGCCAATCTGAGGAATTTAGTCCCATACTAGGGTTTCTATGCCAAAACTGGGATTTGATAGTGTATGATCTGAAACAACTAAAATCTAGAAAAATCCTTGTACTAGGACTCATACGTCACAAGTGGTGTATCAGTACCACTTAGCTTTTTTAGAGGGTTAAGGCCTGATTCTACTCTCCCATCTCTTCTCTTCCTTTCACACTTTGTTTCCGGATCTGAAACCTTGATTTGCAACTTGTAGGTGACTTTTAGTGAAGATGAAAACCTTGTGATGACTTGATGACTATCTTCAACCTTGCAACCTAATCTTCAAAGGATCTTCAAGCTCCAAGGACCTAGATCTACAATCACACACCAAAGAGAAGATAAACTTGTTGATTGTTAGGGAATAGGGGTTTTCCTTGGTCAAACCTCATTTAGGTAATTAATCCTTGTGATGAAACAATGAAATACGAACATGAAACATGAAATATGAAACATGCACATTGATACCTTGAAATATGTCTTGAGATGTAAATCAACAATCTAACATGAAGTAGCCATGTAGAATGTAGATCTTGATCTTGAACTTTGATATGAAATAATTCTTGCAAATGGATCTAGGATGCTACATCACAACACTAGCTCAACAACATGCTTGATGCTTGATGATCTTGGCATGATGATGGATCTTGAATTTCTGCAATAATTGATGAAGAATTCTACCCTTGAATGCCTTAGAAATTCTATTGAATGTCATCTTGATGCTCTTGTAAATTCTTGGAATCATAAACTTGCTAATAGGAATGCTCTCTTGGAAGTCTTGGTTGAAAATAAGTGAAATAACCTTGTATTTATACTTGTTTATGCCAAATTTCCTAAAATTACAACACTACAAGTTGACATCAGATCTAGGAGGATAAAATCGTGCCAATAGTTTGAATTAAATTTCATTTTGGGTCACATGGGACTCATATGCTAGAAGTGGCATATGAGTCCCATTAGGCTTAACTATGGGACACATATTCAAAAATGCTTAGAATGATGTAAAATCAGGATCAGGGCCTAAAAACCTAGGTGGGACTCATATGCATTCCCAAGGTGTTGTATGAGTTCTAGATCACTAAATCTATTCCACACAACCTAAAAAAACTTGAATTACGATTGGATGTTTATTTTTTCTAGGATTATCCTCAGAAAGATGCATTAATTAAGGCTTGTAGATGCAAAATAAGGCCAAATAAGGCATAAAGAAGTCCAATTATTTAATGAGACCCTAGATTAGTGTGAAGGTGTTATGATACACTTTACAAAACCTTAAATAAGGCATAATTAAGTCCATTTAGTTTACAAGGGCTCAAAAATTAATGTGGAGGTGCAAATAAATACACTTTACAACATTAAATTAAGGAAAAATTAGGTCTATTTAGCTTAAAGGGGCCCTAACTGCAATGCGAATGTAGAAAACAAATTACAACACTATATCAAGGAAAAATTAGGTCCATTTTAATGCTAACCATTCCCAAATTAAGTGAGAAGTTGTACCATCTCCAAGAAGGGCATACAATTTCCGTCATTACAGATATATCCCGAAGAATGGAAAGCATGATCTATTGAAGAAAATTGTGGAAATAAATATACTAATATAGAAATTTGTTAAAAGCGTATTTGACAAGAAAAATTTATTTCATTGAATGCATTCAAATGAGAGTAGAGGGGAAAGAAGTGGATTTGAAGATTCTGAAGTGTCTCCAAGTTATAGAATTTCAAAACCTTACTTCGGTGAGTAGAGAAAAAGGTATTTAGCAATCCTTGCACATTCTAATTTTCTGAAATTTAAAATAAATTTGAATGCAATGGTGACACTGGAAGTTGTAGATGTTTCCCAAATACCACAACCCAAATTTAGAAGATATATCACAATTTTTTTGAAAGATTATCCCTTAGGTTCATTTTTGCACATACCTCTTGGGGTTTTTCCGGTTGAAGATATTTAAGCTTACATTCATGGGAATATGGAAGAACACTCCTCTAGAAATTTGTTGAATCTATGGGCTGATGAGTTAGTTGGAGATGATCAAACCTTAAAACTAGAGTACAATATCCAAAATGAGAAGAAATTAGATGTGTGGCATTGGTTTCCAAACTTTAGCTATGAAGAGAAATGTACTAGAATGGTCTTAAGTAGAATTCATAATCAGTTTATTTGGATTAATGTCCCTCACATGATTACCAAGGAATTCATTAGAGGAGTCACTAGTTTATGGTCCACTAGACCAGTTCCAATTTAGAAATCCATGAAAAACAAAGACATAATGGAGAAATTTGATGCTACAATAAACCCTACAAGTAGTCTAATAGTTAGATATGTAGCTATGGTAATTGAACACAATATTTATACAAACGACTCAGTCTCTACCACCACAATTCATGTGGCATTAGATATGATTGATAAAAATGTTGAGTATGACCTCTATGAGTTTCTTTAACAATAATTGATGGAGAACCTGTAGGAAATTAAGACAAAGAAGCATGTATTCAGGTATGGTACATTGGTGATATGTTTGGTTTTCTACTTTATGAATGAAATTCTAAAAAATGAAAAGGGTAATTGGTTGAATGAAAATCTTGTTGCACACTAGATAAGAGACTATATGAGTAATCTTGGAGACATGGATGCTCAGGGTGATGTCCTTGTAGCATTCTTTGCAATGTTTCAAAGAAGAATGAACATGAGATAGAGAATTATGAGAAATGTTGTAAGGAAATACATAAATGAGATTACTTTTTTGGTCTCTATTGATAATTGTATAATGGAAGCAGTTAAACCTAGAACTATTTGGGTTCCAGAGCTTGGCTATGAAGTATCAAAATATGTAGCTACTAGTTGTGTTGAAGTATTGTTGAATAGTCCTAAGGATCCCAACAGACCAAGGTATGGAAATTAGAAATAAAATACAATGGAATTTTACCAAAAAATTAAGAAATCATAGATGAAGAAACAAGTTGATATTGAGGTAGAATCATATGCCAATGAGCTTGGTATCTCAAAGGACAAAGTTAGGAAAACTATAGAAAGAGCTAGGTATGATATGAGTGTAGAAGAAGCCTCTAGTAGCTCTAGGAGATCAATTATTGCATCTCTACCTGATAAAAAGTGGAATTCCATAAGTTTTCCTCTAATAAGGGAGAAATCCCCTCTGGTAGTCCATGTCATTAGGATAGGAGAAAAGAAAATTGCAAGGAGAATCAAGCAGAAAGCTCAAAGGAAAAAGGGAATTAGCACCAATGTAACCTCTAAAGAAGATTTGAATGTTGACCTTAGTGCCCCAAAACCAAATATGGAAGGAGATATCCATATTGATGATTCTCAACATGAGCATGAGATCAATGAATCTATAAAGATAGTACAAGAGATAATACCAATGGATAACTTCAAAGAATATGACTCTAGACTAAGAGAACAAGTTGAAACAAAATTTGAACTATGGCTTACAGAAAAGAAGTTATTAGACATTATAGAGAAGTGTGCATCTACACACAACAAAGAAGAAGAAAGTCCAAAGGATGTACATGCCTATGAAGAGGAAGCAAAGACCTTATTTCTATATTGTATGAAGTCGTTAGATGCCACCCAAAGTATAAAGGATGTTATGAATGAAATTGAAACACAAATAAGCAGTGCATCTAACACCTACAATCCAGTAAAAGATAGAAATGATCAGACCTGGACTACCTTAGTGAAAAACCTACATGAAGAGTAATTTAATCTACAAAAACACAAGGAAGAGATAATAATTTTTTTTGAGAAGCTAAGGAACTTGGTGAAGATAAAGAATATACCTACCTCAAGTGCCCTTACCAGTATAGATAGGATTTCAAAGATAAATCATACTCCCTATAATTTGGAAGAAGGAAAGGAGATCTTTGTGAAGCTTGAGTCACAATAAAAAATACTTGTAGCAGCAAAGAAATAATGGGAAGAAGGTAGATCCACTTGGATAGTCACCTTGCAAAAGCTTCAAGGGTTAACATCATTGGGTTGACTATTTCTACTTTTATACATTTTTCAATCTTTAGATTCTTGTGTAAATATGCAAATGGTATAGGATTTTTTGGTTAACTTCCCAAATGGATTTAGCACACTCTTCGAGTCATATCTTTTGATACATCTAAGGGGACACTTTTTGATTTTTTTTTATACACCCTTTTCCATTGATGTCAAAGGGGGAGATATTCAAGAAAGCTACTTGGGAAGAGATATTCAAAGATACTTGAAAATTATTCAAGTGCTTTTGGAATGAAAAGATATGAAAAAGTGGGAGAGATACTTGGAGAAACACTTGGAAAGATATTGGGTAAGTTATTTGGGAATGCAAGTTTTTGGAGAATGTTTTTTATATGCACATTGCCACCAATGACAAGGGGGGAGATTGTTGGAAGTGATGTTGAAGTTTTTCATTGATGATTTTATCTAGAAACATGAGCATGATATGTACACTTTGTATGATATAGTGTTGTCATTGATTTAAACATTGTTGTGGATCATTCCAGCCTGACTTGGAAGAATTTTTTAATACTTTTGTATATGATAAGTTGGTCTGGAAAGTATAGCTACAAAGGGGAATGTCTAAGTGACAAATCTTCTAGTATAGTGGTTCAGTGTTTTAGTTTTATGGTCTGCACTCCACTACAAAGTGAGATTTCATTCAATGATTATAATAGTATTTTGATGATCATTAGATGTATCTAAATCCAAGAGTAAATGTGGTTTGGTGAAGTATTCAGGAAGATATGGTTAATAGAGCTTAGTCTTGTACATTGTAGTTATTTTTTGTACACAATGTTGGTGTGGGCGATTCCACATTCTTTCATGGATAATTATTTTATTTTTCAATGTTGAAGATAATCTTTTTCATGTTGATTGAGTGGGAATTCAAATTAAGATCGAGTGTTGGGTCACATGTGTGAAAAATTGTGTAAAATAGATGGTGTTTAGGTCTAATTTGAGGCTGACCTAACACATTTTGATGTTAAGCAAAGGATAAATAAGTGTCTCTATCCTATGTAAGATTTTTCATAGGTCTATCCTTGCTTATCATAAGGTGAATTAAATTTTCTAGATTAAGGCATGAAATGTGGATAAAATTTTTTAAGGACGACAAGTTCACTTTTGTGTGTTACTTCTAAATAGGTTGACCTAATTGAAGTTACACCTAATGTGGATATAAATAATGGTTTGATTTAGATGTTTTAGAGAAAGAAAAAAAAGGAGAATGGTACGAATAATATGCAAAAATTGACATACATACTTGATCAAAATTGAGTGAGTTGTATTGCAAAGTATGTGAATATAGAGAAAAGTAGAGCATTGATTCAGATAAGTGGAAAGATTGCATTGTACTTCATTGGAACTATATCCTTGCATATTGTAGATGTTCTTGTAACTATTCAAAAGGATGTGAGCCACCCATTTCTTCTTCTATCTTATTTTCCATGGAAAGTGAGTCCACTAGATAGTGATTCCATCTACAGTGAGCATTTCTATAATATAATATATTTGGATATAATATATTGTGAGCTATCTCTCACTATAGTTTTTCCCATTTTTGGTTTTCCATGTAAAAATCTTGGTGTTCTTGTGTCATGTGATTTTGTGGATGTTTCATTCTTTTATTCATCATTGCATTTAAATAAATTTTGGTAATTGGATGGTTAGTATTAAAATGGTTTAGTGGAGTATTGATTCACGCCCCCCCCCCCTCTCAATATTTTGAGTGTTCAATAAATTGTAGGTCAAAAAACATCCAAAGACAAAGGTGATTTTGCACTTGAAAAATGAGACATCTCAAAAAGAAGAGATCAGTGAGCCATAGAAGAATGAAGACAGAAAGAACAATGGAAGTTTAAGAATCAAAGAAATAATGTTTGAAGACCCCCCATCAAACAAACAAAGGATCAAAGGTACCCATATTTCAATGGTATTTGTTACTATTGCAATAAATTTAGACATAAAGAAATGGAATATAGAAGCAAAATGAGTTAGAATGTTCCATACTTTATTGGTCAATACTTTACATGTTAGAAGTATGGACATAGAGAAAATAAATGTAGAATTCAAATGATGAATGCATATAATATTTTTAGAATGATTCAATCTTTCAGTGATACTACTATAGATGCTATGTATTTGGAAACAAGGCTAATCAATGTCTATTTTGAAAGAATGAAAAGAATAATGCTAAGAGAAATGTCATGTGTAACAACTACAATAGACTAGGACATATTGCTAGATTCTACAAAAGAAGAAATTCAAGGAAGGAAAATCTGATAAAGAGAAATGAACCAGTTAAAAAGATTGATCTCTTTGAAGTAAAGAAGGAAATGGAAAATATTTGGAGAAAGAAAGAGGAGCCTAAGAACATAGAAGAATTAGAGATTACAAATGAATCTGTACCACCTTCTAGTGTAGATAATTCCTTTGGGAATTGAACCTAGGCATTAGTTTAAGGGGAGCAATTAAAAAAAATCACATAACCCCCTATCGATATGAGGTTTCATGGCTTGGAACAAAGATATGAGATGGAGATGGATAGAATGGACCTTTTGGAGAAAACTCCAAAAGAAAATTTGCAATTGTGGAGATTTACAGGGTGATTTTGGGTTTTTTTTAAGAGGTAGGATGCCTATATATATTAATATATTAATAAAGATATACAAAAGTATATAATAAGATGATTTGGCTCTCATCATCCAGATTTAGCTTATAACCCTCCTACTTAGCCCATACAATACCATATAAATTTCTATTTTTATCCCATGACTCCCAAAAAATACATGGCATCACCATGCTCCTTTTCCAAAATCATTACATTACACGAATATTATTCCTTATATCACCTTAGTAACTAAAACTAAAAATTTCCAACTTTAGAGCCCATATTTTACCAAAAAAGGTACTAGAATTAACTAATCTTTCATATGGTCACCTACTATCTCATTCTCATCCTAGTGTTCTTCAAGATCACCCATGATAGGTTGCATAGGAGGCATTATGTTCAAGTTCAGGTCCATATTGCTACCATCTCCTTGACCAAACTATTGTCAAGCACCAACTTGTAAGACATCCCTTTGTGTCACAACAATTTGATTATCAAACCCATCAGGAGCACCTTCTTCCAGTCTAGCCTCTAGCACATTTTCCACTAGAATATAAGCTTTTGGTAGTTCATGGTCATGGGTGAGTAGAACAAGAATTACATTGACCCAAACCTGTATCCTCTCAACCAGCTCAAATTTAATCTCTCTTGTAAAAATTTTCAGCTCTGGAACAACATAAAATCTAATTTATTTTTTTCCAAGGTCTTATTAATTGCTATATATGGGTATGTGCAGAATCATGATGGGCCAAAAAGTGGCAATATGATGGGTATTTGTAGGGTATGTGGTGACTTTTTACCCAAAATTGATGAAATGAAAAGGGTTTTAAAGGATATTCTCAGCTTTCCACCAATATAAATTATGTTTTATTTTGAATTTAATAAATAATTATTATTCATTTTCTATTTGAATTATGACTAAAATCGTGATTAATAGGCTGATTGAAAAATATATAGCTTTCAAATGGTATCACATTTTGGAATCCAAAACATGCATCACATTCTATGCTTCACATACTATAGGATTAAAAAATAAAATTGAATTTCATGAAGTTTTGACCAAGTTAAGGTGGACATACGATTTTTATATTTTTGAAAGTTGTAATAAAAAATCATAATTAATTATTTACTTAGAAAAAATTACAAAAAATATGCATCACATCCGGACATGAGTCCTCTACTTATGTTTAAAATATTATCATTTTATTGTGGTTATGGTGGTCAGACAGACACCTACTTCTTATTTTTTCCCTGAAATTTAAGTACTACTAGATTAAAATTTCAAAATTTCACCAAATAGATTTAAAAAAAATAAAAATAAACCTAGTAGTTTAGAAACTACATTCAATTTTCTACAGATTCTATTCTTACATATTTTTGAAATAATATAGATAACTTATTCAAAATTTTACATCAAGTTGCCTAACTCTGATTTTTCTGAATTTTTTGCCACTTAAGGGCTTGATTTTTCCATGATGATCCTACACATACCCATATACTACCTTGAAAGAGGGCCTACATGAAATTAAATTCCTAGGAAGAAGCCCTCCTACATAACCCTTCCCCTTCCACAAGTCATAGCTCTAGCATGCTCTCAACAAATTATCATTTAGGAGATATGCTTCTTTTACCACTTTGTTTGTAATGTATTCAACATCCCTAAAGCTTTGTAGTAGGTCGAGCAAATTAGAAATGGAGATAGAAAGAAGCTAGGTAGGGAGAATTAACCTGTTAGTTTCTGGTTCAAGATTTCTTCCCCAATTACCCTCTTCACAGCCTTCTTGAACTGATGATAGTTCCCTTTAAACACTAGCTAGAACTCCATCTCATCAATTTCTTTTAAAAATGGTAATTCCCTATCATTAACTAGGATTAGTAATCTATAATTCCATAGCACATACTCCATCTACATCTTGTAAGAATCCTTGCACATTCTTTGGTTGAAACAACCACAGGTGGATGAAATTTCCTACAACATAGAGGCATCCCTCAGACCTCCTTGAAGATATCTATTTTCCAAAGAAAATGTAATGTATGCGAAAACCTTGATGAAAATGAATAAATGCATTTTCACATGCATTAATCATAGAAAACCATGCCTTGAAATTATTACACTAACCAATTTTCTCCTTCCCAACCATATGAAATATTCTTTGGCACATGACATGAGATATTTCCATTCATTTTCATAATCAATATGTCAGATGGTAAGATAGGGAATTACACTTGGATCAAATAGATTATCCTCTGCCAAAATTAGTGATCACCTAAGCACTAAACATATTATAGCTAAATATATTCTTCTCTAATCCTTGTACTACTGAAATGATATTAGGATAGTCTTGCTTAGATCACTAGAGATTTAATGCTTTCAAACACATTTAGTTTGTCCCATTAATAAAATATTGTACCTACAAAATCAGAAAACATGATTAGTATCAAAAATTCACTCCCCATTGCTGCTAATTGCTTGACACATGTCATTGTGACTAAGTTTGCTTATGCATGAATCACTTCCTCCTATCAAAAACATTTTTTTTAATGACAACCCTGGTTATCACTTGCTCGACAAAAGGTTGTTCACTTTAGCAAACCTCCAACTTTGAAGTTGAGCACATTCAAATTGGTGGGATAGATTTAAAAATTTCCCTCCTCATCCATTATTCCAATTATTCTTTTTGGATACCATATATTACTTTAGGATTGACCTCCATCAAATTGGTAATATCCAAATCTATCTAGCTAGGATATAAGAGATCAATCTACTAACATTCTTTCTTGAAGGCGCGCCATTACCCATAAAAGATCAATTTGCTAATATTCTTTCTTGAAGGCACATCATTACCCATAAATTGTAAATCCCCTACCATGACAAAATAAGCAATTGTGATGAGGTAACCCAATTTGGAGCTTGCTCTAATTCAACCAAATTTTGTAAAATTGGAAAATCCTTTGCATTATCCCTATCACCCAAAAATGTGAATTCTTGACCATCACTACCCAAACTTGCAAGTTTTTCTACTATTTTATTTCCTTCTCGATACACATGTGATATTTGAATTTTATAAAAAGTGTCCATTAACAACCAAGCCCTCTAGAGAATGTAATGAAGCTTCCAATTAAAAATATTTATTTCTTTACAAACATTAATGATAATCAAAGAATCCCCTTCAATATGCAAATTATTTAACCCCATATCCTTTGCTAATTGTAGACTTTGAAGAAGTGACTTTTCCTCTACTACATTATTTGTGTTGCTTGTCAACTTTGCTACTTTTGTTGCCAGTAATGAACCACTGTAATCATGAACACACATGTATACCCCGAATGGACCTGGATTTCCTCTTGAGGCCCCATCAAAATTAAGTTTATAAAAACCTGAAAGAGGAGGTATCCAATGAACCTTAGATCTATCAATATTTCCCTTAGTCACACTCTATTGTGCTCCTATAAAAGGTAATCAAATGTACTCCTAACTATTCAAAATCCAATTATCGCAATTGTTAAACATAGAGGAGACAAACTTATTATTACAAACATATGAATTGGTGACCTCTGAGATATGCTTTTCTATTTTGAATTGAATTTGTTGCAAACAATGATTCTGATTTCTAAATATCCTCCTATTCCATTCCCACCAAATACACCAAATAACTATTGCAAGTGTAACTCTCCAAATGCAAGCATATAGAGATGTTGTATAGAGGACCGATAAGCTTGAGAACAAATCCCATAAAGAACTAGGCATTAGAAATGAAACATGTAATTTTTTTTTAATGAAATTCTAACATTCCTAGGCTATCTTACAATTGCAAAATAAGTGATCCACCATTTCAAACTCCTCCTGACACAAGACACACTTGAAAGGATCTACAAATCCCAACTTTTGTAACATGTCACTTGTTAGGATCCATTGTTTTAGAGCAAGCCATGCAAAGGGTTTACTGTTGCACGGAGTAGGTTTTACCAACTTTATTGTTTGATGTATCAAATGAAAATTAGGGTAGAATCAAAAGGATTATATACTATCATGTTTTGATTTCATTCAATTTTATGCATTTGAAGCGAGTAGTACGAATTGAAGAAAATTGAAGAGTTCAAAGGGGATTTGTGAAGCAAAGCATCCAAACCCTAATTCATGTTGAGAAAGGAAAAATTATTTACCATTGTCCAAAGCTGAAATATTTTTATTTTTTTGAAGAATTTTAATTCAATAGAGATGGAAACACCTATAGTAGTAAATGTGAGTGAGA
Source organism: Sequoia sempervirens (assembly GCA_007258455.2). Taxonomy (NCBI): domain Eukaryota; kingdom Viridiplantae; phylum Streptophyta; class Pinopsida; order Cupressales; family Cupressaceae; genus Sequoia; species Sequoia sempervirens. Next base: position 61,863,804 of record VDFB02109042.1, on the reverse strand, counting down.
AACCCCAACCAAAATTTAAGAAATTCCTCATGAAAGTGTTTGAGAATGACCTACTTGGATCTTTTTCGTGTATTTTGTATATGGTTTTTACCATAGAGGAAATTATGGCATACATCCATGACAAAATGGAAGAATATAACCATAAAAAACTTACAGACCTATGGATAGATCAATTGACTAGAAATGATTTTAACATCAAACTTGAATATGAAAACCTAGTGAAGAAGAAAAAATTGGATGTCTGGCAATGGCTTCCATGCTTCATCTATGATGTTGAACTTAATTATGTGAGAATGGAATTAAGTAGAGTGCATGAAAAATTCTTATGGAATGGCATGCCCAGACTGATATATAAGGAATTCATAAGGGAGATTACTAGACTTTGTGACAATGAACTTGTACCTATGTTAAAATATATAAAGAACAAGGGTGTGATTGAATGAACTGGAGCCACATTTGATTAAAGGGATCTCATTGTGAACCCTATACAAAATCTTATAGTAAGGTATGCAACTATGGTCATAGGATATAAGATATACAACACCAACAAAGAGAATTCTATGTCAACTACAACAATTCATGTAGCTCATGAAATGGTTGAAAAGGGAAAGGACTATGATTTATGTGAGTTTCTCCAAAAAAAAAATTGACAACTTGAAGAAAACTAAAAATAAGAAATATCCCTTCAAATTTGGTTATTTGGTAGTTTTTTTTGTTCTATTTTCTAAGGGAGCTTCTAGGAAGAAGCAATGTTATATGGAGTAAAAAAAATCATTTATCCAATCAAATCTTTGAACATCTACACAATATTGGTGATATGAAATCTCAAGATGAAGAACTTACTGCATTATTTGTAGTATTTTAGAAGAGAGTGCATAAATAGGAAAGGATCCCTAATTCTATGGTGGAAAAATATCGAGATGATATCACATTTTTGGTCAAAATAAATGAATGTATTATTGAAGCTATGGAACCCAAAATAGTCTAGATTCAACCACTTGGATATGAGATAAATGAAAAGGAAGTGGATGGTTATGTTGGTATATTATTCAAGAGTCCTAAGGACCCTACACAAGAAAGACATGGAACATATAAGGAGAAATCCTTGAAAGTGCATATGGAGCTAAAAGAGCTTGGAATAAAAATGAAGGTTTCAAAAATGGTACATGAACATGTCAAGGATAGAGGACTCACAAAAGATAAAGTATGAGTGTTAAGAGAAAAAGTAGACGGAGAAAAAAACATAGCAAGTGGAACTACTAGACCTAGAAGATATGGAAGAACTACTTACACCATTCCCCCTAGTATTCAACAACCCTCTAGATCAATTTCTACCTCTAGTAGAAGAAAGAGAATGGAGACCAGTGCTCTAGTAATAGAACCTCAAGTGGAGGAGGCCACAAGGACTACTCTAGAAGCCTCTACTACCACTACATCAAAAAGAATAAAAGAGAAGGCTAAGAGTGAAAAAAATTGAGTGTACAATTTGAAGAAGAAGAAGACTACGATGAACATTCCCTATTGATCCTAAAATGAAGTAGTATTGTTTCAAAGAAACAAAGAACATAAATTTTTGATACTTCAAATGAAGAAGAAGTTGAGAAGTAAAAGGAATCCTTTCAAATACATATGCATAAGAAAATGAAGGAAAGGAAGAAAAAGAAATTAGACACAATAGAACTAGAGAAGAGAAAGAAAAAGAAAAAGAAGAAATCTCCAAAAAGACCACTCAGTCAAATGAAGTTGGACTCATTATTTAAAGGTATGTTGCATCATGAAATGTTGGAAGAAACACCTACCTTATACAAAAAGGAAAATGAAGAGAATAGAGCCACCATACTAGAGGAAATCATCAAATGCATTATGTTTGTTGAAGTAGACAGGGAGTTCATTAGGATGAAGGTTCCTAATGATGTGTGGAAACTCTTAATGGATAGAAGAAGAGAGGCCAATGTATGGGAAGAGAAGCTCAAATTAGATGATGAGAAGAAAATTGGACTCTCCCTATCTAATGTTGACAAGGCTATATTGGCCCAAGTACATAACGCACAATTTAGAACAAAATGAAGGGTCACACTTCTAATGGGAAGAGATTAGGATCAATTTGAGAAAATGAAGAAGGAAATAGAGGAAAAGATTATTGATATTGTTTAGGGGGAAAATAGGGTTTACCAAAATGATTTGATCAAAATGATAGACAACTAATTCTCAACCAAAAATATGTAATTTTGTGTATGATATAATGCAAATGGTAATTAGAAATCAATCCTAACTATTATAGAAACAATAAGGGGAGTTTTGAGAGGCTAAAATGATATGTACCTTAGAGAAAACTTGTTTTTAGGTCATAGAGGACTCATTCGCCTTTAGTGGTGAATGGGTCCCTATCAGGGCTTCTGAAAACTAAGATCTGGGTTCTATTCCTTAAGATCTACACTCTCGGCTCCCTGGTGATCAGCTCTTGAAAACCTAAAATAGATTTTGTAGCCTTGTTTTCGTATTATCACAATGTAGGTGACAACATTGCAACTTGACAACTTTGACAATTTTGCTTCAATATTGTTCTCCACTTGATCGTCAATGTAGAAACCTACAAACACACATCAAAGGGAAGAAAAACTTGTTGATTGTTATAGGATAAAGGTTTTCCTAGGCCAGACCCCTTTTAGGTAATCAAACCTTGTGATGAAATAATGAAATTGAAGAATGAAACATGTAACATGAAATGATAATACCTTGGAATGTGTCTTCGAATGTAAATCTTCAAACAAACATGAAGTGACCATATAGAATGTAGATCTTGATCTCAAATTAGATGTGAAACAATGCTTGCAAATAGATATTCAATGCTACATCAAAAATCTAGCTCAACAACATGCTTGAATGCACTATGCCTTTGACATGATAATATAATCTTGAATTGCTGCAATAAAACCTTGATAATCTACCTTTGAATGCCTTTGAAATGCTCTTGCTCTTGATATCATGAAGTCACATGAATTTTTTAGGATTTTTTTTCTTAGATGAAACTATGTGAATTAACCTTATATTTATACTAAATATAAGGATTAACCCTAAAATTCAAATAAGCCAAGATGACATCAGATATAGGATTGAACATGATTAAAATTCTGCCACAATTAAACTCAAAAAGGGGTGTCCTAAGTGAGGAGGACCCATTTGCCACTAAAGGTGAATGGATCCTAGTATAATTTCCTAGGACCATGCTTTGGGAGGATGAAATAAAATAAAAAAACCATTTCAAAAGGGGTGTCCTATTGGAGGAGGACTCATTCGCTAGTAAAGGCAAATGGGTCCTAGCACAAATTTTTAGGACATCAATTTTTCCAAGTTAAATGTCATATAATATCCTTAATGGGTGTCAGGATAGATCCTTGAAAAATGCAATTAACGAGGCTTGAATTTGATTTAAAGTTCCAATTAAGCTCTAATTAACCACAATTAATTAATAAAACCCTAGATAAATATGAAAGTGTAATAAAAAACTTTACAACACCATAAATAAGGTACAATTTAAGTTTTTTTTTTTTAAAAGGGCCCTAGATTCAATGTGAATGTGTACAAAATTACAACACTAAATCAAGGCATTATTAGGTTAACTTCATATTAATTATTCCCAAATGCAAGAAAAATGGATACATTTTTCCCCCACTTTAGTGAGAGTTTTTCCCATGAGAAACTCGCACTAAAGTAGAAACTCGAGCTCAAAACATTACGCCGAGAGTTCCATTTATCGGCCAGAGGTTAGAGCAAAGGTAAACCACTCTCCTTGATGCTAACCTTGTGAACAACTGTCGGTGGGACTTCCTCGGTCGGGGAGAGATAGAAAACTCATGGCGACCAAAATGTCTCAGCGACCTGAGGATTTTGAATGAATATAGCACAACAGCTAGTCGGCAAGACAACTGGAGGGTCTCAATGACTTTATTCTTTGGGGAGTTTTGTGCCAAACTGATTGAGGCATTCTTTCCAACAAAATTCCTTGTGAAATAGCATTAGATGTATGATTTAACCCTACAAAACAATGCCTCCATTTGGCCTTCACGAACACCTGAAACACAAATTTCCCTGCCTGATTGAGCCTGTAGGTGAAAATCAGTTAACATTTTTGGCAACCTCAGCTAGATGTTTTCCTGCTAAACATGGAAACCAGTAGCCTAAACTTGTCCATTGGGATCAAAGTCACTTAGTAAAACCTAGAAATAGACCCAGAGCAGTTTTGTACATGGATACAACTCACTTGAGACTCACAAAACATAACAGGTTGCCAAAAACTTATTGAAACAAGAGAAATTGAAGTGAAACTATTTATTGTGCTGGAACAACACTTAGGGAATGAAACAACAACTAAACTAAAGTGCAAAAGCACTTATTGAAAGCATAAAACCTAACCTAATATGTACAATGATAAATCATACCTCAAAACAATGTTTGAGGTGAATCCCATTAACTAGGATTGGTAACTTTTCTCCATCCATGTTTGATAACTGGTATGCATTATGCTCCTTGCTTTCAGTAACAACAAAAGGGCCTGCCCAAAAATGGTCAAATTTTGTATGTTTGCCTAGACCACTCTTTAGCACATCCCACTTGAGAACAATATCACCTTCCTTGAAAACTTTGGCTATAGCTTTCTTATCAAATGTTTTCTTCATTTGGAGCTGATGATACTCCAAAGTCTTCATTGCTTTGTCTCTTGATTCTTTGAGCTCCATGAGATCTTCATATCTCATGGACATTGGGTCCTGTCCTTCAAACATCTCCAACTAATGAACAATGTCTAGAGTTGGAAGCTCTATAGATAGAGGTAATCTGACCTCTTTACCATAAACAAGTACATATCGCGAATTAGCAATTGATCTCTTGGGGGTTATTCTATCTACCCAAAGTGCAGATTTCAATGTGGTATGCCAAATTCTTTGATTCTCTTCCATAGTCCTCTTAATGATTCTGATCAAATTTTTATTTGTACTTTCAGCTAATACATTACCCTACGGGTAATAATTGGAGGAAGTATTCAAATGAATTCCATGTTTAATAGCCCAATCTGTGACTCTTAATCCAACAAATGCAAGAGCATTATCTGAAATGATGGAGTCAGGAACTCCAAATCTGGTAATTATATCTTCATAAAAGCTCAAAATTGAATATTCATTTGCTTCTTTCAAAGTTGTTGCCTCTATCCATCATGTGAAATAGTCTATAGTAGTAAGCACCCACTTGTGACCAGCACTGGATGGTGGATTAATTGGCCCAATAAAGTCAATGCCCCATATCATGAAGGGTTGCTCTACCTGAATTGGATGTAAAGGCATAGCCGACAACTTTTCCTTTCTTGCAAATAAAGCACATTTAATACACTTCCTTGACCATGCATATGCATCTTTAAACAAGCTAGGCCAGTAGTAACCAACTCTCATAATTTTCCAAGTAGTTGTCCTTGGAGCAAAGTGACCTTCTGAAACTCCATCATGAAACTCATGAAGTACCTTTTCTGTTTGATCAACATCAATGCACCTTAATAAAATACCATTCAAATCTTTCCTAAAAAGAATATTATCAATGAGGACATAAGGAATTGATTGCAATCTAAAGTATCTTTGTTTTACTTTGTCTAGACCTAGTGGACATTCACCAGTACGAAGAAAGTGGGTCATTTTTTGAACCCAACCTGCGACTGATGCAGGTGCAACAGCTTGAACATTTTGAGGCTCATCAACATTAGCTAAAATAGCACCAGTTTTTGATTCCTGTACATCTTCAAGGGTTGAGGCAAGTTGCTCACAAAGTCCTCTACCCCTGACAAGTTTTGTGATGTTGATGTCGACATCAAATTCCATTACTTTTGTGATCCACCCTACTCTTTTCTCACTCAAATCTTTGTTTAACATAAATTCCTTCACACTTGGGTGTGCAACTAGAGGTTTAAACTTATTTAGGCTTCTGATCATAGAGAGAACATGTTTCTCAACAAATGTACATTTCTCTTCATAATCAGCAAGTTCTTGACTAAAGAAAGCTATTGGTTGCTCTAAATTATCACTGTTTTTCTGAACCAGCATAGTAAAAATTGAAGTAACACTACCAAAAGCATATAAGAAGAAGTCTTTAGAGAAATCTAGATTTACCAGTGTTGGAGCTGATGCTAAAGCTTCCTTGATTTCTTCAAAACTATGTTTTGCTTCTCTTGTCCAACTGAAAATTGCATTCTTTTTAAGCATGGCAGTCAAAGGTTATAGTAAATTTGCAACATCAGGAATGAATCTTCTTAAAAAGTTAATTCTCCCTAAAAAGCTCTGCAATCCTTTCTTGTGATTGGGAAATGGCAATTCAAGTATAGCTTTAACTCTTTCAGGATCAATGGTAACTCTGTATTTTAACACTATGTGACCTAACAGTTTACCTTCATGAACTGCAAAAATACTCTTTTTTAGATTGAGAGATATTCCATATTCTCTATATTTTTCAAAAACTTGCTTGAGATGTGACAAGTGTTTATCTGCATTCTTTGAATATACAGTTATGTCATCTAAGTAAACCAACAAAAATTTCTGAATTAAACTCTGAAATGCCATATCCATGGCACGCTGAAAGGTGGCACCAGCGTTAGATAAACCAAAAGGCATTCTCTTGTAGGCCATAATGCCCCATTTTGTTGTAAATGTTGTTTTATATTGATCCTCCTCTTTGACCAGAATCTGGTTATAGCCAGAATATCCATCCAGAAGAGAAAATCTCTCTGAACCAGCAACAGCTTGGAGAATTTGTTCCATAGATGGTAAGGGATAATGATCTTTTAGAGACACTCTATTAAGGTCTCTAAAATCCACACATAATCTTATCTCGCCGTTCTTTTTTCTAACTGGAACAAGGTTAGAAACCCAGGATGTGTGTTTAATTGGAAACACAATACCCCCCTCAACTAACTTGGTCAGCTCTTTAATCATTAAAGGTTCGAGCTTGGGGTTCAAGGGTCTCTGCTTTTGTCTAATAGGCTTGGCTCTAGGTTCTAACTCAATTGTATGTTGTGCAATATGAGGATCAAACCCTTTTAAATCAGAATATTTCCAAGAAAAAACATCATGATACTCTTGGCATAAAACAATGAAAGCTCTCTTATCTTCAACTTAACAGATTTTTCCTAATTTGAGAAGCTTCCCTTTAAATATTTCAACTTCCTCATAATGATCTTCTTTGACTTGAATATCAACTTTGCTCTTCTTAATTTGATCATCAGAATTGAATATGGATTCCAAGGTAACCATCCCTTTGGGAAGTTTATTTGTCGTCAACTATATTACTTGATCATCATAATGTTGTTTAATCTTTTCCTGGTTGACTACAGAAAATTGATCTTCTTGGAGCAGAAAGGTTAAAATCTGTTCATCACTTTCAAACACCTGCCAATTAATGTTGTTATTAGGAATTGACGACCTGATAACCACCTTAACATACTATTGTATTTTGTCTTTTTTAATATCGCCTGGGATATCAAACTATGCTCCAATTGCTGCAAGTCTATCAACATGCTTATTCTAATTTCATGGAATATAAATCAAATTGAAGGCATTAAATTCTTCAATTATGTTCCATACTTTGTTTCTATAAGACTTCAAAGCATCATTCTTGGCAACATCCGGCCCCCTAACCTGATTAACTATCAATTCACTATCTCCATAGAATTTCAAATAGTCAATTCCTCTTTTCCTTGCCCACTCAAGGCCTTGAATGAGTCCTTCATACTCAGCACTATTATTAGAACATGAAAAATCAAAATGAAAGGCTGAAAAATACTTATCACCTTGTGGAGAAACCAGCATTGCACCTCCACCTGCTCCATTCTTGCTTCTAGAACCATCAAAAAACATTTCCCAGAGTTCACTTTGTTGTTGCAACAACTAATCTGTACCCTTTTCAAGGTTTGGAACCTCTGCATCAGGTTCAAGCATCACATAATTACCCATACCGGCATCTTGAATAAGGTCTTCAGCATTGTCCAACACATTTTCAGCTGCCCATTCATGTAACAACACAACAGGAACAACTTCTGCTTGAAGTTGCTGAGTGGGAGCTAGTTCACTGTCGGGAAAAATGACACAATTTGTGTCTGTAGGAGTAGGAACAACATTGATAGGACTTGGGTTATACGGCTCAATGAGATCTTTAGCCAACTTTTCAGATTTAATGGTAACTTTGGTTCCATATCTAGTTCTAAACAACATATGTGACCAGTTAGCTAACACATAACCTCCTTTTTTAGCTATAAAGTCTCTTGAGAGACACAAAGCAAAGAAAGGTGGGAGATCTACAACGCATATGTCCTGAGGAACTGAAAAGTTCAGACAAGAATGAAGGGTAAGACTCAAATCTTTAATAACACCCAATGTATTAATAGAAGTAACATCCAATTGAATCACTCCTTTCTCTAAAAGCTGATACTTTAGTCCAAGTTTATTAGCAATTTGCTTTGGCATTACAAAGCTACTAGCTCCACTATCTACCATACAGTTATGAACCAACTTATCACCTATGATCACAGACACGTAAAATGGAGGTGGTTTGACTTCTTTTCCTGCCTCTTTGCTGGGTTGTTTATCATTTTCTTGAGGATTATTTGTCAACACAGTTCTAACTTGACCTATTAGAGACTCAGATTCATCAAACACTTTAAAATTTAACAAAGATGAGTGTAACATATCTTTTTGACCTAGGATGGCTAATGAATCCCATATAGACATCGTTACATTCATCTTTTTCATACTATCAAGAACATTATAGGGTACAACTAGGTTTACTTTATGATGTACCTTTATGCCAGCATGAACAACATGCAAGTGTGGCTACTCCTTAACTGGGAGTTGTTAATTTCTTTGCAAACCACAAGTCACTTGAGATGTAGATGGTTTTGCAACTGTTGCGTTTCCTTTATTAGCTACTTGTTCAAGCTCAAAAGCTCTTTTCTTCACCCTTGTGTTAGCTACAATTGGAGAATTATCTACATTCAATCCACATAATTCTTCACCTTACCAGTTAAGTAGGGTAGTATCATTGGTAAGCTGATCTTGCTGTTGTGGAGATGCATCACTGAATGCATTTTTCTGTGAACTTAAGGAATTCTGTACCATAAGTTCTTGATTAATAAGTCCATTTGAGCAAGTGGCTTGATTGTGAGATTGGTTGCAAGGGTAGCCCCACTCATAATTTGCTGCTAAGTTATTTTGAATAGGAACAAGATCCTTAATTGCACTAATAGGTGTTGGAGCATAAGCTTGAAAAGGTCTAGTATCTACACTCTGTCTTGGGCCCTGGTAGTTGCCTTGATAAGCATGTCTATTACCTTGATATTGTTGTTGCTGACCTAAATTCTACTGTTGATAAGGCCTGTTATACGATTGTTGCTTTTCCAAGCTCACAAGCTTATTACCAAAAGTCTGTAATAAACTTTTGATCTCCTATAACTCATTTGAAGATATTGAAACAATAGTTTCTTGTGTTACAGCAGCTAGAACAATAACTGATGCTGCTAGAACAGGTGGAAAAGATGCAAAAGGTGGTATCTGCAAAGGGATATTCAAATGAATATCTGGAAATATAGGCATTGGTGGCCTAGGAGCAAGTTTATCGGCTTGTATTAGGTTATTTTCAGCTCTGATTGCTATTTCAAATGCATCTGGTAGAGAAACACCCCCCATTGATTGTATCATAATGGCTATATCGCTATTAAGAGCCTTCAAAAAGTACAAAAATGCATATTTTGGATGTGGTCTCACTGTTGCAGGGATTCTATTCCAGGTTCTTTGAAATTTAAAATTGAAATCATTCATTTGCTCCTGAGGAGCCCTCTTAATCGTAGTTAATTGCTCCAACAAAGATAAATTATCATACCTACCTGAAACTGCCTATGTAATTTGTCATCCAACTCATCCCAGTTGGCGATTGAACCTACTCCAAGACTCCTAAACCACTATAATGCTCTTCCTTTGAATGATGTTGCAAGTAGTCTTAAAACTACATCTTCGTGTGTGATATGGTGCACACCACATAAGGAAGCAATGTCTCGTATATGTTCAATCGAGGTAGTATGATCTTCCCCCATGAAAATTGGCAAGCTCTTCAAAGCTGCCATTTGAATGTCATTGTGTTGTGCCAAATTTAATGGACTACCTCCATTAAATGGCACAAAAGGCTAATTTCTAGGAGCATCCATTAGAGGTGGCTGAGGTGGGTTTACTTGCACTCTAGGTGAAACAAAAAATGGGACAGCAATATGAGATCTCACAAATGGAGGAGTAGATTTAGTTCTTCTAGAATAGATAAATGTTGTCCCTATTCTTTTTGTCACCCTACCTTTTCTCCTTGGTGGGGAAAATTGTAAATATTGAAAAGGAACTGAGCTGCTCCTTGTCTGAACTCTTCTCATAAGTTGTAAAAGCACTGAATCTGAAGTTCTTTCTCCCCAGTGGAGTCGCCAAGTATGCAAAAATTACTTTGGTAAAGTCTGAAATTTGCTAGTTGCATACCAAACCAACAATATAATGTGGAACTGGGCCCACCGGGCATGCCAAAAATTGTTATCTACTGAAATTGCACCCTTATCAAGTTGTAGAACTTGATACTTCAGAGAAACATGGGAACTTTTCCAGGTTGTGGGTCACCTAAAAATGGAAAATAACCTCCGGAGAATGTCGGCTTCCTTGTGCTATCACCTAATTACTGATCTTGTAAAGGAAAATAGTAGAAGGCGAATAATTAAAAATTAAAAATGATGGAAACACTATTTCTATGGTGATACACCAAATTGACAAGAGCAATGAGACACTCAGGTTACACTTGAATATTGATGATGGATATGGGACTGCACAACAAGTTTCTGTAGATTATGCATAAGTATTTCACAAACAGGTTTGACATGCACACACTTTAAAGAAGGAAAAACAATTTTTCACAAATTAGAAGCTCATGTGCAATTCAGTAAACACAATTAGTAGGAAAATTGAACCATCAATGGTAACCAAGGTAAATTCTATATATCATGCTCCAAATTCCAAATGAGTTACAAAGCATACATTAGTTGAGAAAGGATTTAATGAAAATCACCGACTCTTTAGAATGCATAATCAGAACTCCTATACAAAGAGGCAAAAATGCCATATATACTAAAAGTGTCAGCCCCTACCCTAGGGCTTACAAAAATGAATCGATTCCCGAACATGTCGGCCCTCAGATCTTTTGCAACAATCACATTAACTTCTGTCCTCTGTGTCCACCCTCGAGACTCGTTAGAGCTACTTTGAATGTTTCTGAGTGTTATCATAAATGTCAATCCACTCTTTCCAGTTGACATCCCAGCTATCATTGTGAATCTAAGGTTTTTTCCTTTTTTTCCTTTTTCCTGCCCAAGATCTCTCTACAAGTTGACCCTCTTCAAGAAGCAGCATCCAACCTCCCCTATTAGATCTCTTCATAGATGACACCACTGGACACTAAACCGATCCATCATCCTTTGATCACATAGTAGATTCATACCACTCACATTTTGTTGATCTTCCACAGGGGCGGTCACAACAGTCAAATAGTCAATGGTTCACCCTTGGCTTTCTCCGATTGGTTGAACACATGCCACTTAGGCTTTCCAGGTGGTCAAAGGCTACTCAAACGAAATTGCATGTTGGTGAGACACTTGTCGTGTCTCCCCGATGCGATTATACTCTACAACAGCATCGGCATAGCATATAATTGTCGGTGAGACCTCATATCAAATGCAAAAGTCATACCAATATCCTCTTTGTCATTTCCCAGACTATCGCATTCGAAAAGAGGTCATAGCGGGTACTAAGAGTCATACCGATATCCCTTTTCCATTGGCAAGTCCATCACTTATCTGTAGGACATCATACCAAGTGAAAATCTTTCGCTCGAAGTCTCCCTGAGATCAAACCTTTTGGCGAGACACATAACCATTGGCGAGACATCTCCCCGATGACACCCCTTTTCACCGAGACCTCACCCCTTCGGCCAAACCTTTCATCGAAGCCATCTTGTTTAGGTGAGAGCTCATTTAATTTCAGGGGGACCCCATCCTATTAGCCAGACTATCGCCTTCGGCAAGACCTCTCACGATCAGCAAGACTTTTTAGTGAGGTCACAATCTTTCAGTGAGCTTAGACCATTTCGGGGAGACTCCACCCTGTCAGTGAGATATTACCTCGAACTCATTCCACTTCGGCGAGACTTTCCCCGAACTCAAAACCTTTCCCCGAAACTGGCCTCTTTCGGCGAGACATCCATGTTTCGGTGAGACCTCTCACCAAAGTCAAAACATTACACCAAAGGCATCATCCTTCGGCGAGACATCCACGGGTCAGCGAGACGTTATGTCGAACTCCTCCTCCTTCGGTGAGACCTCACCCTTTCGGCAAGACTTTTCCTCAAGCTCCAATTCTTTCAGCGAGACTCCAACGAGTTGGCCAAACTTCTCCCCAATGCCGGCCATTTTAGTGAGACTTCTATCAGTCAGAGAGACATCTCCCCAAGCTCAAAACATTACACCAAGAGTTCCATTTATCAGCTAGAGGTCAGAGTGAAGGTAAACCACTCTCCCCGATGCTAACCTTCTGAACAACTGTCGGTGGGACTTCCTCGGTTGGGGAGAGAGAAAAATCATGGCGACCAAAATGTCTCAGCGACCTGAGGATTTCAAATGAATATAGCACAATAGCCAGTTGGCAGGAAAATTGGAGGGTCTCAATGACTTTATTCTCTGGGGAGTTTTGTTCCAAACTGATCGAGGCATGCTTTCCAATAGACTTCCTTGTGAAATAGCATCAGATGTATGATTTAACCCTGCAAAAAAATGCCTCCATTTGGCCTTTGTGAACACCTGAAACATAGATTTCCCTACTTGATTGAGCCCGCAGGTGAAAATCAGTTAACATTAAGTTTATAGAAGAAGAGAACAATGTATTCAACTCATTATGCACTTGTTCATCAATATTTTCAATATCAATGTCATCATCTAGATTAATCACAATGGGAGGTTGAATGAAAATTCCCATGGAAGGCTATTGTTTATGTTGTAGTGAAGATATAGAGTCATCATGTATTGCTTCAGGTAAGTTTGGATTTTTATTTTCTATGTTTTTATTTTCTTATTTAGTCTATAGCATACGAGAAATAGCACAATTTCTACTCCTACACTCTCTATGATTTCAATTCCATTTCAATATATTGACAATTTGTGTTTTTGTAAGAGTGGGTTTTTCAATCATAGGTTCCTTCTCTTACTTAGGAGGAATGGGAGAAACAACAAGAGGTTGGTCAACCACTTTTTCTTTATCTTTTTAAACTTTTTTTATTTTAGGAGGGACAACATGATTGTTTTGGTTATCATGTGGTCTCTTATATGAAATGGTAGGATGTTTTGCTATAAGTTGTTCTTGGATTTTTGGAAGGGTTTTTGGTTCAATCATTGTTTCATTAAGGATAGGTGGTTCAACCATAGATTGAGGCATGTTTTGAAGGGATAACTTTGGTATGTGCTTTTCCTTGAACTTTTGATATGATTTGAAAAAAAAGTCCTCACAAGGCTTAATAGGTTCCATAGGCTCATACCAAAATAAATCTAATGAAAATTTCCCTCAAGAAGATATGGGATTAAACCCACTATGATGTACAATAAAGATATCATTTCCAAATGGAAACTTAAAGAATTTATGCACAATCGAAGGGACATCATTCATGGAGCAAAGCAATGGATAGCCTAGCTTCACACAAAATTGGTCTGATTGTGGGATGATGGTGAAGGACACATTTAATGTTTTCAGTCCAAATTTTAAAAGGAGATCTATCGAGCCAATCGTAGGACAAGCAAAACCATTATGTCTTGATCCATGATTTCGGTTTGTCATATACATCTTGATAGAGTTCATGAATAAATAGGAATTCTTCATTGATCACATTCTCTCCACAAATGATATTAATTAATATCCCATTAGTGGGCTTATCATTGATTCGGCTAGCTATGTAAAGAGGACCATCAGGTGTATGTTTAAGTATGTCATTTTGTGAGAAACCATTATCAAGAGGATTTTTAGTTGAGCCCTTATGAGGACTAGCTTCAATAAATTCTACCACAATATCCATAGGATGTTGTTTAATAGTATCAATGTTTTCATCATCTGTGTCAACATTCATCACATCATTCTTCATTTGACTAGATTTCACAAATGAAATAGTGTGCTTAGGCATGGGATTAGTAAAGAATTGTAAGTCTTGGTTAGGAGGGGCTACAAAATTATTACCCTAATCATTCACACCTCTAATTTGAAGTTTATTATTGTAAATAAGGTCTTGTACAAGACGTTTAAGATGGTTACACTATTTCATGTCATGTCCATTTTGTTGGTGATAATGACAATAAGATTTTTGTCAAAATCCTTTGGGTAATGGTATATTACGATCACGTTCTTTAATAGGAGGTAAGGTAAGTATTTTCTTTTCAATAAGCTGCAACATGATATTATGAAGGGTATCAGGTAGAGGAGTGAACTCTTTATCCCTATCCCTGAAATAATTTGTCATCTTTAGAGCAACCACTTGGTTATTATTTTGTTGACTTGGTTGAGGGGAATTCTATTTTAGAAAACCCTTGTTCTACTTCTTGAAAGGTTGGTAACTATTTTGATTTGTGGATTCATACTTTTCAAGATGACTAGGGGGATTTTTTACTTCACAACCACAAGTCAAATTTTGATAATAATGAAGGGATGTACATAGTTGCATAAAGGATGGAAATATCAACATTTAAAGTTTTCTTTAGAGTTTGTTTTGTAAGTTAGCAATGAACATCTATTGAAGGTTGGTGTTGGGAATCTTAATGTTTACTTGAGAATAAAGTTTTGGTATCTTGTTATGAAATCAATCACCTTCTCATCATCTTTTTGTTTGCATTTCATTAAATCAACGGAGGTCATTTTAGTACCCATGTGAATATGGAAGTTGTTGTTAAAGGAATCAACAAGTTCATTAAATGAACCAATTGAATTATTTGGTAAAGAATAGAACCACTCTAAAGTAGTATCCTTCAATACCTAGGAAATAGCTTAGCTAATAGTTTTTCTTCAAAGATGAAAGCAATATACAAAGCTAAAAAGATCTCCTTTCCCACCATATTTCTTGAATCAAGGAACTTCGATCCCTTGTGGCATTTGTGCTTTTAATATCTCAAAGGACAGTGGATTGGTTTTAATGTATTGTGAAGGTTGACTATTGTTTGGTTGTAAGGTTGTGACTTGTTTGAGGGATGTCATGGTTTGCAAGAGTGAGTTAAGGAAATAATCATTGTGATTGTAAGATTGAGGGGAATAAACTGGATTAGTGTATGTATGCAAAAGGCTAGTGAATTGTAAGTTGGTAAAGGTCGATGGATGAGGAGATATCATATTCAAATGCACAAAGGTAGAAGGAATCCCTGTGGGAATACCTAAGGAAGTGCACACAATGCTAGTAGGTATGATTGTTGTGGTAGGTTGAAATTTTGTGGTAGGTTGAAGGGTTGTGGTAGGCTGAGTATTAGTGTATGTAGGAATAGACATCGGTATTGTAGAAGATGGAATTGGAGTTCCACCTTTGCTTTGAGTACACCCCAAAGCTTGAGTACAAGTGGTGATGGTAGGGAGAATGTTGTTAGCATTAAGAAAATTGGTTGTAGGAGGTGAAGTCATGGGACATGAAGTATGCAAACTATGCGCCATAGAG
Organism: Sequoia sempervirens; assembly: GCA_007258455.2. Lineage (NCBI taxonomy): Eukaryota > Viridiplantae > Streptophyta > Pinopsida > Cupressales > Cupressaceae > Sequoia > Sequoia sempervirens. The sequence goes on along the minus strand of VDFB02109042.1, from coordinate 61,848,027 downwards.
GGTTGATTAACAACACTATCAGAAAGAGAGCTAGAAAACCAATGATCCATGGTGAGTGAGATATCGTGGGATGACATGAGCCTCAAACTACATCTTACAATAGAATTGCTAATAGGACACCAAGTTGTAAAGCTCATACAAGTTTTACAACACTAGTTTGCAAACCCAAAATGGAAAGAGGCAATGTAATGTCCTAGAATGAAATGTAAATTTTAGATTCCAAACAATGCAATTTACTAAATACACTATGCAATAAACTAAAAAATGAAATGTTGTAAATGCAATTTTGAATTTTGACAATGCACTAAATAAGAAAATTAAGCTAGATGTAATGAATTTGATGGAACAAAAAATTAAAAAATTAAAAAATAAATGGAACAACACCAAACAAAAGCCTAAAAAAAAGATTTTAATTTCTAGAAAATGTAGAATAGAAGCTGTTCAAGGACTCATTCGCCTTTACTGGTGAACGGGTCTTGGCTAAGAATTTTTGAGATATTTTTATTGATTTCTAAGTGTTTTTATGTGAGTTTTGGATGCCAAAAAGTGTAGGTCTAGACTAATCAGGGACTCATTCACCCCAAGTGGTGAATAGATCCTAGATTAGGGTTTTTTTAACTATTTTTGATTGATTTTTAAGATTTGGTCAATGTCTTTCAGTTTTAGGTCTGTAACAGTAACCTTCAATTTGATATTTTCTAGAAATGCAATATGAAATGCACTTTGAAAAAGTGATAAAATAATGAATTCAAAAACCTAATTTGAAATGTAATTTTATTTTATTTTAAAATATAAATATATGAGATCTAAATTATATGCAAGATGACTCATTTTTTTGTATTTTTTCAAATTTAAAGAATGCAAAACAATGCAATTCTAAACCCTAAATGAGATGCAAGCTTGAATGCAAAGTAAGAAACCCTAAATGATATCTAATTCAATGCAAATGAATGCAATATCTAACCTAGGAGGAGAAGAAAGACTCCAAGATCAAAAATTACAATATTCAATAGGTCAGGTTCACCATTAATGTTTACAAAGAAAATAGGGTTTACCAAAATGATTTGATCAAAATGACAGACCACTAATTCTCACCCTAAAACACGTAATTTTGTGTATTATATATTGCAAATAATAATAAAAAATCAATCCTAACTATCATAGCAACAATAAGAGCAGTTTTGAGAGGCTAAAATGATATGTACCTTAGAGAAAACTTGCTATTTTTAGGTCACAAAGGACTCATTCGTCGTTAGTAGCGAATGGTCCTTATTAGGATTTCTAAAAACTAAGATTTGGGTTTTGTTCCTCAATATTTACACTCTTAGCTCCTTAGTGATCAACTCTCAAAAACCTGAAATAGATTCTTTAGCCTTGTTTTTGTATTCTTGCAATGTAGGTGAAAACTTTGCAACTTGACAACTTTGACAATTTTGCTTCAATCTTGTTCTCCACTTGATCTTCAACCTAGAAACCTACAAACACACATTAAAGGGAAGAAAAACTTGTTGATTGTTAGAGGATAGGGTTTTTCCTTAGTCAAAGTAATCAAACCTTGTGATGAAATAATAAAATTGAATCATGAAACATGTAACATGAAATGATAATACCTTGGAAAGTGTCTTGAAATGTAAATCTACAAACTAACATGAAGTGGCCATATAGAATGTATATCTTGATCTCAAATTAGATATGAAACAATGCTTGCAAATATATCTTCAATGTTGCATTAACAATCTAGCTCAACAACATGCTTAAATGCACCATGCCTTTGACATGATGATATAATCTTGAATTGTTGTAGTAAAACCTTGATAATATGCCTTTGAATGCCTTTTAAATTCTCTTGAAGTGATCTCTAATGCTCTTTCTCTTGATCTCATGAAGTCAGATAAATTTTCTATTATTTTTTTGCTTAGATGAAACTATGTGAATTAACCTTATATTCATACTAAATCTAAGGATTAACTTTGAAATTTAAATAACCGACTTGACATCAAATCTAGGATTGAAATCATTAAAATACCACCACAATTAAATTCAAAAATGAGTGTACTAAGTGAGGAGGACCCATTCACCACTAAAGGCGAATGGGTCCTAGCACAATTTCCTAGGACCATGCTTTAGGGGGATGAAATAACATCAAAAACTCATTTCAAAAATTCCAAGAAAAGGGTGTCCTATGTGAGGAGGACTCATTCTCCAATAAAGGAAAATGGGTCCTAGCATAGATTTCTAGGACACCACTTTTTCCAAGTTAAATGTCATGCAATATCCTTAATGGGTGTTGGGATAGATCCTAGAAAGATGCAATTAATGAGGCTTGAATTTGAACTAAAGGGACAATTAAGCTCTAATTAACCATAATTAATAAAACCCTAGATAAGTCTGAAAGCACAATAAAACAGTTTACAACACCCTAAATAAGGTACAATTTAAGTAAATTTTATTAAAAAGGGCCCTAGATTCAATGTGAATGTGTACAACACATTACAATGCTAAATCAAGGCATTATTAGGTTAACTTTATATTAATTATTCCCAAATGCAAGAAAAAGCGATAATTTTTTTGTTAATATAAATATAGCACAAAAGTAAGGCATGATTCCCATTGCCTCTGCTAGCAAGGAACAAGATTTAGAAAATGAAAACATGGGAGCTACTGATAGAAAAAAAATCCAAATAATATTCCTCTAGATACATATGAACCAATGCAAGAAAATGATGAATATGAGAATGTTGATGTGATCAGAGAATAAAACACAAAGGATGACACTTCTATTCCTTTGATAACTCATGATACTATAGATCAAGGAAACCCAAATACATCTATTCCTCTGGTAGGTACAAAATACAACACAGGTGAAGGTCAAAATCATGATACAATCAATGTGCAAAGGCATGAGGATGAAAATAATCAAGAAAGAGAGAATGATGGTGAGAAGAAAGGAGAATGAGATAAAAATGAAGATAATGAGAAAGCAAAGAAGGACAAGGATGAAGGAGATGAAGAAAAAGATAAAGACAAGATCTCTAATGAAGAAGAAGAGAATGTAGAAGAATAAGAAGATTTTGATACCACAAAGAATGAAGAATTAAATTTTTTTGAGGATTTACCTAAGCCCTCTGATGAATCCTCCTCTGATAACCCTTTAGAAGGTTTTTTTTCTAAATAGTTAAAGTTTCAACTAGTTGTTTCTTGTTAATTATTGTAGTTGCCCATGTAGCAGGGTGGTGTTAACTCAGATAAGATATCTCTTATACATAAGTTGTAGCTAAGTGATGTGTTTAGTGTTGGAAGAATGAAGAAGAACATATCATTATGTACCTTTTGTGTTGTCATTGATGTCACCATGTTATATGAATTGCAACTACAAATTTAAGTTCAAGGTTGATCCAGTAGTCTAAATCAATATGCAGGTATTATCTTCCAATATTTTGGTCTGCAATCCTCTGCTGATGATTATCATTGCTTGCAATTTTGGGAAATGGTTTTGGCATGTTGGAAACTTGTAAATTCAAAATATCATGTGTTCAAGTGCTCGTACGATGATTTGGCATTATTTTGTTGTTACTTTTTACTATTAGCTCTTTCTTTGGCCAACCGAATGTATAGTTGATGTTGTAATGGATTAAGTTTTGTATTGCAAATGTAATTTTGACCTATCTTTGGTCCATGTCGACATGTTGTAGCATGCTACACACTTGAATTATTTTTGGAAATATTTTGTACATGTTTTAAGTTGATAGTTGTCTTTTTGGTGAATAAGGGTTGCATCTAATTAAGTCGGCCTAATTGATGTTTGTAGATGAATCAAATATATATTTGATATCTTTGAGATTTTTGAAGTGAAGTATGAAGAGAAGTGTGTAAAGATAGAAAAGTATGCGAAGATGATAAAGTGTGTAAAGTCAGTTTAATGAGCATCAAAGGAACTAAATCAACACTTGTTAGGTGTAACTTTATGAGTTCATATTCTGGCTATAAGCCATTTTGTTATTGTATCTTTTGTAGGCAATGAGCCCCCCATTTTGGATAGTGAGTCTTGGCATTGAGCCACCATTTGTAGTATCTTATGATTGGTTATACTATATTGTGAGCTAATCCTCACCGTGGTTTTTCCCATTTTGGTTTTTCCATGTAAAAATATTGGTGTTCATGTGTTGTGTGATTTTATGCTCTGTTAATGCTCTTGCTCATGTTTACTATTATATGAATTGGAGTAATTGGATGGTGTTTGTTCAATATGTTTAAGAAGATACTGATTCACCCCCCTCTCAATATCTTGGGTATTCAACAATTAGTATTAGACCCTTGTTCCTTTGAAGAAGACTAACAGCTTGAGGAAGATCTTGAAGATTGAAAAAATGGATGACAAAGAAGAAATCTAGGCTACTCTTGAAGATCTTGACAAGGCTGAAAGTGAAAATAGAGACTTGAAAGAAAATATTGATGAGGAAAATGAATGCATCTAGAAATTGAAAGAGTAATTGAAGAAATTCAGAGAAAGAGAATTGAGTGAGCAATTAAAACAAGAAAATGAAGAGATCACTAGATTGAAGGTGCAAGTGGAGGAAAATAAGAGAATTGAAGATTGTTTGAATACAATGGTGCAAAGAAAGACTAATGTATGCACAAGGCTTGAACAAAAAGTGGTAAACCTAAAAGAAGATCTAGAAAAAGAAAATTTTTGTGAAGATAAGTTCAAGACAAGCTCCATCAATCTTGATGAGTTGATTGCAAATCAGAAACCAACTAAAGAAAAAGGTGGTTTGGGAATGGAAGGAGGTGAAAGTTCTAAGGTTGTGCAGACCCCAAACATAGTGGATAATTAAAATACTCAAGATAAAGGGAAGAAGGCAAGAAATCCAAGAAACTTTGCTAGAAGAACAACTATCAGAAAACCAAATGCTCAAAGGTACCCATCTTTCAATGGTGTTTGATTTTCATGCAATAAATTTGGTCACATGGCAATAGAGTGCAAAAATAGAATAAATCAGTATACTAGTCCCTTCTCTGGACAATGTTTTGCATGCAAGAAATTTGGACATAGAGCTAGTGAATGTAGAACTCAGATGATGAACTGGTTTAATGGAGGTAGAATGAATAAATATTTTGTTGGCTACTACTATACATGTAATAATTTTGGACACAACAAATCAGTCCAGCTCAAGGGTTAATGGAGGTCAAACAAATGATAAAAATGTTTTCTACAACTACAATAAACTCAGACACATTTCAAGAGTATACAGAAGTAAAGGGGGAAAGCAATCTGATTTGATAAAGAAAAATGAACCAGTGAAGACAATTGACAAGAATGAGAATAAGCAAGAAATGAACAAGATATGGAAGAAGAAAGAAGAGCCAGAAACACCAAATGTGTTTGTGCCCCCATCCGATGCAAATAATTCCCCTGAGAATTAGACCCAACAATCTTAGGGGGAGCTTTAATAGAAAATTGTTCGAACCCCCTAGATATATGGCGTGCCAGTCTTTGAAATGAAGATATGTTGTAAGGAATGGATAAATAGAGGTTATGCAAAAGGAACCTGAAGAAATTGTGTAGGAATGATCATTTGTGGAGTAAATTAGGGTTTTTTGTGCAGTGAAAAGGGTTTTTATCAGCTTTTTGAAATGTGTTGCATTTAATGTGAATTAGGGAAGATTGTTGGTTGATAAAGTGAATTTGTAAGGTATTTTAATAACTTGTGCATTTGAAGAAAGTGGAGAGCGATTTGGAGCATTCTTTAGGCGATTTGGAGAATAATCAGGACTAAGGAGATCCAATAGGACTACTCCTTCAAAACCTTCCACAACTTTTGTAGTGAAGGTTGAACCCAGTGCTCCTAGTAAAGGGAAGCATTCTTGAGGTGATTTTAATCACTTGTCCATTTGAAAAAAAGTGGAGAGCTATTTGGAGAATTCTTGAGGTGATTTGAACCTAGTGCTCCAAACATAGTGGATAATCAAAAGACTCAAGATAAAGGGAAGTAGACAAGAAATCCAAGAAACTTTGCTAGAAGACAGCCTATCAGACAACCAAATGCTCAAAGGTACCCATCTTTCAAAGGTGTCACTTTTCATGCAATAAATTTGGTCACAGGGAAACAGAGTAGAGAAGTAGAATAAATCAGTATACTAGTTCCTTCTCCAAACAATGTATTGCAAGCAAGAAAGTTGGAAAGAGACTTAGTGAATGCAGAACTCGGCTGATGAATTGGTTTAATGGAATTAGAATGAATCAATCTTTTATTGGCTACTACTATACATGTAATAAGTTTGGACAAAAAGAAAATCAGTGCATATCAAGGGTTAATGGAGGTCAAACAAATAAAAAATATGTTGTTTGCTACAATTGTGGTAAAAATAGACACATTTCAAGAGTATGCAGAAGTAAAGGGGGAAATCAATCTAACTCGGTAAAGAAGAATGAACCAGTGAATAAAATTGACAAGAATGAGGTTAAGAAGGAAATGAACGAGACATGGAAAAGAAAGAAGAGACATAAACATCAAATGCATTTGTGCCCCTATCTGATGCAAACAATTCCTCTGAGAATTAGACCCAACATGATCTTAGGGGGAGCTTTAACATAAAATTGCTTGAACCCCCTAGATATTTGGTGTGTCAGTATTTGGCACGAAGATATTTTGTAAGGAATGGATAAACAAAGGTTATGAAAAAGGAACTGAAAGAAATTGTGCAAGCATGATCATTTGTGGAGTAAATTAGGGTTTTTTTGTGCAGTGAAGAGGTTTTTTATCAGCATTTTGAAATATATCGCATTTAATGCAAATTATGGCAAATCATTGGTTTATAAAGAAAATTTGTAAGGAATTTTAATCACTTGTGCATTTGATGAAAGTGGAGGTTGATTTGGAGAATTCTTAAGGTAATTTGGAGAATCATCAGGACTAAGGAGATCTGACAAGACTACTCCTTCAAAACCATCCGCAGTTTCTATAGTGAAGGTTGAACCCAGTGCTTCTAGTAAAGGTAAAGACCTGAATCCTTCTGGACCCAATACAAGATCTAGTAAAAGGAAAGAGGATCCTCTAGTGGTACCTATCAAGTGAGGAATGAAGGAAAATGCTACAAGAGAAAAGAACCTTAGCATCACTAAAGAATAAGAGGAGGAAGACCCTACAACAAAATTGGTAAGAAAGAAGAGAGGAAGCATGTCCTCTGGTGAAGGTGCTTCATAGGAAGCAAGTGTTGGTTCTAAAATATTTTATTATGTATCGTCCTTTGAAGAACTTGAACGATATTTTGGTGTTCATGTGCACACTAAACCAAAATCAAAGAAGGCTAAGATGTCAGAAGAGGTATCTTTGAACTAGGAAGAACAAAAATCCTCTCTGGTAAGACTTGGATCCCCTCTTAGATTAGAGTCTTTGTTAAATAGCTTGATACATTTTGAAGATATGCTACAAACTACAACAAAAATTTATGATCAAGTAGGTAGAGAGGACATAAACACATTAATTTTGGCTATTATTTAGTATGTTATCACTTTGGAAGTTAGTTTAGATTATGTCAAGAACAATGTTCCTGAAAATTTGTGGGAAGCCCTAATGAAAAGGAAATCAAAGGCTATTGAGTTGGAAGAGAAGATAAGAAATGATGCATTTGAGAAAATTGGGTCCTCTTTGACCCAAAATGATTTGGAAACCCTGAAGAAGGTATGCTCGAAGATGTTCTGAATGAAGAAAAGAGTAAATACTTTGATGAAAAAGGACAAGAAGCAGATAAAGAAAATAAGGAAAGAAATTGTAGAAGCCATCAGGGGTATGGATGAGAAATATGGCATGTTTGGTGCACTCCCATCTAGTTCTACACCTAAGTCGGGAGAAGAAGTTTTTGTAGAGGTTAAGGAATACATTCCTTCTAGTATAGGTGATACATATATCCCTCTAGATATAGGTGTTACAAATTTTCCTATGGAGATAGAGAAGAAAAATGAGGAAGAATTTGAATCAAAGAAACATGATGTTGTCCCTCTAGAGCATACTAAAGAAGAAAAGGATAAAGATGAAGGTGAAATGGATGAAGGAGAAAGAGATAAATATGAAAAATAATAAGATGGAAAAGGAGAAGAAGAGAAAATAGAGGAAGAAGAAAAGGAAGAAGGAAATGTAGAGGAAGAAGAAAGAAATGGGGAATCTGCCAAGAAGAGTGAATAAGATAAAAGGAAGGTTGTAGAATCTCAAAGGTCCCCTAGAGAATCCTCCTCTAGGGATGATGTTTTGAAAGGCTTGTTATCCAAGAAAATCAGGTTCCAGCCAGTGATTCCTCCAGAACTTCTACAACTCCCCATGATTCAAGGCAGTGTGGATCTAGATAAGATTTCTCTTGCTCATAAATTGGTGTTAGGGGATGCATTGCATGCATCTGGAAGAAGAGAAATTCTGGAAACACATCAAAAGGGGACAAAGCTTATTGATGATGTCATCAAAGCTTTGCAAGAGGCCACCCCCGGTAAATCAATGGATACTTCTCTCACTTTGGTAGAGAATCTTAAACTTCTATTGGACTCCTTTAAGGAGTATGCCTTTGGACATGGTGAGAAGATAAGGAAAGAAGTTGAAGAGAAATTGGAAGAGAAAATACTTTTGGCACTTCATGATAAGTGTGATTTAGCACACACCAATGTTGAAAATAAACTGGAAGTTATGCAAGCTTGTGAGTCTAAAGAAAATACTATATTTTCTTACTACATTAAGTGGGTAGATGCCACTTAGAATATCAAGGATCTCATGTACTCCATTGAGTACCAATTGAATGCTACCTCCAGTACTTACAGTGCATCCAAAGATAGAGACAAGACAACTTGGAATGCTATCTTTTCTCATAGATAAAAATTCTTTATTCTAAAAAAGCAGGAGGATATCATCAAAAGATTTGGTCAAATAGGTGACCTTAGGAAAATGGAGTACACTTCGGTTGCCAATGCTTTGGTGAATGTAGAAAAATTAGAGAAGATCAATCTGACTCATGGTACTCCAGATGATGTAGAAGAAAGTACGATGGAACTAGAATCTCTAAAAAAGATGCTAATATCTGCTAAGAAGAGGTGGAAGAATGGTAAGGCCACATGACAAGTTATTCTTAAAGAGGTTCAAGGCTCACCTTCCTTCTGGTAGGGTTTTTTCAATTATCATACTTTTTGGACCGCACTTTTTCCTTGATTTCAAAGGGGTAGAGAAAAGGGAGAGAATGTTATGGAGACAAAAGGGAAGAGTATTGTACATAGGAGGTTTGTAAATTCTTTTGGCATATGTTTCCATTAATGAAAAAGGGGGAGACTGTTGGAAGAATGAAGAAGAACATATCATTATGCAACTTATTTGTTGTCATTGATGTCACCATGTTATACGAGTTGTAACTGCAAGTTTAAGTTCAAGGTTGATCCGGTATTCTGAATCGGTATGCATGTATTATCCTCTAGTATTTTCATCCGCAATCCTCTACTAATGATTATCATTGCTTGCGGTTTTGGGAAATGGTTTTTAGATGTTGGAAGCTTGTAAGTTTAGAATCTCACGTGTTCAGGTGCTTGTATGACGAGTTGGAATTATTTTGTTGTTACTTTTTGCTATTAGGTCTATCTCTGGCTGACCTAATGTATAGTTTATGCTGTAATGGATTAATTTTTGTATTGAAAATGTAATTGTGACCTATCTTTGGTCCATGCTGACATGTTGTAGTGTGCTACACACTTGAATTGTTTTTGGAAATATTTTGTACATGCTTGAAGCTGACATTAATCGTTTTGGTGAATAAGGGTTGCATCTAATTAGGTCAACCTAATTGATTTTTGTGGATGAGTCAGCTATATATATTTGATAGCTTTGATATTGTTGAAGTGAAGTATGAAGTGAAGTGTGCAAAGATAGACAAGTATTCCAAGATGATGAAGTGTGTAAATTTAATTTGCTGAGCATCAAAGGAACTGAATCAACACTTGTTAGGTGTAACTTTATCAGTTCATATTCTGGTTGTAAGCCATTTTGTTATTGTATCTTTTTTAGGCAGTGATCCTCCCATTTTTGGTAGTGAGTCCTGGCAGTGAGCCACCCTTTGTAATATATTATAACTAGTTATACTATATTGTGAGCTAATCCTCACCATGTTTTTTCACAGTTTTGGTTTTCCACGTAAAAATATTGGTGTTCATGTGTTGTGTGCTTTTATGCTCTATTAATGCTCTTGCTCATTTATACTATTATATGCATTGGAGTAATTGGATGGTGTTCAATAAGTTTAAGAAGATACTAATTCACCCCCCCTCTCAATATCTTGGGTATTCAACATTTAGAGCATCATAAAGAAAAGAAATCATTGAAACATATCAAAAGAGTAGTGAATTAATGGATGAAGTTGTAAAGGAATTACAAGAGGTCATACTTGGAGCTAATGTTGATACATATTTACCTACTATGGAAAATTTCAAAATTTTGATTTGATTCCTATAAGGAATATGCCTCTGGATTGAAAGGACAAGTGGAAATAGAAGTTGTGACAAGGCTTATGGAGAAGAAGCTAATGTATATCATAGAGAAATGTGAATCTACACATACCAAAGTTGAAGAATGTTTGAAAGATGTATTATCCTATGAGGATGGTGCAAAAAAAATGTTTTTGAATTGCATGAAGTGGTTGGATGCCACACAAGGAAAAAAATATCAAATGGATTTGATTGTGTCCTAGATAGCTAATGCATCATGTATCTATGATCTGGCACTAGACAAAGATGATAAGACTCAAACTGCTATAGTGGAATTGCATGACATATTCTTCACTTTGCAAAGCCAGAAGGAAGAGATTATCAAGCAACTTAGGAAGCTAAGGGACATAGTAAAAAAAAGCACATACCTATCTCAAGTTCCCTTACTAGTACTGACAAAATCTCAAAGTTGAATCTTACCCTCAATACTATAGAAGGAGAGGAACCATTGATAGAGCTTGAGTCTCCACATTGAATACTTGGAGCAGCAAAGAAGAGATGGGAAGAAGGAAAAATTTCTTGGAAAGCTATTCTTCAAAAGATTCAAGGGTCAACAACTTTAGGTTGACCATTTCTATTTCTATATATTTTCTAGTTTTCCATGTTTTCAGATTCTTTTGTACATATGAAAATGTATTAGGAGCTTTTGGTTAGCTTCCTAAGGGGGATCTAGTTCAAGTTTTATAGATGGTTGAGAGAAAAAACCCTTTGCCCTTGATTTAAAAAGGGGAGAGATACTTGGGGATAGATACCTGTGGAGAGATAATTATGGAGAGATGTTTTTTTGGCACATATTTTCATCAATGACAAAGAGGGAGATTGTTGAAATAATGAAGAAGGTTTTCATTAATGAGTTATCATTGATGTAAACATTACATGATGGTTTTTAGAATAGTATTAAGGATGATGATAGAATAATGATTTTGTAAGAAGGTTTGATCCTCACATCAAAATAGTTGAGTACTTTTTGGTAAGTTTCTACACCGATATATTCAGCACACAATTCCCTTTGTTAATTTGGTTCCCATTTATTCACCCATAAAAATCTACTTCTACAATTCTAATATGTTGTTCATGGACATCACTAACATCTTAATTCATAATTTCAATTGATTTGGATAAGTGGTTCAAAAGTTGCAAGTAATAGAAGATCAGTATATATGGCTTACATAGTTTTTTGTGTATTGGTTATGACCTAACTCTTCTCCATTCCTCCATAGATTTAAATAGTCTTTGTAGTTTTGGGAGAATTTTTATAGGTGTTGGTACATTGTATTATCCAATTGGCATGACATTTAGTGGTCACCATATTCTATGATGATGATCAGTTGGAGTGTTTTAATTATGGATTCTATGCTTGGTCGAGTTAATGCATGTAAATTTTTGTGAAGATTAAATATGTGATGCAAATGAAAAGGGGAAATATTAGAGGTCCATGTTGTTGCAAAAATGGAAGAGGAATGAAGTGTTTTCATTGATGTCAACCTATCAGCTAGTTATCTACTAGTTGTTGATTGTACATGTTGAGGATATTGAGAAAATTGTATTAAAAGAAGGTTGTTGGTGAACTATGTTTTGTTGTTTGTTGGTTGAGGTCTAGGAGAATTATTTCTGGTCCATATTTCTCTTTGTTGAAGTCTTATGGCATATGGTTCAAGATTTTTGTTGCCCTAGTTTTGTTGAAGTTGGTTTATGGCATTTGGAAGTATTGAGCTTAATTAATTTGTGTTTTACACTAGTGTGGTTGACTATGTGTCAAGCACTACTTTAAAAGTTGATGAAGTGTGCTAGATCTATTATGGATCCCGATGAACTATGTGTTTGGGTTTCCCTCATTCTAATTCCACCCTATGATGTTTGGTACCTAGTGTAGGGGCACCATTGAAATTTTTTTGTCAATCAAGGATGATAATGAGTAGGCTCTAGGTGTGGATTCATTTTGTCTTTAAATAAGGTCATCAATACCATTTTATTGTGTATTCAGTCAAATTTGAGTCTTGTTAGGTGATTAGGGGGACATTTGTGTTAGTTTCGAAAAAATGTAAAATGTTGTAAAAAGATGTCGAGCAAAAAAAGTTGCAAAATTGCATTTTTTGTGGAATACAAATGGTCATGTCATTTCAAAAGATAGTTTAAGTAGTTCTAGGAGATGGTTTAGGAGGGAATAAGTATTAAAAGGATGAAATTCACTGATGTAATTTTTATTTGGAAGTTTGGAAGTGAAATGAAGAAAAAAAAGCCCTATTTTCTTACATAATTATTGGTAATTCTTCATTTGAAATTTCTATACAGTCCCATACAGGTCATTCGTACTCTAAATTTCTTGGGAAACTTTACAAAAATGTATTAGCTTTAATTTGAACCTATTTTGAGGGTCTAATCTTCATTTTGGTAAAAGTTAAAGACAATTTCCTGAGACAGCTTTTGAGTTCCCAGTTTTAAGGGTTCTGGTGATTCAAACATGAAAATCACCCAATTCCACCTTCTGTGAAGATTATATCTTAGTGGAATGGTTGGATTCCATTAGATTTATGTTTTTTCATGTTGTGTGAGTGTAGGGGAGTCCAAAAAGTGTGTTCGGAATGATGCCTTAGGAGTTTAAAATTGAGTTTTCCATGAGAATTTGAGTTGTTTTGATATGGTAAAGTATGTAATAGTTTGGGGAAGCATTATTTATTGATTGAATAAGTATGTGTAGAGGTATTTGAACCTGTTTGAGGTGTTGGAAAGGATGTGTGAAGGCTGGTAGTGTGTTTTTCAATAAATCCATATGTTTATTGTTAAAAGGGAGGGTTTTTGGTTTAGGCACCTTGTAGGAAGTGTATCTATAAAAAAATGGTGAAATATTAGGTTTGGTAATCTATGGATTGCTTCCCAAGAGGTTTCAAAGGTTGGTGATAAGTTTGGTGACATGTTCCTTTGTAAAATAGACCTAATTTGAGGTTTAGGTCTTTGTGGTTGCCTTGATTGTGTGAAATTTTTCCAAAGTTACTAGTTGAGAGGTTGTGGTATGTCATTGTGTGACTCGATGGGTCTTTGAAAAGGTAATGGTCCTAATCTAAGAGGACCATCTCTAAAAGATATACCTATTTCAAGGAGATTGCAATGCTACAAGGAATAGTGAGGGTTTGGTGAGTTAAGTTAAGTTTGAGAATTTGTGATTGAGAGTTGTTTTGGGATTGGAAATTGTGTTGTGTGGTTGTAAAACCTCCCCTGATTGGAATCAATTGGTATCAAAGTGAAGGTATCAGATCTTTGAGGTAGAAGATTGAAGTTTGTAAAAAGAAGAGAAGAATGTGAAAAGGAAAAGTTAGTAAGATGCCTCCTAAAGGAAAGAATGTGGCAAAAGAGATGAGTGAGTTGAAGGGTCAGTATGTGAGAGAGATTAGAGAATTGAAGGAAATGTTGGAAGCCTTGGAAACAAACAAGAGAAGAGAAGAAGTTGAAAATGATTCAAATGATGAAGATGATGAAGAGTTTGAAGACATGGAGGAAGAACTTGATCTAGAAGATCATAGAATGGAAAAATTGTTAAGGGAAGTCAAGAGTGATCAACATAAGGTAAAAATTGCTTCTTTGGACAACTACTTTGAGTGTGAAGACATTTTAAAAGAATAGAGAGTCCAGATTCCAAAGAAAAAGCTAAAAGGTCATGCACTTTTGCAGTGGGATTATCTGCAATTAGAGAGAAGGAAGCAAGGTAAATCCAAGATTGTGACATGGGACAAGATGGTAGCCAAGATGAAAGGTAAATTTCTCTTTTCTAATTATTATATTCAGATGTTTAAGAAGTTACAAAGTTTAAGACAAAAAGAGATGGATATAAAAGCATACATTGAAGAGTTTTACAAATTAAGTATGAGATCTGACCATAATGAAAATGAGGATGAAAATATAGCTAGGTACTTGGGTGGTTTGAGATTGAACATACATGATGAATTGGCTTTGACAAATCCAAGGAGTGTAGAGGAATGTTATCAAATGGCACTGAAGGCAAGAGAAAAAAATTAGAGGAAGAGGAAACACTACAAGAGGAAGAGGATCTTTCTCTACTCCAAGACAAACAAGTGAGAACCAAGAAGATGTGCACAAAAAGGAAGAGAAAGTTGTAGATTTTAGAGGTGGCTTTAGAGGCACAAGGGGTAGATTTTGTGGTGGAAGAAGTTCAAACATATTTGCTGGTAGGTGCTACAATTGCAATGAGTTTGGCCATCCTTCTTACAAATTCTATGAGAAATTTGGTTCAACATCTAGTGGTGGAGAAAGGAAAAGTGAAAGAAGAGAAAAAATTGTCCAAGAAGATGAAGATGAGAATTTAAATTCCAATCATTGTGCTCCTAAAGTTGGTGAAAGTTTGATGATTAAGAGACAACTCCTGAAGAAATCCAATGACAAAAATTTGATTCAAAGAAGAGCCTTATTTAGGACAGCTTGCAGATGCAAAAATAAGGTATGTAAGGTGATAGTAGATTTAGGATGCACTGATAACATGGTATCTAGTGAAATGGAAGAAAAATTGAAATTGGCAAGAGTACCTAGAGAAAAGCCTTACAAAGTGTCTTGGGTAAGTGATAATCAGTCCATTGTGGTAAATGAACAAGCTTTGGTGAAAAAAAAGATTGGTAGATACAAAGATAAGGCCGTTTGTGATATTTTACCTATGATTTTTTTCCATGTGTTGCTTGAGGCCCTGGTAGTTTGTTAGGTCAGCAATGTCTGATGGAAGAAAAAACAAATATACAATTGAAAAAGATGGGAGAACATTCACTTTAACTCCATTGGTTGAAGGAGAAAAAGAACAAGGTGAGATCATCATGATTGGGAGAAAAGAGTATGTGAGCAATGAGGAAGATAATAGTGTAGAGTCAGTAGCCATTATAAGGCATGACAAAGTTGGGACAACAAATAGAGGAAGTGAAGATAATATGCCGTCAGTTGTGAAGAAGAATGCTTTCATGTGGAAAAGAAAAGAAGAGGGAATGATGTCTCAGATTGTTATAGTCAAGAGTAGTGTGAAATTTTTGTGGAAAGGAAAGAAAATAGTGAAGGAGTTCTATTTGGGATAGTTATTTTTCCTTTGGTGACAAAGAAAGTTGATGGGATAGTGGAGAAGATGGTGGTAGGTCTAGAAGAGGTACTTAAGAGTGATGGTACAAAAAATTGCAAGTCTGATACATAAAAGAATGAAGTTAAGAAGAGCATTGGACATGGATCTAAGCATGAAGAAAAAAGGAAAGTGATGACAGTTGATAGAGGGTTGAGTACAAAGGTGAAAGAGAGTACAACTTCAGTGTTTGATGATGGAAAAGATGAAGAACACCCCACAGAGAAGTGTTATAGAGTGGAGCATGTTTCAAGAGAAGACAAGGACAAGAAGGAAAAATACAATGTAAATCAGAAGTAAAGTGAATCTATTGAAATCAAACAAGAAGTTCAAAGGAATGGAAATCATAGAGGAGGACAAGTTACAACAATATTTCCAAGAGACTTGGAAAAAATCCAAGTTGGGGTGTATGGTGCAGGGGCACCATTGAATTTTTTTTGTCAATGAAGGATGATAATGAGTAGGCTCTAGGTGTGGAGTCATTTTTTATTTAAATAACATCATTAAGACAATTTTATTTTGTATTGAGTCAAGTTTTATTCTTGTTAGGTTATTAGGGGTACATTTGTGTTAGTTTGGAAAAATTGCAAAATGTTGTAAAAAGATGTCAAGCAAAAAAAAGTTGCAAAATTGCATTTTTGTGGAATACAAATGGTCATGTCATTTCAAAAGATAGTTTAAGAAGTTGTAGGAGTTGGTTTAGGAGGGAATAAGTATTAAAAGCATGAAAATCATTGATGTAAGTTTGATTTGGAAGTTTGGAAGTGAAATAAAGAAAGAAAGCCCTGTTTTCTTATAGAATTATTGGTAATTCTTCATTTGCAGTCTTTGTACAGTCTCGTACAGGCCATTCTAAGTCTAAAATACTTGGTAAAGTTTAGAAACATGTGTTTTCTTTAATTTGAATCTATTTTGAGGGTGTAATATTTAGTTTGGTAAAAGTTAAAGACAAATTCCTAAGACAACTTGCAAGTTCCCAGTTTTAAGGGTTTTGGTGATTCAAACATAAAAATCACCCCATTCCACCTTTTTTGAAGATTGTATCTCAGTGGAATAGGTGGATTCAATTAGATTTAGGTGTGTTAATGTTGTGTGAGTGCATGGGAGGCCAAAAAGTGTGTTGGGCATGATGCCCTAGGAGTGGAAAATTGAGTTTTCCATGAGAATTTGAGTGGTTTTGTTATGGTAAAGTATGTAATAGTTTGGGGAAGAATTATTTATTGATTGAATAAGTATTTGTAGAGGTATTTGGACCTTTTTGAGTTGTTGGAAAGATTGTGTGAAGGCTAGTAGTGTGTTTTTAAATAAACCCTTATATTTATTGTTAAAAAGGAGGGTTTCTGGTTTAGGCACCTTGGAGGATGTGTCTTTGTAAAAAAAATGGTGAAATATTAGGTTTGGTAGTCTATGTATTGCTTTCCAAGAGGTTTTAGAGGTTGGTGATAAGTTTTGTGACATGTTCCTTTGTAAAACAAACATAATTTGAGGTCTAGTTCTATGTGGTTGCCTTGATTTTGTGAAATTGTTCCAAAGTAACTAGTTAAGAGGTTGTGGTATGTTGTTGTGTGACCTAATAGGTCTTTGAAAAGGTAATGATCCTAATCTAGAAGGACCTTCTCTGAAAGATATACCCCTTTCAAGGAGATTGCAATGCTACAAGGAATAGTGAGGGTTTGGTGAGTTAAGTTGAGTTTGAGAGTTTGTGACTAAGAGTTGTTGTTTTGGGATTGGAAATTGTGTTGTATGGTTGGAGGACCTCCCCTAATTGGCATTAGTGCTGACCTAATTTGGATTGAAGTTAAATGGATGACTTTGTATCTTTTCAAAGTTGGAGATAGTATAAATATAGATTGTGCTAGTAATGAAAATTTTACATAAGAAAAGAAGGAAGATAATTGATAGAGAAAAATTGACTTTGATGCTATTATTAATGTGTGTGAGTTAAGTGTGTGGTTGTTTAGTGCAGAAATTAACACTAAGTTTCTGGATCTAGTGAGTAGAAAGCTAACTCTATCTTTTATGTGAGTTGATCAGTGATTGTGGTGGAATCTTCATTGCCTTGGGATTGTTGTCTCTCTATAACAAGTCTTCTTTGTCTTATTTGTATCTCTATGGTAGTGAGCCCTCTAGGTTGTAAACCTATGGACAATGAATCTAGATAGTGAGTCCTTATTTAGGATAGTGAGTCCTTATTTCAGGTAGTGAGCCTTATCTGAGGCAGTGAGCCTTTTTGTAATCAGTTTTTATATTCTTGATAGTGTGAGTTAATCCTCACCGTGGTTTTTCCCTCATTGGGTTTTTCACATAAATCTGGTGTTCTTATGTTTATGGATTTGCATTTGATGGTTAATCAATTAATCTATTTATGTGTTAGTTCTATTAATTGAATTTAAGGTTATAATCTATGACAACTGATTCACTGCCCCTCTCAATTTTGTTATCCAACAATTTGTATTAGAGCCTGGTTCCTTGGTGAAGAGCTTAACTACTTGAGGAAGGTCTAGGATGGCTAAAAAAATGGTCTTTGATTATCCAAGGTTTGATGGAACTAGTTATGGTATGTAGAAAGTATTGATGGAAGAATATCTGGAGTATTGCAGATTTGATGTAGAGAAAGATTATAATAATCCCTACACTCCTAAAAATGGTATGAGTGCGCATGAAGAAATTAGAGCACATGAAGCGAATAACAAGGAAAATTTCATCTTGAAGAATAGTTTGGTACATTCTGAGTTGATTAAGGTTCAGAATTTGAAGACACCTAAGGAAGTCTAGGATGCTTTAGAAAGAGCGCATGATGGTGATTAAAGGGTGAAAGAGGAAAAAATATAGAATTTGGAAACATAGTTTTATGTTCTACATATGTCCAAAGATGAGAATGTTAAAGCCTATGTACAGAGACTAGATGAGGTAGTGGTTGGAATGCGATCTCTTGTTGTTACTGTAGATGAAACCATAATTGTAAAGAAGATTCTTAGAACTATTCTCGATGCTTATAGTGAAAAGGTGAGTGCTATTGAGCAGACTATAGATTATAAGACTTGTACTAAGGATCTATTGTTAGGATTTTTGACATCTTATGAAATAAGGAAGCCAAATCTAAGAAGTGGAGGAAAAAAAGAGATTACTTTTAAAGCTACAAAAACTAAAGATTTGGATAGAGAGAACTTGGAAGAAATTGAGGCTAACTTTGTAAGAAGACTGAGAAAAGGTTCTAGTAAACATGGAGGAAAATTTCCCTTTAAATGCTTTAGTTGTGGAGAAATTGGTCACTATGTTGCAAAGTGTCTGGAAAGAGATAAAAAGAATAAAAAAAGCTATGAGAAAGAAAGGAAAGGAAAGAAGATTAACATAGCTTACTATGTTAATGAGAATTCTAGTATTTCAGATGAAGATTCAAAATATGAAGATCCAGATGACAATGAATTCTTGTTCTTGGTGATTAAAGATGAACCTACTACTAATTCAGAAATACAGTCAAAGGAAAGTCCTCGAGAGAAGGAGAAAGAGAATGAGGAGAGAAATGAAGGTATAGTTATCTCTTCCCTACATGCTAAATAGGAAAAAAAAATTGGGTAGTTGATAATGGTTGTTCACATCTCATGACTAGTGACAAGAGTAAGTTTGTGAAACTTGAAAAATATGATGGAGGTCTGGTTATGTTTGGAGATGTGCTAAAATCTGTGGGATAGGTTCAGTAAGTTTTGATGGCAAGCATCATATTAACGGTGTCTACTATGTTAAGGGTTTAATGCATAATTTGTTGAGCGTTGGAAAAATTTGTAGAAAGGTATATGATCTTATGTTTAAGGATGAGAAGTGTGAGATCCTGAAAGGATCTAGAACATTGATTGCTACAAAAAAGAAATCTAAAGGGAATATTTATCAACTTAAAGGTGTTGATGGATGATGGTTTATGAATCAGATAAATGACTAGTTATGGCACATGAGACTGTCACATAATTTTTTATAAGTTGGAAAGGATTAGTAATGTTCAAGCTGTGAGAGATTTACTGAGAATTACAAAGCCTATAAATTCTATCTGTAGGAATTTCCAGTTTGAGAAATAGACAAGAAATCATTAAAGATTAAGAGAAAAAATTACTATTGGATTGTTGGATTTGGTTCATACAGATCTTTGTGGTCCCATGAGAGTGCAAAGTCTACTTGGTGAAAGGTACTTTATGATTTTAATTGATTATTATTCTAGATATACATGGGTTACATTTTTAAGAGAAAAATCAAAAGAATTAGATAGATTCAAAGAATTCAAGGCTATGGTTGAAAATGAAGTGAATTTAAAGATAAAATTTTGGATGTCTGATAGAGGTGGTGAATTCGCCTCCCATGATTTCAATATTTGTTGTGAAGTGCATGTAATAAAGAGATAGTTATCTTCTCTAAGAACTCCTTAGCAGAATGAAGTTATTGAAAGGAAAAACAAAATAGTTCAAGAAGTTGCTAGGTAAATGATCACTAAAGTTGGATGACAAAATTTTTACTAGAAAGAAGCTATTCACATTGTTGTGTATGTATTTAATCAAGTTCAGGAAAGAAAAAATAGTACAAAGAATCCCTATGAGCTATGGCATGAAAGAATTCCGACAGTTAAATATTTCAAGGTATTTGGAAGCAAATAATATATTAGAAGAGATGAGGAAACACTAGGAAAGTTTGATACAAGAAGTGATGAAGGAATATTTCTTGGATACTCTACTAAAAGCAAGGCAAACATATGTTTCAACAAAAGATTAAGGAATATTGTGGAGAGCTCGAATGTGAAGGTTGATGAAATAGTGAAGAATTCCATTGATATTGATGGATATGCATCTGATGAACATGACTGTGTGAGAATAGAAGAAATTGTGGAAGAAAAAAATAGAAATGAGTAGAAAGAGAAGAATGAAAGAGAAGAAGATGCTTTAGTAATTTCCCATAGAACACCAAAATATGTAAAGATGAATCATTCAAAAATTCAAATTATTGGAAATAAGATAAAAGGTGTGTTGACTAGAAGCAAAGCTGCTATTGAAGCAAATTTATGCTTATTATTTGAAATTGATCCAAAGTCAGTAAGTGAAGCCTATGGGGATGAAACTGGAAGAAAGCAATGAAAGAATTTTTGCAGATTGAAAATAATCAAACTTGGGAATTGGTCCCAAGACTAGCAGAAAAAAATATCATTAGATCAAAATGGGTATTCAAAAACAAGTTGAATAAGAATGGGAAAGATGTTATAAAAAAGGAAAGGCTTGTGTGTAAAGGCTACTCACAAGTGGAAGGTATAGATTTTCAAGAGAATTTTTCCCTAGTAGCAAGAATGGAAGCTATAAGGATGTTCTTGGCATTAGCTACTTATAAGGATTTCAAAGTCTATCAGATGGATGTCGAGTCAATATTTTTGAATGGTGAACTAATGAAGAGGTTTACATGGAACAACTAGAAGGATTTTAGTTCATAGATTAACTGGATATGGTGTGCATATTGTAGAAAGCTTTATATGGATTGAAGCAAGTTCCTAGAGCCTGGTATGCAAGGTTAGATAAGTATTTGAATTAGTAAGGATTTAACAAAGGTACAACATATAGTAATTTGTATTTCAAGACTAAAAATGAAAAAAACTTGATTTTAGTTGTATATGTTGATGACATTATCTTTGGAGGAAATGAAAAGATGTGTAAGATGTTTGTGGAAGAAATACAAAAATAATTTGAAATTTCTATGTTTGGCAAGATGAATTTCTTTCTTGGGCTACAGATTAATCAAACAAAGAAAGGAATTTGTATTTCACAATCTAACTATGTGAGATAAATGTTGAGAAAATTTGGGATGGATGGTTCCAAATAGGTAAGTAATCCTATGGTAACTACATGCAAGTTGGGAAAATATGATGATTCACCTAAGACTGATCAAAGCAAGTATAGATCTATGATTGGTGGACTACTGTATTTGACTTCTACTAGATTGGATATTATCGATGTGGTTTGTCTTGTAGCTAGGTTTCAAGAAGATACAAAGGAAAAACATGTTACTACAGTTTAAATAATATTCAGATATTTGAAAGGAACTCCAGATTATGGATTTTGGTATCCTAAAGAAACTAATTTTACACTCAGTTCTTATACAGATGCATATTAGGTCAGAAGTATAGATGAAAGAAAGAGTACAAGTGGTGGTGCATTCTTTCTTGGATGTAGATTGGTGGAATGGTTGAGTTAAAAGAAAGATTCATTCACTTTTTCTACTGCTAAAGTTGAGTATATTGTTGTTGCATCATGTTGTACACAAGTTTTATGGATGAAACAGACATTGAAGGATATCACAGTGTTACATGTTGATCCTATTTCTATCTTCTATAATAACACTAGTGCAATTAACATTTCTAAGAATCCTAGGATGCACAAAATAATGAAGCATATATCTATTAGGTATCATTTCTTAAGAGAGAAGGTCATGGAGAATGAATTCAAGCTTGATTATGTTTTGACAAAAGATCAAATTGTGGATACATTTACAAAGGCTCTTCCTAAAGATACTTTTGAGTATCTACAACATAAGCTAGGGGTTATTTCCCCTCCTTTTACAAACTAAGATGCATTTGGAGATGCATCGGTCTAGTGAATTCATGATTCTATCTTTTTGGACTAATGTTTTTTGGTGGCTGCCCTCAGGGGGAGCAAGTAGATTTTCTAAGTGTTCTTATTATGAGTATTCTATTTTTATGTCAAAGGAAGTTTCAATGGACATATCTTATTCCTTCGCTATTGATGTCAAAGGTGGAGAGAGAGAGAATGTAAAAAAGATAAAAAAAAGGAGAGAGATGTCATGTGAAAAGGAAAAGAAAGTTAATAAGAGAAAGCAGGTAATGAGGAAGACGATCTTCTAAATAGGGAGAAGAAAAAAAGAAAAATATTGAGAAGTATTTTTAGAATAGGTGTGATGTCTTTGATGGTTTTTCACATCATGTGTTTCCTTCAATGAAAAAGGAGGAGATTATTGCAAGAATGTAAGAGGAATGAAGTGTTGCCATTGATGTCAACCTTTCAGTTGGTTGTCTACTAGTTGTTGTTGATTGTACATGTCGAGGATATTGAGAAAATTGTATTAAAAGAAGGTTGTTGGTGAACTATGTTTTGTTGTGTGTTGGTTTAGGTCTAGGAGAATTATTGTTGGTTTGGATTTCTCTTTTTTGAAGTGTCATGGTATATGGTTCAAGAGTTGTGTTGCCTCAGTTTTGTTGAAGTTGGTTTTTGGCATTTGGAAGTATCGAGCTGAATTGATCTATGTGTTTTACACTGGTGTGGTCGATCGTGTTTCAAGCACTAATTTTAAAGTTCATGAAGCATGTTGGATCTATTATGGTTCCCAGTGAAGCGTGTGTTTGGGTTTCCCTCATTCTAATTCCACCCTAGGATGTTTTGCGCTGACCTAGTTTGTATTTGAAGTTGGATGGCTGACTTTGTATCTTTTCAAAGTTGGAGATAGTATAAATATAGATTGTGCTAGCAATGAAAATTGTACATAAGAAAAGAAGGAAGATAAGTTATAGAGAATACATGACTTTGATGCTATTCTTATTGTGTGTGAGTTAAGTGTGTGGTTGTTCAGTGTGGAGCTTAATGTCAAGTTTCCAGATGTAGTGAGCAGAAGGATAACTCTATCTTTCATGCAAGTTGATCAGTGATTGTGGTGGAATCTTCATTGCATTGGGATTGTTGTCTCTCTGTAACAAGTATTCCTTGTCTTCTTTGTATCTCTATGGCAGTGAGCCCTCCAGGTTGTATCCCTATGGATAGTGAATTCTGATAGTGAGTCCTTATTTGGGACAGTGAGTCCTTATTTTAGGTAGTGAACCTTATCTCAAGCAGTGAGCCTTTTTGTAATAAGTTATGATATTCTCTATAGTGTGAGTTAATCCTCACCATGGTTTTTCCCTCATTGGGTTTTCCACATAAATCTAGTGTTATTGTGTTTGTGGATTTTCATTTGATGATTAATCAATTAATCTATTTATGTGTTAGTTCTAGTAATTGAATTTAAGGTTATAATATGTGACAACTGATTCACCCCCCTCTCAGTTGTGTTATCCAACACATGCTAACCTATATTGCATATGTTTAGGCACAAGATTTTTTTTGTTTGAATTGGGTGTCGACAAGGCATGTTTTGTATGATTTAAGGCTACATCCAATTAGGCCAACCGAATTGATGTTTTCAATGGAGTTTGGTATATATAAAAGGTTGATTTGAGTTACTAATGTAAGAATCTAATGTGTACATAATTTGAATACAAGCAGTCATGCAAAATTTTGTAGAATTGTTGAAATAAGTTGTGAGTGTTGAGAAAAGGTCTATGAATAGAAAAAAAAGTAGAGAATTGTAATCTAAGTTGATTAGAGTGTGTTAAGACTAGAAAAATTAACCTTGAAATTTTCCCTAAAAATTTCATTTATTTAAAATACCCCATTCCCTAACCTATCATTTTAATTTCAAAATATTTCATCTACCCGATCTCTAGCCATCACATTAATAAAATTACATTCCTCATCATACCTGTGCAAGAGGTAAGTTATGTTGCCAAGACTACATCACATTAGCAACACTCACTTCAGGGTCTCTTCAAAGAAGCAATGAAGTGAAACAAGATAAACATTCTTAGAGAGAGTATACCATGTCAAGGAGACCTATTTTTGTGCCCCCCAACAATTCGATCAAAATCTTATCAGAGGCACTTTGATACATCAGAAAGTAATATTCTGGGTCTCTTCAACAACTCGATGCATTGATTATCAAGGAGTAATTTTCTTCAATTTGTAATTACACTTCAACGTCCCCTTTCGAACATGACTCAATGATGTGTCAAGATGACAATGAAATATCGAAGGAACAACACTTGGACTTGACAATCAAAGATACTTTGGCATGTCAAAATGAGTACTTTATAAGTCCCTTCAATATAGAAAAAAGGGAAAAATTTATCAAGAATAACTATGTATATTGATGGGACAAGGAAATTTGTCTCTTCGATAAAGTGATAGCCTCCATTGTGAAAGAAAATAGAAGAAAGTTAGAAGGGACATGAAAAGGTTCTAAAACATTGGAGCAATTGGTTCATAATCTCCCTAAAAACCAAGGACAACATATAAACTAAGAGAAATTTTGATGAGAGGGACCTATGTCGGGAAAAGTCAAGGATCAATCCCTTCAATATCCATAAAAACAAGAAGTGAACAACTAAACCAAATATTGCATCAGAAGGAAGGATGCATTTCAAAGGAATAAAGATACTAATCCTCCTAATAAAGTGATAGTATTTATTTCCTCCGTAAATTTGTGAACATAAGAGAATATCAAAGAAACCATTTACAAAATGGGTTTCGAGAAGATATGACGATATTAGTATGAAGCCATAAGGGGTCTCTCTGAATTCTTGAAAGATTAAAGAACTTAGCATTTATTAGGGAAAGAAATGAATGTCGACAGGGTATGGAATCAATCATGTCAATGTAGAGAAAGCTTTAAAACTCACTTAAGGTGACAAGATAAGTGATATCTCAAAGAAAGAAATTGGTGGTAATGAAAAGAAAATCAATGGTGGATATTCAAAAATAACAACAGTGACATGAAATTTGGCATCATTCAACATTTGTGAACCAAAGCCAAGCAAGATGCAAATAGACAATCTATTTCTCTTGTTTGAGGAATTCTATTGCACCCAAGGAGAAAAGAAACCATGAATCTAGTGGTTATTGTGGACCAAGCCTGAATTGACTTCATTCTATTCAAACTACTTAAAGGAATAAGCACAAATAGGGTTTACATCATTTTGTAAAATAAATGGCAAGTACATCCAACATGTCCAAAGTTAAAAGGAAAAAACTAGATACCAGGCATTTAAACCAAGATTTAATTGACTAATTCCTTGTTTCTAGACCAAGGTCCAGAATAAATATCCAATTAATCCTAGGAGCCAAGAAATTAGAAAAAAAAAAGGGACTAGGCAATGTGTGGACTGAAAAAAGGTATTATGACCTATTTATGTATCATTACAAAAATATGTATAGACACATGCCAATATCTAACCCATGGAGGCTTAATTTGGGAAAGATAGTAGTGCTTGATGTTTATGTTAATGTGGAGTTGATGAAGGCACTAGGAAAAATGTATAACCCATAGACTCATACAATCCACTCAACAGATGGGTCATCTTTTATACCCATTACAAGCAATTAAATCTCTATGGTTTTCCAACTAGATTTGAGCATGACTATCAAATTTAGGATCAAAGAACTTCTGTATGAATACCACAGTATGGATGTTAGCTATAAAAGGTGGAGATTACCTTTGCATAGACCTCAGAATGAAGGGAATATTCTTAGAAGGTTTTGAGAAGGTGAGCATCCTCCATTTTTAGTTGAATTGTTTGAAGAGTACTTTCAATACACATACTACTCTATTGGTCAATTCTTGGGAATAAATGTACCCACCTTAAGGTCCATATCCCCAATGGTTTTAGCAGAAAACATACAAAATCAAGATGCTAGACCTCTTGATTATGCAGAATATTTGGAAAAAACCCTCAATGATGCACTGACTTCCATTAAGAATAACAACAACATCAATAGAAAATAGTATCCATTACTCATGCATCTTATCTTATATGAAGGAAAATATATTGGATTATGGAGTGATCACTTACGAATAAGGGACACAAACAATGATAGAAATGTTAGGCCAGTGAAAATGTGGAGATCGATATGGGATATCAGATGCACCAAATCACATTATCTTTATTCTAAATAATATTTTGTAAAGCCACTATACAAGGTCCTAGGTCACCCTTATGACTATAACTTGTCATTAGAAACACAAAGGTTTTTAAGACCCAAAGAGAAAGATCATAGAGGAAAATTAAACCACAATTGGGGAAACTAGTATGTTTATGAGAACTATACCATGATTAGGGTTTATGATTTTGAGGGGGAACCATTCCTGTTACCAAAGATAGTTTCAGACAAAGTGGCATACTTGGAAATAGTTAGACAATTGGCTTATTCATATTTCTTACATTTGAAAAGTTATAGCAAGCATCCCCTTATGCCAAGTACCCTTTGTTTCGGTGACTTCATTGTTGTCTCTGAGAAAGGATATGAAGTTATTGATGAAAAATTAGAACATTACAATATACCCAAAGGGAATAAAATAAAATGGTTTGACCCTGAGCATTTCACCAACAATGCTAAGTTGACACAAAATTTGAAAGGGTATAAATATGTGATTTTTGTTGATGATGATTTGATCAAGAACATTGATGAATATCATGCATCAAGAAGAATATATATGTATAACATGATAATGATGGTTGAAGCATGGAAAAAGAGTCACAATTCACTATAATCTAGGGCCTTTCATGAGATTGAAGACCCTGTGGAAAGAATGGATATAATGCTCCAACTTGAAATTTAATTGATCAAAGATGTACCTCCGTTAGCATTCAAGAGGAGAGAAAATATTCATTCAACAGAAGATATTGTAGTAACACAATCTAAATATATAACACCCTTTTGCATTTGTCACCACAACCTACCCCAAACATCATTTTTTCCATTGATACATCTATGGAAAGTAAATAAGGTGTTGAAGATGAAGTTGAATTTGTACAAAACAAAAACCTATTATTGAGAAGTATGAACCTATGCTTGAAATGACTATTGTTGTGCTCAAAGATTCTAATCAACTCTTTGATGATGTCAAGCACACTGCAAGTCAAAATTTTACTTCAGATGATGCCTTTGTCAAGTCTCTTGAGTTCAAGGAATTTGTTTATAAGTACAAGGGTAAGATGATGAGAGAAAGATTAAAAGAAATCCATCTTGACAAAGAAACCGAGGTCCTAGATCAATTACAAAAGGAAGTGAATCAAGAAATGGAGAAAATTACTCTAGAAAAGGGATGAGAGCTATTATAGGAGGCAGGAGTTATGCTCCTACCAGGATGGGACATCAAATCTACCATTGTATTCGATAGTTTTAGGAAAAGGTGGGAAAAGTCCTTATAATTGACTACTAAAGAAAGTGACAATATCTATACAAGCTCTAGATACAACCCTGAAAAATTCCACTCTTCTAATTTGGGCCCTATACCCACCAGAGAAAATTCCTACTATTATTAGTGACCTAGGACAAGTATTCAGCCATCTTCTTGTACATAGAGTAGGAGACATTGATGCCATGGAGATTGTTTATCTGAATATCAATGTTGCAAAATTTACCAAGGAACAAATTGAAAAGTTAGTGAAAGATAACAAGAAGTATATTTCAGAGAATAAAAGGTTATGACAAAAAGTGGTCAAGTACAAGGATAAATTACCTTCTTCTTCTAGCACCTACTCTCCATTGGTGGAGTGTGAGAATAAGGTACTAAAAGCTATTTTAGAAACTATTTACTAGAAATGTGAAACTGAAATAGCTCAAAAGAAATGTGATGAATTGGAAAAATGGATGAAAATCACCAACTTTGAGATGGCATAAGAATTAATCAAAAGAATGTTTGAGAAGGTATTAGGATAAGCCGATCAATTTTTGACAATTCACACTAAAACATATGATGCTTTTCAAGAGCACAACAAATTGTTGCACCGAATGGTAGAGAAAAAAGAGGAGCTAATGGCCAAAGAAAATGTGAATAACCAAGTACTTAAGAATCTAAATGAGCTAATGTATGTACATAATAAATTTCAAAATGCAATTATAGAAGAACTTAATGATTTTGACCAGCCAATGACCATCTCATTCCCATCTTTCTTTGATGATACAAGCAATCTTAAAAACCAAAGTAAATGGAAAGATGAGTTGGAAAAAATACTACCATAGGCCTTCAATTTTATAAATGACAAATTGAAAGTGATGGAAAACACCCATACACAACTTGAAGGGATTCTTCACATGGAATATGTTATGAAATATATAATTACCAACATAGATAAATATGCTAGTGAGCGATATATCGAGCATACTTCGAGTTTGGATTTTTTTCTATTCAAGAAATGTAAGGAGCATAAGTCATTGAAGTTACACAACATCAAATATGTTATCATGGAGCACGGACCTTGAAATAATCTTTAGTGATCACAAGTACCTAATGGAGATTAACGGACTATGATGTGTCATGAATTGTTGTAGAATTCCTTAGTTATTTCTTGTTTATTGCTAATTACATTCATTAGGGTTTTAGCAAAACATAAATGAAATGACACCACTTTTGATATAATGGCCTAAATCTTGTTGCTTCCCATATATAAGGGAAACCAAGGACAAGTTTTGAGAGATCATCATAGTTATTAGCATCCAATTATAGCACAATAAGCATAAAAATACTTCCAATATGAATTGTATTATCATTTGAAACAATATAATGGAGGAGAAAATTTGAATTGGTGGACCAATTTCTAGTGTTCAACTATTCTATTAAATTTAATTCATACATGTTATTTGGTTGTCTCCAGAGTGGTCTTTCTTTATTATTCAAATTAAGTATATCAAAATATATTTAACTTGTCAAGACACATTTGTTGCCTTTGCGTGATTTCATTGATTGGTTTTTGTGAGAAGAGAATTAAAATCCTTTTAAGAGATCATTTTTAATAGGTTTCTACCCAGGATCAAAATCCTTTTAAATTTATTATCTTAACTGGTTTCCTTCAAACAAGAATTAAAACTCCTTTCAAACATCACAATAACTTAGGGAGATAACACTAGGATCTATAAGAAGAGCCCAAATAGTTGACAAGCTTGCACATTTATACAAAGTATAAACATCCAAAAGGGTCGAGTAGTTAGAGTGAAGCCAAGAACGAGGATCCATGTATCTTACATATATTGAATCCATTTACCCAATAGAAATATGCATTGATCGTATTCATTTTAAAACAATACTTTATGCAAACTTTATTTACACATTTCAATTTCAAACATTGGTAGTAGGAATAGTTGTTAGCTTTGTATCTATTTCACCATTGCATGCCATTGTGGATAGATTTACCAAGTTATAGAGTACACATAACCTTTTAATCTACTTATTTATTAAGGTACACCTGCCTAGGTCTAGTAGAGCCTAAACTGCAGGGAGTCCTAAACCATATTTGTTAGCTTCGTTCATTGGCCAAAACATTGCAAAATTGATCATAGAGCTTGGCATCCTCTTAGGGTTTGTAATCTGCAATTTTGGGAACCAACAAAGTGTATTAAATCCTATGTTATGAGCTTCAAAGGAACTAAATCTAGCATATGATAGATTCACTTCTATTAGTTCAAATCTTGGTTGCAAAGCCACCTCTTTCTATCTTTCTTTTCTCTATGAATAGTGAGTTCACTTGGATAGTGAGTCCACCTAGCAGTGATCCTTTTTGTAATATATTATAACTAGTTATAACATATTATGATTTAATCCTCACCATGTTTTTTCCCTTCTTTGGTTTTCCATGTAAAAAATTTATTGTTCATGTGTTGTGTGTGTTATGGGTTGTTCATGATTTCATTCTTTATAACTATTATTTATTTTTTGGAAATTGGATGGTTTTATAGAATACTAATTGTATGATTGGGGGACCACCACATACAAGGCCCCAAGTCACGGAGGGCCAATATGTGGAAGGATTCCCTAACTTACCTCAACTTAGCGGAATGTTTAGGGAATGAGGATGAGAATGATGAGGACTATAAGGTACTACAATCACCCTACAATCTCGAGATCCAAAGTGGGCCTATGCAAGCTGGTTTTTGAGCTCAACATTGTATCTCATATAGCTCTCTGTCAAAGGATGAGAGTGCAGTTCTAGGATGACAGTGCGGTGCGTTGGCATCTCTTAGGTGTGTTGGCATTTGTATGACCAGAGGACCAAAAGTACAATGGGAACTACCAGAAAATAAGCTAGAAACCTAGCTAATGAATTCTAAAAGAGAAAAAACACACTATGAAATACGAGAAGTACAAATGAATATGATATAGTAACTATACCAAAGCTAGGGTGACGAAGATGATTTTGTAGAAGAGCCTATTTGCCAGCTAGCTCTGAAAAGTACGTACACCTACACATAAAAAGAGAGGAAAATGTTGGGTGGTTGTATAGGGGCCTGCCTCAGTCAGACCCCCATTTAGGTATTTCCACCTCCATGGACAACTAAGAAAGAAACATAAAGAAAATAATGTAGTAAAGAGCACAAAAGGAGTACAAAACAGTAAAGTGCTAACTCAACCAAGTGATAGAGAGGAGAAAAGGGAAGCTTACCACCACCACCAAGAGCAATCAAGGCTACTTGGGGGAGAAAATGAGAGTAATTTAGTGCCTCTACTACAATGGTGTTTCATTCCCAACTTGCTCTATTGAAGTGGAGTGCTATGTTTGTTGCATTGAGGTACAAGTATGTTTCTTGAGATCTTGAATGTGAGTGCAAGAGTGCGAGAATGGATGATTGAAGTGTGCGGAGGATCAAAAGAAGTTAGAATGCATGTTGAAGGAATGAATTTGAAGGAGGGAATGAAAGAAACAACCATATTCAGGTCGATCAGCCGAAGGGGGCGTTACAACTTGAATCCTAGTGAGAAGTGTAACACCTTTGTAGGTTCAGCTGCAGGAATCTATTAGGGACATAAGTGTGCCACGTGAACATTTGTGTATTGTGTGGGCATCCCTGATAGAAAAACCTCCACCGGTGCTCAAAATAGGTGCCAAGTGTGATGCAAGCACCGAGCTTAGGTGGAATTAAGCTTTCGAACTTGGTTTTCTAAAGTGGGAAGAGGGAAAGTGGGAACTTACACATGGGGTGAAAACTCACTCCTATACATTTTTCTCCCACTTTAGTGAGCATGAGTACTAATGAGTGCTTAGTAAAGTAGATCAAGGAGAGTGTAAGGTTAGAAATGTATACCTGAACCATCAAGGAAGCATACCATGATCTAGAATACCTAAAGGTGCTAGGCAAGTAGAGGACTTCATAGTTGCTTGGAACTATGAAGTTGAAGAAGGAAAGAACCTTACAGGCTCTCAGTCTTGCAAGGAAGGTGTCCCCCAAAAAATATAGCATGGAGGATACCCTATAAAGCAATTTCCTTATAGGATCTCAGTCCTACAAGGAAGGTGTCCCCCAGAAAACTCTACCATGGAGGATACCTCATGAAGCAAGCGCCTTATAGGCTCTTAGTCCTACAAGGAAGGTGTCCCCCAAAAACTCTACCATGGAGGAAACCAAAAGGAAGCACCCTACAGGCTCTCATTCTTGTAGGAAAGGTATTCTCCAAGAACTCAAGCATGAAGAATACCCAAGGAAGTGCCCTAAAGATCTTCAAATTTGTAGGGAAGCTAACCCCCAAGATCTCTCGCATGGAGGAAACCTAAGAAAGTTCCCTACAGGATCTCAAACCTATAGGGGAGACACCCCCAAGATCTCTCACATGGAGGAAGCTCAAAGGAAGCACCCTATAGGCTCAGTCCTATAGGGAGGTATCCTCCAAGATCTCTCACATAGAGGAAACCTAAGAAATTAGATTTCATAGAGTCAGGAAACAACCACATAGGCGAGTAAGTGGAAGGTTGCACAAACCATCGATAGTTTGAAAATATTTCGAAGGGGTCCCTAGGGAACCTGTTGTGAAGAGGAGGTCCACTCAAGGGACATGCAATTAAAAAGTAGATGCTCTCTTTCTCGAATCGATCCTTTATCAAGGAATCCTTTTGAAATATGTTCACTTCATCAAGGAAATTGAAAGGAAGAATATGCCCCCACATGAGGGGAATATCAAAGTTGTTCCCACTTTGGAGGAAGATTCAAGTCCTTTCTTTACAAATCCCTGATGAATGAAACATGTTCTGTTAGGGTCCCAAGTTGAGAATATGGTTCTAAAGAAAGGTTTATAAGGGTTTTTGAGAAAAGATTCATTGGCAACAAATGCATTTTCTGAAAGTCAAAATGTTGAAGAAAAGGGCTGTCACACATATAGGAGGGACAACTCAAGTGAATAAGAGAGAAATATAAAGAGAAAGAAAAAGAGAAAAACATAAACAAAGGGAATAGGGGGATCTAGTTTAGCGGAGTCATATCTATCCAAGCTCATATAATAATAGGTAACCATGGTGCAAGGTGAAATATCATCAATCCCCAACTAGATTAGGAAGAATACATGAAAAATAAAGTAAAAATAAAAAATTGGGTCAACATGGAAGGGAATCCTAAATTCCCCCAAATCTTTGCATCATCCCCAATTTATCAAAAATCAAGCACAAACATGGAAGAATGATGATACAAATAGAAGAAGTTTTATGATGAAAAAACCACACTTGTATCCAAGCACCAATAGGGGTGACAAGGTTCATCCAAGCTCACATAGCATGATCACGGGGAACACATAAAAAAAAACACACACACACACACAAAAGATCAAGAAGAGGCCTCCTCCTAACATTGTTCATCCAAGAGGTCATCTGCTTCCCACTCTAGATCATCATAGGGGAAAGGAGGATGATCCTATAGTGGTGGGATGTTAAGAGGAGGAGGGTTTGGCCCTCCCACATCAAGGGCCAAGGAAGAGGGCCCCTTGAGGTCCTCTCCATCGAGCTCTTGTGGAGCTAGGGTCAGCAATTTTGTGAAGATTGCCAACAAGGCCTGAACATCATCCACAAAGTTAAACATGCACCCCAAAAGAGCACATTGTTTACCTTTAATCGACGGGGCAGGCTACACCTTAGATTCACTACTAGGCTCGCTAAGTGACTTGGGAGTCGTGACGAACTTAGAGAAGGTGGGATCCTCTTACGTCCTTCGTTGCTAGAAGGAATACTTTCCACCTTTTTCTTCATCGGAGGAGATGAACTCCCCATAGACAAGGCTAGAGGTGCGAAGGAAAGGACCACAATGTATATGACTGAGGTATTAATCATATCCATGGGCTTTGGAAAAGGTTGGATATTTAGAATGAAGATTAGTAAAGATGGCTCCATAGAAGGAGTGATGAAGATCTATACCCCTTTGGGGTTAGGTGCATTTTCACTTGTAGCAGAAGCCGGGAGTAGCACAAAACCAGACTGGAGAGAAGTAGGAAGAAGGGAATAGGGCGACACTACATGAGGCCCTGAAGCAGGGGCGGTCATCTCTTCCTCCCTTCTTTGAGAGGAAGCTTGCTCAACTAAGAGGGCCTTTTGCTGATGGTTGCGCTTGCATGCAAGGTGGTTTCTTCGACTCTTTGAGCTGGAGGTCGGAACCTATGAAGGAGTAGAAGGATCCTACTCAACCATGGGAACGTCCACTACAGTTGTTTTTGGTAGAGGAATGGATTCTTGAACAGGAGAAAGAAGAACAGGTTGAGAAGCAACAGGTGGAGTTAGCTCAAGAGCCTTGGCAGTGGGCCTCTTCTCATTCACTACCTTGGGAGCAGGAACGATAGGAGGCCGTGGAGGTTGAGACAAAGAGGACTCTCCTTGGGAGACCTTCTTCCTGTCATACCGAATGGGTCTAGGCTCCATCGACAGAACATGAAGTTTGAATGTGGGATGCTTAGGCATTCACCAAGGAAGAACCATAAGATTCTCTTGCAGATGAGGAGTAGAACCTAATGGTACCATAGTAGAGAAAGAAGAAGTCTCAAACTAACCAGTGGAAGAGCAAGAAGGAGGATTGTGATACCGCTTCTCTTCTCCCTTCCTTCGTGCCTTAGTGTCACTATTGTCATCCTTTAAGCAAGCCCTATGCAAAATAGCATAAGGCGAGGGAGGGTATCTCACTTTTGGCCCTAGGCCCCCTTTCTTATAGTTCTGATATGTTCAGTGTAGAAGGTTCATCCTAGGTGGGAGAGGACCAATGGGCACAAGTCAAGAGTAGTCCAAGAAGTAGCTGCCATGTGCAACTAGAGGTCTATAACCGATGTCATGGATTATGCGTACGGAACCCTCATGGATAAATTTTAGACATTTATGCATGATCAAGGGTACCGCATTCATCGCCACCAACCAAGGGATACCCAATTTCACTCTAAAGAGCTCAGACCCAGGGACAATTTCAAACAAGAGGTTCACATATTTAGGTCCCACCAAGATCGATAGGACAATACTACCTACAGGGAGCATGAAAATCCCATCATGTGTGTGGATGGTACTCATGAGTGCATCATGCCCATATTTATGTAAGAAGTTGATCAACATAATCTCCTTGGTTATGATGTTTACTGGTGACATCAGATCAATGAGAACAACTGATATGATGTTTACATTGATCTACATAGGAATATAAAGATGAGATGGTTCCCTGTTAAAACCCATTGACAGGTCTTATGAAGTGAAGGTTATACTAGCACCACCATCCACAAGCTACGTAGAAGGGATAGATTGATGTAAGGAGGCCATTACACACACTAGACAACACTTTTGTAGAGTCCCTAAAGGTAAAAGGATAAGATAGTGACCCAACTAAGGTTTCATTACACAATACCTTTGGAACCTTCCAACAACGCAAACTAGGGGTCACAGGTTGGGTATGGCGACAACCTCACATCACTCACACCTACAAAACTCCTATAGTACGAGGAAAGGAACTGTCAGTATTGCAAAATAGAATCAAAATGGTTCACGTCGGGTTCACCAAAATGTAAGATAGGGGGACCACCAAATGCAAGGCCCTAGGTCACAAAGGGCCAAGATGCAAAAGGCTGCCCTAACTTACCTCAGCTTAGCAGAATGTTTAGGGAATGAGGATGAGAATGATGAAGACTATAAAGTCCTGCAATCACCCTACAATCTTGAGATCCAAAGTGGGGCTAGGCGAGCTCGTTTTTGAGCTCAACACTGTATCTTGGATAAATATCTGTCAGAGGATGAGAGTGAAGTTCCAAGATGATAGCATGGCGCGCTAGCGTCTCTCAGGTGCACTAGTGTCTATATGACTAGAGGACTGAAAGTACAACATGAACTACAAGAAAACAAGCTAACAACCTAGCTAATGAATTCTAAAAGAACAAAACAACACTATGAAATATGAGAAGTACAAACGGATGTGATACAGTAAATATACCAAAGCTAGGGTGATTAAGATGATTTCATAGAAGAGCTTGTTCACCAGCTAGCTTCGCAAAGTACGCACACCTACACAAAGAAAAAGAGGAAGATGTTGGGTAGATGTATAGGGGTCTACCTTAGTCAAAACCCAGCTTAGGTGTTTCCACCTCCATAGATAGCCAAGAAAGCGAGATAAAGAGAATAATGTAGTAAAGAGCACAAAAGCACTACAAAACAGTAAAGTCTGAACTCAACCAAGTGATAGAGAGGATAAAAGGGAATCTTACCACCTCCACCAAGAGTAGTCAAGGCTGCTTAAGGGAGAAACAGAGAATACTCGACCCTCTCCTGCAATGGTGTTTCATTCCCAACTTGCTCTATCGAAGTGATGGAGTGTTATGTTTGATGCAATGAGGTGCAAGTGTAACGCTCGATAGATGATGTTCTTAAAACCACATAATTTTACAAACTTGTTACATTCCAAGTACATTAAAAGAAAAGGATGCATAGATCAAGATATTTCCATAAATGCTCAAAAGGAAAATTTAGTAATAGATTTCATTCCATGTATGCAAAAGAAGTAAATTTCATTATCAACAAAGATCATTGCAATGATACATATGTAAATGTCATTTGCATATCAATGAGTTTCCATAAATTCATTCATGTTTCAATTACATCAATAACATTCAATCAATACATCTATTTCAATGTTACATCTGAACTTTCATTCCAATACATCTATTTCAATGTTACAATACTAAATTATAAATAAAATTACATTTACAAGTGGGCTTTAAGAGCCATTCAAGATAATACATGAATACATTTATAGCATATAAATATCTAAACCTCAACCGTCATGACACCACTAGTCTTCTTGCAAGCTGGGGCCAAGAGTGTGATTAAGGTGCCTTTTCCACCCAACCACGAAGTACAATAATTCCTCAGGTTTCTTCCTAACTCAAAGAAATCTGCGGCCCTACACGAGGATCCTAGAAACCTGAAACAACAACATAGGAGGGAACTCTCGATGCAAGCCTGATGCCTCTATGCATTCCTAACACGAGAATCATATATTTCTTGCAAACAGGAGGTGGCAAAGACCTATATTCATTTAGTTCTAGGCTTTTAATTCCATGTATTTCAATGGTGCATGTGCTTGGCAAGGCATAAATAAAATAAATGATAGTTTTAGAAAAGGTAAAACTACCGTCTCTGTGGGTCCACCTTCGACATCCTGTCTCGGAAGTTCCTCAAAATACAGTAAATAATAAATTTTCCATCTAAGTTCACATTCAATTACTACACATTTCCAATTTCAAAGAAATTTCATCTTTTTCCAATGTTCGCACAAAGATTGTCAAAATAGCTTTCATGCATGCATCTAGTAAATGAGGTTTTCTTGTACTATTTCTAGTGAGTTTACAATACAAAATAAATTCAGTCCCAATTCTATTTCTAAATTAGTTTTGATCACAGTAAGTAATTTTGATAGTTTCAGCAAAAAAAAATTCACTCTTTTCAAAAAATTCACTAATTTTGAATGTGTTTTCAATAGTCTACATTTTCTATAAAGTTTCATCTTCAACTTTTAGCATAGCTTTTTAAGTATTTCACTAAGTTCACAAAAGAATTATGGGGACTCATACAATGCATCAATATTTAGAAAAATAATAGTTTAAGAAAAGAAAACAAAGTAAATTTCCAGATTTGCACATGATCTCAAGTTTGCTAGAGTTCACAGCTATTTGTGTGAATTAAATCTGCTTTTTAAAAAAAAAATCAACTTTTAAATTTTAAAGTTCATTGTACAGATCTATATATATATTTATAATATAACCACATATATAGAATTATATGGTAAACTTATGGCTGAATGTATTTATAATGTGTTGTGTTCTCAGTTAGTTCCAATGAAAGAAAGTAGTGTTTTTTGTAGACAGCAATGATATTTATCCCAGGTATATATATATATTTCTATGTGTATATTTGTATATATATATCTGTGTGTATATATCTGTATGTATATTCTTATATATAAATACATATTTATCCCTATATATTTTTTGTGTAACTCTACTCTCAAAGAGTAATATTTTCTGTGAAATAAATAAATAAATAAATAGAGTATACTAAATCCAAAATTTGTTTGCATGTAAGTATGCATATATATATATATTGATGTGTGCATATATATATATACATATATGCATATTTTAAAATTTATATACAATCTTAAGTTACTGCTACAGAGCTTCCAACACAGAGAATATAGATTTCATATTTCACAATGTAGGAAGGTAGACAAAATTTTATAGTTTGCAGTTTTGAAAAGTAAAGTAGATTTCACCATTCACGGCTTGAAAGATAAATGAAATTCATTAACTCACAATTCCTAAGAAAGTTGAGGCCGACGCCTCCCCATAGGGGAAGGCGCTAGCTGTGAGGAGGCAACACCTCCTCGATAGGCCTTGGCCTATGGAGGGCGTTGCCCTCTCACAACACCACCCATCCTCTATGGACAGGGCTGGGGAGTAGTCCCCTCATTTCTTGCATAAAGTAACAATTAAAGTCTTTTAATAGGTTTACGTATACAACCGTTTATAGTTCCAAAAGCTTTATTAACTGTGTATATATATATATATATATACACAGAGAGAGAACATAAGGGTGTGTATATATATATTATATATATGTATATATATTATATATATTATATATATATAAATTTGCTCAGAGTTTTCAGTATAAAAGACTTAGCATTCAAAAATGAAAACTATGAACCACAGTAGCATAGGAAGAAAAGCCCCAATCTGAAAGAAGTAAAATTGTGCAAATTCTTTCAATGCACTCAAAGAATGAAACATTTGTTCATATATTCATAGTCTTGCATACAATTCAAGCTGGAATTCAAATTCTTTAGAAGTATCTACTTATTTCAATCAAGATTCATGGGAAAAGAATGGAAAACTTGGAAATAATGCTTCTAGCTAGAGATTGGAGATGCTCTTCAGACAACCTCTTCCTTTTTGCCTCTTTAAACTTTGGTTTTTCTAAGAATCTTTTTCTTCTTTCCTCCTTTCCAGATGCTTTAACAACTCTTTATTTTCCTCCTATCTTTCAAAGAATAATTCTCAAACTCACTAAGCTAAAGGATTCAACATTTTCTTGGCAGCCATTAGAGAAAAATTGCAGAGCATATTTTAAAGAAAGTTTTTCAAGAACCGTTACCTTCTCGGGAACTCTTTTTCCCTTTTTTAAAATGTTTTTCCTTTCTATTTCTACCCTAATCTTGGAAATGGATTTTAAAAATAAGGATAATATTTATTTTAATTGCATGTAAATCCCTTTTTTAAAATATTTACTCAATAATAAAATAAATATCTTTTAACTAATGGTTAACTTACTAACTCAAAGATTAACACAAGTTAAAAGACAAATAGAATGCATGAGTATTTAAATAAAAAATCTGTAACTAACTTTAATTAAAACTTAATCCTTTATTTTATAATGCTTTCATTTCATCATTTATTGAATTTACTAATTATTATTTAATTTGCAAATAATTCAAAACAAACACACAAAAATTAGACATTCCTAAATGTAGTCTATATGAAACTAAGTGTGTGTGTGTGATCGAGTGGTCTTCCTACTTTGTCCTATCAAGATGCTAACTGTTGTGCATGTTTTGCACACACGCCCCGCCGTAGGCAAGGACCCCATTTTTTTTCTGCTCCCGACAATCTACTTTGCTCCTGCCTTGTTTTGCACACCCCATTTCCAACCCCAAATTGGTCATGTTCCATCAAAAGATCAAATTCCCCTTACCAAATTCACCTACTTAGGGTATTTAAATCCGCGGAGAAATAAATTCGCCCATCCCCTTTCTACCTTTTGTCTTGTTCCTGCTGTTTGGAAACATTCGTGGACCCCTGCCGGTCCAGTTTCCACATCTTCGACTTTGGGGCTAACTTTTTGGTGGATTTGGTATGTGTTTGGGGTCCCTAAGTGAACTGCCAAAGTTTTGCTAACGTTCCATAAAGTTTCGATGGTTTCAGAGTTTTCCCTCTGGAATTCCCTTCCTCTTTGGCTGTTTGGAAACATCCGTGGACCCTTGCCACTCCCGTTTCCACATTTTTGACTTTGGGGGCAACCTTTTTTGGATCTGGGATGTGTTTGAGGTGCTTAAATGAACTGCCAAGGTTTCGTCAACATTCCATTAAGCTTCAATGGTTTCAGAACTTTCCCTCTGGAATTCCCTTCTTCTTTGGCTGTTTGGAAACATCTGTGGGCCCCTGTCGCTCCCATTTCCACATTTTTGACTTTGGGGGCAACATTTTTTGGATCTGGGATGTGTTTGAGCTGCTTAAATGAACTGCCAATGTTTCATCAATGTTCTGTTAAGTTTCGATGGTCTCAAAGTTTTCCCTTTGGAATTCCCTTCCTCTTTGGCTGTTTGGAAACATCCATGGACCCCTGTCGCTCCCATTTCCACATTTTTTACTTTGGGGGCAACCTTTTTTGGATCTGGGATGTGTTTGAGCTACTTAAATGAACTGCCAAGGTTTCGCCAATGTTCTGTTAGGTTTCGATGGTTTCGAAACTTTCCCTCCAGAATTCCCTTCCTCCTTGGCTGTTTGGAAACATCCGTGGACCCCCATCGCTCCCGTTTCCACATTTTTGACTTTGGGGCCAACCCTTTTTGGATCTGGGATGTGTTTGAGGCGCTTAAATGAATTGCCAAAGTTTCGTCAATGTTCT
The DNA here is from genome assembly GCA_007258455.2 of Sequoia sempervirens. Classification (NCBI taxonomy): domain Eukaryota; kingdom Viridiplantae; phylum Streptophyta; class Pinopsida; order Cupressales; family Cupressaceae; genus Sequoia; species Sequoia sempervirens. The sequence continues at coordinate 61,807,614 of VDFB02109042.1, read as the reverse complement.
GTTAAGTTTTGATGGTTTCAAAATTTTCCCTCTGGAATTCCCTATCTCCTTGGCTGCTTGGAAACATCCATGGACCCTCGTCGCTCCAGTTTCCACATTTTTGACTTTGGGGGTAACCTTTTTTGGATTTGGGATGTGTTTGAGGTGCTTAAATGAACTGCCAAAGTTTCGTCAACGTTCCATTAAGTTTCGATGGTTTCAGAACTTTCCCTCCGGAATTCCCTATCTCTTTGGCTGTTTGGAAACATCCGTAGACCCTCGTCGCTCCAGTTTCCACATTTTTGACTTTGGGGGTAACCTTTTTTGGATTTGGGATGTGTTCCTAATGCCTAAGTGAACTGCCAAGGTTTTGTCAACGTTTCGTTAAGTTTCAATGGTTTCAGAACTTTCCCTCTGGAATTCCCTTCCTCTTTGTCTATTTGGAAACATCTGTGGACCCCCGTCACTCCAGTTTCCACATTTTTTACTTTGGGGCCAACCTTTTTTGGATCTAGGATGTATTTGATGTGCTTAAGTGAACTGCCAAGGTTTCGTCAACGTTCCGTTAAGTTTTGATGATTTTGGAACTTTCCCTCCGGAATTCCCTTCCTCTTTCGCTGTTTGGCAACACCCGTGGACCCCCGTCGCTCCGATTTCCACATTTTTGACTTTGAGGGCAAACTTTTTTGGATCTGTTTGAGGTGCTTAAGTGAACTGCCAAAGTTTCATCAACATTCGGTTAAGTTTCGGCGGTTCCGGAGGTTCGTCCCCCTTTTGTTGTTTTGGAACATCTGTCGACCCCCGGCAACCTGGCCTCCGGAGCCCGGCCCCTCCGTGGCCGTTTTGAGCTTCTAGTTTTTTTCAAATGAGTCCAATCTTAAGGAATTTTTTTGGGTACTCTTCCTTCCCCTTTTCCCATGTGCTATAATTGAAAAATCTCAATTTTGCTATGTTTTGTGGGGTCCGGGAACTTCCCTTCCAGTTTGATGTCCCCCATTCACTACCCGCCCCCTTGGGCCCGCATTAATGTTATGATCCAAATGAGCTCCAAATATGAATATTATAATCTTTTAATGATGCATGGATGGATTTAACAAGGATTTTGCAAGATTTGACTAACGTTTTTCTTGATTTTTGTATGAAAGCACTTACGATGTTTCATGTATGCAAGATTCAAGGAGCCTACCACGGGTCCCTCAGGGAGACCCATCGAGAAAGCTGAACAAGGAATGCGCATAGCTCCTGTCACCATTTATTTCATGATCGCCTTTCCTCGTAGGACCTATCAACAGGGTTGGCATTAGAAGAAGGCCTTTTCCAAGGAGGCCAAGGACAAAAATGCAAGGGGGTGGCCTTGAAGAAAGCATAAGGTAGTTGTCTGCCCATCAAGGGCAACCAATCCAGTGATGTCAATCGTCGACGAGCTCATTTGATCTAAGGAAGAACACTGCAAACACATCAAGTAAGAAGGCAGCTTTCAGACAGTTTTTGCTACAGTGAAAAGGGCAATCAGCTAAATGACAAAATTGCTACAGTGACTGGCACTAGATGAAAAAATAGAGAAAAGACAAGGAATGTATTTTTAATTGTTGAATATTGTGGGGTAGGTGAAACCCTATTGTAAACAAATCTGGGCCATTTATTGGAAATTGATCATATCCATTCATTTGGGCTTTGGAAAACTATAAATAGGGGCTTGCCCCTCATTTGTAAGGGTTGGAGAATTGATGTAAAAACATTCTGCAGCAATAGAAAGCAACATTGCATGATTTATGGGTGTTCCTTTTGAGTTTTCTCTTTATGTATGCATGGTTCAACTTCCCTATTAGTTTAGGTGTTAGTTTCTTAAATGGAAGTGATGATGGTGTTTATTGTTTTAGTATTTGATGAATTTCCAGCTCATGCTTTTTGTGGTTCATTGATGATGAATCACTTTGCAAAGCTAGTCTGAGCCTCTTTTCTTTATTGTTGCAACTTAGTTCAATTGCATGTACATAATGTGTGTATGTAATGTGAAAATATGCAGTCCTTAGAAGATTGCACTGGTTTTGTGCAACTGTAGGTTTCTCTTGGCCAAGCAAAACCCAGTTTAGGGAGTTTGTCTACTATAGCAGCCTCCATGATCACTGTTTATTCATAGTTTCAGGTCTACGAACTTCCTCTCTCCCTTTCCCTTTTTCCTTTTTTTTAATAGTGACCTATGCTAAGGTTCGTTGCACATTGTAAAGCTAAATCCAATGATAAAAATGGAGTTCAAGACTGTTGTTTGAACCTGCAGCAAATGCACAACTCTCCCATCTTAAGAACGCCATTTGTAGATCCAGCTTCCCATGCTTTGTGACTCATCCGTAAGTCTTGCTTGTGATTCCAGCAAATCACATAAAACAACTGAGATATTCCAAGCACTGTCAAGACCTAACATTAGAGACCTTGGGATAGTACATTCTTCAATCTGATGTGGAAGATTGTCTTTTAAGAGAGGTAGTGCACCTACGCACTGCCTGTGTTGAGAAGTGCATAAAAAACACATCAACAGAACTGGCACTAGAAGGAGGGAATGACATGTTGAGGCTACAAAGCTGAAAGTTGGCACTTCAAAAAGAGCACTTTTAAAGAAGAAATATGAGATAGGGAGATCTCTTTTAATGCTAAAAATAAAATAAAAATTGAAGGAAAGTAGAAGCTGAGTTAAAATGGAGCAGCATGCACAAATCGACATCACTCAGCTGCATGCAGATTTGAATAAGAGACTGAAGAAGCCATTGCAGTAGTTTGCATTAGTGGATAGATGTCGGATTCATTGCACTTGTAGGTACAACAAGTTGGGGTGTCTGAATTTTTTTAACATAATTGAAAAGGCCTTGCAAGGAGAAATCCCCTTCTGGGAAATCTATCTGTCTTTAGCCCTTGCAGACCTAGAGGAAGAATTGACAAGCATGGCAGCCAAGGTGTTCAAGGAGCTGATCCAAGAACATTTGAGCAGCAAGGATGGACCAAGGTTGGAGGAAGTACTAATGGCAAGTTGGTGTAGATTTCACAATGCACCACATTCAAAATTTACGTGTCCATCATGTGACAACATCATTGCTCAAGCCAAGGGTTGTTTGGACAAGTTGGAGTAGCCAACTCCCAATGAGGAGAAGTTATCCAATGAGGCAAAAGAGCTGTCAACATCCGAAGGAAAACACATTGAAGATGAACCAAGAAATTTGACACAAGCTAGTGTTGGGACAACAAATGTTGAAGCTGAAAAATGAAAAGGAAGAAGCTGGTTTCGGTAGGACAGCAGAACGTTGTGATGAAAATTTAGTTGGAATGGAGTTGGAAAGCCTTTCCTCTATCAGCAAAGAGTAGTCCTCTAATCTAGAAGAGGAGTCATTGGAAGTTGATGAATCAACAAAGTCTGCAACAGTGCATGTTGGGACAACCAACGAAGATGCTGGAGAACAAGAAGAAGAAGAGGTTGACAACCTTGGAGTAGCAAAAAGTGATGATGAATACATAAGTGAAATTAGATTGAAAGACCTCTCCTTCATAAACGACAATGATCGAGAATCTGAAAATGCAAGTTCGGAGGAGTGGGAACAACCACTCGCCATGTTTTTCTACCATCAAGCTTCTTTTTTAAGTGATGATGAGGACCCAGTAGCAGAAAGATATGGCCAACTTGTCTCCAGATTAGTAAAGGATTGGTCAGAGCTGAAATACCAAGTGGATTTGGAGGTGCTACTACTGCCAAATTGGTGGAGACTTTATGATTCATCACACTCAGAGTTCACATATGAACTAGGCCAAGAATCCATCAAACAAGTTAAAGAACAAGCAAGACAGCCAAGTACCCGACCTCTTCTACTTGCTGCCCATATCGAAGAAGAAGACCAAAAGCCTGAATCAAGTGATGGCTCAGCTAAAGGTGGACCTCAAGAGGATGTTGGGGCAGCAATAGAATGACAACAATATAGTCTCGGACTTCCGAGCGATGAAGTAGATCAAGCGGGAATGCTGTCCACCAGTCACCAAGAAGTTCTTCCTCTTGAAGAGAAGTTGTGTACCATGGACGATGGACTTTTTGGTGAGTCTTTGGAGGGAAATTGTGCAGTAGAATTTGGTCCCCTTGATGAGGTGCCATCAATTGATGACTTCTTTCCATTGGGAGTTGCACTACGAAGGTATGTTCATGCCGAGGAGAGCACATCCCAGAAGACGGTAGCGATGAATACATACTCCTTGAGTCCCCAAATAGTGATGCACTAGAGTTTCCAGATTGGGAGAGGAGCTCCTTCTCCATTTACAGCGATAGTGAGCAAGAGGAAATGAGTGAATGTCATGATGAGATGCATGGACAGCAAAGGGAAGAAGAAAAAGGTGGCGGTGTTTTGATGGCTGCCAAAAGACATGACATGCTCAGTTAATTACATGATTTAACTGGTGGTTCTTCTACCTTGATCATTGTTGATCCTCCCTCATATTCCGATGGCTGCAATAGGATAGATTTGTGTATGTCATCATCCCATGACACTGAACATCACAAAAATAAAGCTAACACCTAGGAAAGGAGATGAGACAACATACTACCGTTTGAGGACAACAACCAAGTGGATCCCAAGTTTGCAGATGATCAATGTGGAGAAGTATTTCTTTTTGAAGAACTTCCAACTGGGGTTGTGGATCCCACACGAAGATTGGAAGAGTTTTTTGCTGCCTCGTCCTCCTAGCCTTATGCAAGTTTAATGTCTGAAGTGTTGCACCCTCCACCGCACCCGCTCAAGGCAACTGATGCAACAATCAATGATGATGTGCTTGCTCTCGAGTGTCCAACGCTGCCACCTCCATGTGATGACATCCAGGTTCTATCCTTCCTTGCCCCTATTATTTATCATAATTGCACTTATTATTTTGATTATGGGAATGAGGGAAAATGAACATGTTTATGGATTAACCATGGGTTCAACGAGCCTCCTCAATTGCTGATTTTTCATGATGACATGATTGAACTTGAGTGTTGCAATGTTGAACTTCCTTTTTATGAATATAAAGATAAGTTTGCATGGTTAAGAATGATAGCGATCGCCTATTTGCTTGTGCATGCATTACGAAATCCAATGAATGTTAATGTTGGCTTTCCTTGCTTGAACATAGTGCTTTGTAAATATCTCTGTACATAGCCTGTTTTGAGTAGTATAGGTTTCCTATAAATACTTTGCTTTCCTTCTTTCCTTAGGTTAGTTGGCTTGTTGTAGGTTGCTCACTTTGTAGTTTTTTTGCTTTTGTTTGCTTTCGCTTTGTTGCTACTTTGCTCGGGGTCCATTTGCTTTTAGCTGGGCACATTTGTGCGCACAACAACCATACTTATCGCCTGGGGTTGTTCTATGTATTTCTTTGTCAAACTCTAATCAAGTCTTCAAAGTGGATGGTGAAGGTCTTCTGTTAGTGTCAAGTGATCTGGGTGTTTGATTCAAAGAGGATAATTTGTTGGTTTAGTCCAACTCTGACGTATTCTGAAATATTAGAACTCTTACACATCTTAAGAATCCGACAGTCATTGTAGGGCCTTTTGTGAAGTCTAGTTAAGTGAAAAATCTAAAATTCTGCTTCAGCGCCACTATGATTCTCAGCCCTGAGCACGAGCTTCAATGCTTGCAGGTTGAAATAAAAGAGTTGAAAAGAGAAAAGAAAGAAAGAAAACATTGAAAAATAAAAGAAAGAGAAAATTCAACTTTTCAGGGGTATCTGAGCAACTCTACCGGGGCTATGGATGCCCGGCTGGCAGTAGAGAAATCTTCAGGAGAATTACAGTGACAACCTCGTCGAGGCTATGGATGCCTGATTGGCAGTGAGGCAATGTCCTAGATGCTTTTGGAGTTAGAATAAACTATGTAGTTTAACTTGACAGAGCTTGGGTTCCTGTAGCAACTGAAGGATGGGAGTTAATGCAATTGCACACACTTGGATTTTTAGCATACTGAAGGTTGGGTTGGCTAGTGGTTTTGATCCTTTGGTTGGGTGTCTAGTTTGTTTGCCCTAGCGTGAAGGTCAGAACTAGAGATTCTGGGTTCATGATTCCAGTTTGTCATCAAAATGCTCTGGAGCATTTCCCCAGCGAGTCGCCATTTGTTGTGCATGTTTTGCACACACGCCCCGCTGTAGGTAGGGACCCCCTTTTTTCTGCCCCCAATAGGCTGCTTTGCTCCTTCCTTGTTTTGCGTGCCCCATTTCCAAACCTGTTTCAACAATTCCTCCAATTGGGCTTTTAGCTTATATAACTCTATTGTGTTCATCCTGTAGGGGGATTTGGACTGAGGTTCTGCACCCAGTATCAAATCAATCAAAAAATTGAATACATGCTTAGGCGGTAGCTCAATTACCTCTTCAGGGAAAAGATCCTCAAATTCTTTTAGAATGGGATGATCATTTACTGAGGATTTTGTCTCATCAAGGTCCTTGACCTTTATTGCATAAATAGTACATCCCTTTTGGCTTACCATCTTTAATTGCATGGCTGAAACGTGCCTAGGTTCCAGAGGCCTTTTTACACCACTAATCTCCACATGATTACCTTGATCATCTAGACACCTTATTGATTTCTCTTCACAATCCACAAGGGCCTTATGTTCAAAAAGCCAATTTATCCCTAAAATCACATCATAAGATCCCAATGGTGCTACATACAAATTAACTTGTGTTTTGAGACTAGGAAGTTCAAGTTCACTACAAAATAGGCATTGCTCTACCTTCCTCTCTACCTGGTTCCCATACTGAACTTTCCATGAATTTTCCATATAGCCTGGTCTAACTGATAATTTAGACACAACATGAGCATCCACAAAACTATCAGTGGCACCAATATCAATCAAAATAGAAACAGGACTTCCAAAGAGTTTACCCGATAGCTGAATAGGAGTGGATTGGTAATCTGCTTGGCGATTGTCAACTACCACATGAATATGATGTTGATTCCTGTTGTTTTGTCTGTTAACCCTCTGAGAGCAGACACTGGCATAATGCTCACCACCACAAGTATAACAACCCCCACGAGGTGCCTTAGGCCTGTCAGAAAAATCCCTCCTGTTATTGTCATTCTTCTTATTGAAGTTAGCCCTCTTATTATTATTCTGGTTTCCATCATTACGGTTCTGAGGACTACCACCCCTTTTCAAATTTTTGATCTTCTTGTTATTATTTCCTTGATTGCCCTAATTGCTTTGAATGCCTTGGTTATTGTTACCTTGACAATTTCCTTGGGATTTCTTATTGCCATACTTGGCTTCCCTGCTTTTCTTGTAGTTTGCAACCTACTACATTTTATGTTCTTACAAAAGTGCTAATTCAAAGGCTTCATCCATGGTAGTTGGTATATGCATATCCACCTCATTTCCAATTTGAGGCCTAAGCCCCAGAATGAATTTCTGAATATGAAACCTCTCATCATGTTGGTACTAAGGTACGTACTTAAGCAAGTGAGAGAATTTCTCCCAATACTGTGTCACTGTCATTCCTCCTTGAATGAGCACCTGGAATTCTGTCATTTTCTTATCAAAATAAGATTGTGGAAGCCACCTCTTCCTGAAAGTCTACAATTTTTTTTCCCATGTTACCTTGCCAGGAAAAAATTGTTTATCAGCCTTTTCATTCTCCCACCATGTAGCAGCTTCACCTGGAAGCTGGTAGGATTCTCATTCTACCTTAGTTTCCTTGGATAGGTTACGAAGAGCAAAGTACCTTTCCATTTCAATAATCCAGGCTTTTGCCCCATCACCAAAAGATTTACCATCAAACTTGGGTGGCACCACCTTCTTGAGGTCCTTACCCAATTCCTCAACTACCTTAGTTAGCTTACTTTGATTCTTTTCAGCTTCAGGGTTTTCTTCGTTTGGTTCATTCCTAATGTTTTCACTTTCACTAGGTTCAGACCTTGTTGGTCCAATTTTCCTTGCTTGCTCAAGGTTATACATCCTGGCCTCTCACCTACTTAGTATGGCCAAAATCTGATCCAACATATCATTGGGATCACCATGGGATCCTCCTCCTTGTTCTCGCTGATAATACCTACCCTCCATTAAGGTTACCCTAGCAAAACATAACATCAAGCGTAATTAGGCATAGGTCCTAGAGTTGAGCCTTATTGCTCTGATACCAAAATGTAACACTCAATAGATGATTTTCTTAAAACCACATAATTTTCCAAACTTATTACATTCCAAGTACATTAAAAGAAAATGATGCATAGATCGAGATCTTTCCATAAATGCTCAAAAGGAAAATTCAGTAATAGATTTCATTCCATGTATGCAAAAGAAGTAAATTTCATTATCAACAAAGATCATTGCAATGATACATATGTAAATGCCATTTGCATATCAATGAGTCTCCATAAATTCATTCATGTTTTAATTACATCAATATCATTCAATCAATACATCTATTTCAATGCTACATCTGAACTTTCATTCCAATACATCTATTTCAATGTTACAATATTGAATTATAAATAAAATTACATTTATAAGTGGGCTTTACAAGCCATTCAAGATAATACATGAATACATTTATAGCATATAATCTCTGAACCTCAACCGTAATGACACCATTGGTCTTCTTGCAAGTTGGGGCCAAGAGTGTGATTAAGGCTCCTTTTCCGCCCAACCACGAAGTACAATACTTCTCCAAGTTTCTTCCTAACTCGAAGAAATTCCCAACCCTGCACAAGGAGCCTAGCAACCTGAAACAACGCAGGAGGGAACTCTCGATGTAAGCCTGATGCCTATATGCATTCCTAACATGAAAATCAGATATTTCTTGCAAATAGGAGGTGGCAAAGACCTATATTCATTTAGTTCTAGTCTTTTAATTCCATGTATTTCAATGGTGCATGTGCTTGGCCAAGCATAAATAAAACAAATGATAGTTTTAGAAAAGGTAAAACTACCGTCTCTGTGGGTCCACCTTTCGCAACCTGTCCCGAAAGTTCCTCAAAATACAGTAAATAATACATTTTCCATCTAAGTTCACATTCAATTACTACACAATTCTAATTTCAAATAAATTTCATCATTTTCCAATGTTCGCACAAATATTGTCAAAATAACTTTCATGCATGCATCCAGTAAACGAGGTTTTCTTGTACTATTTCTAGTGAGTTTACAATATAAAATAAGTTCAGTCTCAATTCTATTTATAAATTAGTTTTGATCACAGTAAATAATTTTGATAGTTTCAGCAAAAAGAAATTCACTCTTTTTAGAAAATTCACTAATTTTGAATGTGTTTTCAATAGTCTACATTTTCTATAAAGTTTCATCTTTAGCTTTTAACATAGCTTTTTAAGTATTTCACTAAGTTCACAAAAGAATTATGGGGACTCATACAATGCATCAATATTTAGAAAAATAATAGTTTAAGAAAAGAAAACAAAGTAAATTTCCAGATTTGCACATGATCTCAAGTTTGCTAGAGTTCACAGCTATTTGTGTGAATTAAATCTGCTTTTTTTTTAAGTTTCAACTTTTAAATTTTAAAGTTCACTATACAGATCTGTATATATATTTATAATATAACCACATATACACAATTATATGGTAAACTTATGGCTGAATGTATTTATAATGTGTTGTGTTTTCAATTAGTTCCAATGACAAAAAGTAGTGTTTTCTATAGACAACAATGATATTTATCCCAGGTATATATATATATTTCTATGTGTATATTTGTATATATATCTGTGTGTGTATATTTGTATGTATATTTTCATATATAAATACATATCTATCCCTATATATTTTTTGTGCAACTCTACTATCAAAGAGTAATATTTTTTGTGAAAAAAATAAATAAATAAACAGAGTATACAAAAGCCAAAATTTGTTTGCATGTAAGTATGCATATATATATATATATATTTATATATTTATATATATATATATAAACAAATAAATAAATAAACAGACAGAGTATACACAAGCCAAAAAAATTTTGCATGTAAGTATGCATATATATATATAGTTGTGTATATATATATATATACATATATGCATATTTTAAAATTTATATACAATCTTAAGTTACTGCTACAGTGCTTCCAATGCACAGAATATAGATTTCATATTTCGCAATGTAGGAAGGTAGAAAATTTTTTATAGTTTGCAATTTTGAAAAGTAAAGTAGATTTCACCATTCACGGCTTGAAAGATATATGAAATTCATTAACTCACAATTCCTAAGAAAGTTGAGGCTGACGCCTCCCCATAGGGGAAGGCGCTGGTTGTGAGGAGGCAGCGCCTCCTCCATAGGCCTTGGCCTATGGAGGGCGCTACCTCTCACAGCGCCGACCATCCTCTATGGATGGGGCTGGGGAGTAGTCCCCTCATTTCTTGCATAAAGTAACAATTAAAGTTTTTAAATAAGTTCGCTTATGAGGTCGTTTATAGTTCCAGAAGCTTTATTAACTATATATATATACATACATATATATATATATATATATATATATATATATGATATACACACAAAACATAAGGGTGTGTGTGTGTGTGTATATATATATATTGTATATATATAAATTTTCTCAAAGTTTCAGTATAAAAGACTTAGCATTCAAAAATGAAAACTATGAACCATAGTAGCATAGGAAGAAAAGCCCCAATCTGAAAGAAGTAAAATTGTGCAAATTCTTTCAATGCACTCAAAGAATGAAACATTTTTTCAGATTTTCACAGTCTTGCATACAATTCAAGCTGGCATTCAAATTCTTCAGAAGTATCTACATATTTCAATCAAGATTCATGGGAAAAGAATGGAAAACCTAGAAATTACGCTTCCAGTTGGAGATTGGAGATGCTCTTCAGACAACCTCTTCCTTTTTGCCTCTTTTCACTCTGGTTTTTCTGAGAATATTTTTCTTCTTTTCTCCTTTCCAGATGCTTTAAAAACTCTTTATTTTCCTCCTATCTTTCAAAGAATAATTCTCAAACTCACTAAGCTAAAGGATTCAGCATTTTCTTGGCAGCCATTAGAGAAAAATTGCAGAGCATATTTTCAAGAAAGTTTTTCAAGAACTGTTACCTTCTCAAGAACTCTTTTTCCCTTTTTAAAAATGTTTTTCCTTTCCATTTCTCCCTAATCTTGGAAATGGATTTTAAAAATAAGGATAATATTTATTTTAATTGCATGTAAATCTCTTTTTGAAAATATTTACTCAATAATAAAATAAATATCTTTTAACTAATGGTTAACTTACTAACTCAAATATTAACACAAATTAAAAGATGAATAGAATGCATGAGTATTTAAATAAAAAATCTATACTTAACTTTAATTAAAACTTAATCCTTTATTTTATCATGCTTTCATTTCATCATTTATTTAATTTAATAATTACTATTTAATTTGCAAATAATTCAAAACAAACACACAAAAATTAGACATTCCTAAATGCAGTCTATATGAAACTAAGTGCGTGTGTGTGATCGAGAGGTCTTCCTGCTTTGTCTTGTCAAGATGCTAACCTCCTCTCCTTAATCACACCCTTGGTCTTCGAATTCCTGCAACTCAAGTGCACTCAAGCACACAACAATGATTGAATTAGTATCACATTAAGATATAAATAAAGCAGTGCATTACATTAATTAAAATGTTTCTACTCTATTTTGCTTCATTTTCAAAATAAAACACATTTTATACTATTCAACTTTTCATAATTTAAATAAACACTTTCAGTTATCTCCACACCAAAACACCATAATATTAATTATTATTCTACCATGCACATCAAAACATGCAACAATCCACACAAAACCCAAAAAAAACCTGCATCAGGATTGAGATGCAACATCAAGTATGTTGCTTGAGAGCTTGAAAGTGAGTGTAAGAGTGCGAGAATGAATTCTTGTAGTGTGTGGAGGATCAAAGGAAGTTAGAATCCATGTTGAAGGAATGAATTTGAAGGAAGGAATGAAAAAAAAAACCATATTCGGGTCAGTCGACCGAAGGGGGAATTATAAATTAACTCCCAATGAGAAGTGTAACACCTTTGTAGGTTTAGCCACATGAATCTGCCAGGAACGTAAGTGTCCCACACAGATGTTTGTGCGTTGCGCGGGCATCCCCAAAAAAAACACCTCCACCAATGCTCAAAATAGGTTCCAAGTGTGATGCAAGAAATGGGATTATGTGGAATTAAGCCTCTAAACTTGGTTTTCTAAAGTGGGAAGAGGAAAAGGGGGAATTTACACATGGGGTGCAAATTCACTCCTATACATTGATTCACCCCCCTCTCAGTATTCTGTGTGTTCAACATAGTATAGCCACTTTTGACTAATTCCCACACACCAAAACCAAGAGAGTTCAAGTGTCCTTCTATTATCATCTTCAAATAGAATTAATTAGTCCCATCAAACCTAGGACCCTTTTATGAACCATCAAATGTCATCTCGTATCTTTACCTCAAGTGGTTAAGCTTCTACAATGGAACTTGGCTCTAATAAGAATTGTTGGACACTTTTTTAGACTGAGAGGGCGTGAATTAGTCTGCACAAAACTCAACCCCTTCCAAAACTTGAAACTTTTAGTACAACTCAAACTCCTTTAGCAAATAAAGATATAACTAGAGCACAAATAGAGAAGATTATAGCAATTAGAATCCCTAAAACCTTTAGCAACCCTAACCAATGAAAGATATAATAGAAATTAGATCAACAAAAAATAAATGGAAAATGAGAACATGCACATCAACAAGGAGACACCAAATTTATGTAGAAAACCCAATGAGGGAAAAACCACGATGAGAATTAACTCACAATATAAGGCTCACTACCAAAAAGACTTGTCAGAAGGATCACTACTTAGGAAAATATACAAATAGGACTTGCACATTGAAGTGCTAACCAACTCTAGGATCAAGATATAGAGACTTGATGATATTCACTATCTGAGAGCAAGATACAAAAATTATTTAAAGAGAATTAAAAAGATTACCAAAACAATGCTCTTGTGACTAAGGAATTATAGCATTGATAGTTCCCATTACAATATTTCTAGCACTATCTCTACTAGATATTCAATATGAGTCACACACAGACTTGTTTGGACTTGTACACTTATACTCTCTTATTTCAATTGAAATGATCTTGCATTTATATCCACCATAACACTTCAAGTCTTCAATTAGGTTGAACAAGAAAAGAATAATCAATGAATATAATTGTTCGACCACAAAGGAATAATACAATACTATCTCGAAGGTAGATAGGACAAAAACAAGCTTAACACTTCTTTCAATGTGATCCAAAAATGATTTACATGTAGGCACACATCAACCTAAGTCGACATCAGGGAAACATGTCGATGAAACATTTTAAAAACATAACTATTCGAACCATAAACTCTCTTTCAATTAAATTTAATTGATGTGGACCTAAGAAGGGTAGGTCAAGATCCAAATATATCATGACACATCTTCGATTGTTGGTGCAACTCCCCAAGCACGTGACATAAGGAAAGGAACAAGCTCTATTGATCAAATATCCATAAATAATCTAGAAATCCAATTCAAGACACAATGTGATACCAAAGTGGTCAATTAGTAATAGATGAATCACATAGGGATGCTACTTTAACATCGAAAATCACTTACACATACTTATTTGATACTTTCATATGATCTTGATAGCCACCGTAGATCAAACAAGTATAGAACACTTTATTCATGAAACACGAGATAGATGACCAGATGATGTAGTATTAATAAAACTACTTGTAGATAGATTCAATATAATGATATTGGAACTCGGACATTGCACAAAAATTAAGAGCACATTGACCAAGCCATAGGAGCAGGGACATCAATGTGGAGAAATGTATAGCATTTCTTGGACCAATCTAGACAACTAGAAACATTTTTAACCTTCTGCAATTCATAGATTTCTCCTTGACAACACAGGTGACCTAAAAAGATAGAAGTGAAATGTACACAAATCATTGACATTGAGTACCAAACCACAATACTAGAACTAAAACAATGGAGGAATTCATAGAATTCTCCTACATAGACTTTAATGCAACTTCCTAAACCAAAATCAATTTAGGAACATGCGAAGACCAAATCTTTCTTTCAGCATCACATATACTATTAGGAACACCAAGAGAGAGAAAGAGACATACTATAGACCTTCAACAACATCTCTCCAACATTATTCATGCTTCTAATCCTCATCTTAATGTTTCTAATCCTCATCGAAATGATTCTAATCCTCATCTTAATGCTTCTAATCCTTATTTGAATATATAAGTGTGAGAACATCTGTGTTGATAGAAATAATGCATTATATGAACATCAACAATAATACTACTTTGGTAAAGCATGGCATCACACCATGAACTTCTTCAACTCTTCTCTTTTTTGATAAGATATATCATCCAATAATGAACTTCTTTAATTCTTCACTTCTTTGATAGCGCATGAAAACCAACCATGAACTTCAACTCTTCAATCAATGATGGCCCAAACTAAATGTAACAAAGAAAACCAATGCTTAAGGACTAAGAAAATATTACGTAGGTGTAGACATCAATGACAACAACACAATAATTATTGTTGAAATCAATAACAACAACACAACCATTAGTGTTGACATCAATGACAACAACTTCCAACAAATATTTCCTCTATAAATGTAATTCAATCAAGAAAATTTTCTTTTTGTTCAATGAATTTGGAAAGTGAATTTTCAGAATTCTAGAGCTTTAGTGATGAACTATGGTTTCTAGTGTGAAAAATAAGTGGACCCTTTTAATTCCTTTTCTTCTAAATTCACCATGTATCCTACAATCCAGGGTTGGTGTCTAAACTGGAGTCCATTCAATTTTCCAAGAATTTTCTAAGACCTAAAATCCTACCTACCATCCTTAAGAACAAACCATAGAAATAGATCATGAGTAAGTCTAATGACCAACCCTCCTCATCTAAGAGACCCTTTTATGAAGATTGAATTGTGCAACTCTCAATTTCCTCAAGAAAAAGTTGTTTGTTTCCATGGCCCTAGTGCATCGATTGGTTTTCTTGATAATGCAGTGGAATGAAAAGATGGAGAACTTCTTATGATTGGGTGGAGTTTATTCACACACCAGTATAGCAAAAGGGTGTCTAGGGTTCCCATTTCTAATTTCTAGACTTATGACCTAGGGAAACTAGTTGTCCCCAACATTTTCATGGACATGGAAGTAGTTAGACATATAGCTAGAAATTATGATGAGAATGCCATAAAATTCAAGGCTACAAATGGGGGAGAATATGTGAATATTGACAAGGTTTCCATATCTGAGGTCTTTGACCTAAAATTGGCTACCAACAAGGTCATTAATTTTTACCTTTTCAAACAAAATACTAGTAGGATAAAAATAGATACAAGGTATCTTGGCTCCCAAAGAACAAAGTGGAGGGATTTGAAAAAATATATGTGAGGATCCCTACCAATAAAGTAGAACCCTTCAACTTTGAGACATTCAAGGACTACTTCATCAAAACTTATTATGCACTCTACCATGTTTAGGGGGAGATGCAACCAATAAACTCCTTATGGTATTGATGTATATAGTTGAAGATATTTGGAGCCCTCTTGTAAATAATGAATTTTATTTTTCCACATATATGTCTAATGGAATTCATAAACAATTAGTGGAGATAAAGAAAAAAATAAGGTAATTAACTTTAGATGGTATTCCTTGCTTTTCCACATGTTCTTGTATGAAGGTAGGACAAAGTTAGATAATTCCTTGCAAGCCTAGATGGAAGATGGTAAGTAAAACTCTCTCCTTGTCCAATATTGGACCCATGTGTGGGACATGTATTATGAAGCAAAAACAATTGTAATATTTGAGAATTACTTTTTCAAAAGAGTGTTAGGCTTCTGATGCAGGAGCATCCAGTGGTGTTAGTGCAATCGTGCATCACCAAAAAAAGATTCTTTCCATTTATGTTGCTTTTGTTTTCTTTTTGTAGATGTTTTTGCATTTCTGGATACCCTTTTCGTCGAATAAGAGTTTCCAACTTTCAGAACTGCTTTTCTGCTTTTTCTGCTCAACTGCTATTTTTAGCAGGTGGGAATTTTAAGGCATGGGAAGACAAAAATTTATGGGAAGGTTCATGAGGGAAACATAAGCACTTTGGCGAAAGAATCAGGTCAAGATCATTCACGGTTTGAAAGTTATTCAAGTTCCAGTTTCTGCTTTTTGCCCTGAAAAACCTTCTGAGTCCAGTTTGAGGCACTAAATGGTCTCGTATGGGCCCAGAAATTGGTAGAACTAGTGGAGCAGGTTCTTAGTGTGTTCTTCACTCCGAGACCTTTCTGATGGTGCAAACGGTTTGAAAAACGGAGTCCCAGATCAAAAGTTATGGCTTCCGGAAGTTGGCCAATTTTTGGAAAATTGCCAATTTTTGAATTAGGACTTAGTTTTTGAATTTCAATTTGTACTTTTTGGCGCCAAACTGCCAAAAATCTTATCTCGAATGTTATTTTTTGGTTCCAAACTAAAAAGGGGCTATTTAGGGGATAATTTCGGATTTTTGGATAACTTTTTGGGGAAAGAGTTCGCATGCTGCGAAAAGGGGGATTTTTCTGTCATTCTGTAATTTTTTTGAAACTTCTGTAATTTTGCATGTATCACAGAGCTCGAGGATTTGTGATCCTCTGCATATAAGAGTTCCATATTTTAATAGAAAATATTATTCTCTATTTTGTGAGCATATTTTTGTGTCTCGGGTTTGCTCCCTCGTCAGGTGGTATCAGAGCAGGTTTTCTTGAGCGTATGGACAGATCGTCGATTGTGAGGCAGTTCGCACTAGGACCGTGGTTGGGGGTTCGAGGTATTTAAGATGCCTCCAAGAGTGATGCTTGGTAGGCATGGTGGTGCCAGAGGTGGCAGAAATGCTGGTGGAAGAGATCCATTTGCGGCTGAGGGTTTCAGAGCCCTCCAGAGACAAATTGATGCATTGCAGGAACAAATGAGAAGAGGGTAGACCTGGGAAGGAGAGGAGAAAGTGAGGATGAAGAAGAGGTGGAAGATACTGATGTAGAAGAGGAAGAAGAAGCTATTGATCGAGATCAAATGCGGCTGATTAGGGCCATTTCGAAGATCGGAAAAAGACCCAGAATAGAAGTCCCCAGTTATTCTGGAAGTCTGAACCCGGAAGAGTTGATCGACTGGATCAACGAGCTAGAAGAATATTTTGAATATGAAGAAGTAGAGGACCCAGATCGGGTTAAGTTTGCAAAAACGAAGCTGAAGGGCCATGCCAATATTTGGTGGAAAGAGGTCCAGTTGGAGAGAAATCAAAGAGGAAAAGGAAAGATTAGCAGTTGGGATCCCATGGTCGAGAAACTGAAGAAGCAGTTCATACCAGTGGACTACGAGTTAGATCTGCTAAAGAAATTGCAAGGGTTGAAGCAAGGAAGCAGATCTGTGAAAGAATACATAGAAGATTTTCACAAGATGATCATCAGAACATGCCATGCAGAGGTCAACAAGGAGAAGGTAGCCTGTTATCTTAATGGGTTACGACCGAGCATTCAAGAAGAGCTGAGCCTGGTCAAAATGACCACCATTGAGAATGCATACCATTTTTCTCTGAAATTTGAGGAAAAACTGAACAAAAGATTTGACAGCAAGAAAAAAGGATGAGGAGGTCAAAGCGGAAGGGGTAGTGGAAGATCTTCTGGAAGCCAAAATCAGGATGAAAGGAGAAATGAAGATGTGGGTACCAGTTTGAGCCAGAAGAATGATAACTTCTATCGCTCGCATGATCAAAACAATGGTGATCAAAGAGGTAGAGGATGAGGAAGATCTGGGCTAGGACCTGGAAGAGGTGGTTTCAGAGGAACTTTTTTCCATTGTGGTGAAGAAGGGCATCGAGCCTATGAATGTCCGCAACACCAAGGAAGGACAGACAGAAGGCCAGAAGGTTGTGGAAGGGTTGCACATGTAGACGAGGAGGCTCAATCCGAGCATTTAGATGATACTAAAAGGGGAGAAGCCCTAGTGGTTAGAAGAGCCCTGGTGACTGAAGAGAAAGAGCCAAAACAAAGGAAGAATCTGTTCCGCACAAGGTGCAAGTTTGAAGACAAATGTTGTGATGTCATTATTGATAGTGGGAGCACTGATAATCTGGTGTCAGATGAGATGGTTATGAAGTTGAAGCTGAAAAGGAAAAGGCATCCACACCCGTATCGGATTGCCTGGTTGCAGAAAGACCACAAAGTTGTGGTCAATGAACAATGCCTGGTGAAGTTCAAGATCGGAAGCTATTGTGATAAGGCACTCTGTGATATCATCCCCATGGATGCATGTCACATGTTGGGGAGGTCGTGGCAGTTTGATAGGCAAGCTATACATGATGGCCATGCAAACACTTATTCCCTGATGAAGGATGGAGTCCATCATAAGTTGAAACCCCTGAATAAGGACGAAGAAAAGGTATGCAGTAGTGCTAGAATTTGTTTTGTTGATGGAAGGAAATTTTTAGAAGGCATGAAGCATGAGCATATGTGCTATGCATTGATTCCTAGAATGGATAAGGAAGATAGTGATGAGGTACCAGTAGAAGTTTCTGGGTTATTGGATGAGTTTTAGGAGATTATTTTTGATAACGTACCTGAGGGTTTACCACCAATGAGGAAGATCAATCATCAGATTGACTTGATCCCTGGAGCCAATTTTCCAAATAAGGTAGCTCACAGAATGACTCTTGCAGAAAATGAGGAGTTGAACAGACAAGTTTAGGAGTTGTTGAGGAAGGTTTTGATTCAAGAGAGTTTGAGCCCATGTGCAATACCTGCAGTACTAGCACCAAAGAAGGATGGGGAGTGGAGGATGTGTACAGATTCCCGAGCCATAAATAAGATAACAATCAAGTACAGATTTCCCTTGCCAAAGATGGATGACCTGATGGATTGTTTGAGTGGAGCACAATACATCACAAAGATTGATCTGAAGAGCGGATATCACCAGATCCAGATTCATGAGGGAGATGAATGGAAGACCGCCTTCAAGACCAAAGAGGGCCTGTACGAGTGGTTAGTCATGCCTTTTGGGCTAACCAATGCACCGAGCACATTCATGCAGCTCATGAATGAGGTACTGAAAGAGTTTCTAGGAAGTTTTGTCATTGTGTATTTAGATGATATTTTGATTTTCAGTAAGACCTTGGATGAGCATTTAATGCATATTCTTAGGGTTTTTGAGAAGTTGAGAGAGGAGAAACTATTGATAAATTTGAAAAAGTTTAGTTTTGTGAAGGAGTTAGTGTACTTGGGGTTTGTTGTCTCGGCAGAAGGTCTCAAGATGGACCCAAAGAAGGTGAAGGCTATTCTAGAATGGCCTACCCCAAGAACTGCTCCTGAGGTGAGATCTTTCCATGGTTTGGCTAGTTTTTACAGAAAGTTCATTAGGAACTTCAGTAGTATTTGTGCACCCATGACTGAAACAATGAGAGGGGATAGAAAAGAGTTCAAGTGGAGCACTGGAGCAGTGAAGAGTTTTGATCTGTTGAAGCAAAAGGTGATAGAGCAACCAATTTTAGCCCTCCCAGATTTAAACAAGGTGTTTCAGGTGGATTCTGATGCCACTGGTTGTGCCATTGGAGCAGTGATGAGCTAAGAAGGTAAGCCCATTGCCTATTTCAGTGAAAAGTTAAATGATGCAAAGAGAAAGTATTTTGTATATGATCAGGAATTTTATGCAATAGTTCAAGCATTAAATAAATGGAGACATTATTCGTTGCCAAAGGAGTTTGTTTTATTTACTGATCATCAAGCATTGCAGTACCTAAGTAGTCAGGGAAAATTAAACTTGAGGCATATGAAATGGGTAGAATTTTTGAAGAGTTATACCTTTGTTTTAAAGCATAGGAGTGGAAAGTCGAATAGGGTTGTAGATGCCTTAAGTAGGAGGCAAAAATTGTTGACAGAGATGCAGATTGAAGTGGTTGGGTTCAATGAACTCAAGACATTGTACCCTGAAGATCCTGATTTTGTAGAAGCTTGGAAAGCTTGCAAGGAGCCTATCATAGTTGATAGGATGAAGTGGTTGGATTTCATAATCTAGGATGGCATGTTGTTTAAAGGAAATCAATTGTGTATTCCAAGGAGTTTCATGAGGGAGAACCTAATAAAGGAGAAGCGTAGTGGAGGAATGGTAGGACATTTTGGTCGAGATAAGACCATTGCCATTATCAGTGAGCATTATTATTGGCTTCAATTATCACCGGATGTGAAGAAGTTTGTGCAGAGTTGCAGGGTATGTCAGAGGGCTAAAGGAGTGAGCCAGAATACTAGGTTGTATCAGCCCTTACCTGTACCAGAGAGGTCATGGGAGGATATAAGTATGGACTTTGTTCTTGGTTTGCCAAGGACACAGAGAGGGAATGATTCAGTATTTGTGGTAGTGGACAGGTTTTTGAAGATGGCACATTTCATCCCATGCCAAAAGACCCATGATACAGTCCACATTGCTGACTTGTTCTTCAGAGAAGTGGTGAGACTACATGGTCTGCCAAAGAGTATAGTCTCAGATCGTGATACCAAGTTTGTGGGATACTTTTGGAGGACCTTGTGGAAAAATTTGAAGACAGAATTAAAGTTTAGTTCTACACACCATCCACAAACTGATGGGAAGACTGAGGTTGTGAACAGAAGTCTGGGTAACCTACTGAGATGCTTGGTAGGAGATAAACCCAAGGGATGGGACTTGATCTTACCCCAGGTAGAATTTTCTTACAAAAATTCTGTCAGTAGAAGCACTGGTAGATCACCATCCCAGATTTTGTATGGAGGTAGTCCCAAGACCGCTCCAGAATTGAGGAAGATGGACCAAGAGAAGAAGACAAGTGTTGAAGCCGAAGATTTTGCAGAGCACATCAAGAATATACATGAGAAGGTAAACAACATATTAACAAGATGAATATGCAGTATAAGGCCAAGGTAGATTAGAATAGGAGGTATAAGGAGTTTCAGATTGGTGATGAAGTGATGGTCCACTTGAGGAAAGAAAGGTTTCCAGTGGGAACCTATAACAAATTGAAGATGAAGAAGTTCGATCCCTGCAAAATTGTGAAGAGGCATGATTCAGGGAATACATATGAGGTAGAGTTTCCGGATGGATTCAACATTTCCCCTGTGTTCAATATTTCAGATTTGACAGAGTATCATGAAGGTGGCGCAGAGGAAACACCAACAATGGAACAGTTTGGCATTCTAGCACCTACTTCAGAGAAGGAGGAGATTGAAGAAATCCTGGATAGCCGTATGGGAAGGAGTACCAGAAATAGGCAGTATGAAGAATATTTGGTAAAATGGAAAGGAAGGCCTATGGAATATTCTTCTCAATTGTCTAAGACAGAGGTTGACTATTTGGGTTTTCCTCAACCATCTGAGACGTGACGGGGTCACTTCTCAAATTACCTTGGGTGTCTGATGCAAGAGCATCTAGTGGTGTGAGGGCAATCTTGCATCACCAAAAAAGATGCTTTCCATTTATGTTGCTTTTGTTTTCTTTTTCTAGATTTTTTTGCATTTCTGGATACCCTTTTTATCGAATAAGAGTTTCCAACTTTCAGAACTACTTTTCTGCTTTTTCTACTCAACTGCTATTTTTAGCAGGTGGGAATTTTAAGCCGTGGGAAGACAAAAATTTATGGGAAGGTTTATGAGGGAAAAATAAGCACTTTGGCAAAAGAATCAGGTCAAGATCATTCACGGTTTGAAAGTTATTCAAGTTCTAGTTTCTGCTTTTTGCCCTAAAAAACCTTCTGAGTCCAGTTTGAGGCACTAAATGGTCTCGTATGGGCCCAGAAATTGACGAAACTACTAGAGCAGGTTCTTAGCACGTTCTTCACTCCAAGACCTTTCCAATGGTGCAAACGATTCGAAAAACGAAGTCCCGGATCAAAAGTTATGGCTTCCAGAAGTTGGCTGATTTTTGGAAAATTGCCAATTTTTGAATTAGGACTTAGTTTTTGAACTTCAAATTGTACTTTTTGGCGCCAAACTGCCATAAATCTTATCTCGAATGTTATTTTTGGCTCCAAACTGAAAAGGGGCTATTTAGGGGATAATTTTGGGTTTTTGGATAACTTTTTGGGGAAAGAGTTCGCATGCTGCGAAAAGGGGGATTTTTATGTCATTCTATAATTTTTCTGAAACTTCTATAATTTTGCATGTATCACAGAGCTCGAGGATTTGTGATCCTCTGCATGTAAGAGTTCCATATTTTAATAGAAAATATTATTCTATATTTTGTGAGTGTATTTCTGTGTCTCGGGTTTGCTCCCTCATCAACTTCATGGGGTGAAAGAAGATAGGTTGCAAAGTTAAATAATGGATTTCCTAAGACCTAAACTCAAAGTTCTTAAATTGGGGGTGCAACACAATTGGGGATATTAGTATCTCCATTTAGAATTCACAATAATGAGAATATATGAATTCCCTATGGGACCCAATTTCTTTCCAAAGGATGTTCCCCTCAAGTTGGCATATTTGGAGAAAATTTGGAAAATAAGTTAACCTGACAAAGCCCACCTAAAGGGGCAAAAGAAGGACCTTCCTTCTTCCCATTATCCACATTATGTTCAAACTTCATAATTATAAGTAGGGATTAGAATAAATATATCCCATGTTGAGAGCCTATAGTATGGTTTAGAAGATCACAAGAGCCTTTGACCTTGAAGGATTTATCAATTAGGTGAGGTTGAGTATCAAAAGATCAACATTTGCACATAATATTCTCTTTGGTAAAGGATGTTCTCAAGAATTTCCTTGATGACAAGAGGGCCAATGATAGAAATATAGAATGGGTTGACTTCGAGAAGGAAGAGGATACCAAGACCAAAAGGATACCAAATTATCAAGGGGCCTATGCAAAAATCAAGGACCCTATTGCTAGGATCCATGTGATTTTAAAGAATATTGATAAGGTGATTAAAAAGGCCCCACCAATGGAGGAGAGGCATATTTACTAGCCAGAGATAAACCCTTTTTTCTATTTTTTTTTTAATAAAGCTAAGGGTCCTACAATAAATGAGCTTTCCCCTCAAGAGGAACCATCAACAATACCACCATCTCCTCCACAAATGCTAATTGTAGAATCTCCTCCTATAGATAAACCATAAACAAAGAGAAGAAACTACCAATCATCTTTGGTTGACTATCCTCTAGTTCCAAATGATGAGGAGGAAGTTGAGATCATTATGGAGCAGGTAAATTAGGAAATTCCATCTGAGCCCTAGGAGTTAATGTTTCAATAATTCCTTAAACCCATTTGGCCATTAACATAATAGGGGAGAGAGATGAAGGAAATGGTGTTAGGTCCCTAGTGTCAGGGCCTTGGTGTTGGACTAATTGCCAATGTATCCCTTTGGATTTAGGACATGGACTAACTTCCTCTCATGGATCTATTTACCTCTAGTGTTTTTATCAAGTGTTAATAGGTCGATCTTTTGGTGCAATGATAGACATGTTCAAACACCTAGTATATACACAATTCATCTCTAATGATGAATTTTTCAAGACAAAGTAGTTCAAAAGTATTTTTATAAGAGTTAGAGGAGAAGAGTTTCATGATAAAATAAATAAGTAAAAAGTAGAGGTGCACCCCTCTAAGTATGAAGGGGTTACAAAGAGGGTAATAAATAAAATAAATTTTGATGATAAGAACATTACCCCTAAGGAGGGGAGAAGTTTGGTTAAAGAAAGTTGGTTGCTATTTATCATAAGTAGGATATTTCTTTTGTAATAGCCCTTTCAATACAATAAGAAGGTAGGATGAAGAGTTATTCTCTTCAAAAGAACAAGTAGAACAATCATACTATGGGTTTGGGTTCAATCCTAAATGGGAAACCCTAGCAATATGGGCTTTTGCACCTAACACTAATAAGCCTCGATTTGTTGAAGTTGTATAGGAAATGAGGGGTGGATTAAGAATAAAACTTGAATATCATATAATTTTCCCCCCCAAGCTACTTCTTTAGTTGTTAACATTGAAAAATTCAATGAGGTTTGCTACAAATAAATTACAAGATGATTATGATCAATTACTAAAGGATCATGTAAATTTTGGTGTTGAATACAATAACCTAAAATTGTAGGAGACACAAGAAGAACCTCTACTAGCTAGGACTGAAGAGGAAAGTTCCTTAGCATCAGAGCATACAAGAAACTTAATAAAGAAAAACAAAGAGCTCACAAAAAAGAATGAGAAGCTAGAGGAGCAAGTGAAGAATACTCAAGAGAAGAAGGTGAAAAAGATGAGCAATTTTATGGATGAAGTTATGAAGCATACAATATCCAAAATTCTTGGGAAGTTATAAGATTCCCAACAAGCCTACTCAAACCTCAAAGATTCCTATGCTAGAATAGGTAAGGATCAAGATTAGATTGGGAATATAATGAACAAATAGATCCCTAGAATTGTAAGTGTACAATGCATATACAAAGGAGGAAGATTTGAACATGATATGTCTAGCAAAATTATGCCCACATGGAACATGGCAAAACTATTGGGATAAATACATGCATACATAGTGAAATTGACACAACATATAAAAGATAAATTCAAATATTTTGAGTGCATAGAGGTGAAGATCATGCCAGTCATTTTGAATAAGAGTGAGGAACTCAAACCTTTTGAGAAATGGAAAGTAGATTTGTGTACATTAGTTCCTACTCTCTCGACATTCATATGTGATGGTAATTATGTGGACATTGATTTACTCAATTCTACTATAGATAGGTTGATCTATATGTATTTTTTATTAGATTCTTTTTGTAGAGAAATGGTGCACTCCTAGATGAAAAGTATCTAGAATACATGAATTATGTAAATCGTGTAATTTCTTTTGATTGACCATCAAAGAGAATGTATGTAGGGTGGGATGATAAATACAATAAATTTCCTGAATCTTGAAGTTCTATTTTTTCATCAAAGCTCAAATTTTAATATCCAACTCATATGATGATATGGCTTTCGGAGCTCCCAACTATTTACAAGTATTTCTGTAAATTTGGTTTCCTTTTGTCTTTAGTGGCCCAGTCAACACTAGCTTAGCAATTTCTAGAAGGAACATATGCTCAACATGGATGGAGAAGCCTAACAAAATGATCACACCTTCTCCATGTTGCTTCATCATTGGTAAATAAAAAATATCTCCTTCAATGGCCACTACAATTTTTTTCATTTAGTGAGGGTTCTTTTTTATCTTTAATAAAGAAATTGTACCTATTTTTGTATGATCCTAAAGGAAAAGATTATCAAATGAAAATTTGACATCTATTTATGGCTTGAAGCTTGTTGCTCCCTTGTTTCTATAAAATGGATTTAAGGTCATGTATAAAGGATCCTGGATTTTTGTAAATGGAGAGTCTATGTTCTAATTCTATATCAATCTGGTGTATAGGTTTTCTAGGAAATAGTTATAAATGTAATTGTTAATTTTGTTAATAGTACTAGTTCTCTATGATCATATTTTGGTAATTTCATAATCAATTGTCTCCTAAATTGTATACTTCATTTCACTTAGGAATACAAATTGATCAAGGATCATTTTTGTTCATCAATGAATTTTTTTTGCATATGAATGTTTCTGTTATAGCTTTTATTCAAGTAATAGATTAAATTGTTGAATTATAAATATTGAGGGTTTTTCAAATGTATACAGTAGATTGTTAAGAAGAGTTGATTACAAATTCTAAAAGATATCATTGTAAGGAATTGATATACAAGATTTCACAGAATTTGGTTAAAACCTATTATTCAAGATCTAATTACATTTCTCTTTGACTTCGTAGCCTAGGTTTAAGGCATCAATCTAAATATGAGTCCTGGTTGGATATCCATGGTCATTAATATTTAAAATTGTATTTCCCTTACTATTGGAAGTTATTTCTTAATATTATAGTATGCTCTTAGAGCCAACAATGCATAAAGCCTTCGAGAATCTAGCCCATTAAGTAAGTTTCATTTGTAATTCTTGGTCTTCCTTGAGAGAATATATTTGGTTTAAGAATATCTTGTTACCAATTGTGTGTATTTCTATAAAATATTGTAAAGGACCACCCTCCTAGGTTTTGTAGAGCCTAAAATGTGGAGGAGAAAAGTGTTTAATCTATCTCTTGTTCATTGGCCAAACCACCTTTGAGGTATTTGAGTATAAGAATTGGCTATTATTTAGATTACTTCAAGAACCAATTGGATATCATAGAAACAAACCAACATATTTGACCTATCAACAAGTCCCATGGTAATAATTACTTTAAATGATTTATATTTTATTTTTTAAATATTTACCCACTTGAATTTGTGGATTTATTTAATTTATTTCATTATATATTACATGTAATTTATGTGTTTTTTTATGCTTTTACTTAATATTAACAGTTGGGGAAAAGTATTGTTTCTTGTTCTAATTTTAAGGGGGGGAAAATACAAGTTTTAAACCTTTCCATCCATGTTCTAATTTGTATTGATTACTCATCACTTTAAGTGCAACTTTAGTAATTATTTGTCACTTGAATCTTTTACATTTATACATATCATAATTTTTTGCACACATTATTTTTAGCTATAACATTGTTTAGTATCATTTTCTTCTCTATTTGTATTCAATTTTCATAGTATACAACAACTACAGAGGGTATATTAATGCTATTTCCATATTCATAAATTTTGTACACTTTTTAAACCTTTCCATCCATGTTCTAATTTGTATTGATTACTCGTCACTTTAAGTGCAACTTTAGTAATTATTTGTCACTTGAATCTTTTACATTTATACATATCATAATTTTTTGCACACATTATTTTTAGCTATAACATTGTTTAGTATCATTTTCTTCTCTATTTGTATTCAATTTTCATAGTATACAACAACTACAGAGGGTATATTAATGCTATTTCCATATTCATAAATTTTGTACACTTTTTTATAGTATTATTTGTAAATGGGGTGGGATGATAACTACAATTAGTTTTATGATCTAGTATTATTTACTTATCCATTAGTTTTGTATGCATCAACAATTAGTTTTGCACACACACCAATCTAGAGAAGAAGATAGAGTATAATCATGCATACCCTTAAAATTTTACTTTTTATTGGACACCACTTTGCACACATGATTATGTTCTGAAAGAGGTAATTTTAGAATTATCCAATGTACATAGATGTTAAAAAAATTAAGTAGTTCCTTCTATAATTATTCAGTTTGCATATATATGTATACTCTTAACATGAGGTCCTAAAATGACTTGAGTTATGTATCTAGGGTGTGGAATGAATCTCTCCTTTGTCATTTTATATCATTTCCCATTACTTCAACATTAAATTAGGTCATACAACATATCTACAAATTTATCTCTAACAATTTTGTAGGTCCAATATAACAACCTCTTCCAATTGTACACTAGCACTCAATGCATATGTCATGCTCATTTTATCTTTTTATTGTTGACTTAGTCTTGGAGCTTGACCAAGGTACAAGGGGTGGATAGCATACTTTCATGCCTTAGTATACCAGTCTCATGCTTCTCCTTAGCACTATCACTATTTTTAATTCAAATATCATGGGAATCTTCCTTGTAGGTATCAAAGACCATCCTCTTCTCTTTGACAATATCGCATTGTTAGATCATAGGTTTCAAATGGAATCATAGTTCTTGAAAAACATCCTTGCTTGAGAAATTTTGTCCCAAGTGCAAAGTCACTTAGAATTTAGTCATTCCAACTATCAGATCTAAATTTCAATAGAAAATATAAAAAATAAGCTTTTTTCATGATGCATAACCAAATAAATTCTAATTCTAAATTACATAAAACCCTAATAGTCTATTTTCATTTCAATACATACATAATTATACTCTTATTTAACACATTTCAAACTAATTATCAAAATTTTAATTTATCTTTAAATATTTAAATTAAACTTAATTTTTATTAATCTAAATATTATGTAGAGTTTGTTTTATTTCGTCATACTAATAACCTAAATATTTAAAATTAAAATATTTTCCTTATTTAAAACGAGGCAAGTTTTGTTGATAAATAGTCTATTACTTGATTAAAATACTCAATAACAATCTGTTTAAGATTATAATAGTATTGAATGATTCCCCTTTTAAAACTTTACTTTTCCTATCACATTAACCACCATTAATTGTCTGTAAATATTACTCAAAAATCTAACAAGGTTGATCGGTTGGCACCTTTCCCCACACTATATTTTTCAGTCCAAATCATGAACAAATGAACAGCAGATGTAAAACTCCAGATGTAAATAATAAAGAGACTTTTAATCTTTATTTCAGTACACTGCTAATAAAACTCCAATTGTCCACCAAAGTTACGACACTTCTGACTGTTGTGGCAGAATTTCAGCGTGTATCGACAATGCAAAATCCACCATAGAAAGCATGTAAGGATGACTTATATTTAGCTAAAGCATCTTTTATTTTGTACACCTGTTTCCAACCTTATGAATTTCACACTTCACTAAGATGATATTTTCTAAGGTGAAGAGAAGTAAATTTTATAATTTTATATTCTGTGATTTAAAATAATAATAATAATATCAATTTATCATTTCAATGAGATGTGGTAGGGGAATAAATAGATAGTGTGTATTTAACAATTTAGAAGGGTAGAAAGAATGGATTTCCTTTTTTTGAGTCTATGTGTTAAATTAAAGTCATTTAAAATTTTAAATGAGTTGAAATATAATTTAATTTGGTTGTTTAGTACTTAGAATTAATAAAAGATTAAAAATATAAATTAGAAAATAAGAATGAGCAAGATTTAGATTAAGAATAGGAATAGAAAAATTAAATACTAAATGGTATAGATGAATTTAGAGATATTTAGTATAGTGAAATAAAATGTTTGAAATGTTGATCAAGGGTTATTGGTGAATATTTGGTCAAAAGAAGGATAAATGCACCATTATTAGTGTAGCGGCATTATGTTGGTACTAATGTAGGGACATTCGTTCCTTGACCTATGAGAGAGTCTATTCAAATTGTAAGATATGTCATATAGAGTTATAGATACTAGACCCATTGAGTTTAGATTTCTATATAGAATAGAATTAGAAGAAGAAAAAAATAATATGCTATTAAAACGTAAGAGTAAATAATGAAGGAAAATGCATTGAAGTGGGAGAGAGAGAAAATTAAAAAATTAAACCATAGATCTGATTAAAAAAAAAACTAAATGAGAAGTAGAAAATGAGCCTATGGATGTGTCAAAAAAATGTCTAGTGAATTTGAAAATTGTATGACTAAAACTTCAATAAAATCAAATGCATCAATATAAACATATGATAGTTATTTTACTTGTAACAACGGAAATAGGGTGCCCCACCTTTGAGGAAATGGAGCACAAGGGATAGGTTCCTATTTCACACTTGTTACACCCAAGAAAACCTTAGAGATCTCAATCGAAAGATAGAAAGGGGTCTAAAAGAGATCTTGCAATAAGGTATCCTAGGGTGTGATTAAAGACAATAAGAGGGTTCACCACCAAGATAGGGCTTGGAAAGACAAGAAATGAATGTAACATGCAAAGTACTATGCAAAACCTAACTAAATGACCTAGGAAATGAAACTAAAATGTAGAATAACCAATTGAGAATGAACAGAGGTGCACATGGAAGAGTGATGAGGTCAAAACAAGCTCTAAAACCCTAAAATATTGTTGTTTAATTCCCACTAGGACTCATATGCTATTCTGGGAGATTTAGTCTCAGACTAGGGTTTTTGTGGCAAAACTAGAATCTATTAGTGTATGATCTAGATCTCCCAAAATTTGGAAAAATCCCTATACTGGGACTCATACGCCACAAGTGGTGGATCAGTCCCACTCTACTTTTTTGGAGGGTTAAGACCCGAATTTGTTCTCCAAAGGATCTTCATGCTCCAAGACACTTAGATCTGCAATCACACATGTAGAGAGAGAAACTTGTTGATTTGTTAGCAAATAGGGGTTTGCCTTGGTCAAACCCTGTTTAGGTAATTAAACCTTGTGATGAACAACCAACTATGAACATAAAACATGAAATATGAAATGTGAACAATGATACCTTGAATGATGTCTTGAGATATAAATCAACAACCTAACATGAAGTGGCAACATGGAATGTAGATCTTGAACTCGAATATGAATATGAAATAATGCTTGCAAATGGATCATCAATGCTACATCACAACACTCGATCAACAACATGCTTTATTCTTGATGACCTTGACATGATAATGGATATTGAATTGCTGCAACAAATGATGAAGAATTTTTCCCTTGAATGCCTTAGAAATGCTCTTGTAAACTCTCTTGACACAGTTGTGAAGTTTTGGAATGCTTAACTCTTGATTGCTTAGGATGATATCATGAATGCTTAGTTGAAATAATGATTTGAGACCATGTTTATATAGGCAATCCATCTAATGTACCATATACCAGATCCCAGAAGCTTAAATACATGAAATTTGAATTTAAAACCCCGATTTCCCACTCAAAACCCTAAAAAGGGGCCAAATGGGACTCATACGCCATTTGTCGCATATAGGTCCCATTTGGATGGGACTGATATGCCCAAGGTGGTGTATGGGTCCCACCAAGCCTTTTTAGACAAAGAAAATCTCGAGGAGTTGGAAAATTAAGTTTATTTGATGTCTATGTGAGGATTTCAATTGAAATATACCTCAAGATGCATAATATAGGGTCTTAGGGGCCTATTAATGATGATATGAAGGTCATAAATGGAAGAGGGCCCAAAAATCAATGTGAAAATGTAAATAAATATACTTTGCAACATTTTAAATTAAGGAAAAATTAGGTCTATTTAGCTTAAAAGGGACCTAAATCTAATGTGAGTGTGGAAATGACATTAGGTCCATTTTAATGTTAATCATTCCCAAATTAAGTGTGAAAATGTGAACAACGACATTTTTCTACACTACATTACTAACCTAAGGTCCCGATACATTCAACTCTAAAACAATACTTTGTCATTTACATGCATATTGAGGTTTTTTAAATAACTAAAATGTGACCCAATATATTTCTTTAATATTGACACTTGATAGGGAATAATTTAATTAATGTGATATGGATAGGTACTGGGGGTAATGATTGATGGAAAAAAAGGGCTAGAGTGTTTGTAAGTGACACTTCAAATACCCCACTAATCACTTTCGAAAGGTCAATCAAAGGAGTTATCCTTCATTATATTGGCCTTGCTTGGATTATGAAGCTACCTTTCTTCTAAACCATATTCTTGTATTATTTCAAAGTCTCTTAATCTTAGGGATCCCTACTTAATCATAAATCTAATTCATTTAAGAAAAGAAAAAATGGTTAAACTAAGGTCATGTAGGTTTCATACAATCTTTCTCATTAAGATATCTATTTTAAGAATGGACTCATTGTTAGAGTTGGTGTGGTAAAGGTTTAGAGGTTGAAATTGTTAGGAAACTGGTGTCTCAACCTTGCAATTACATGAAGTTACTATTTATAATAAGTTTACATTTGAGCATATATTGATACCAAATTTTCCCCAAAGCTTCATATTAAAGCTAAATAAGCATGCTCATAAAGTTTCAACGCAAGATCATAACTAGATTTGAAGATATTAAAGTTTTTATTTTCTAAAGTTGTAAAGTCTATTTTGAAGGTATTAGAGGCATTTTTCGAGGCTCAAAAGTGGTCATAATCAACATAGTAGGTTATATCTTGATAGATCACTTCACAAGATTTTTGATAATTCAAATGGTTCATCAATCAAACACTCGAATCAAAAGTTATGGCCCCTCAAAGTTGGGTCTCCTAAAATGGAAGATGTAAAAGCATGTTGGACACATTATAATAAGTTGTAAAGGGGGAGTTACATGTGGTGGTGTGTGTTTTGACATATTATAAGCATATTTTATTGGAGATAAGGATGGGCACCATTTTTTTAGGTGGTAAACTAGCTCATGGTTTTGTAATATTATTTGATGGTTTCATGTATTCTATCTCCTATATATTAAGTTTATCAGATGGAGGTTGGGTGTAAGAGTCTTATAATTGTTGAGTTGACTTTGGATCTCTAGTTGGTAATAATCCTATGAGAAAACTTTCTCTACAAGTATATTGTAATCTTGTTTATTTCTAAATAATATATTGAGCAACATTTGGAGTGTGGGGTTTTTCTCCTAAAAGAGTTTTCTCCACATAAATTACTATGTTGTGGTATGAATATTATTTATATTTATTTATATTTAAGCTTTTTATAATTGTTCAAATTTGAATAGTTTTTTATAACCCTCCTCTCGAGATTAGTGTAGGAAGTTGTTCTTCTACCTTAGCTTCCTTACAAAGATGTATAAGTGATTTTAAGCCAAATATTTTTATAGGATGGCATATTTTTCATAGATCATTTTTTTTGTGTTAATACTTTAATTTATTGGATGGGAATCAAAATTGGTTTTGAGTTACATGTAGGTGTTGGTAGTGCTCTTGTTTGATATGGTACTAATAAAAAGGGGATATAAAAATGTAACCAAAAAATAGATAGATAGGATGCCTTTATAAAAATAAGGAAGTATTTAAAATTCTACTAGTGGATCATGCAAAAGGAGTTTCAAAAAGCATAAATTTGAGGGGTATATATGAAATTAGAGTGTTTATTAGTACCCATAAATGTATGTTTTATATTAATGGCATATTAATATAATCTCTTAATCTCAAGGAAAATACACTAGTATTAGTGTAGGGATGTGTTTGTTTGGGTTTAGAAACTCCTAAAAAAAATTAGTCTGTTCACCTTAAGGCCCTAATAATTTCATATGGTTGTCTTGACAGTCCAAAGTGTTGACAAGATTGCATAAATAACTTGCAAGTCAAATTTTTGTAAGAAAAAATAATCAAAGTGGTTAGGTCAAAGGTAAGTTACCTCAATCAACTCTCTTGTAGGTAATTCAACATAAGTCAACATGATAATTTGACAATAACAAAATAATAACCTAAAATCAAATTTGAAATACAGTTGTAAGAAAATTAAAAATCAAAATGCTAATTTTCTCACTACAAGGAATTGGTAATAAGGGAAATAGACATTAGTTGGAGAAGAAAATGGAAGATAAGATAAAAAAAAATGCCACAAAAATAATAGATTTGAGCGTAGATGATGGGTAGGAGAAATAAAGAATTAGGAAATAGTGTGGAATGACAAATTAATTGAGAAAGCTCAAGGAAAAGGGTTATTGGAATAGAATAAAGTGAGGTAGAGGAATCCACAATGGCTATGTCAAAGTTTTAATTTACTTCAAAATAACACCAAAAAACTTCATGATAATGCTCTACTGATATATTAATTTTATAAGGCTCTAAGGCTCCAAAATAAATGCTTGAGATCTCTAATAAACTACTAATATACAAGAGAAAATCTTGATTGTGGATTTGAAAATGAGAAGAAAAGACTCCTTTTATATATTTATGGATGGCCTTTTAGCATTAACAACTTAAATTTATGTTAGTCAACCTAGAGTTTCCTCCCATTAAATTTTTCAAGATAAACAAGGGTAGGGAAAATGTATGAATACTAAGGTAGTGGTGCATTTACACCATATAACAAGGAAGACATGGTCAAGAAAAGAGAACTAAGTGATGAAAGAAAGATGTTTGGAGGTGGGTTTAGCTCATTTTGAGCTCCCCAATGCATGAGTTACAAAAGGAGAATGGTGCTCAGAATAAACTAGTCATGAGAGGGGATAAGAGATCATTTTTGTAAAGTCACCTTGAAAATGGAAACTTGGACAACTTAAAGGTGAAAGAACATATAAGAGATGGGGAATACACTTGGAAAGGGGAAATTCAACACACAAAAAATAGAAATGAGAATTAGTAAGTGTTCAAGACTCATGAAAAGAGGAAAACTAAGGGAAAGTGGGAAATGAGAGGGGAAAAAATGCTAAGGGGTAAGAAATTGAAATTTGGGGAAAATACTAAAATAAGTGTAAAATATAGTAAAAGGAAATGCAAGGTATGTAATTTCTATTATTATACCTTCAAAAACCTTAAGACACAAGTAGCTAAGTGTTTGAACATATTGATATAGATTTATTTTAAATGAGATTTATGTGTTAAAAATTTATCTTTTATAAACTTAAAGGTGTGCATGTGTTTTATAGATTTCATTACCACATCATTACTACTAATATATTTATGTTGGAAAATATTGACATAGACAATTATTGATTAAAATAAATTTAATGTGTTGATATTCCCCTTAATTTAATGACGATTATATATATATATCTAGGTTAAGTAGTTAATTATTTGAATTGGTTACAAATTAACATAGATAAAGAGAGTTAAGATTTTAGTACTTAGAATCAACCCAAGAAAAACATAAATGAATCAAACTCTAGGCTTGACACATTTAATTGCATCCTTTCCAAGAGGCATCCACCTTGTCAACATTACTCTCATGGAAAGAATTATTTGAGTGGTTGTGGAATTGATGGTTTATTCTACTCTCATAGAAGTAGAACATCATGGGTGAAAATTAAATTATTTTGGCTTCGCCATGTGTTGCATTGATGTTTGGTTGTGTTTTCATGAATAATTAGATGATGTTAAGTAATTAATTATTGTAGGAAGTTGAAGTTGACATTTCCAATTCATTATATGATTTCAATGGTATGTATGTTTTCCTCATAGAAATGGTTTATGACAACCCAAAATCTAAAATAAATTCTCATGCTAGGCTCCCTTGTTGTGTGCTATTGAATTTTTTACTAGATTTGTTTTTTCTCTTGAATTGTTTCTTCAATAGGTTTTTCCTCAATTGGTAGGTTTTCCTTGATCTCATCTAAGATTAATTTAAACAATTCTTCCCTCACTCTAGGGCACATTGAGTGTTAACAATAAATGAGGAAGAGGGATGAGTGTACTTGTCCATTGAGTGCCTTGTCTTAGGATCAAGGGCTTTAATTCTCTTTTTCATGAGTTTTTGAGTTTTATAAGGTTTCTAAATGCAAGCAATCTACATGAAAGTAGAAAACAAAATAATCGACTTGTTTGAATTTTCTCATATTTATAGATTATGTAAATCACTATTTGGAATGAACTTTTAAAATGGATGTAAATACACATGACTTCTCCTAAGATGAAATTTTCTATGTTTTGTGTTTTATTTTTTTGGTCAATTTAATCTAATGAAAATAAATGCAATTAATCTAAAATCTTGCAAAATAGGACATTTAATCTAAGGCCTAATCTATTAAAGAAAGAAATTATAAACTAACCAAGAAAAAAAGATTTTATTTCCTCAAGGAAAATAGAGTTTTCTAATTACTAAATCTTCAATAAATTTTAAAAATTAAAAAACCTATGAAAAAGATGCTTGGAACTGATGTAGGCTTGAATCATATATATCCAATAGTTTGTATTATTCTCTATAACAATTGGATCCTTTACTTGATGATAGGAAAGAATAGGGATACTAAGGGAAACTGGGAATTGTATGAAAAATGCTTAGAAGTTTGGAAAAATTAAAAATAAATGACTCATGAATCTTGTTGAAGCATCAAATGCTTATGGGGGCTACAATACAATAATATGATCATCTAGAGGTGTTTCACTAATGTAACAATATCTCTTGACATGAATGTCAAGGATTTAAGAACTAAAATAACCTCCTAGATGATAGGGGGACAAGGGAGACTATAAGTTGGATTAAATATTGTTTGACATAATGGGAGAATTTTTTAAGCTTCAACAATAATGAAAAAGGTACACTTGGTTTTGTATGAGCATGAAGACATTGAAGGAGATTACAACAATAGAAATAAAAAAAAATAGAAAGAAAAGTCTAGTAGTACACAAACTCCTCCAAAGCCAAAGGGAGAGGAGGTATTTATAGGATGAAAGCAACACCAAATGGGGAAAATATTTGGGAGTTGTTTGAAGGATTGATTGAGAGATAACAAAACAATTATTATGAGAGAACTTAAGAATTAATTGAGAGTAATGGTTTGACTAGGAGTGGAGAAAACTCTTGATCATGAGCAAAATCAAAGCTAAAATGGCTAGAAACATAAAAATTATGCATCCGTGATAGACAATATGGTTGCCCCTTTTGAGGGATTGGTCCCTAATTTTTCCAAGGTTGGTCACTTAGGTGACTTTAGCCCAATAAATTGAGCAAACTTTCAACATAAACTCAATCACCCAAGTACCCCAATGGTCTCTTGAGCTACCTTGAAAGTTATAGTTAGCAATAGGTCTTGGGTAGTGCACAAACACTTGGAACCTAGTTTTTGGGCGTAAGAAGAAGGACAAGGCTTAAGTAGGTTAGGGGAAGTGTCATGAAGCCTAAAACTATTAAGATAATGTGTAATTAATGATTTCACAATTGCTAGATTCTCATTAAATTTCCATGTTATTTCATGCAATTTCGAGCACATATAGAATATAAAAACATACTTAAACATGATGAATTGAAAAATAAAATAGAGATAAAATGATATTGTGTACTTTGGATCTAGAGACAAAAATTGTTTTTTTACGATAACATATCTAATACCTAAAATCTAAGATTGGATCTAGAAATAGGTAACTATGAATAATACTCTATGAATTCTAAAATTGTACAAAAGCATGGATCAAGTCTACATGGGTACCCTTGAACCTCATAAGAAAGGATTTGACATTTTTGAGCATCCTTGATCTATGAAATATTAGAGTTTCAATACTTAATTTTTATTTATTTTTTCATTTTTTTGTACCTCCAAATATAAATCT